>JAOEGL010000006.1:85739920-86339920 GCA_034509955.1 Urosaurus nigricauda
TGGAGCCAGGATTTGCATGACTTGGGGGCAAAACAGACCACCCTTTTGCACCAGCTTCAGGGCAGCATCAGAGTGGCGTTTACATGCTGCATGTTCTGATACTGCCCCAAAGCCAGTGTTATGCCACCCACCCAATTGCATGTGCGCCAGCATTGAGGCACTCTGACAGTGTGGCATTTACATGCCGCAGGAGCCCCCCAAAGCCATGGCAGCACTGGAAAAGTCAATGTTTTGCGAGTTCAAAGATTTTGCTGCTTCTTTTCGTACTGGCAAAAAGCTGGATAGGGGCCATGGCATGCAGTTGCCTGGATCTGGCTTTCTCAGGGATGGCTTGAAGCCACTCCTTTAGGGCCATCTGTTTAAAACTTTAGGCACCAGGGCTTCTTGATTAGCAAAAGACAAGAGAGATAATAATCCATACAGATGGGATAGGGTCAGGATTGCTTCCTCGTTCTTATCTCATCCATGACAGCGATTGCACGAAAGCCTTCCATAACATAGCACTGATCCTGTCATTATCCTAATCATTGAAGAGGCATGGCATGAATGCAAACTTCCGTTAATGCAAAATGCCAGTTAGTGCCATTTCAGTGATGGGACAATGACAGGACAATGACAGGAGCAGTGTGACATCATTTGAAAGGCTTTCATACAATCCCTGTCACTCGCACTTTCTGGATGGGATAATGTCTAGTTAAGTGTGACGTCATCTGAAAGTCCTTCCTGCAATCACACGGGAAGGATGGGACAGGGATGAGACAATGATATCCTGTCCCCTGTGTGATAATCCCCAAAGACACTGTTGTTCTGTGTTCTCCAAGTTTAACTGTAGTCCTCACAGCAGTTGGATGATAGTGTTGGCAGCAGCAGGAGAAACAGGCTTTCCCAAGAACAGCATATTGTTTTGTACTTTCACTGTTGTAATAGGAACTTTTGGAGAACGTATCTTAGACTTCACTAGGCAATCCAGACCCATTAGCTTGACAAAAGATCTGCTCATAAAGGATGTTTTAGAATTTGTTGATACGGATCAAAACCCCTTCATTTTTGGTTTCTGGGGAGTTTGGGTATGGAGACTCTTGTCACTGTTGAGTCAGTGTGGTATAGCATAGATTTTTTTTTTTAGCTTGTAAGCCTGAGGGCAGGGAACCATCTAATTAAAAATAATAATTGTAAGCCACTCTGAGAGCCTTTAGGGCTTAAGGGCAGGGTATAAATACCGCAAATAAATAGTGGTTTAAGTGTTGGACTATGACTCTGGAGACCAGGGTTTGATTCCCCACTCAGCCATGAAACCCGTTGGGTGACAAGTCACATGCTCTCAGCCTCAGGGGAAGGCAATGGCAAACCTCTGAACAAATTTTGCAAAGAAAACACCATGATAGCTTTGCCTTAAAGGTAAAGGTTTCCCTTTGATGTAATTGTCTAGTTGTGTCCGACTAAGGGGCAGTGCTCATCTCCATTACTAAGCTGGGAGAGCCAGTGTTGTCAAAGATGATTCCGTGGTCATTTGGCCAGCGTGACTAAACACCAAGGCACATGGAATTTTTTTTTTCTCACCAGAGTGGTACCTATTTATCTCTGTCACATGGTGCTTTGGTCTCAAACAGCCGACTTGGTGACCTTGTGATCGTCAGAGTTAGCATTTTAACCACTAAGCCACTGTGTACCACTAGGTTTGTCCTAGGGTTGCCATAAGTTGGAAATGACTTGAAGGCACATTACCACCACCACCACCACAATTGTTGTCATGAGTGTGCAAACTTGGAAATTCACATATACATCCCTGCATGTAGCCACTTCTTTTACTGTGCCATCACTTATGTTCTGTATGTAAATATGTGCTGCAACCCTTCCTTGTTTTATCTGTTATGTTGTTATTATTTAGAAAGGGATAATTTTCTAATGAAGAACACATTGATGAAAAATACTGGACTCTGAATCACTGCTGGCTAGAACCCCAGCAGACTGTCATCCTTACCTGGCTTTGCCAAGTTTGTCTGTGAGGCTTTGGATATCTGTGGTCCAAGAGAGCTTCTTTAGAGTCAGATAGTTTGGACTTTATCCTCCCTGACCACTGGGCATGCATAAATGCGATCCTTTATTTGTAGTCTTAAAAAAGAATAATTTAGACCATGTGGAGAAGTGAAAACATATCTCTAGAAAGAAACATATTTAAAAATAAAAATCTTGACAAACTGAATTGAGTGGAGCAGTTAAAGTTTGAAGGGCTTTCTTGGCTAGAGGGAGTTTCTTAAATTTCTTAACCCATCTTTGAATCACAGATTTAAAAAGGTTACAAAAAAGCTAAATGTAAATAGCAGTAACATTAGGGTACCTAATTACAACGGTAATCTGGAGGTAGCTTTTCCAGCAGTGAACATGCAGTCTAAACAGTTATTTCTTCCATTGTATATATTATATTAGCTATTCCACTGCTAGCTTAGTGCAAGTCAGGACTTGGAGAGAATCTGTATGAGGCCATTAAGCGATACAGGCAGTGTTTGTTTAGTCTGGGAGTGTGGAGAACTACAGTTTCTGGCCTTATTCATCAGCTTGAATAAAAGAAACACTCTGTTATATTTATAAGAGCCTTGTCCCCTCTCTGTTTCAAGAGATATTGTTCACAATTCAGTACATACAATTGCTTTCTATAATAAAGTGATTTAGGTTTCTTCTTCCGTTTTCTTTTTCTTTTTGTTTCTACTGTATTTCACAATAGAGCACCTTGAAGTGATCCTCTATCAAATCAACCACTGTGATAAATAATGTCTAGATTTCATTTTTGTATACATGTCTTCTCTTTAAGATGGTAATACATATCCAAGTTTGCAGGGCAGGGGCTATATCCAGATTTTGTCACACTTGGCGTCAGTCCATTGAAATCAGTGTAATGTTAGTCATGATGAAAACAGGATCCAACTTGATATATATGTACTTCAAAATTAATTAAGGCTTGTCTTTGGGTGCATCTACAGTAGTGGTCCCAAACTGTGCTCTTTAAGGGATTTGGACTTCAGCTCACAGAATCCAGACTATTGGCCAATATGGCCAATAAATCTCTTAAAGGGCACAGTTTGGGGACCACTGATCTTCACTGTAGAAATAATGCAGTTTGATGCTACTGTAGGTGCTGTAGCTTCATCCTGTGGAATCATGGGATTTGCAGTTTTGCAAGGTGTTTAGCCTTTCTGTCAAAGTATCACAAAACTATAAATCCCAGGATTCTGTAGGATGGAGCCATAGCAGTTAAAGTGGTGTGAAACTGCATTATTTCCACAGTGTAGATGCATGCCTTATCTTAAATGCTTTTTTAAAAAACAAAAAACAAAAACAAAATTGTGTGTTGGGAAATATGCTTATATTTAGATTTATTTATTTTTTAAATGCAGCAGTCCTAAGGAAAAAAATAACATGCCAGTTAGTAAACAGAATACAAAAAGGGAATGTGAGCCTTTCTGCCTATTGGCTTAGCATTAGGGGTTTAAAACCAGAACAGAGTTCAGATAGGAGCAGGTGGTAGTTACAGTTAAAAATATGGTGGAAAAAGACAGAAGTTAATCTATAGATGTCTTTCATATGGGACAATAATAATAATAAAAACTTTATTTATATACCGCCCTTCCAGCGATCAGGGCGGTGTACAACATATACAATACAAAGTTAAAAACAATCCAACAAATGCAATACATAATTAAAAACAATCCACAAGATAAAACAGTGTTATTAGGCAGCAATATAGCACTGGTGGCGATGTGATGGTATATCAGATGTATGCTGGCCAGCTCGCAATACGGGGGGGGGGGGGAGGTCACAAAGAGGGAGGAGGATATCAGGGGTACACTTGTTCAAACAAATAAGTCTCTAACCCCTTTTTAAACACATTAAGGGAGGCAGCCAGACGGAGCTCGACAGGCAACGAGTTCCAGAGGCTGGGGGCCGAGATGGAGAAGGCCCTCTTCGTGGTAGATGATAATTTAGCCACTGGAACTCTAAGTAATTGTTGCCCAGAAGATCTAAGTGTGCGGGGCAAATTATGCTGTGTTTTAACATACTCTAAAAAATCCCAGCCTTCACAGCTTGAAATAAATACAATCCAATGTACAAAATCCTAGTTCTTCCCACTGCTTTTGTTTTAAGTAAGTGGTATTTTGCCTACAAATTCAGTTTCCCCTTAGGTTATGTGTAAATAGGGCATTTCTTTAATGCATATTGGAGTGGGGAGGGAGAAAATGCCTGGATAAAGAAAAGTTGTTTATTCATAGTATTCTCTTAAGAGAGATTGTGCGTGACTGATATTTTTGTAACTTTCTTGGGTTTCCTATATGTTTTGACATTGCAGCGGAAGTTCACAAAAATAAAGTTTGCCCCTACCTCTTTTTCCTAGGCAGGTATCCTCTCTGTCTCATCCCACATGGTTAGGGAGCCTCCCTGTTTCTTTAAAGAAGAGTTCTGGGTTACAGAGGGGAAGAGAGATGGGGAATATTTTTACATTTACATCCCTAAATCAACTCTTCTTAGGACTCAATGCCTTTTATCTTGCCCCGGGTTTCATACTAATGAAATGGCATTCATACTAATGAAATGTTGGCATTCCTTAAATGGCATTGGCAGGTCAGAAATAAATGACATGTGCCTCTAATTTCTGGTCTTTGGAGATGCAAGTATTTAAACAACACAATAATTTCAAGACCTTGGGTTACAAATACCACAGATACTTTGGCTTAATATGCCAAAGTATTAAGCCAGTGCCACATAAAAGAAAACAAAAACATATGTAGGCTAGTTTAGTGCCTTTGTGGTCTTTCTTTTTCCTGTCTTTCTTTCCTTCTTTCTTAGTTCTGCGCCTACATTTCTAATTCCATAGTACAGTTAGCCCTCCTTACCCACAGATTTTTTATCCATGGATTTGAGCATACACGGCTTGAAAATATTCCCAAAAAGTATAAATTCCAAATAGCAAACCTTGATTTTCCATTTTATATATGGGACACCATTTTGTTGTGCCATGATATTTAATGGGACTTGAGCATACACAGATTTTTGTTATCCACGGAGGGTCCTGGAACCAAACCCCAGCGGATAACAAGGGCCCACTGTAGAGTGCAAAATTGATATAAAGTATTCCTGATCTTTTTTTCTAAAGAGTCTAGCAACACCCTTTGCATTTTGAAGTACAAACTAATCTTTTCTTGCTATATGCAGCTCTTTATCAAGATTCTTTACCTAATTATGAGAATTACCTGATTGCAGCTTTTTTTTCTTTTCCTGTTTCATAGAAGACACAGCACCAATGGAAGTGTTTTCACTAAGCAATTTAACTACATGGTGATGATGTGCATGAAAATTCCTTTGATTATATTAGGGAGGAGAAATATAAGCCTACCTTCTTTGCACTCAGGATTCCCCTTTCTGATATGCCTATAATTAGGAAGAAATAATTTGGTAAGTACCTGCCTGTATGAATCAGGTGAACATCTAGTCTAGCTGTAAGAGACTGGGAGTGGGTTCAGTTGAAGTTTTCGTCATGGTTTTTCCCTGCCTTTTATAAGGGCTTCATGTGACAATGTTCTACAGTAATAAAGTTTCTTCCTTTTTATTCTTACATGTTTTTCCTTACACTGGAAAAATCTGTTAAGGGGAAAAGAAGGAATAACTGCAAAGCTGTTTCTCATTGCTAGTGTGGTAAAAGTCTAATCTGAAACTGCACCAGGGCTCTGTGACAAATGATGATACGCTCTGCATACAGAAACATCCTAGGGTTGAACTCTTGGCATCTAAACGGATTAGGTGGCAGATGCTGGCAGAGGCCTTTCCTTGGAGAATTTGATTGGATATAAGACTGTTATAATTCCAGTCTTTTGAATTCCCAGTTCTAACCCACTGTCGGGACATTCTGAATCATATAAATATTTAATAATCAATTCATAGTTGCCATTACTTTGTTCTGAGGCAGAGGATGGCCCATGAGCCACTTAGGGCCACACAAATTTTCTTTGTAGCTGTCAGGCTCCCATAAAAGACCTGCCCCTGCTGGTGATTAGTGTTTTTAAATCTTAAATGTGTTTTCATCCACATCCTCCAGCCGCCCTTTTTCAGCCATATCAGGGCTGTTGCAACCACATGCCACAGCCCTGGTCTGGCCTTTCCAGGTTGCAAAAAGGAGCTGCAAAAAGTGGCTCTTTTTTTGTGCCATGGAAAGCTATACAGTGCTCCTTTGGCACTGTGGTGTGTGGACGCAGTGCCGGAGAAGCGCTGTGATGCCGCATGCTGTATGGTGTGGCTCACAGCATCACAGTGCCTTGGGGGCAGAGCTGGGTCATACGTTGTGTAGGTGCTACACCCCGACTCTCCCCAGGCCAACCCAAAGTGCCAGTCTGCACAGGACCGGAATTACAGTCAGCCCTCCACATTTGTGGCTTTGACCTTTGTGGATTTAATTATCCATAGGTTTGAGTAATACATTCTTTCTAGGAACCTCTATGTCCTCCAGCACAACTCTACCAGAAGTTGACCATAGAGTCACAATGGAAGATGGAGACATTCGTAGAAAAAAAACTTCCCTGGATATTTGTAGGTCCTCCAGCATGACTGTGTGGCCAACTTTCTAGATAGGTGTTCTTTCAGGTAAAAAATTAGTGGGTTTTTTTTAATTCTGTGTTTTTTCTGCTTTCGTGGGATCATCTGTCCCTAACCCGAACAAATTTAGAGGGGCCACTGTAATCTCTGTTTAATTCTTCCTCAAATAGGATCTGTGTCTAAAAGAATGCTGTGTTTCCCCCAAAATAAGACAGTGTCTTATATTAATCCCAAAGATGCGCTAGGTCTTATTTTCAGGGGATATCTTATTTTTCCATGAAGAATAATATTCACATTTATTGTTGAACAACAAAAAAAGAACATTCATTATGTACTGTATATATATTTATATACAAAAATTTTGCTAGGTCTTACTTTCGGGGGAGGCCTTATATTTAGCAATTCAGCAAAATCTCTATTTTCAGAGGATGTCTTATTTTCGGGGAAACGGGGTAAAAGATAAACGTATTCAAGTTCCAGTTGGTCCTAGGATTGGTTTCCATTCCCTTGAAAAATGTTACCCCTGCTGTTTATGTTACGGGTTGGAACCTAACTCTTACATTAAAGTGAGCTAGTCCATGTGGGCTCTATTTGTTGGTCAAGTGCTGTGTTTTGAAATCATAGATACTGCCAATTATCATGTTTGGTTAGCTTAACAGAAGGAATCATGGCTGTAAAAAGCCAAGACTGTTCATACAAGGACTCTTGTTAATACTGAGGAGAAAAGTCCATTTATGTGCTCTGAGGTCGTAAGTTTAATTTCACCTGATACAAAGAACAGCGTTATTCCTTGCAGCTCACTTACTTGTTTATTTTTTTAAAGAAAAAAAATTAAACATGACCTATAAATATCAGTTTGATTTGGGAAGGATTTGTGTTTAAATAAGACAGGCACTTTCTCTGAATTTACAAACTCCGTTGCATTGCTGATCCTGAAGTAGATGAAACAAGAGTGAGGCTTTTACAGTGTTGCAACATTTAGATCATGGTTTAGTTTATGTTCCTCTAATAAATGTTCCTCTAATACATCTTGTTCTAGTCAGGAGGGTAGAGAAGTGATCCTCTCTTGCCAAAGGTTCAGGTGTTCAGCTTGCTTTGAAGCATGACATCACTGATACATTGATGCTGGAGGAGTCATATTCTAGAATGAAGACCTTTCCAGCTGCGTCTTCAAAATCTGAGTGCAGAGGAACATCCAGAGATGTACTCAACCTTTATTTTTGCAGATACCTGTATTTGGAAATTCACTTCCCAAAGCACTAGCCATCTTGGCCAGTGGTTAGAAATTCTGAGAGTTGAAGTCCAAAACATCAAGCAGGGAGGCACAGGCTGAGAAGGCCTGCTCTAGAAACCCTCTTTGTTTGCTTTAAAGTTTGCAACCCAACTTTTCATGAGAGTTTCTAGGAGGCTTGTAAAGTCTCCATAGCTTATTGGCATGGCGTATGCTCTGCTAGCAAAAGGTCCCTGGTTCAATTCCTACTGTAGCATCTCCAGATAGGACTTGGAAGGGCTTCTGACTCAAAGCGTAAAAAAACCAAGAAAAAGCCAGTATAGACTTAATGTAAAAGTTACCAAATATCCATTCAACACAGCTGTATGCATGAATTGCACACCTGTCAGACACACAGCCTCTAATACTTGTAGGGATATTTCAAACACTGAGTCATGAGCAATGCCAAGGTTTGTGATTTTTTTATTATTATTATCTTGACTTTAAAAAATGGCAAAAGACCGTCAAAACCCCGAGTTTATCAAACTTTCATCAAACAGTCTGCCATATTCAACCAAGGCAGGAGGTCACAAGGAAATCATGTTTGATATCAAACCCCACTGCAAGAACTAGGGGAATAACTAGGGGGTTGTCTACACAGGTGGAAAAATTGTACTCACTTCATTTCCAGTGCTGTAGGAACACACAGCTGGTGCTTCTTTGGGGCATTAATACAAAATCCACAGTGATACCTTTATTGGGCAACTGCAATACACAAAATACATCATGCAGGCTTTCAAACCTCCACTGGCTTCTTCAACAGACCAAAGATGTTTTAAAAGAACCATACAGGAGAAGAAAAGTAACAATGATCCAAAACACACTGAAGAAATAATCCAGTTGGGGCTCAAAGCCAGGGAATTCTGGGAAGAGTAATTTTCTGAGGTATTTAGCCACCTCTGTCAGAGAGCTCTGGTGTCACAAAAACTATAAATGTTATTGGAGAAATGGCTGCTCCACGGACGCTTTAATAACAGGAGAGGAAGGAGGACCCTTCCATGATGATTTAATCACAGGGGACAAGCGCGACTGATGATCACACCGTCATGCTTTTGGATTGATTTAGTGACATTTTAATGACAGTAAGCCTCCATGTGATAATCCCCATTGTATTTGTTTGTTAAATTTATATCTTGCCTTTCTTCCAGTAAACTCAAGGCAACTTACTTTCCCATTTTGTTTTTATATGAGTGAGGTGGGTCAGGTTGAAATCAGGTAGTTGGTCCTAGATCAACCAGTGAGTTTCACAACTCAGTAAGGACTTGAACCTGGATCTTCTAAATCCATTCTGTAACATTCCCATTGGCTCTTTACACCAAAGGCCCATCCACACTGTAATTATAGCCTTATTATTCCACTTTAACTGCCATAGTTCCTTCCTATGGAATCCGGGTTTTGTAGTGTTGTGAGGCACTACAGTCCTCTAGCAAAGAATTCTAAAAGCCCCTCTCTAAATTTCAAGTTCCTGGATTCGATAGGATAGAACCATGCCAGTTAAAGTGGATTAACACAATTGTAATTGCCTAGTGTTAATGGTCCAAAGCTCTCTTGTATGACATCTGTCTCACACTAATTTAACTGAAGTAGCTCCAGCCTATGGAATGCTAGGATTTGTAATTTCATTTGTAATTTTCAGCCAGGGAGCTTTTAGCACCTTACCAAATTACTAACCAGGATCCCCATATTATGCAGCCTTGTCTGTCAAAGCAGTATCAAAGTCCTATAATTGTGTAGTGTGAAAGAGACCTAAATCTAATTTAGGTTTCTAATTTAATGTCTAATTTAATCACCTTTTCCATAGCGATATAAGGCAGAATTGGGCAATTAAAGGAAATCTAGTCTAAGAGATTAATTTCAGGGTGAGATATTAAAACACCTGATTGCCAAGGGAAAAATAAAATGCCTCTTCAAATGCCAATCTAATCTACGATTGCATCCACACTACAGAAGTAATCCAAGTTGACACCATTTTAACTGACATGGCTCAATGCTATAGAATTCTGGGAACTGTAGTTTTGTGAGACATTTAGTCTTCTCTGTCAGATAGCTCTGGTGCCACAACAAAATACAAATCCCAGAATTCCATAGCATTCACTGGTGTAAGCCTGGGTTATTTCTGCAGTCCAGATGCAGCTGCAACCAGTTTTTGTGCAAAGTTTTAATTACTCTTCTGTTTGATTTTTACTTTTGCACTGAGTTTCTGGGGTGGAATGTTGACACTTTTATAGCTACTGTGTCAGCACTTCTATTACAAAGCCTGTCTTTGAGAGATTTGTAATTTGTCATAAAAGCATATATGAGCAGAAATTAATTATGCTGTTTTAGCATATTGTGTGTGCGTTTATGTGTGTGTTAAGGGAAAATGTGGATATAAAAATATTTTAAACATTTTTCACAATATTACTTTTATTTAGCTGGAAAATTTAGAAAACTGGCATTTGTATCTTGATTTTGTTTATTTTGCCTTTGGGACAAGAGAATACTGGTTAAAGGCTGCAATTATGCACTGCTTAAATGTTGTTCATATTTTTTAATCTGATGCTAAGATTTACAAACTTTGGTTGGACATTGGTTGGAATGCTTGATTACTGCTTAGAGAAGAATAGACAAGAGAAATAGATATTTCTCTGTCTGAATGACCTGGAGGGAAAATATTTACGACAAAATAATGGAGGCAGCCCTGTTCTCCTTCCTTGTCTGTCTATCTGTCTGCCTGAACTTTCTATTTTCATAGAATCTGGCCAATGTGACCCTGTCTTCCCCCTTGTTTGAAGATGCAAAGTAGGGATGGGCAAAATGTGGTGTGAAAGTGGCCTGCAAACCCCCCATTGCATTTGTGTAGTCCACACATTATCTCACTGATCCCTCACTGTGTAGAGGAAATCCTACCGCCATTGAGAGCACCAGGAAGGGAAAAAAGACACAAAGAGTAGATCTCTGAGGACACTTTCTATTTTGATGTTCTGGTGTAGCCCACAGTGAGTACTGGAGGTGACAAACTGACTACAGAATAGTTGGGCAATGCCTAGTCCTTCTGTAGATCCTCCCCCTACCTGTCAAAAAGTGTGTGTTCCTTGACAAATCAAGGTCATTAAATCTAAACAGGTAGTTTCTTAGACATGATTCCCCCATTCCATTGCAAAATATCTTCAGCTCAAGGTGATATGCTTGAGTTTTCTCCTTATACTACTGTAGGGTTGGTCAGGTTGGAAAATTGTGACTGGCTGAAATTCACACAGGGAGCTTTTTAGTACAGACTAGAACCAGCATCTCCCTAGTAATAGTCCTGGACTCAAACAACTACAGTACCCCACCTTGACTCTTGGGATCAAGCTAAATGTGATGTATACTGCATTCAACCTATTTTACTACTTCTAACCAACAGCTCACGAGGATGAGGAAAGGAATAATGAGGGTCACAAACAAAAGGAACATTATCCCTACCACCATCACTTAGGACCTGGTGAAGTCTTATTTCCAAGGGGTCCTTGAAAAGATGTCTCCTAGGTTTCTTTGCATAGTGCTGGCTGCTTTACCTTCATTTCTTCTCATCTTCTTACTAGTCAAGAAGCAACTCCAGAAGCACCTTCTTCTTTTATTTATTTTAATTGACAGAATAATTTTGTGGCTCTTTCAAAATGAGCCTGAAGTTATCCTCGACATTTGAAATACCACAGGGAAAGGTACATACACACACATGCACATACACACATGAAATTGTAGAGCATGGAAATGGTAAGTCTTCAAATGACAGCTGTCAGCACAGCCCCTGGGGGATTTGTGGAATAACACAAAGAATAACTTTTCCAAGCTCTGTCTCCAGGGCTACGAGGTATTTACAGGTATGGTGAGGAAATGGAAATACTAGGCCTATCTGTAGCTGTACTTTGCAGTACACCACAATTTAGCAGCGACAGACTCTCCAGACTGCAGCACCCCAGTTAACTTGGTGGCCCCGCGGAAGTGTCAGCGGTGGCTAGTTTATCTTGAAGGAAATGTGCTTTTTCTTCCCCTATCAGACAAGTAATAGCCAAGGGGGACATTAAGGAGATGTGGCTTTTAAATCTCAATTAGACCCAGAAAAAGTGGTTTTGGTGATACAGTACTTATTGCATGATGAAGCCTCTGACCCATAGCTGCTGCATCCCTTTTCACTGACAGGAGAATCCCATTAATGAGCTCCCAATTGCAGCAGTCCTCAGGTGTGAAATGTTGTTGCCAGGGCAGTTGTGGTATTGGCAGTCATGGGGTGTCACAGTCTCCTCCTGTCCCCACTCCCCCTTGCATCTGCACTGCATCCCCTTGCATCTCTCTCTCTCCCTCCCTACCTCCCTCCCCATACATACACACATACTATTTTTTTTAAATCACATCACAATAGCAGAGCAGTGTTCCCACTGAAGCCCAGAGAAGATTCACTGCCCCATTGACAGGGAAGCCACCAGCTGCCACTAGAGTTATGACTGAATGAATCCCAACTTGAAATATCACCTTTGGCAGGAGCAAATCCATTGGAGTTGGAGTTTTTTCTCAACTTTAGAGCCAGACTGATGCATTTTGAAAGGTAAAGCACAGGAGAAGATGGCACCCTACTAACTGTATTTCACTTATACCTCACTGGTCATAGTGGCAACTGAATCTGTTTTGACACTAGCAATGAGGCCTTGTCCACCTGAGGGCAGCAGGCTTTGAGCACAGATACACTCATATTTCCCACTCTCGCCTCCCTCATTCCTTAGAAGTATCTGACTAATCAGCCCTGCTCAGTCTTAGCTTCCCATTTACAGTAAGGATGCAACAGTACAAACTGATGTTATGAGATTGTGCTAAAGGCTTCAACAAACTGATGTATGGAAGAAGGCAGTCTTCTAAGTAACCTGATCCTAAAGTGATTTAGAGCTTTATAGATCATAACCACCATTTTTAATAGTGCCAGGAAACTCTGGACTATTAACCAATGATGGTGCTGTAACAAATAGAGGTGCATGGTTCCTGTTACTGGCCTTGGTCAGCACTCTGGTTGACGTATTTTCAACCATCTACACTCTTTGTATGCAACAGCACAGAGAGCATTTCCAAATTGTTATCCTGAATTTTCAAAAGGAACACAGCCTCATCCCAGACAGATTGAAACTCTGTTCTCTGGTTTTGTTCTTTTAGTAGTGACTGCATGGTACCATGTAGATTAAAATTAATCTTTCAAGACAAGGGGAGCAAGCTCAACAGGAAAAAAGGATATTCTAAGTCAGTAATAGAGAGGGATGATCCAAACTCTGGTCTCTATGCTTAGAAAATCTGCCTCCAGTCTACACAGAAGCATGCTTTACAGGTAGATCCATTGTCGGTAACTATACCCTTCCAAATGTATTTTGTTTATTACTCATAATGACCATAGCCAGCATAGCCAATAATGAGAGATTTTGGGATGTGCAATCCAAAAATATTTGGAGAGCTAAAATTGTCCTCCACTGCGTAGAAGATTTCCAGTATCTCTAGTTCATCAGCCTCCAACAGGGAGTTATGAGGAGAGAGTTCTGGACTAGAGAGACCAAGGCTTGACTTAGTATAAAATCTGTATTTTCACATTTTCTTCTAATATAGATATAGGTCCGGTAGCATGAAAAAAATAGCACACCCAGAAATGCAGGTTAGGTATGCCACATTGTACCTAGTGCAGCATGAAAAGCTGGATAGATTGTGTTGGGGTTTTGCTCAAACTGGAGGGGTGCTACCTTGGGTATATTCAAGAATGTTATTTCAAGCCATCAGATTTCTTTTATTCAAACTACATAGCACCTGCAAAATTTTGCAGGACAATACACAGTATGTCATAGAAAAATTCTAAGATGTGACCTTTCTAATGTGGTGAGTCTGACTGGATGGTCTACTGATGACTGATCTTAGACTATTAATATAATAATTCCCCATCTGTCCTCCCCCTCCCCACTTTCTTTTCATTTTTTTTCAGAATCTGACATCTTGCATTGCTTTAAAGTAAATAGAAAGCTTTAGCTAAGCAGTATGGCACTTCCTATCTCTTCTTTTGGATTCTGTTATTTTTAATTTCTTTTATAATAATAAAGAAGTGACATATATTTCCTTGGGCTGGTACATAGTCACTTACAAAATCCCATACTTGCAGATTGTATGGCTTTGCCATAAATACTTATTTACAGGAGCATGGAATTCCCTGCCAGATAATGTCAAACTCTAACTTTGATTAGCCCCAACCAGTACTTATGGACGATAAGAAATGTAGTCCAACACCAGCCAGAGGACCACAAGTTGGCTACCCAGGCACAATGAATGCTTTCATGTAGAAATGCAGAAATCTGTACCTATGAAATCTTATCCTCATCTTGTTATATACAATTATATATAGGGTTATAGTGCCCTACTGAGTTTCTTGCTCCTTACTCCAAGATATCAGCCTTATAGTAGATTATATTGTTAGTTCTTATGCTAGAATACAGTATAAATGTAAATGGCCTTCATAGCCATCCTCCATAAAACATGTATCCTTGACAATTGGTGAAAAGACTCCCCCCTCCATTTATGTGTGTTTCTGTGTGTGTAAAAAGGGGGCATTTGTTTGTTTTCCCCAAGGGCTAGTTAGAAATACAGTTAAAAGGAAGTGTAAAGCTAATATATACTTAAGAGGAAAGTTGGCATTGGTACATCTATTAGTTAGCAGCAGATGTGGCGCTGAAGCAATGCACCCCTATAGCTTTTCATTAAGTATGTGTGCATGATATGATGCAGGTGGCAAATACAGTCTCATGGTACTGTTTTATACAGCAAAGTTTTCCTCATTAGATTGAAAAAATTGCGGCCAAAATTGCCACTGGGCATCTTGCTTCCTATGGTTTTTCTTTTGAATGTACAAAAAGTGTATGTAAGTTCAAAGGTTTCCTCAGCAGAGGGCAGTACAAGTCAGTAGACTTGTCCTTGTGACTTTGATGGCTTCTTTCTGTTCCAGGTCATTTTGAATGCCTGGCATTTTATGGAATTGTGGAGTTTTTAAAACATTACTTTGGATTCCTTTGATAACAATGAAACATTGATCATTGCTTTATTTTCAAACATATTTTATTAAAATAGGGTTTCTGTGGTTTTGAAAAAAATAAGCTGTATTTGCTGACAGCTCTGACTTCTTAAAACATTTTTTGTCAACACATCACCTGCATTTTTCTGACTTTCCTATTAACATAGATCAGTAACTACTGAAAAATGTAATATGAAAATCTGATTTGATTGCTGTTGATATGTATTTGAAACCTATATTATTAGACTGTACATTGGCACTGTACTGCATCGGCAAACAGTTCCTTTTCATGCAGAGTAATGCAGATTTCCGGAGAGGTATGTTACTTCCTTATTAAGTTGGAGTTAGAAATTTGGGGCTTGCTGATGGTAAACAGTGACATTCTCTTCTGTATACATTTCCAGGGGTAGCCGTATTGATCATATAGCAAAACAGAGTAACAGCTAAAATTCACAAAACAGCAGTATATTTATTAGACTAACCAATACGCACAAAATACATGTTGCAAGCTTTCAAAGCTCCACTGGCTTCAAAAACCTAGCAGCACGCATTTTGTGCATTGTGGGTGGACTCATAAAGGTATCACTGTTTTGTAGGTTTTGGGTCTTAGTGTATTCTGGTTTTTGGGTGTTAGTACTGTATATTTGTATTTGCTTAACATATGCTTTTATATAAACAGGATAATCTTGAACATACAGTCTTCTGCCACACAGAGGAAAGGTCTGTCTAAACTATAGTTCTAATTATCATGTAGCTGAGACATATAAACATTGGCATGTGTATAGTAAGGGAACATTAGAGGTATATACCTGGGGGTTACTGTTTTTCAGAACTTATTAACTACAATAATTTAGATGTGTGACGTGGAAGTCTGCAGTTCCATCTTCTGTTATTAGGTGGCGGACTTGACTAAGCTCTCTCTCTGGCTCTCTGTGTGTGTGCACCTTCAAGTTGCCTGTTGACTTATGGCAACCCCATGAACTTCACAGGGTTTTCTTAGGCAAGGAATACTCAAAAGTGGTTTTGCCAGTTGTTTCTCTGAAATATAGCCTACAGCACCTTGCATGTATTGACAGTCTTCCATCCAAGTACTAACCAGGGCTTACCCTGCTTAGCTTCCAAGATCAGAGAGGATTTTGTGCCTTTAGATTGACCAAATAAGATTTTGATCATTGATGTAGTCAAAGGGACACAGAAAACTGCCCCCTTTCCATTATTCAAGATGCTTCCCTTACAAGGCTATAGGGAAGCCCTGTAACAAGACTGTGCCTAGCAGTCCCCATGGCTTCAGCTCAGATGCAGCAGGCACAATGCTCAGTTCTAGCAGCTGCATAGCTTTGTTTAAAGTTTTTGGCATGTCAAACTAAATGCACTTCTGACCTGCATGATGCCAGGATATGAAAAATAAGATTGAATCTAAAGTTAAAAATTGAAGAGGGACAGGAATGGAAACAGGTCAACACCAAGGTGCAAAATAAAATATACATTTGTATCTGCAGGGATTCTGTTCCAGATCCCCACTCCCCATGGATGACAAAAACCATGGGACTTCAAGTCCCATTGTTTTTAATTGTGGCATACCATATGACTTCAATGGCGCAGCTGCTTGTACAAACCACCATTTGGGGAAATGAGGCAGGATCATCCACAGATGCTCTGATCTATGGATGAACTAAAAATACGATGTCCTTCCATCCCCATATCAAGTCCTAGGCTCCTGTGTTTTCCCTCATTGTAATAGAAACAATCTGTATTGTGACAACACTATGTTTCCAAGGTACTCTGGAATGGAATAAAGAAAAGCTTTTTTGGGGAGGGGGAGGAGACTTATGATGACAAGAATATGTGTTTTGGTATGTAAATTTGTTGAGATGTAGGGAGAGAGTAATCACACACAATATTTGGTTGAAAAAGTTTTAGTTCACATTATATGGTTTCCATACATTTCGACTGGCTTCCTGTTAGTTATATATGATAGCATAACACTGATGTATGTTTGTCTTGGTTATTGTATAAGGAGGAAATAACTACCTCCCTTGCACAACAATGAAATGAAAACCCTCCAGATAGCCTGCACCCCAACATCGCTATTTTCTGGCTGGTGGAGAGCAAGGCAGGGAGTTGTGGTGGTGATGTATCCAGTTATGTGCTTGTAGCTGGACGCACAGTGGCAAGACCATTTCCAGGACCTCACAGGGGTCTTCTGGAAGAGCTGGAAGATCATGCTATTGCTTTGAATCCAGCTACCGGGAAATACCTGAACCCTCTGCCACATTCCTCACCCAGCTCTCCATTGACCAATAAATGGTTGGGTTGGAGGTGTGCAACATATTTGTAAAAGTTAGGTTTTATCAGATATGTTTTGTATCACCTGGACAATACTATGCTCCATCTCGTGATGCAGAATCTCACCCTTTATATTACTTATACTTAAGGTTCCTGTTCTAAAATCTGTACAGTAAGATATATTAGTTTGAAATAAATGGGTAGCATTGGCATGAAAATATGCTTCTCTCTCATATATTTCATTTTCTTAATACTCCCGTGTGGAAGTATTGGAAGCAATTTCTGTGCCATAGTTAGCAAGTATGATTACAAAGGGCTGTATAAAGAAGAGGATTAAACACTTCAGCTATACCAAACCCCCCTTTCCCCCTATGCTTCCAGATTCAGCGATGTTAACATCATAGTTATGCTTTCTTTCTGCTCTTTGTGCAGCCTGATTTCATCAGCACTTTTTTTTAGCTATGTTTGTTGAATATGGAGTTGTAATAAAGTATTCTAATTGATAAAGAATTCAGTTAGTGCCTTTGAGGGCTAATTTATTGCAGCATGATTGTTCATACACAAGAGCTATTTCATCATAAGCATGAAGTTGAAAGTGTTATACAAGAGTACAGTCTGTGTTTCAGAGTGGGAGGTGTCTAGATTTTACAAGGTGAGATCAAGATGGGGGAACACATCCTAGTCAACACACACTTGGAGACCTAAAGATGAATGGTCAGTCCACATTTCAGTTTAAAGAGTTGCATGTATTTTCCATAGTCTAGTTTTTTTGCAGTGTTTCCCAACATACATCACTGATTTGTGTATACATAAGTTTTAAATGGGAGAATGTTTGCGTACTCCGTGAAGCTTCTAAATCTTTGAATCAGATTATCCAACTGCTAAAAATGTGGAAACAATTTCCTCTCTTAATTTGGGCAGATTGGAATGCACCCCCAAAATCCAAACGGAAATAGTAAAATTTAAAAACTTTACTGGGATCCAGCCCAGCTGCACCTGGCCTGGCCTAATTGCCTTCAACATGGTCATTACTCAAAGGCATAAAGTTTAGCCACCAACAGGACTTATTAATGTATAATAGGAATTTGCTTGTAAAACAGAATTATTGGAATGGTGCGATATCATAAAGATGGAGGTGCTGACATTTTAGATTGTTTTATATAGGTACGTTGAGTTATAATTTAGGAGTTGTATAGAGCTGGGGTGATTAATCTCCATTTGTGGCATTCTAAATGTCAGCTGGATGCAAAAGGAACCAATGTTTGTAATAACCATTATTAAGGCATAAGATTGCAAATAAAAATTTATGTTTAGTTATGTTCTTCCACCAGATTGTCAAAGAAAAAAATAGAAATGCATGTGTAGCTTAATAAATTGTTTCATTTATTCATCTTTTCATGATTTCTTTAGAGAACTCAAAGCTCAAGGCCATAAAAATGCTTGGAAATTCTCCCTCTTGGTATCAGTGGTGTGAAAAACTAAACACATCAATTTTGTTGGATCTGAAACTTGGAATCTGTCAATATTACTCAAGTGATTGATGGCAACAGACTTTACCTACCTCATAAATATAATGTGCCTTGATTACAAAGGCACTATTCGCACTGCTTATGTTAGTTATGTCAGCACTTCCATTGTAAACCCCATTTTTAGGAGTTTCTAACTCGGTCATAAAAAATCACTTTGTGATGAAACTTAGACGATAGCCCTTCTGAGTAGAGCTCATTTTTTTTAAACAGATGTACAACACAATAAACCAAACCTCTAGAAGTGTTGAAAATTAACATATATTTCACTTTTTAAAAATTCTGAAGAACAATCCTCACTCCCAAAAACTGCTCTATTAAATGAACTGTTGATATTCCAGAATGCAGTCACACCACTTTTCACTTTGTATTTTAATCAGCTCAGTGGAGTGTCACTCAGATATTTTCACACTGGTTCAGTGGAGTGTCACCCAGATATATTCAAGTTGCATCTCTGTTTGTAAACCCTCATGTGCACAAAGGTACTATAGAAGGGCTCCCAACTGCCCTTCTGTGTACACTGCTGAATACTTGAAAGCTTACATGGTATCTGATTGATCTTAATTAAGCTGATTTAATGTTATATGGACTTCACTTCAATGTCTCTAAGGTGTAATCTATTCATGTGTGCCTAGCACAAAGGCTGCAGTCTTTTGCATATGTACCTCAAAGAGTTGTTCTGATGGAGCTCAGTGAATTTATTTCTGATAAGACTTGGATAAGATGCTGCTGTATTTTTAGCTCTCAGCATTTCTGAGTCACTTCTGAATATGCCTAAATACACTAAAGGCACCAGTTATGATCTTGGAAACTAAGCAGGGTCAGCCCTGGTTGGTACTTGGAAGGAAGATGGCCAATAAACACCAGGTTCTTTAGGCTATATTTCAGGGGAAGGAACTGGCAAAACAGCGTCTAAGTATTCCTTGTCTAAGAAAACCCTATGAAATTAATGGGGTTGCCATAAGCCAACAGGCTACCTGACGGCATGTTAGTGCACAACAGGCTACTTGATGGCATGCGCACACACAGAGAACTAAACTATTAATTTGTTGAAAGCTATAAATTGATTATCTTTTTAGGTTTTCACCTACACTACAACATATGGCTCCAAATACAATACATATACATTCTGAGCTGCAGCTTTATGAGACCTTTTTAATGTGAATGTGTCTCCCTTTTTCTATATGCACAGGCTTTATTCAAACTGATGATTTGGGGATTTAGTAATTTGTTGAAATTGCATAGATGCACTGCTTGTCTTGCAGCTTGTTCCAAAATAATTAAAGTCATTTCCTTGTGATGTTGCTTTGGCCCTGTTAACTTCCCTAATAGATTACAGTACTAACATACAAATTCAGAAAGTCAGAATTGTATTGTGTCCCTAATGAGGCCTACTAAAAAGCAAAATCCGTTCATTTCAGTGGGAAATAAAGCAAAGTAAGTGTATTTGGGGCTGCAGTTTTAACTGTGTGGTGCTGGGAAATCTTCCAAGTCATCAGCTATGTTGGGTGGTTATATAAGTGTTGGTTTTTGATGTTAAGTACTATCAGTGTCCTTTGAAGTAGGCTGGGGTGTTTTTTTTAAAAAGTGAGGAAATCCAAAAGTGTGTGTTGACAGTGTCGTAAAAGATCAAAGTTGCAACTCCTTCTACATTTCTGCCACTGTTCAAGAACAAAATGAGTAACTATTTCTTGATTTCAACCAACTCTGGCACAGCACAGCTGAATTATCTGGTTCTTCTGCTTGGCCCTTCCTTTGTTTTGTATTATTGAGACCTTAGTGTATTCTTTCATTAATCAATTAACTGATCATACAATAAATATGTTACACGGAAACAAACATTACTCTCATCCATCTCTCAGTTTGCATGTGTGTGTGCCATACATATCAATGTATCATTCAAGTGCCATTAACAGAATACAAGGCTCTGTTTTGGTTAATTGCTTGATCTCTTCTGAGAATAGCAAAAAATAACAACAGTGACCAAGTATGTGACAGAAGCCTGATAACGTTTATTCTGTTTCACCAGTTTTTATTATTTTACTTCTTACTTCCCAGTTTTCAGGACATAAATATATAGACCTGTATGCAATTGCACATGTTGGAGGTGTTTTAGCAGTTCCTGTGCCAACTCTCCCCTTCCACTGTGAAGCTTCTGATAAGGGTTTTTTCTCATGAGGTGTTTGTAGTAAAATAGCTCTGGGAAAGTCATGGACTTGAATGGGGAGCTTTCACACAATATTGTGGGTCTCTTGCTTAAAATCTTTCTCTTCTCACCAAAAAAAAATATAAAATAATAAAATTAAAATAACCCTGGTCATGCTATTATTCTTCCTTGCCTTGCTCCCTCTGTGTAAGAACTGTATCAATTGATTTTCATTTTTTTGGCTGGGAGGGGGGAACACATGGCAAAGGATGGGTGCCTTGGGATACCCCTCTCTCATCTGTGCAGCATCTTCTCAGTTTATTTCCAGTAAGGCAGGAAAGGCAGACAAGAATCCCCAAGGATAGCTTGTCCTTGTGGATGCCTATATTCTCTGTAGTTGGCTGAGGTTACTGATATAATAGCAGATTTAAAACAAAAACAAAAACACATGCAATGCCATAGTCACACCCTCTCAGTTTAAAAAAAAAAAAAAGAAAAGAACTAGGTGGCTTCATTGCATGTTGCATACTTCTGGGTCATGTCCAAATATGGACGAGGGTTAGGAAAGGATACATAGAGTCAGCTACATGGAAGTGGAGTAAAAGATGTCAGTGTAGGAAGGTTAAAGTGGGGCCTTGTGCTCCCCTGTTAAGCATTAATATCAGTGAGAAGCACAAAATGTATTGTCGCATTTCCAGACTAATTCCCAAACAAGAAGCCTATTTTTCCTGCGGGGAAGGGATAAGTATGGAAAAATTCAGAGGGATATTTATGTCATATTATATGATGGTTCAGGTTTTTTTTTTAGTTTTAACATACAGGAAATACTTTTTGATAAGGGGAGTATAAATTCTATTGCTTTCCTTTGGATAAAAAAAAGGTTCACAGGGGGATTTTTAATTATCTTTCACCTATACAGCATAACACGACATCTTTGCTAGCGACAGCACAAATGCAAACTTATCCCTTTTCTTGTCCATATTTTAGAATTCTAAACATTCTCTGCTTGTGAATGTTCTCTGAAAAAAAATGTTTGATAACCTTTTGAATGGGCAGTATTTCTTGATGCTTCTCCCAGCTAAATACCACTAAACATTAAGGAATTGTAATATAAAAGCAGACACTAAAACTCTTGAAGTAGGGCATCCGGTGCTCATGGTTTACTTGCCTGGTTGGGTAGCTTGAAAGCCTTAATTTAAAAGTCATCTTAAAGTCCTTTTTAATTAGCCCCAAAGTCAGTGGTTGAACATTTGGTCTGATAAGAAGGCTTTTGGCTCTACATGTGCCATAAAATCAGCAGACAAAGACATCTGTTTAATACAACAATGATGCTGGGATATTTTGTAACTGGGGTTTTGTGCTAAACAGAATTCATTCACCCCTTAAGGCAGCAGTAACACACCATAAAGAGGCCATTTTTGTCTAGTACAGGAACAGAACTTAGACTTTCAGATTTTTAGCACAGTTGACTAATAAAAGTGGCAGAACATGATTTGTTTGTGTATTATTCATGGTGTCTAAGATCTGTATGTCTACTAAATCCATTAACCCTGACACACACAGAGAGACTCATTGGAGGGAAGTATCCAGTAAACAAAGGGTCAGTACTTTCAACTGGCATATTTTTGAAGAAAATTATAGTAAATGGTGAAAAAACCAAAATCTTCTATTGAGCAATTAATAAATAACAATCTTGCATTGGAAGTTAAACACTTTTGAATTTATCCTCCCTTTGTGATTCAATAAATATGCAATTTTGTGTTGTTCCAATATAGAACATTTCAAATTTATAATACTTTTCCAGAAATAAACAGCTCTCCCAGTGCACTCATGCAATTGAATAAATGTGAGAGAATGAGGAAAGTGAGGTGAGAGAAGAGAGCAGACTTCAGTGCGGATTGCTTGGAAGAAAGGAGAGGTGTTTGGAGATTTGGCATGGACTTTTGACCAGCAAGAAAAGCTGATTGGACTGGGTTTTTGTTGTTGTTTGTTTGTTTGTTTGCTTGCTTTACTTGCCTAGGTTGGGGGAGGGGGAGAAGCAATTGCAGTTGCTGGAAAGGAGTTTCCTTTGCCTGCTAAGTAAAGAGAGTGTGAGGGAGAGGAGTCTCTTGCCACTGTTTGGAGGAATGGGTTTCTTTTGCCTACCTATCTCATGAAAAAAGTGCCAAAATGGAGTGGCAGAGTAACAGCTTTCTCCGTGTGTCTCTGCACAGTGCCATTGCACTTCTGTTACCCTTCTTGAGTGAGATGGTTGTAAAAGCATGCCTTTTGCCAAACAGATTTTTCTAGCATGACAAAAGTCATGCTTTTATGACCATCTCCCTCAGGATGAGTACCTGTACTACAATACTATGATATCATGCAGATACGCCAGTTGCGCCCTTTCCTGGATCTGAAGGACCTGGAGTCTGTGGTACACGCTTTGGTAACCTCATGATTGGATTTCTGTAATGCGCTCTACATGGGCTACCCATGTGCTTAACCCGGAAACTTCAATTAGTACAGAACATGGCAGCCATGCTTGTCACGGGAACATTGAGAAGAGAGCACATAACACCTGTGCTCAAGTCTCTCCACTGGCTGCCAATTAGTTTCCGGGCACAGTACAAGGTGTTGGTTTTAACCTTTAAAGCCCTACATGGCTTGGGTCCATCTTATCTTAGGGATCGCTTCTTCCCGTATTATTCCCCCCCCCCCCCCGCACACTTTGGTCCTCTGAGAGGAACCTACTACAGCCTATGAAAACTAGGTTGGCACAGACCTCCCATAGGACTTTCTCCGCTGCTGCTCCCAGGCTATGGAATGACCTGCCCGATGAGATGCGCCTTATTACATCTCTTGATTGCTTTTAAAAAGCCATAAAGACGCATCTCTTCCGGCAGGCCTTCCCAGAAAGTCCTTAACTACTGGCTCTGTTAGTGGGTCAAGCTCTCCCCTCAGTTTTTAACATCTCAACCTTTGACACCCATGCAATTGATCATTGTTTTATATTGTGAAAATTTTAATTATGTTGTTTTTAATTTGGGTATTGGTCATTGTAATTTTTACCTTGTATCTTTTTAATTGTTGTAACCTGCTCCTATTGGTTGACAGAGGAGCGGGCTATAAATTATTATTATTATTATTATTATTATTATTATTATTCTGCATGTGGAGAGGCATGGAAAAACCCACATGTGGAGAGAGATGGAGAAAACTGCTACTCTCCCATTCCATTTTGACTTTCTTTTCTCATGTGATAAGGCTCTTAGAAAGTGGGTTGTGAAGGAGATTAAGAAGCTTGCATTGGATGAAGTGGTTTTCTTTGCTTTTCTGAATAGGGCCTAAATCATTTTTTCTCTTGGTATCTACAGAAGGCAACTATTATACCAGGTCTTAGATAATTTCCTCCTAATCGGCACCTATGTTCTGTTGTCTTCAGTGGCCCTGTATCTGCCAGGTGTGAGTAACTTGTTTAGTATGTCATTTGTTATGTTTGCTTCTCACCATCTTTTGCTTCATCCTTAGGTGGGTAGGTGGGTTGGTATTGGGGTCTGTATCTTTGGTGTTCAATCATTTCCCTAAAGAAACAGAAAGGTCTAGGAAAAATTGTTAACAAAAGAAACTATCTTAACATCCAAACGCGTTTCGACATACGTCTTCCACAGAGTAATTATCCTATTATCAAAAGAGTCATCTGGTATCTGTAAGTAGGATGGATCAGGCTTATAATAAAAAATTTCTATATCCTGGATGCTCAAAAACATCCACAATAGCCTTTGTAACTTTTTTGAGCATCCAGGATAATAGAAATTTATTATTATAAGCCTGATCCAAAATGTGTTAAAATATTTTCTCTTTTCCATGCATATTTGCACAGCGTATTGTAATAATAATAATAATAATAATAATAATAATAATAAATTTATTTATACCCCACTCTTCAGCCAAGGCTATCAGAGTGGCTTACAATTTGTTAATTAGGCATTTCCCTGCCCTCAGGCTTACAATCTAAAAAGACAAGACACAAAAGGAGAAGGGAATGGCAGTAGGGAAGGGGGAAAAGTCCAGCAGATCTTCTCTACCTCGAAGGCCTGGACCATGAAGGCAGATGGACTGGAAGGAGGGCTCTTTTTCTTTTTAGGCAAGGCCTGTTGGAGCTGTCTTACCTTTCTCTCCCTCAAGATGGTGGATGGAGTACAGTATATATAAGGGAATTTTTTGTAATTGCACTATTTGAATGTATTTCAGACATTAAAATTATTTTTATGTTTTATTTTATTAACTTTTTTTCCCTAGACCTTTCTGTTTCTTTTGCTGTTTTATTTTAGTTTTAGGTTATCACCTTGTTGTTTTAATCATTTCCCAAGCCAGGTCCAACACTCTAATCACTTCACTACATGGATTTCATGGACCCTTGTATTGCCTTCTAATCTGTTTTCCTCAGTCTGTAATATGACAATGGTATGCTGATCTGAGAACAGAAATATAACTCAGTCCAACTCAGTAGAATGACATGAAAGGTATTTACAAAGGTCTTTGTATCTCTGGTGGTGATCTCTTGCTTTGAGGCATAATTAGCGACGTGAGAATCTTTCTCAAAATTTACTACAACATCAGTTTGACTTTTTCAGCTAAACAGTCTCCTAACATCGGGAATGATATAACAGATCTTCAGACTGGTCAGAAGCTTTCACACTCATCTTGAATGCATTTTTGTAGATGTAAATTATTTCAGTGTACTCCACAAAAAGGTCCAATTTATGTGGTCATCATGTGATGAAGTCACTGCTTTATGAGTGGTGCTGCAATTTTGGCATAGTGATAAGTCTCCCAAATACATTAACATGCTAGGACTATGACTCACCATCACCTGCTTCAACCCAATCTTTGACAGTTTCCCAGGGCATAGTGAATGGTGATCTCAACTAGGGTCAGAACATTTACAGGACTAATCAGTCTAGTCTTAATTGAGAGTAAGTTCAGTTGAGTGAGTTAAGGCTAAAATCTAAGTAAATATGCACAGAATTGGGCTGAGCTTCAGTTTAAGTCAAGGTATCTCATTTGTTACAGGAATGAGACTTCAGCTCTTAGTTTATAGCTTAAATAAAATCTAAGCATGTTGAAAATTCAGCACTTTCTGGTAAAAAAATTTATGCAGTTGATTTTCTTGCTAATAACTACAACAATATTTCTGAACTTGTTTTTTCTAATTGCAGTCACCGTCAAGAGATGTACACTGTTTTTGATTGCGCTGAGACAGCCAGAATATGATTTAGCAGCTATTTTTGACATTATTTGGGGCGGTTCAGGTGCCAGCTGCACAAAAGCAACATTAATCATGTGAATAAAAATAAGCCTTCCCTAATCACAGACTACACATGGAGGAAGAGTGTAAACCCATCCCTCACATCCTACCCCCATTGGGCCTTCCTTGCAAAGCTTAATAAACAGCTGAAATCAGGTCCTGACAGAGCTGCACTCAGCATTAATTTTGGTGTGCACTTACTTAAATACATTAAATTGCACAATGTTTTATGTTTTTGTTTGTAAAGGAAAAGACTGGAGAGAGAGAGAGAGGGAGATCTTAGCTTACATCTGGTGATTCTACTGATACAGCAACCTGTTTTCCACAATGCCAACAGAAGCTGTGCCAGGAGATTGATTACTTTGATTACTTTGGCCTTCAAGTTCTAAGTTTTTTTTTTCTTCCCCTCATCGGGTTTTGATGTTCCTGATAGATTAACCTTGCTACACTTAACCTCCCAGAGGAAGTGAAATATAGTTTTCTGTAATTCATGTTTCAGGAGTTTCTATCTACATCATTTATTGACAGAATTTCACCTGTAATCATTGCCAAACTGTAGCTAAGAACATGTTGTGTAGTCTTGACTTTGCTAGAAATAGATAGATTTGAGTTTTCATTTGTCTGAAATTAGTCACACAATTTAGGATGTATTTCCTGCCTGCAAGATCATTTGATGTGTGTGTGCACGTGTGTGTATCTGTGTTTAATCAATTGCAATGATAGTATTTCTAGTCTTATATCTTTTATTGCCTCACAGGCATTTTGGCTTGCATTGGCCCAGTTATCTCAAGGGAGTCCTAGTCTGAGACTCAGATCATTATAACACACCAGCTCTATAGACTTGGGTTGTTGTCATATGCCTTTAAGTAAATTCCGATGCATGGCGACCCTAAGGTGGACCAGTTGTGGGGTTTTCTTGGTGAGATTTGTTCAGAGAGGTTTTCCATGGCCTTCCTCTGAGGCCGAGAGATTATTCCTTGCCCAAGGTCACCCAGTGGGTATCCATGGCCAAGCAAGGATTCAAACCCAGTTCTGCCAGAGTCTTACTGCTTTATCACACTAGGGGGAAAACAGGATTTAAACAAGAGTTAAACAGGAAATGTCCTATGATAAACATAGAGCATTTCCTGTTTAACTCTTAATTCTCGTTTAAATCCTGTTTGCCCCCCTAGTGTGATAAAGCAGTTAGTCCAACACTGAAATCACTACACCATGCTGGTTCTCTTATACACCTGGATAGGGTTCCTACTATTTCCACCTGTCTTCCCTTCTGCTGTATTTCTGTGTTGTCGCTGCAGTTCTGTTTATGTTGTCTACACAGCTATACATTTGGGGCTGTCACTTGGTCTCCACATCTGAGAAGGCATGGGAGGAGAGTGAGGCCCTGTGTGCTATATTCCCAGTGACGTGTCACATGCCAGTGGAAGCTGTGCTGGTGACATCACTGGAGTTCTCTCTGTCTTTTGTTTTTAATTTAAAGAGCAGGTACATCAGAGCCTCCCCTCCCTCCTGAGATCAGAAGGGGCTGCCATCCAAGGGACAAAGAAGCTGCCTTGGGAGACCAGGTACATCAATAATAATAATAATAATAATAATGTTTTATTTCTAACCCGCCCCTCTGTCCAAGCAATTGGGGCGGGGTACAACAGAAGTAAAAACAGTCACAATTTAAAAACAGTTCCTACAACCCAGTCCCTGACCTCCCACCCCTTAAAATAGGATTAAACTGACATAAATTAAAACAAGCCAAGCAAGAATTTACAAGAAATAAAACATAATAAACCCAATAATTCTTTAAGCAGCATGGGCGGATGCAACAGGATCCATAGTGCTGGGAATTAGCTCACACAAGGGAGGCAAACAGGATTTAAACAAGAGTTAAACAGGAATTAAACAGGAAATGCCTTATGTTTAACATAGGACATTTCCTGTTTAATTCCTGTTTAAATCCTGTTTGCCCCCTAGTGTGATAAGCTAGTAGGGAGTTTATCAGACGGGAGGAATTTCTCTTTATTTCAAATGGAGCCAATTGGAGCCAATTCGAATTCACGTGAATTCGCTAGTTTAGTGAATTTACGTGAATTCCAGTTGCGTTCAGAATGACTTCCCATTATCCGAAAATGACTACCCATTGCCTGAAATTGCATGAGATGCTTTAATATGCAATAACATAAAACCCATGATTGCGTTCGGAATGACTTCCCTTTTGCCCGAAATTGCGTGAGATGCTTTAATACGCAATAATGTGAAACCCCATGATTGCGTTTGGATTGCCATTAGATTATACTTGCAATTTCTGTCATCTGACAAACTCCTAGGGCTTAGCTTAGACATCAGACATCAGAGCCTCCTTTCCCCGCCGAGACCAGATGGGGCTGCCATCCAAAGGCACAGAGAAGCAGTCTTGGGAGACCAAGTACATCAGAGCCTCCCCTCCCCTGAGACCAGAAAGGCAACAGACAAGAGCCCAGGAACACCAGATTCCTCCCCAACCAGAAGGCCACCGATGCAGCTGATGGGGACAAAGTGGGAAGCAGGGAGGAGGAAGGGAAGGTGAGGAAAATATCTAGGAGTGTAAAAAGGAAGAGGAAAATGGAATTGAGAGAGGGGAAACATAAAGGAGTGTAAAAAGGAAAGGGAAAAGAGAATTGAGGGAGGGAATAAGGGAAGTAGGCATAAAATATATGCTACTGGGCTGCAGCACTAATGGTGGGTGACATTAAAGTCAACTCTCAGAGAGAGAACAGTAGTGTCACCATATCTTGTCAGCACTGCACGAAAGGAGGCAAAAGGTGTCCCTTCTTGCGAGACCATTTCTCCAAGAAAACCCTTTAGGAACATGGAACGTGAGAAGCATGAGCCAGGGAAAACTAGACATAGTAAAGAAGGACATGGAATGCATGAATATAGCAATACTAGGAGTGAGTGAGTCAAAATGGACAGGAATGGGTCACTTTGGCGCAGACTATACAGTCATCTATTCAGGAAATGAGAAAAAGAAGAAATGGAATGGCTTTCATACTAAGGAAAGATATAGATGGAGCACTCAAAGGACACAACTCAAAGTCAGGCCGTATATTATCCATAAAGCTCCAGGGTAAACCTATAAACATCACAATAATCCAGGTAGTTCAGTGGATCTCATCCGACAGGCTGTTCCTGCTCCCGGATTATGGAATGGCCCTCCAGACATGATCCATCAAATTACCAGTTTAGGCAGCTTTTTAAAAGCTGACAAGACGGATCTATTCTGGCAGGCCTTTCCTGAATAAAACTGCTTGGCCACAGAAAGATTACCCCCTCAAACTAGGTATTATATTGTTGTGCTGTCCATGTTCTGTTTATTTTAATTAGATATTTTATAACTTTAAATTTTAAACTGTAATATGTTTAATACATTTTAAGGGTGGGATGTTGTAATAGTGATGTAATTTTGTGGGAGGATATTTTAGTTGTTAGCCACTTTGATTGGTTTATTATAGAAAAACGGGGTATAAATAAAAGATTTATTTGTTATTATTTATTATTATTCTGCTCTGCGTAGTAATATCAAATGGATTTAGGCCTTTAGCTTCAGTCCTGTACATGCATAAATTTGAAGTAAGTCCCATTGAACCAACCAAGACTTAATTCTGAGTGGATGTGCATTGGGTTATCATGGGACTTTTCTGTTTAGGTTGCAATCCTAAACACGTTTCTTAGCATTCTACTTAGTGGCACTTACATGTGGGCAGAACTTGGAAATAATGTGTTAACTAACAATAATTATACTTGCAACATGGTATTTTTTGGAATGATGCGGTGGCAATATTCTGCAGTGGCAACTCTGAAAAACAATCTAATGATTATTATAGGAGTTTTTTTCTGTAACAACATCTACTCCTTACCCAAAATACTGTATCGTATTGCCGAGGGCCCTTTTAAGATTTTTTTTTCTTTTTAAAGGGATTCTAAAAAGAATTAGAAAGCAACTCATTTGTAACACATTGCAATGAATCAACATTTCTCACAAGTAATGAGAAACAAATAACAAGCAACAAATTGCTTTTTAAAAAAGAAAATTCTTTTTTACATACCTTTAAAAAAACCAGTTAAACTTTTGCTGTAACATTTCCAAGTGTTGCTTCTGAGGAAGCATGGCTCTGCATAAAACTGTATTCCCTTTAACTATTCCTTATTAACAAAAGTCTCTGAAGTGTAATCATGCCTGCTTTGATTTAAGGCAGAAACACATTCCCTACTTGAGCAGACACTGTGGAAGGAGCAGCCAAGGAGTGAGTGAAAGCCAGTCAAGGGTTAAGCAAAGGGACTCTCCAGTCACCAGTGGTTAAAGGGACAGGCTGGGTGACCTTGGGCAAACCACAATTTCAGTCTCAGCGGATGGCAATGGCAAACCCCTTTTGAAGAAATTTGCCAAGAAAACTCCATGATAGGGTCACCATAAGTCCGAAATGACTTGAAGGCACATAACAATAACAACAAGAGAGATTAGTCTAAAGGCAGTCCAAGTTGAAACACAAAAATCAGTCAAGGATCCAAAATGATAGGATTCCAGATAATATGCCAGGGTTAGAAAGCTGCAGCAGGAGCTAGGTAACACAGACAGGAAGAATAGCCATTGAAAATAATAATCTCATATCTTCAGCACAGGGGGTTTATAGTCAGCTATTAGAGTGAGGTGGATGATTCTTGGGTTGGTGTCTGCCTTATTAAGCACTTTTTCACAGCTGGCCTCTTTGCAGCAGTAGCTCAGCATTTTGTGTGGAGCAGCTCAGCATCTGGGCCCTCTTCCTAGGATAGGAGATATGGATACAGGTTAGAAAATCTTGCCTTGGTTTCCAGCGTCCTCAGAGAGATGCTGGTAGTCAGATTCTCTGTCTCCCCTTCTGGATTCCTATTACTGGAGCTTAACCTCCTGGCTCTCCTCTTCATCAGAGGAGGTAAAGCATGGCATGCTTTACCTAAGCCTAAGCAACCCAATGGTGCCTGAGGGAGGAATCTCAGGAATCTTGTTTTGGAAGATTCAAATTCTTCCCTACCCTATTATTCTGAGGGTGGGAAAAGCGATCCTCCTTTTCAGTAAGAGATTTCATCTCAGAAGCATCCTTTGTGAGACTTCAGAAAGATTCAGATCCTATATTCCCCAGTATCACAACTCCAGTATCACAAAAAGGAGTAGATCCCTCTGTGTGCCAGGACTGAGGCAAACATTCCCTTTAGGCAGAGGATGGCAGCTGCCTCAGGTAGTTGATTTTGGGTATCATGAAAATAAAGGAAATTGCTAGTCTTTGATTTTATTATTCATTTAATAGGAGAGAGTGGGTATTATAGCAGTGGGATTTTATTTATTAGGAGACAAAATGCTGTGATTATGCTTATGTTCCTACACAGTTTGTTTAGGGGTGGGATGGCAACATGATGTAGTAGTCTGAATCTTGGACTATGACTCTGGAGACAAGGGTTCAAATCGTGACTCAGCCATGGAAACTCACTAGGAGACCTTGAGAAATCACACTCTCTCAGTGCCAAATGATAGGCATACCTTAGGGTTTTCATAAGTCAAAAACAATTTGAAGATACATAACAACAACAAGGCACCATTTTCTGCTCCATCTCAGGTATCAGAATGTCTTTATCTAGCCTTGCTGAGATAATTTTTTCCCCTTAGCTCTGGCTCCCAGTGGATAAAGAATTGTGCCATCCCTAAAACTGGTGTGGTTAATCTCTCTCCCATTGGAATTGCTGGGAGGGGATAGTTTAAAGAAATGAGAAATATAGGGCTGATACAGATGGCCACAAAGCACCTTCCTGGCATCAATACTTGGGTTAGGGACCACACACCAACTGCACAGTCCCTAACCCTAGCATGTACTGACGGCGGCATCATGGCAGCCTCCCGTCCACATGGGGGCCGCCACGACGACACCACCACCGTGTAGTGTCCCCCTGGCCATGCGGGGAAGTGACATCATAAGGGCTGCAACTAGAGCGGCTCTTCCTGTGGCAACCACATGGCTGCGGGAATGATCCTGAGGAGAAAGGGGCCACCCTTTCTTTTCTGTAGGGCTGGGGTGTCTGGGAACATGAAGCCCCAAGGACACCCCTTTTCCGTGCCATGGAGAAGCGGCATTATGCCGGATTGCAGCCACAGGGCTGCCAGTGAGGCTGCCCTGGCCCCAATCTAGTGCAAAAAGGGGCAGCACAGACATGACTACGTACAGCCCAATAGTCAAACAAAGAGGTGGAAAGCAAGTATCCCACTCTTCTAAACTGACAAGATTGCAAAGGATATTCCCCCCCTCTCCCTAGAGCACTACTTTGCAGTGATCTTCCTTTCTTTATATTTTTGTGTTTTTTTTTAACACTCTCATTAAAAAGGCCATGCACAGATCATTAACTTATTTTGCCGATAGAATTCAAAGATACAGCCCAGCCATGTTAAAAGTAAAATCATTATGGAAAGAAATCTTGTAGCACCTTTGAGGCTAACTGAAAGAAGGATGTTGGTAGCATGAGCTTTCATAGGCCTCATTCCCAATAGCTTTTAAACTGGATCACAATTTGGTTTGAGCTGGTTCAGATGACCCTGGTTCCCACTTAAATTGCATTTAACCTGAAACTTTTTGACACTGATTTTTTCCGCACCTTTTTCAATAAATCGATTCCACACAAGTGTGAACCAGACACGGATCAGAATCTCTTTAAATTTGCCCTTCGGCCAGCTGGAGCAGGTCCATTCTGAATCAATTCATGCATGAATGTGAACCACAAGTGGATTATTTTAGAGCGAAAAAATACGATTGGTGCAAATCTAGTGGGAACCACTCTCCGCTGTTGAATTGATCCATTGATTCGGATCGGACACTGATTTATCTGTAAGTGGGAATGAGGCCATAGGCTCAAGTCTACTAAAGCTCATGCTACCAATTTCTTTCAGTTAGTCTCAAATGTGCTACAAGATCTCTTTCTATACTTATTTTGCCAAGTAAAACAGACTTATAGCTGCATTTAAATTGCATTTAAAAAAATTAAAAAGAGAACTTTTTTTTATTTTGGGTATTTGTAGTTTTTGCAAAGTGTTTAGAATCTTGAACAAGCTATTGTTCTTTCCAGCATTAGTAGAACCATAGCCCCACATACTAAGATAATGATTTTCGGTATAACAAAAGGCTAGTGAACCATCTCAGCATTTCCATTTAGTACTATGTGACTCTTTTAAAGATACTTTATTGTCACCAGCCTTAGTTCAATTAGCACTACTTGGCAGATGCTAGTTCAGCTTTTTTACTCCAAGCCAGCAGAACTTTCTTGAGAATAAATATCAGTTCTTTTATGTTACTAATTCAAGGGGTGTTATGTATGGATAAAATGACATCTTTTCAGCATTGCCTCCTCTTCCAGGGGTTACAGCAAATAGGGGATGCAGTGCAAAAGACTTGGGAGCTGGTTCCTGGTGGGAATCTCCATTGTGAAACTTTTATAGGCACCTTGACGCAGTGCTACCTCTTTAAATTTTTTAAAAAAAAAAATCTCTAAAGGTATCTGAAATGCTTCCTGTCTATGCTTTTATCTTTTTAAGGGGAGCTGTAAAATATCTTTAAATCCATAATAGTGTTGTGTCTGCCTGCCAAATGTTTCTGGTTAAATGAAGAGTAACATAATCCAACCACATGAATCTGCTAGAAAACTGCATGGGAAAACCTCACATATAAATGTAATGTATTGTGGTGATCCTTCCAGTCAGGCGGCTGCTGTGAATAACATTAGAAGTACCTTTCCCAACTGGCAATGGAACTGGTGCTGCTGAGCAAGCACAACTGCCATTCTAATGATAATGATTGATACCAGTAGGTTCCACTCCAGAGGGCTTGTGTGGGGCTGCTTTGTGTCTTATTTACCTTCTAGCTACACAGAGTAGAAGAGAGAATCCCAGGAGATGGCTACAGTGCAGTTTAATATGATTTTTAAAAGGAAGCATTAAATTTGCTGTATAATAAGGCACCAGACCTAGGCTAAAATAGATCATTTAAGTCTTAAATATCTTAAAGGAACCAGATCCTGTCTGTTCTTGGAAGCTAAGCAGGGTTGGCCCTGGTTAGTACTGGAATAGAAGACTGCCAAGGAATACCAGGGGCAGTAGGCAATATTTCCAAGGAAGAAACTGGCAAAACCACCTCTGAGTATTCTTTTGTCTAAGAAAATTCTATAGCTTTCATTATTTTGGAACAAGGTGCAAGGCAGGCAGTGCATAGTGTCACATTTATGCAACTTCAAGAGTCCCCAAATCATCAGTGTGTGTGTAGTCAAAGGAAGACACATTCACATTAACAAGGAGTGCATCTACACTGTAGAAAAAAATTCCAGTTGGTGCCATTTGAAATGCAGTAGCTCCATCCTATGGAATCCTAGGATTTGTAGTTTTACAAGGTCTTTAGCCTTCTCTGCCAAATATGCTGGTCCCTCATAAAAATCCCAAGATTCTGTAGGATGGAGCCATGGCAGTTAAACCTGTGTCAAACGGCATTATTTCACAGTGTAGATGCACTGAAGGTCTCATAATGTGTATGTATTTAGGGTCGCATGTTGGAGTGTAGCCTAAAACCTAAAAAGATAACCAGTTTTAATACATTTATGGCTTTCAACAAATTAATAGTGCAAATCTCTCTCTCTCTCTCTCTGTACACACTCTCTCTGTACACAACTTCAAGTTGCCTGTTGTCTTATAACTTATGGTTTTGGTTATTTGTGGTTAAATCAGTTTAGCAGCAGCAACAACAACAGAGCAACAAGCATGTACTTCACAGGTATTTGGTAAAAACAACTAGATCTGAGCTTCTGGTAAACAAACAGGATACGTTGGTAGGTAAAAAGAAACTTACGGTACTTTATTGCTACATCTAGGTTCTACAAAATAACTAATCAGTAGAGAAAACTATACTTGGTAGAAGAGTCCCTAGATTTGACTCTCATGTGTGTAAGTAAGAAGAAGAAGAAAAAACATCTTTAGTAGCTTAACCTGGTTTTTGCATCCATGCTTGGTGAAAACAGAGAGAGGAAGAGGACAGAAAGCAAAGGGAAATAAACTTTATTGACTCCTAGAAAAGGGAGGGATATGAGAAATGACTTCTTCACAAACACTGACCAAATATCCATAGAGATATTCATCAATTCTCCTGCTACAAGACACCCCCTTTCCCAAGGAAAGGAAACATAGATCTACAAAACAAGCATTGATGCTAATACTCCAACAATGACAACCTTATCAATTTCATAGACTTTTCTTAGATAGGGATACTTAAGAGGTGGTTTTACCTATTCCTTCCTCTGAAATATAGCCTCCAGCACCTGGTATTCATTGGTGGTCTCCCATCGAAGTACTACCCTGGGCTGAGCTTGCTTGGCTTTTGAGATCAGACAGGATCTGATGGCTTTAGGGTATTTAGGACCTAACTGTTCTATTTTAGCATGAGTCTTGGATTTAGCATGAGTCTTGGATAAAAGCATTTTATAAAAAGCCTGTAACATCAGAAGACAAGTATTTTAGTAATGAGCTTTATTTATTCTGTGCGTCGTTCTGTGTAATCAGTAACTTTCTATAGTTACAAAATAAAAAGCAATGAGTTCTGCCTGTACAATTAATGTAAATATTTATTTCCTTGAAAGTATTTGAAATGTACTTTAAGGCAGATATGGAATTTTCTTTTTGCATTTGCCGTCACTGAACTTTTAGCCTTGCTCCTAGAGTTCCTGGGTGGTATATGTTTTAAATTTGATATATTAATGTTGATTTTTTATTGTCACAGTTTCTATCCATGCACCTTTCAAACCTTTCATTTGTTTGTTTCTAAACCTTCAATATCTCGTAAAACTGTCACCATTGTGGCTGAACATTAAGCACCTTCCCATTTTGCTCTGGGCTGCTGAAATAAATTTAGACCAGGTGCTTCTCTTATAATAGAACCCCTTGATGTGCTCTGATAGTGAACTAGAGAGCAAAAGCTGTCAGCCTTCAGTTAGTCTGAAAAATGCAATTAGAACAGTTTTTAATACTGTTAAGAGATCCTACCTAATCAAAGCTCCTTAATACCATACTGAGAAGCCTAAATAAAGCATGTTATCAGTGAAGCAGGAGAAGATTACTATAGATACAGTGGACTTCCAAAAAAAAAGACAAATGCATGGGTCCCAGAGCAAATCAAGCCTTAACATGACTTAACTGAAGCTACCATACTTTAAAGAGACAAAAACATCCAATAGACTCCACAGGAAAGACCAGAGCCATGTTTCAAAGTGCTCAACAGATAACTGTTTTAATTTTAGAAGAAAAAAAAATCAAACTGTGCCGGCCTATCTATCCATCTATGTATTTATCTATTTTCTATGGCCTTCTTAAGGGTCTGAATAGAAACATAATAAAAATAAAAATTAAAAGGACAGCACATGTTTCCCTTTTTTGTCCTACAAAAGGAATGAGACTCTCAGCTTCAGAAATTTCAGCAGTTATATCTCAAATCCCATTGTACAGGCTTTAAGCAATGTACAAAGATTAGAATATGTTATATTACGTATGCCTTATTATATAATTATGTGTTGGCCTTTTAAATTTATACTGGTAGTTATATGCAGCCTCTGTAGAAGTCCATAGAAATATATATTGTGGAGCCCAATTCTTTTTGGCTTTTTTCAAAAATAAAAGAGACATTTATTGAGCACTTGGAGACATGTCTCTTTTTAACTTTTTCTAAAATAAAACAGTCATCTATTGAGCACAATGAGGCATGTCTCTGCATTTTCCTGTGGCTATCTTACTTTGTCCATATCATGAGACAGCATTGAAAAAGATAATAATGCTCAGTAAAGTGTGAGGAGTAGGAAAAGAGGAAGACAACATTACAGATTAAAGGGAGCCATGGCTCTGAGTTTGCAGGCCCTGGGCAGGACTGTAGGTGACTGTGGCTTATGGAGGAGGTCTTTGATTCATAGGTTTGACTTGACTTAACAGCAAACAGTGTTAGTTTTGTCTTGTTAAGTGAACACGTGTTCATATTAAGTCAAAGTGTTCCAGTATTTAGTCTTAGAATAATAGAAATCCCCCCCTGCCATGCAGGAATACACATTCAAAGCACTCCTGACAGATGTCCATCCAGCTCTGGGTCATATTCTCTAGAGCTTCAGGAAAAAAACTTGCTCCATCTTCAGTATGCCATCCCTTCATATATTTAAACATGGCTATCATATTACAGCTTAACCTTATCGGCTCCTGGTTAAACATACCCAGCTCCTTAAGCCTCTCCTCGTAGGGCATAGTTTCCAAACCTTTCACCTTTTTAGTCACCCTCCTCTGGATATGCTCCAGCTTGTCAACATCCTTCACATATCCACTTTTTGGTCTGTAATTACCATATTTGGTTTTAAAAACCAGTTTCAAGATTCAGTTTTAGAAATAAGATGTAAATGTTGCAGGATTGTAATTATACTTTTTTTGGATGAGGTTAAGAGGAGCTGAAGTGGCTTGGATGATCTCTAAAGTCCCTGTCCAGGACTCTGACCACTACACCATACTGCAGAAAACCTGTCCAACCCACACATGTTGACCAAAGTCACATGATGTAGTTTTTATCCTTTCACCGCAATACTATTCAGTTGTTAGGATTTGAGGCCTGAGTTTAAAATGTACAGCTGTGCACAAAAGGTAAAACAGGAATTACGGGTAATTTCCTAGGCTGGAATTGAATGCAGCTGGATGCTTGAACCGCAAACAGTCTTCAAGGACAGTATGTGCTTACTGGCACGTAGGCCTAATGTAAACATGAGTCTTCCTGACTGAGGGGATAGTATTGCAGGTGGCACAGGAAGAAAGTCACCGGAAGAGGCTGGGTATTGTGGCCACATGGCATTAATCTATAAATAGACTGCACACCACAGTGTGGGTTGTTGGGTAGTCGTCGGAAAGTCGTCGGAATTGGTGGATGGTTGGTTGGAGAGATTTGTCGAACGAGCATGTGTATATTTGTAAATACAGCAATTTAAGATTAAACCTCTTAGGAGAGAGTTTTGGCTCCAGTCTGTTTCATCAACACCTGGGAGGAAGGTTTCCTGATAAACCCGAACAGCTCCAAGGTCGCCGGTAGTTCTGAAGGCATCGGAGATTGCTTGGACTGCGCACATCTGCTTGTCTACATCAACATCAGTGACTGAAGGTGCTTTACTGAGTTAGGCAAGCAACACAACACCAATGAGAAGCTATGAGGTTTTCTCTCATTAACTCCCACTTCAGACATTAAAATCTTCTTATAGTTGCACCCCACAAAGGTGTGTTGCTACCTGGTGTGTGTTGTGCGTTCCTTCTCGGCTGAGAGTCGCCACCTTTCAAGGACTGACTGACATCTCTAGAATAGGAGTGAATTACATCATTTTGTTCAACTGTGTGACTCATTCTGATTTTTTACCATAACATTTGGAAAGCTTGCTTAAGAGTGCATGGGTAATTGTTTGTGTTTCACAGTGACCCCATTAAGATTCAAAAATAGACAGACAACCTGTTGTGAATGATGGGGTTGTTCCTCACATACAGAGCAAGATGATCTTTGGTGGATATTGTTGCTCTCTTTCCTTGATCCAGTCTACCACTGGAGGCCCAGGTGGTTTCAGTGGCAGGAGTGACTGAGAACAACCAGTTATTGTCACTGTATTTCAATCTGTTGGCCAGAGACAATTTGTTTACTACTGTACTTTGCTTTTGTGAAGGTAGAGATGAGCCCAAAATAGAGAACAGAAAATAGCAACACTGCAAGGAAGAAAAAGAGGCAGAACATAATGACAAGTGTATGTAGTTGGGAAATGTGAGAAGATAGTAATGGATCTCTGCTTGATGACTGATAATCATTGATAATCATTTGGAAAGGCAGAAGCTGAATAACCACCAATCAAACGAAAAACAAACAGCTTCATTTATATACCGCTTCATACCCTTAAGGAGTGTCTAAGTGGTTTACAATTGTAAGCTACTTGCCCCCAACAATCTGGGTACTCATTTTAGCGACCTCGGAAGGATGCAAGCCTGAGTCGAGCTTCAGCCCTTTTGCTGGTCTTGAACTTGCCACCTTATGGTTTTGAGTGAGTGGCTCCAGTACAGGCATTTAACCACTGTGCCACCAGGGCTGATATCATACACACACACACTTCCATACAACATCTAGCAAAGGAAAACAAGCTTAGTTTTATTTGTGAAATCTATAAAGTAGCTTTACTTTCAGTTATTTGTTCATAATCAAATAAGGGGTTAATTATGGAGAGTAGAGAGAGAAAAGAAAATGGGTAAGCTTAGAGTCATGCGGGAAGAGAGAAGGTGTAATAAAAAAAGCACACTGGAAGCCATCACAGTGAGCTATTATTGAGTACAGGCATGTTGATTTAAATTTATTCCCCTCCCCTCCCTTTATGGATTTAAATCAAACAACCTGCCACAAACACATCTAGTTAATGTATGATAGGTTTTCTAGTCTAATAGAAAGTTGGTACCAGGTGATTCAAAAATTGCGAAAAAGTAAAGTTGTTCTTAACAGGAAGAAGGAACCTATATTCTTACTGACTCTCTGCTTTTGGAATTATCTCCCAAAGAAGCACCCCTGGAAGCAAGTTTATTATGGTTTCAGTGCCTGGTAAAGGTATTTTTCAGTTTTGCCCAAACACCTTAGCAGAGTTTGAAGAAGCTACATTTTGGAATGCAGGTGACAGAACATCTAGCCAGGATGGCCAAAAAAGTAATATTTAAGAGGTCTTATTTTTAGATATTTTAATCCTCCCCCCAACCAATGTAATAGTTTTAAGGGTCTAACAGTGCTGCTCTTGTAACTGCTTTGTTGTTTTTACTTATTACTGTTCGCCATTTTTTTATTTATGAGCTTGTCCGAAAACTCTTGTACAAACCAATGCTATGCCATGTCTCTTTAGAAGGAGGTCCCATGGAATGCAGTGGGACTTGCTCCCAGATCAGTGTGCTGAGGATTGTAAGTGCAACATAATAGTTGAAGAGCAAAGCAGAAATGCTTACATCAGGTGCTTGCCAGCAATTTTGTATATAACCATTCTCCTCCTGCACCTTTTCTTTAATATTGTGCATTTGTCTGTTTTTTAATCTTTGGGTTGCTTCAGTCTTCACATCCCATTCCAGCTTTATGTCATCTGGAGACTGCATGTGTTTGCTGTAAAAGATTAGCTGACTCTGCTAAAGCCACTTCAAAATGGCTCTAAAATGGCTGGTGCTGGTGCTTATTAGAACACAACTGTGTGTATCTGTGTATTTTTTCTGGTATAAGCATTGTACATGAAGAAATCTGAGAAACTGTTCTGCCCCAGGGAGTTTACAATCTGGAGACAATGACATACAGTGTTGTGAGTGCCCTGAGTGTCTTCCACACTAATGTGCACAGATGTAGTGGCAGAGTTAGGTGTTAAGCACTTCAAGGCAATGGTTTATAGCTTTAGCTCAGAGAGGTTGCTCTTTGGGGGTAGTTATAAGGCTGACAAATGGGTGGATGAGGCTGGCATCTTCTGAGTGGAAGGATGACAGGCTGTAAATTTACTTGCTGTGATTTAAAGTGCTATGAATAAAAGGACTGCAGGTGCAAGATTAAATTGTGCTGCTCATACCTGACATTTCACTTAAGCCCCTTGCTGTGGTGCTCTTTCACAGTAATTGCAGGAGGGGGTAGCAAAGTAGCATTACTGTCTGCAAGGTCTCTTCCCAGTCAGCAGGAGAGCTCCCCGATTCACTTCACATCTGTGCAGCAGCAGGCATTTCATCCATTGAGTGAGAAGACAAGTCTGGATTGTAGAAAGCCTAAGGGGTAAGAAGCTGTTTTGAACACCAATCAGACTTGGGTTCACAATGAGGCAAACTGGAATTCCAGTGAACCCCAACCAGCCTGGTTGATTGTGGGAGTTGTAATCCAAAACAGTAGGTTGTGCATCCCTGGGTTAACACTAATCAGCAGTAGTTCTCCAGGTTTTCAGGTAAGGGTCTCTTCTAACCATAACTAGAAATAAAATTGTAACCTGGGAAATTCTTCATGCAAAGCATATGCTCTATCATCAAGTTATGACCCATCCTTTTGTCTCCATACTATTCTTAATTTTTTTAAAAAAATACAATTCATTCCAGGCCTTCTCTACAGCTTCCAGAATCCTTCAGAGAATATTGGTCACTGGGCATACTCATGGGGGAATTGGCTGGGAAGTTGCAGTCCAAAAGATCAACTTTTTCAAGCTATGTATAAAAGCCCTGCAGGTTCAGATTGCATTTCAGTTGCATCTACTTCAGCATCCTGTTTCAAGCAGTGGACAGACAAGTACAGCTTCATTTATATACCGCTTCATACCGCCTAAGGAGTGTCTAAGCGGTTTACAACTGTAAGCTACTTGCTCCCAACAATCTGGGTACTCATTTTTGCGACCTTGGAAGGATGCAAGCCTGAGTCAAGCTTGACCCCTTTTGCTGGTCTTGAACTCGCCACCTTATGGTTTTGAGTGAGCGGCTGCAGTACAGGCATTTAACCACTGCACCACCAGGGCCCCACCAGGGCCAGCTTCGCTGAACTCTGGCAGCACAGCATTTATACACTGCAAAGCCTCAGCAGCACCAGAAAAGTTGGCTTTTTGCTAGCTCAAAAAGGAGTGCTGTTTTACCACTTCTTTTTGTGCCAGCAAAAAGCTGGGTTGAGGGCATCGTGTGTGGTTGCTGTGGCACGAACATGGCATTCAAAGGGCTGGTGTTAAGCCACCACTTCAGGGACATCTGAGTTTATTTTCCTTTTATCTGTCTTCTTCACTGTCAGGCTCTCACATCCATACATGATGAGGGAATGGTGATGCTCAGTTGTATAGCTGCTCTTTAGGATCTTGTCTAGTTCTTATTTCTTGACTGGAATCTCTGTTCTGATCAATGTTCAATCCAAGGTACAAGAAATCTTTAACTATTTTGATTTCCTCATTGTCTAGGTTGAATTTATGTAGATTCTCTGTGGTCATTATTTTTGTTTTCTTTATGTTCAGCGGCAAGCCTGCCTTTGCACTGTCTTCTTTGACCTTTCTGTAAGTAATTGTTCCAAGACTGTGATGTTTTCTGCTAGCAGTATGGTGCCATGTGCATATCTTAGATTGCTCATGTTCTTACCCCTATCTTTACTCCTTTATACTTCCCAGTCTAAACCTGCTCTTTGTATGATATTTTCTGCATACAAATTCAGCAAGTAGGGTGATAATGTGCAGCCTTGCCAACTAGGAAGTATCCTGTTTCCCCATATTATATTCTAACAGTAGACTCTTGTCCTAAGTATAAATTTCTCACCAGGACTATTGAATATAGTGGCACTGCCATTTCTTTAAGAGTGTTCCACAGTGATTTAGAGTTTATTCAGTCTGTGTGGTTGTAGCAGTTCAATTGGAATATCATCTGTTTCTGGTGTTTTATTCTTCCCAATTCCTCTTATTGCAGTTTCCACCTCGCTTTCCAAAATTTGGGATTCATATTATTCTTCATTTCATGTGTTGTTAATTGTTTCATCTCTTTTATATAGCTCTTCCACAACAACAACAATAGTAGTAATAATAATAATAATAATAATAAGGTTTATTTATATTTCCCGCCTCTCCCTGCGGATTGAGGCGGGATTACAATATAGATAAAATTACAATAAAAATACATTAAACCCTGACCACTCCTGCCAATAAAATTAACTCAAAATTGGCAGAAATATTGCATCCATGTATTGCATCCAAAGTTTTGTTTTTTGTTTTTTTGTAGTTCCTAGGTAGATGTATTTAATATTCTCTTCCAACTTTTAAACTAAAAAAAAGGAAGCTGGAAAGTTGATGAAGACTAAAAATCAGCAGCAGAAGATAGGGGCTTACCTCTTCTTCTGCCAAATTTTTCCTATTCAGACTTTTCCCTGTTGGAGAAAGTCCACCCCTCCAAAGCAGTAATGCCTGGATCAAACCCCAAAGAGGCACTCTGAGCTTGTGGTGGCTGGAGAAAACCTTCTCCCACACAGAGAAGCAGCAAATGAAAGTCATCCCACTGTTTGCAAATCAGTGCTTGCACAGACAGAATCTTACGCCTGTACAATACAACATATGACACCCACACTGGGTCCTGGAGCTCCTCCCTTATATACATTTGCTATAAGACCCTGCTATAGACTCCCAAAATGCTTTTTTTAAAAAAAACAAACCTGAAACACATAGTCCAAGGTTTTTCATGCAGATGTGGGGGGGAAATCTTATAAATGACAGCAGTTTTCCTAAATTGCCTTCTCTGTGAGCTTTCATTTATTTATTTTTTATTTAATAACATATGTTTTCTAAAAGAAAGTTTCAATTTAAACCCTCTCTGAAAGTAACAAATAACATTAAAAGATTAAATCCAATGAAATCTCTCAAATAGCATAATAAACACAGCCAAGTATAACATGCAAAAGTAGCCCTCAAATAAATCAGGGGAAATACATTTGCTGATATCAAGTAGCAAGAAAACTGGAATAAAATATAAAACATTTTTCTGGAAGACAAAAAGAAGAGAAGGAACTTAAATATACCTGGCATGGAGGGATCCCATGACTTGGTTGCCACTATAGAGAAGGCCCTCTATGTATAATTGAGTCCTAGTAGTGGTTTGAGTGTTGGACCACGACCCTGAAAACCAGGATTCAATTCTCAACTTGACCATGAAACCCACTGGGCAATCTTAGGCAAGGCACATGCTGCCATCCTCAGGGGAAGTCAATGGCAAGCCACCTCTGAACAAACCTTGCCAGGAAGACTCCATAATAGGTCCTTCTTAGATCGCCATAAGCTAGAAATGACTTGAAGACACACAACAACAACAACATCTAGTAAAGTAGAAAGCAGGGCAGAACCTCACCAAAGATCTTGCTTGACAAGTAAATTCATATGGCAACAGGTAGATACATCCAGCCACCCATCACCCAAGTTTTTCAGCCTTGAAAGGTCATAGCCAAGATTTGATTAGGCTCAGAAACAAGCTAGGAGCCAAGGCAATTGAAAACGTAATGGAGTAGTAGGCTTCTAGTACTGCCCCGATGCTACTCTGACAGCAGCATTTTGTACTAGTTGCAGTTCTCAGTCCTCTCCAAAGGCATCCTCACACAGAATATATTAAAATAGTTTAAACTGGGATGTAGCCCAAAGCATGTGTGACAGTGCACAAATCTCTTTGATCCAGGGAGGGCTCCAGCTGGTACACCAGAGTTGTACAAAAATACCCCTGGCTGAAACAACACAGCTTTTCCTTTGAAAACAAATCTTAATTGAGCTTGGCAAAATGAATGATTATGTGGCTTAACTGTCACAATTGGAGAAGGAATGGTGCCCATTTCACACATATGCTGTGAATAAGAACTGCACGTAAACTTCCAAGGCACACGTGGACATTTTGTTTAGATGCTTTTCCCTTGTTTCCTTGATTGGGGAAGGTACAGATGTTACAGCAAAACACACATAAAACAGGCTTACATTGAAATGCATGAGGCATGTCTTGCATCTGCATCAGAGGACTTGCTCTTATAAGCATAGGTAGAATAGAGATGGGGAATAGGCCATGGACAAAGGATTGGGACCACTGTATATTTCTTTCTCCCCACTAAAAGGGTTGTTATGGTCCCTGGGAAGCAGCATCTTCATGGAGGCGGTTTTCATCTAAACTACAGCAGTGAAAAAGGTTAATCCTTCCACTGCAGTTCTAATCCTGCTTGGATTACCCTGTGGTTGCTATTTTTAAAGCAGAAAGAGACCAAATATATTTATGCTAAATCACAGGTAACTACATAGTTACAGCGTGACCTCTTACACAGGTTTCTATTTTTGCTTTTACCTTGTTAATTTTTATCAAAGAGATTTCCACTCGGTGTAATTGACCAGTTTAAGCCATATTCTGGTAGTGCTTGAAATGAATCCAGATGTTTTGATACCAGACCTGTTAAATCAGCTTCAGTTTAGCAGCGATCTAAGCTGAACTCATACTATATAAACTGTCCTGAACAGAAAGATAGGCATCTGTCTTAGAGGTAAGTACAGGTTGTACCATCCAGGGCTGTTTCATAGGAAATAATGCCTCTAGAATAACAACTCCACTTTCACAGCTCATGCATAATTCACCTGCAGAAGTCCCAGAAATAGGGGACTGAGTTTTGTTTTGCTTTTCAGAAAATAATACACTGCAATGAGAAAGGAGGGGTAGATAATCTGTGATAGAGATTACTTCATCTGGACCACTAATCCTTTCCCATTTCTTAGATCAATAGAGGAGGAAACTGAAGTTCATAATGAATAGTTCTTTTATTTCCCTATATCCATGCTCCTTGGCCTTTGTCAAAGTCATGGGATTTGTGCCTGCTGATAGGCCGCCTCTTTTTATGAGTCATCTGGAACTCCTGGAGTCAGTCAGAAAGCCTGCCACCAGCTTCTTTTTCACTCCCTACACATCCAAGAGCTCAGTGGTAGATGATAGTTTGGAGCTTATCCAGTTTCATGGTTTGTGTGTGTATGTGCCTTCAGGTCACCAGTCGACTTAGGGAAACCCCATGATTTATTTATTTTTTTAGAAAAAGTTTTATTAAATTTAAAAACTCACATACATATTCATACTCTCATACATATTCATACAAACAACATAGACCTCTACACAGAAAAATAAGAAAGAGTCATCTATAATACAGCAATACCAGTAAGACCCCTAAATATAACATCAAATCTTTTTTGTTCTTACGTAAATCAAATTACGTAATTTGATATCTTGACTCTGGCCTACAGTCGTTAATATTGGTAAGTATATACAGACAAAAAAACCCACAATTTTTCTAACCATATAGTTCTAATATAAAAGAAACCATATTCTATTTACCTCAGCCTTCATTAAATCCATGTAAGTTTCCTCCTCTTTTCTTTGCTCCTTCTTCTCTTTCTGTTACCTTCTCTACTATTGTTGCCTTTCCATAACCATCTTTACTTCTTACTTCCACTCACTTCCTCCCTCTTGTCCAAACTTACTTCTACTTGCTACATTTCTCCTACCTCTTTCTACGTACTTCACCCTCAATAATCTCTACATCCATCCTGATTACATCTTTACCATTCATACATGGCTTCTAACTCTTTCTCCCTGGGTATTTTTTGAGGTTTAGACATACTTTTTTAAATACTTGCTGTGTACTCTTTTTTATTTGATTTAAATCTTGATATTACAGACGCTTTGTTGTCTAGTATGCTAATACTCCAAACTATTTAGTAACTATTCACCTACGTTAAACCATATATTTTTGTAACTTCACTAACCATTCTTCATTTAAACTCGAGCTCCTTTGGGTTATATTGCTTGTTTCTTTAACTTAACGTCTTCTTCCATCGCTTTTGCCTCTATCACCCCACTTCTTACTTTCCCCCCCTTAATTGTTGCTTTCTCCACTATCGTCCCATGAATTTCATAGGATTTTAAAGGCAAGGAATACTTAGAGGTGGTTTTTATGAGTTCCTTCTGAAATACTGTATAGTCTACAGAATGCACTTGGTATTCTTTGCCAGCCTCCCATCCAAGTACTAACCAGAACTGACCCTGCTTAGCTTCCAAAATCAGAAAGGATCCGGTGCCTTTAGGATACTGGCATATCCTTCAATATTTTATGGTTGAAAAATGGGACACATGTGGCCTAGCAACACCAGAGTAGTCAAAAGGTTGTGGGGGTGAAGCAACAAGAAGGCAAAAGCTACTAGCGAAAAAGCACACAAATTACTGTTTTAAACAAAGAAGCCCTGAAATGTATGTACTGAATTTAGGAAATATTTTGTGTGGGTGCATGTGTGCACACAGCATAATTAAAAATAATATTACATAATTATTCTAAATTGCCTTTATCAGGCATTCTCAAAATTGCAACTCTCTCAGATCCACTGTATGAACTCTGTGTTCATACCCACCCATCCCTTGCCCAATGCACATTACAGATCAGGCCAAACCCTAGATTCACTATAACAGATTACTTATGTGGTTACCATGAGCCAACTGTAGCTTTATAGCCTAATTTACTTCGCAGCGTTGTTCTTAGACCAGAAATGGATGAAGGGTTGGAGAAAATAATGTGCAGTGCTATTTTAGAATGCCTCAGGCTACACAATCCTGCACACATTTTCCTAGGAAAGCCAGCATGGTGTAGTAGTTTGGGTGTTGGACTGTGATTCAGGAGAGCGGGATTCGAATCACCAGTCATCCATGAAAACCCACTGGGCAAGTCACAGTCTCTCAGCCTCAGAGAATGGCAATGGCAACCTCCCTCTGAAGAAACTCAGCAAGAAAACCCTGTGATACTAAGTTTGCCTTACTGTCTCCATAATTTGGAAGTGATCTCAATGAAGGCTCTTCTTTATTGTCAGGGCTTCCCCCTCCCCTGCTTATTATAAAGTATGTTTATTTCTTGAAGAAACAATTGGGTGTCAAACAGCATAGGATGTTCTGTTCTAAAGCTAGGAGAGGCTGCACAGTTTCCTTTGCTTGTCTGAGATGATCAAAGTGCTGGAAACAAAGCCTTATGTGGAATGGCTTAGGGAGCTGGTCATGTTTAGCCTGGGGAAGAGAAAACTGAGAAGTGACTGTGATAGCCATCTTTAGATGTCTGAAGGGATGTTATATAGAAGATGCAGAAAGCTTGCTTTCTCTTGTTCCAAAGACCAGAACATGAACCAGTAGATTCAAATTATAAGGAAAGAGATTCAACCATAAGGGGGAACTTCTTTACACGACACTAGAATAAACTGTCTCAGAAGGCAATGAACTCTCCTTCTTTGGAGGTCTTTAAACAAAGGTTGGATAGGCATCTTCCAGGAGTTCTGTAGTCGTGTATTCTTCCATGGCAAGGAGTTGAACAAACCTTGCGGTCCCTTCCAGGTCTATGGTGATTATCACACCATCGCTAAAATGTCCTAAACCGTCCCTAAAGCATGGTGGCATGATTTTTAGTCACGCTTGTCCCCCCTGATTAAATCGTCAGGAGGCATCCGGCTCCTCTCTGGTCATCAAAGCGTTCACGCAGCAGCCATTGTCCCAATAATGGAAACTTTATTGGCTATCACACCATTTGCACTTTAAGGACGATTTAGTGACATTTTAGTGATGGTAGGCCTCTGTGTGATAATCTCCTATGATTCTAGGAGCCTACTGGGAAGTGCAAGAGTCTGCATGCCTCCTACTTGCTGCTGAGGGCATACTTTGTACTCAGTTTGCAGCAACTAAAGTTATCTGAGGACAAAGGAGAAAGTGAAACATTTTAAAAGCAGCAGCGAAAGTGGAACAGCAAATGATTTCTCTCAGGCAATCCCTGCCAAACCGGAACATTCGAAGGGTATGCTATGTTCCCGGGCCTTAATTTTTCAAGGGAGTGGTCTTGAATTACAATGATCAATGGGCTTGGGCAATACAAGTGGATGCTTATTCTGATAAGGAAGCATTTTGTTTTACCAAAATTAGTATGCGTATATGGTAGTCATCAAAATGGCCCCAATCTGTCATCCAGGATCTTTTTCTAAATATTACTATCACTTCCTTCAGATGTGAGGGGGATAGTGAGTGGAGGAAGGAGATTCTTGGCTGAAATTCTTCCAAGGGAATTTTATGTCTTTTCAATGTTAAGCATATTTTTAATTTTACTCTACTTTTAAACTTATTCTGTGTTTAAGATGCTACAAATCCTTTTTTTTTTAGTTGAATGTTATGTCTTAGTTACTTAGTTACTGCCAATGTGGTATCGTGAATTGAGTGCTGTACTATAACTCTGGGGACCAGGTTTTGATTCCTTGCTTGGCCATGAAACCCACTAGATGATCTTGGGCAAGTCACATGCTCTCAGCCTCAGGGAAGGGCAATGGCAAACCCCTTCTGAACAAATCTTTCCAAGAAAAACCTACGATAGGGTCATCCTAGGGGGTCACCATAAATTGGAAACAACTTGAAGGTACACAACATCAGCAACAACATTTCTTGTTTAAGCCATTTTGTTAGCTGACCTGTACATGAGTATAAATTCAAGGGTGGATGTTACAAATTTAAATTAATTTGGTAACTTTTTTTTCTGGAGGCTTCCAAAGAGATAACAAGGGGAAATCAAGCCCTATAATTCAAATATGGTTGTTGGGGCTGATTGATGGTTAAAATCATTGTTCAGTTAAAATATCACATCAACCCCACACTTGTAGTTGCCCGTAGTTGTAGCTGATCATCCAGAAAGTGGTTTGTTCTTTCAAGTATATAAGCAGAACGTGATTTAGAAAAGTTTGACTTATTCCATTTTTCTGTCTGCTAACGAACCACGGGTGCACGTCTGCTTTTGTTTTCTATCTATTCAGCCCTTCTGCTACTAGAAGGCATATATCTCCAGAGGCAAAACTGTGGATGAATACATAGGTTGTCACTTCAGACATAATGCCAAATCATAGTTGGTTGGACACTCATATTTCAAAGTGTAGTCATTGATTACAGCTTGCTTAGTAATTGTAAATCATGATTGAATTATAATTAACATCTGTTAAGTTTCTAAGGGTGGGCCATCTTAATAGAACTTAATAAAGCTTGAACTGGTTGTATAAAGAGATGAAGTCTTTGAGAAGTCTGCATCCAAGCCATGTGGGGCTTTAAACATCAAACCCAGTACTTTGAAGTCTGCCCAGAAACAGGCGGCCACAAGGGAGTTACATGGTTCATGTAACCAGCGCCAGGCAACATCCTGGCTGAAGCATTTTGAACCTACTGAAGTTTCCAAACAGTTTCCAAAGGCACCCCATGTAGAGCATGTTACAGTAGTCAAAATGGGATGTAGTCAAGGCATGCGTCACCACAGCCAGATTTGACTTCTCAAGGAACAAGTGCAACTGACACATTAGCTGTAGCTGTGCAAACACAATACTGGTTACCACCAAAACCTGGACACCCAGGCTCAGTTCTGAGTATGCCTAAATTGCAAACCTAATTTCTGGGGAGTGTAACCCCATCCAGCACAGGCTGAATCCATGATCTGCATTTCGATTGACCAGTATCCAATGCTGAAGTCTCCTAGGACAATTAGCCAAGGGAACTGCCAACACCACCAGCGAGACCAACTCAGACTGCTTAGGAAAGGAAACTCTTGGGTAGTGGGTGGTTGGTTTGTTGTTGTTGTTGTGTGCCCTCAAGTCATTTCTGACTCATGGCGACCTTGTGGTGAACCTGTCATGTGGTTTTCTTGGCAAGGTTTGTTCAGAGAGGATTTGCCTTTGCCTTTCCGTGGCCAAGAGGGGAATGTAAACCCTGATCTCTTCAGTCCTAATCCAACACTCAAATGTCTATTCTGTCCCAACCACCAACCTTTAAGTACTGTACATAGCAGACTGTGGGATGGGACACTTGGTGAGGGAGATGGTTTCCTGATAGACCACTGCAACTCCACCTCCCTGGCCACCAGACCTCTCCTGCTGCTCCACAGAGAACCCAGGTGGACACAGAGAATCAAACTGGGACAGGCTAACCTCCCAGTTGTAGGCTGTTTCATCAGGGTTTTATTTCAGATGATATATTTGCTTATTAAAGTGAAAGAGAAAATGGGTTTTAAAAACAATTGTTGGTTGTGCAGTGATTAAATGCCACTACTGCAGCCACTCTCACAAACCACCAGGTTGTGAGTTCAATCCCAGGGCCTCAGGGTCGACTCAGCCTACCATCCTTTCAAGTTGCTAAAATGAGTACCCACTTCTTGGGGGCAATTAGCTTGCACATTGTAAACCGCTTAGGGAGTGCTTAAGTGCACTATAGAACTGTACTTGCTATTGCTATTGCTTTTCCAAAGGTGGGGAGGGGAGGAAAGGAAAGAAAGAATGGTTTCCTGAAGGCATTTTTAAAGCTTTTAGTCAGTGAACCCATCACTACACACGCAAGAAATGTAAGATGTACATTCCTTCCTTTTGCCCATCCCCAAATATGTGAAACTGAAGGCTGCAAGCAATAACACCCATTACTTACACAGACATATCCATAACAATTAGTGCTTACATCAGTGCTTCCAGCTAGATTATGATTAGCCTATATATACACAGTTTTTCTTTTTCTTTTTCAGGCATCCTGCATCCCTTCTGTTTTCACCAAGCACTGTAATTGGAAATAGTCTGACGGAGGTTTTTGAATTGTCATCTTGGCAGTCATCCTGGCTGCAAAGTGATTTTCGTTGTATAAAACATTTAAAAATGTTTGTCTCTCTCTGTTGGATTTGTTTGCATTTCTTTAAAGCCCATAAAATTTAACACATTGTCCCAGCCAAACTTTGAGCCAGGAACATGACAGTATGTACAAATGGCAGTGGTTGTTTTTATATTATTGAGGGAACACACATTAACTCCTTTTCTAGATCAGTGCTTCTTAAGCTATGTGATGTGGTAGACTACTAGAGGCTTTCCCCCCAATGTGCCAGGGATTGGGGCCATTTTTGTCCTCATTGGCTACTACTGTTTTACTTCCCCTGCCTGGTATGGATTGACAGCTAATCACTTGTAGACTGGCACCAATCCATGGGCCACCACTTTGAGTTGCACTTCTCTAGACCATCTTGAGATACTGTTACAGCAGTGGAGGCCAAACCTAACACATACCATTACATTCCAGCCCCAAACAAAACTTATTCACTTAAATCTCTCCAAGCAGAAAGTTCAGTTTATCTCAGTAAGAACATCTAATCAGAAGCATTAGGCAGATTTAGGTAAATTGTCTCAAGCAGGAGAGGCTGGGAAGCAAAAGTCCCCAAATTGCCCCATCCTGATTTGCCATCTCTGTTGAAGAATAAATCTTGGTTCTTGTTGTTGTTAACTGCCCTGGTGACCCTGTGAATGATCTCAAGACACCCTATCTTCTATTGATCTGCTTAGGTCCTCCATGCCTCCTTGATTGTATCTATCCATCTGATATGCAGTCTTTCTCTTTTTCTATTGCCCTCCACCTAGCATTATTGTCTTTTCCAATGAGTCATGCCTTCTCGTGTTGTGACCAAAGTATGACAGCCTCAGTTTAGTCATCTTGGCTTACAGTGAGAGTTCCAGCCTGATCTGTTCTAGGACCCATTTGTCTTTTTGACTGTGCACATTATCCTCAGCACTCTTCTCCATCACCACATCTCAAATGAGTTGATTCTCTCAACTTTTTTCACAGTCCATCTCTCACATCCATACATAATGATGGGAAGTACCACGGACTGGATGATCCAAACTTTAGTGTTCAGTTGTATATATTTACAATTTAGGTGGATCTTCTTTAATAGCTACCCTTCCAGTGTTCAGCAGTAAGCTTGCCTTTGCATTTTCTTATTTAAATTTCTGTAGTAGTTGTTCCAAATCTTTGTTGTCTTCTGGTAGTAGTAGGGTGTCATGTATATATCTTAGATTGATGATATTTCTTCCTCCAATCTTCAATCTGACTTCCACTGATTCTAAACTTGCTGTACACATGCTATATATTGTGTTTCCTCGAATATAAGACAGTGTCTTATATTATTTTTTGCTCCCAAAGATGTGCTAGGTCTTATTTTCAGGGGATGTCTTGTTTTTCCATGAAGACGAATTCACATTTATTGTTGAACAAAAGCCAATCTTCTGCCAACCTATCAGTTCGAAAGCATGCAAAATGCAAGTAGGTAAATAGGTACCACTCTGGTGGGAAGGTAAACAACATTCTGTGCAATCATGCTGGCTACATGATCACAGAGTAGTCTCTGACAACGCTGGCTCTTTGGCTTAGTAACGGAGATGAGCACCACCTCCTATGGTCGGACACGACTTGAAATTCCCTTTGACAACGGGAAATACCTTTACCTTTTATCTTACAATAACTTAAAACAAAGTACAGTTTGAAAAATCATTAGTAGAAAATTTAGAAAGAAGGAAACAAACAAACAAACAAAACAACAATTCTATTAAAAACCCAAAGTTAAACCATTTAAAACTCATTTAAACCATACTGAAAAAGATAAAGCACAACATACTCCATGTTTTTCTGCTAAATTAAGTTGACCAGAATTTTACCATGTGACTGAACCTTCCCAAGGCCAATCCCTCCCAGCCTCAAACATGAAAAACAGGCAAGGGTATCCAGCTACACGTGTTTTGATTTTTGTATTTGTTAGTTCGTTTGTTTGCTAGGGTGGATTTCTGACCTTATGTGACCTTACATGGGTGCTTAGAGTAGAAAAACTTAGGCCTGGACATTCCAAGATTGGAGGATAAATGAAAAAAAAAATCTCCTGTACTTTCTTCTGATTTTGATTTAAGCTGAGTCACAGATAATTCATATGCTCATGAAGGTATTGTAGGGCTGTCACCCCTCTATACTCTACAGAGGATTGCACTGCATGCTCATATAATGTTGTGGCCTTCTTGTTAGTTGCTCCCAGACTCTGGAATGTCCTTTTTAAGCTGACTAGACTGGCTTCCTCCTTGCTGTCCTTTTTTCAGCAAGTGAACACATTTTTGTTCCTTTGTGGATTGTTTTAAAATAAATTAACTTTTCTCGTAAACCACCTTTAATTCCAGTTTTTGGGAAAAGACAGGGGGATGCTGCTGAAAAGAGGGAGGGGGATAAGAAAAGCCACAATTTTTTTCACACAACAGGTTCTGGGATTCCATGTCACTATAAATGTTGCTACTCAACAAATTCAATAGACATACTTGATTTTTGCATGGATTTACCATTTTTTTACTTTTTACTATTTTTTAAAGAAAAGGTCAAAGGAAATTGTATTCATCATGAAAATCAACAGTTGGGCAATGGCTTTGTTAGGACTATCCAACATGTTACAAAACTGTACAATTTTTGGAGTTATCAAAAGTTCTTTATTCAAATTGGTACCAAAGCATAAAAGCAAACAGTAAAGTCCCAAAACTAGGCCACCAGATGTTGTTGCCATCATTTTTACATGTGATATTCATTTGCACATACTGTAGTTGGTGGTATCTAGTGTTTTTCTGCTTCTGGGTTATATAAATCGTGAACAGTGTTTTATCTCTGAGCATGTTTTCACCGTATTGTACAATCAAATAACTTCTCATTAATTAATAAACTGTCAGGGTCACAGTGTAGTTATGTGGGTGTTTGAACACATGTCTAATGTATAGGTCTTCAGCCTCAGAAAAGCCACAGAAAGAAAAAAATGCTCTGTGTGTATGTGTGAAATGTTGAATAATTCTCCTTGTTTTATAAAGTTCTAAAGCCAACCTGCTTTGTATAATTTCAATGAAGGTTGCTTTGTACAAGCACACATCCACAAACCCACACTTTTATCATGATAGATGTTTTGCTCTATATGCCATGCAAATATTGACCACAAGATGTCAGTATGGTACCAGTACTGTTTCCATTTACCATTGTCATTGTTCCACCACATATTCCTTGTTGAGCATATGTACTTGACCTCTGCTTCATTTTATTTTGTGCATTGCTTTATTTTATTTTTTAAAAAAAGATGTTAAATTGTTTCCCCACTCTCTAGATCTCCAGATAGAAGGTGTGATGTAAATATAGGAATCTATATTTATCCCTATATTTACATCACACCATCCTATAAAACCAGAATCCTGATTTAAAAAAATTTGGAAAAGTTTTTATGACTCTCAGTTTTTCAGCCTGTGTAATAACTAAAAATGAAGACACTGAGGGTCCCTTGTTAAATGCCCTGTCCTTGGCAAACAGTCAGTGATCAAAGCTGACCTGTTGGCCCCTGCATCCTGGTGTGTGGGATGCTGCCTGTCTATATGCACATTTATATTTTAGCTGATTTTACTTAGGTTATTGGATTCGCAGAGTTGGAAAGGGCCTTATGAGCCAACAATCTGCTTAATGCAGGATCTCCAGCTAAAGGATTCCCAGGAGGTAGTGGTACAGCCTCTTTTTGAAGACATGTAGAGAAGGAGACTCCTCATCACCTCTCTAAGCAACTGGTTCCATTACTGAACAACCCTCACTGTCAAGATGTTCTTGCTAGTGTTCAATCAAAACCTAGCCTCCAGTGACTTAAAACAATTAGACCTAGTTCTACCTTCTGAGGCAGCAGAGAACAAGCCTGTATCCTTTTCTTTGTGGCAGCCGTTGGGGTATTTAAAGAGTGTGATCATGTCACCCCTCAGTTTTCTCTTCACCAAGCTGTACATGCCCAGCTCCCTCCAACCTCTCTTCCTGTGTTTTGTTCTCCTTAATTCTTACCGTCTTCATTAGCCTTTTCTGAACCTGATCCAACTTATTTATATCCTTCTTAAAATGGCCCAGAATTGACCATGGTACTCTAGATTAGGCCTGACAACTGCAGAATATAATGGGGCTGTTACTTCCCTTGACTTGGAAATTATGCTTCTTCTAATGTGGGCTAAAATAGTACTTGCCTTCTTAGCTTCAGCTTCAGACTGTGGCTCTTGTTCAATTTACCATCAACAATAATCCTAAAGTCCTTTTCAGATGTAGTAGATCACAAAGCCTGAGTGGGATTGTATGGGATAATACAGCAATATAGGGTTTTATAGATCATTGTTGTTGTGTGCCCTCAAGTCACTTCTGACTTATGACAATCCTAAGGGTTTTCTTGGCAGAATTTGTTCCGGGGGGGGGGTGCCCCTGCTGAAGCTGAAAGAGTGTGACTTGCAAAGGTCACCCGGTGGGTTTCCCAATTCGGATTCAAACCCTGATCTCCCAACACACAAGCCACTACACCAGCACTTAATGCCTCTGCAAACAAACCAGCAGCCTGTGAAGCTCTTGTAATAAGGAGTTGTATGTGGTAAGCAGTTTTGGACTGATCAGTCCATCATCACAGATATATTCTATAAAACATGCAGGGGATAGCTGTGTTGGCCATTCAGTAAATTCAAACAAAAACCCACCAAACAGTAATACCTTTATTGGCCAACTGAAATGCACTTGTTGCAAGCTTTCAAAGCTCCACTGTCTTCTTCATCAGGCAAGATGTTACATAGCAAACAGGAGAAAAATTAGAGATGTTAGTATGTTGCCTGCATTTTGTTGTTTCTGTCTTTAGTTAAGATGGTACGGGAAGGGTTTCTTTAGCAGGCTGGCCCTTCCTCTTCTGGCCATGCAGCAACTGGGCAGAGTCCAGGAAATTTAAATTTAAAGCAAATGGACTTTCTTGGACTCTGCCCAGTTGCTGCATGGCCAGAAGAGGAAGGGCCAGCCTCCTTAAGAAACCATTCCCATACCATCTTAACTAAAGACAGAAACAACAAAATGCAAGCATATTAATAACATCTCTAATTTTTCTCCTGTTTGGTATGTAAAATCTTGCCCAATGAAGAAGCCGGTGGAGCTTCGTAAGCTTGCAACAAGCATATTGTGCATTTCGGTTGGCCAATAAAGGTATCACTGTTTGGTGGGTTTTTGTTTGAAGATATATTCTGCGTTCAATATCCTATGTGTGTGTAATAATTCTGAAAAGACAGCCAATATTACCCATTAATTTCGGTCTCTCCCTTTCTTAATGTACCATTTCATTCTCTTTACTACCAGTCTGAAAGAAGCAAATAAAACTGCTTTGTGTGCTCTTTCCAGTCCAGGTGGAAGGTACAGGAATAGTCTCATTAATGTGAGTGCTGCCTCCCTTGGTTATAATAATGATGCCTAGAGCCCTCTCTCGAAGCAGAATGTATCACCGTAATTGCACAGCTCAGTGATGTACTCTTCTCCATAGTCTTCAAGTCACAGCTCTGGCCTGGTCTGTGTATGCAGCCAAATGAGGCGGGAGAGTAGATTGCATCATTTCAGACCTGAAATGATGTGGAATGCTTAAATTTTTCCATGATCCGCTATGGGAAAAAATCTCCTTACAAATAGAAAATGGGAACAGGAAGATGTGGTCAGGATCCAAATCTTTACCTCTGATACAATCCAATTTCGGTCCAACCCACGCTGCAGGGAATCCTGGGAATTGTAGTTTATTGTGGCATCAGAACTCTCTGGCAGAGAAGGCTAAAATGTCTCACAAAACTAAAGTTCCCAGAATTTCCTAGCATTAAGCCGGGGCAGTTAAAGCAGTGACAAACGGCATTATTTCTGCAATGTGGATTGAACCCTGTTTGCAGTATGCTTTTTTACATTATGAGCGTTCAGAAACAGCATTCCCCTATTCTCAGATGGAAATGTCACAGTCTGCTCATAGTACCATTTCAGGGTTCTGATGCTGCCTCTGTAGACTTCAGTGCATTGCACTGTATAATTATAGCACTCTGATAACACTTTAACTGTCACATCTCCATCCTTTGGAATCCCGGGAGTTGTAGTTCAGTGAGGCTGCTGGACAGCTCTCATGTTGCACTTCAGGCATGTTAGAGTAGTGCCTCTAAGGGCTTGTCTGCAGAAATAATCCACTTTGACACCATTTTAACTGCATTGCTCAATGCCATGGAATCTTGGGAACTGTAGTTTGTTATGGCACCAGAGCTCTCTGACAGAAAGGGCTAAATGTCTCACAAAACTTCAATTCCCAGAATTCCATAGCAGTTAAAGCAGTGTCAAAATGGATTATTTCTGTTGTTCATTTTCAACCATAGACTTGGCGATGATCTGGACCCACAACATTTTGACCAATTTGCAGCGGGTATGGGCTTTTAGTCACCTGACAGATTAAATCCACAGGAAAAAAAGAATCGCAATGTTCTCCAGAATTTCTTATAGCAGCTTCATTTCTTGGAAAATTCAGAGGTGCAGATGTGTGACTGGTGGATTTGCATTGGTGGCAGAGGGAGGAACTTTTGGTGGCTGAGATGGGACAGACAGTTCCCATACAGCCATGTCAAATTAACTCAAATTAACTATATAGCTGTGTCTGTGCCTAAAAAAGCAAAACTGTCAAAACACAAAGGATTATGAACGATTGTGCATTTCTCCTTACGTACCACAAGGTGGCAAAATCCATAGTTATAACAGCCATCTCAGGCAATAGTAAGTAGTTTTAATTGGTTATCCGTCAATGGCAAACTCAGAAGATCAGCATAGAATCACAAAATTTAGCTGAGATGCATGGCTAATCAGTGTAAGTACGATCATTGTCATCTAATACTAGACAAATAATGACTGGAAGGTTTGTGTAGATGTTAAGGAGAGTTATATTATAAATATTAGTTGTTGTTGTTGTTGTTGTTGTTATGTGCTATGTACTATGTATTATGTACCTTCACGTCAGCCCCAACTTATGTTAGCCTTATCATGGGCCTTTCTTGGTAGGATTTATTTAGAGGAGGATTTCCGTTGGTTTCCTCCAAGTTAGTAAGTGTGACGTGCTGAAGGTGAGTTTCCACAAATAAATGGTGATTTGAACTTAGGTCTTCTGGAGCTCTAGTTCAACAATCAAACCATACTGTCTCTCGTTGTAAACATTAGGTTTTATCATGATCTGTCATACTTAAGAGAGAAAATTATCTTTAAAGAATAAAGTATTTTTTTCCCCAACAAGTTGGTGTGGGGAATGGTACGATTCCCAGCTGGGAAACATCAGAAGGGAAAGATCTGAGAAGTCTTTTCCACATAACTTTTTGTTTGTTTGTTTCAGGCCCATAGGTTATATTTAGTATGCATATACGTGCACACTTGCACACATGCATGTGCAATAACTACCTAAATAAAATTGCAATGGTGGCAACTGAAGGAGTTGTGGCAGGAGGGAGAATATATCATAGGTGTTTGTATTTTTGTTTAGCCACAAGCCACTGCAGTTTAATTATGGAGAGGTATTAGCGGAGACGTTTGCAGCTGAAATCTCAGTTCAGTCATGGTATTAATGTTCTTTACAAGACTGTTGCATGGATTTGCCAAGGTGAGGCATATGGTAAGATTCTTGGATACTCAATAAAGGTGATATTTATATTTTACATTTTGTAATAAACATCTTTCCCGCCATAGAATATAACGAAAATGCTCTGTTAGTGGTCAAGCTGATAATAAAGAGCTTCTCTTCATAACCTTATATTTGGATTTGGGGTCATGTTGGCACCTGAACTGATATGAAACAATCTGGTTTCTTTTGTCGATGATGATGATGATGATGATGATGATGATCCTCCTCCTCCTCCTCCTCCTGCTTTTCCCCAAAAATTGGGACCTAAAATGGCTCACAGTTTAAAAAGGCAATACAATTAAAAACATACAAATGTAAAAATCAAAATAGAATTAAACTGCATTAAATTAATTTAAATTTAAATTTAAATACAACACATATTTTAAAAACTGTTCTTTTAAAAACTTTCTGTTTTAAAAGCCTGTCTGTATAAAAAGCTTTTAGCCAGCTGACAGAAGGACACAATAAGCGGCTCATACAGGGAGTACAGAATATGTAAGGAGACGATAGCTGGTCTTTACCACATCTGATGAACCTTTAATACACCACCAGTATGAGTGACATTTGAATGCAAATATTTAAAATGTGGGTGAGTATCATGGTCCACTTGTGCACTCCCAGGCTGGATTTATAGTCCCAAGAAGAAAAAATTAAAATTAAAAAATTCAACATATGGGGGTAAAACACCTGCAGGGGGTGTTATTTTCCTTTAAAACAAATCTCCATGTGTTAGCCATATAGACATCATTTTGAAAAAAACCCCAAGAAGTATTGTCTTAAATGGAGGTGGCCTGCTGGAGGGGCTGATGGTGCAGTCTTTATAGGGTGATGAATCTAGAAAAATTGCCCACCCCTACATTAAAGCTTCAGAAATGCAGGATTTTAACCTGTATCTGTTTGCTCTTAAATTGTCCCCATAGATTTACTTTAGTTTTTATCTTCAACCTGTTTTACATAATTGTTGAGGTCTCACGTCTGCTGACTTGATTAATGGATGTGCTACCCACAGAAGGTAGCCATTAATTATTGCCTTGAGTTGCATCAATAATTATGTTTTTCATACAAAAATTAACCTACTAAGCAGAAAATCATAATTGCATGCAGTAAGAATTTGTGGTTGGCTACTTCTAGAAGGTCTGTAAGAATAGAAGAAGTTATAGTTTTATTTTTCCAGCAGCTTGCATGCTTCTCCTCCTCACCCCCTTTCCTTTTCCTTTCCTTTTCCTTTGCTTTCTTGAAACACTGTTTAGATGGGAAATAATGGTGTGTGCACAGTCACCCAGTGAACCTCAAGACTGGAGCAGGAAGTGGAATTTAAGTTTCCAAAATCTGTGGTTGGAAAATTACAACAACCCAAAGTGCATAAAGGTGTTTAAAAGCTGCAAGTTGAAATACACGCAGAAACAACTGGACATACATCTGAGAAATTATGTGCAGAATTGTCTTCAGCTCATCTTTACTTTTTAGATATTAAACTTATAAATTGCTTTTCTTCATTAACACATGTTTTATCTGTGCTTTTAACTGATTGATGAGTACCTTCAGTATTTAAATACATAGCAGAGGTTTTGAATTCCGCCCCCCCCCCCCCCCCGCACGTATAAATATAATATGCATGCGGGGAGGAATTGTTTAGAAATTTAAGTACTCTGTAGCTTTGTTCATGTCCTCTTTGGCCTACTGGGGTATGAGTGGGCCAGGATCAATTTTCTTATAGATGGAAACCTTAAAGGGTAGCCTTCCCCAGCGCGGTACTTTTCAAATGCACTAAACTACAATTCTATTGGCAGGGTGACAGATGTCCTAACTGCAGAGGAGGACAAGGCACTGCAAAATGCACGACATTCAAGAAAAAATAAAAGTTAGAAACACTCATATAAATATAAATTCATGCTTCTTAGTCCTGCTCAAAATGGAGGACATTTCTTTTGCTACATTTGTAGATTGTTTAGATAAAGTAACACAAATTGGTCCAAAGTGCAAATTTACAATCTACAAATGGCCATTAGTTATCATTCCCTCTCATGGCAAACTGAAGTGGTTGAGTGCTTATCAATTTGAAAGTGAAATCAGGACACACAAAAATAGAGAAGCAGTTTCTATATACTCTGAAGACTTCATAATATCCTCAGATATAAAGACAGTCAGGCTCACAGTCAGGCTCAACAATCCCATGGTACCGTATATACTCGACTGCAAGTCGACCTCAAGTTTAAGTCAATGACAAGTTTTAGGGCCGAAATTAAGTATTTTAATATGACCTATGGATAAGTCGAGGGGCATGGAACAAAGGATCTAAAGGATATGCAAAGGAAAACAATGCCAAAAACTTTTAGCAAGCAATGCTGTGTTCAAAATAAAGGCAGGATGGATGAGAGAAAAGGGGGGGGGGGGCAGTGATTCCTGAACAGATTACAATTTTGCTTTTCATCAGGGGATGGTTCCTTTTTTAAAATAATATAGTACAGTACTTAAATTATCTATCTTGAGCAGTGTTTAAATGTCATTACTAATAAAAACCCCTGCACTCATTGTTAACAAATAACTTCCTTCCATGAATATGTCATTAATTAATATTTGGAAAGGTTAATTTAATTATTAACAAATAAATTTTCCCCAAATTGTTATTTGCAAATAAATTACCCACCAATTACCCAACTAATTATTATCAAATTTATTTGTGTTTGTACCTCTTCAGCCAACAACAACTTACATGTACTCTGCTTCTTACATGTAAATACATTGATTTTAATAGGATACTGACTGTGGTTTGGTTTAGGCAAAGCAGTATAGAGATTAGAAGATACAGCAAAGTGTAATCTGATGTGTAAAAATTGTTAAAGGGCAAGTTTTCTTCATGTCCAGAAGAAATTCTCCAATTCTACTATAGCGTACACATTCACAAATTCATTCCAGTAAAGCAAGCAAAGATTTGACTGGGTTGATGAAGGTTTGGGTTAGATACTTGTCCTGTTTTCCTCTTGTTTGAATGTAGTGTTGTTATGTATGCACAACAATCAGTTTTGAAAAATTATGCACATTCTCTCATTTTTTACATTAATTGCCTACATGAAGATTTTGGGTGAACTTCAAAGATTTATTTCTTTTGTTACATTGCTCCTATTTATAGAATAAAATGGTCATGCAATTAGTCCTCTTATTTGTAAAGAATAAAATAAACTGATCTTGGAAGACATGAAACAGCAATAAAATCCATAATAGTACCAAATGAACTTCTTCTGTTTCAAAGCAGCAAAGAAATGATTGCTCAGAAGGGAAAAGCTGCTCTCTGGTTTATTTTTATTTGCTGATATGCTGTGTGATTTTATGTAAGTAAAATACATGTGATAACTAATAATAATTTCCTTGTTTGGCTCCATGTTATTTCTCCCTTGTATACTGGGATTGCACGAAATTATTTGTTAGTTTGAAAAAGTATATACTTTCAAAGCTCTTAGTGGTGTGTGGTTTAAATATAACAGCAAATAGAAGCAGTAAAAGAGGCTCTGATCCAATGGCAAGTCCATGCAGCCCTATAAAACAAATTGCATTCATCTGCTGTTGGAAGGGTAAAATGGGGCCATTAGTAAATCCAGCCCACATGCCTACCTCAGTATGTGGGTTGGACCTGCATGCCTCCACGTACAGTATTTATGTATGTATGTATGTATGTATAAATATGTATATATTTATACATACATACATACATGCATATATGCATACACTGGTAGCCTATGATAGGAGATACCTTGTGGTGAGATGAGTCTCTCCCCCCCCCCCCCCTTGCTCAGATGATAGATCTCCAATGTTCAGTGCTGTGTTGGGTTGTAGAATTGGATGGTCAAGAATCACTAACAGTTCCTCACTCAACTGTTGAAATGTACACAAGCATGTGGACGGGCTGGGGGAGAGTGTTATGAACTGAAGGTTGCTAGTGAATTTTAGTATCTCCCCCCCCCCCCCATTTGATTTATGTACTGTATAAACTCGACTATAAGTTGACCTCATGTATAAGTTGAGGGCAGATTTGGGGGCCAGATTGATGGGTTTTGATCTGACCTATGGATAAGTCAAGGGTAAAACTTAGGGGCATGTAACAAAGGATGTCAAGGATGAAGCAAAGGAAAACAACGCCAAAGGGCTATTCAGGGCTTCCTGGGAATTCCTCTTCAAGACTGGCTCCACCTGAGAAGGTCTAAGTAGTACCTGCTGCAATATGCTCTCTACGGAGTTTATCACACAAAGGGAATTGGAAGTATAATCCAATGGCAATCTGAATGCAGTGAAAGCTGATCACACACATTTTCGGGCAAAGGGAGGTCCTTCTGAATGCAATCATGGGGTTTTGCGTGATTGCATGAGAAACTATCACACACAATTTTGGGCACTGGGAGGCAGTTCTGAACGCAATGCAGTGTCAATACGCAATCAAGTCAATTCGCTGAACTAGCGAATTCACTCAATTCCGAACTGGCGTCACTTCCATTTCTTTCGAAATTGAGAAAAATTCCTCCCGTGTGATAAACTCCTACCTCTCAGTCTACAGATAGTAAGTAAACAGGATTTGGGGGGCAACTCTCCAAACTATAGGGAGAACTATACTAGTGATGCAAACCTTTAAGGAAAGGAAAGAGCCAGTGTGATGTAGTGGTGAAAGCCTTCGTCTGAGACCTGGAAAATTCATAGCTTTGCAAAGTCATGAAGTTCAACAGCGATTTTGCCCCAGTAGGCTTCACCTAACACTGTGGACTCTTTCACACGGGAGGACTGTCTCCCAAGTTCGAATGGAGCCAATGCGAATTCACGTGAATTCGCTTGTTTAGCGAATTTACATGAATCCCCATTGCATTCGGAAGGCGTTTGGAATGACTTCCCATTACCCGAAAATGACCCCTCCTTGCCCGAAATTGCGTGAGAAGCTTAAATTCGCAATAACTTGAAACCTATGATTGCATTCGGAGTGACTTCCCTTTTGCCCGAAATTGCATGAGAAGCTCTAATTCGCAATAATGTGAAACCCCATGATTGCGTTTGGATTGCCCTTGGATTATACTTCCAATTTCCCACATCTGAAAGAGTCGAGAGAGTTGTTGTGAGGGCAACGATGAGAGCCAAATTTGTGACCTTGCACTGATGTATTAATGAGGAAATAAGTAGACTGGTGTGAAGTAGAAGTAGACATCTAAGTCGTTTTAATTCCAACAAATTTTATTAAATTTTCAAGATTAACACAAAAACATAAAACACAAAAAGACCACAAAAGCAAACACCAAAACAAACACAACCGAAACTACACAAAAGAAGTTAAAAACATAAAACTGTTTCATGCATCAAACAACAACCTACATTCATACACTTTTGAATTTAACGTTCTTGATTATTCAAGGAGAGCCATAAAATAAAATAAAATAATGAGTCATTAGTACCACCCACTAACTCAGGAAGCAAGTGGTTTAAGATGATGTTTGTACATGACCAACAACTGATCTGTTCAGAATAAATGACAGCTGTAGCTGTTTTACGTGCAGTGGCTAAAGGCAATGGCGGTTCCTTCCCTCCACAACACACACACACTTACTCCACAAAAGACCAACAAAAAGTGCAGCATAGTAATGAAGGATTTTCAAGGAACGTTTGTCATCAGCAGACACATTTAAGGTGCTGTGGCTATCCCATGTGAAACTGTTTAGACTACTTTCAGTTGATTTTACTACCTAGCTAATGCTTAAAGAAAAGTTGAAAGCCTCCACTTGGCATTTTTATGTGCCTGTTTTGGCCTGTCTTCCTAAGCCAGCCCCTATCTTTTCTGAAGGCACTGCCAATAGCAGGCCTGTTCTGACCACTGAGATAACTTGTGGCAACACAGAAAAAAAAAATCAAGATTGGGAGCAGAACTGGCTTGAAAGGGGCATATCTGTGGGAGACTGAAAAATTAGTCAGAGGAATGTGGCGGGGAAAGGAGGTGATATGTGTGAATGAGCAAGTGCAGACGAAAGGGCACTAAAGGAGAAAGGTGATAACATGGGAAAGCAGGGAGCAATGGGGAGGGTGAGAGAATAGGCATGTACTTCACCATCTAGTTAGACTTTCGCTATGTGTGGGGCAGGATGTAAGCTACGATATTTTAAAAAGAGAGAAGACAAGAAATCTCTCCAGAAGCTCTTAAAATGGTAGCTGCTGCCTTTCCCCATGGAAGGCTATTTAGCTTTAAATCCCCAAAGCCTTGTTATCTCTGGGGAACAGGCCAAAGCAAGGTACCAGTAATGTTAAAATTGCATAGGTAGGCACTCTGACTGTGTAAACAAGGTGAACTTGATGAGGATTTAGAAATGTCTTTAAGATTAGAAATGGGGAGGGAGGGATTTTGACCTGTAGGATGGTCAAAATGTAGACGTAAAGTAAATTGGACCGTTTCGTATTTTAAATAGTACAGTATTTATTAATATATCACTTTGATATTCCTGCTGTTAGAGCTTTGGAGGAAATGATGGCCCCAGTTTCCAGGAAAAAGTTACGGTAGCATGTTTTAGGCATTTTAATTCAAGCTTTTTTTTCTTCTTGAGAGTACTGTCCATTGTATTGGGAACTGTATTGTGAGTTCTTGTCTTTAACCCCTTTCATGGTTCTGCTGATGGGGGGTGTTTTTATTTTTATTGCTGATTGTTTATTCTCTGCATTGCAACAATTACTTTGCATCTTTACATTTTTATACAATACTTTGAAAGTTTTATTAAATGCAGTAAAGGGGGAATAAATAGTTTAGAAACCATACTGTTTCCAAAGGTCAGCTACAAAATGAATTAATTATCAGCAACAAGATTTTTTTTTAAAAGGAACTACAAAAATATTCATATGGATATTTGGGATCTGCTCTTGAAAAATCAGCAAGCATCATTGGGTAAATATAGACTATTAGGCTAGGCTTAGATGCTGTTAAACATTTTAGCAATTAATGCTTAGTAATACTATGAAGACAATTTGAATGAAAGCATTTGTGTGGCATAAGAAAGAGACATAGTACGACCACCCTGACACACTGGCCTATTTGGCTACAGCTGGAGCAAACTATACAGCCTTTTTATGCATTTATTCATAGTTTCCAGATGGATAAGTATGGAAAGTCTGGGGCTGCAAAAGCTGGTGAAATTGCTCCTCTCCCAAAAAATGGAAGTGGTTGGAAGTTCACTTTTGACTAATCTGTATTTCTTGAATATTAAACAGTACAGGGGGCTCTACAGCCTATTTAAAAATTAATTGCCACTTTTGGAAGCTTCCAGGAGAAGTAATAAAAATCCTACCCTTTTTTTTTTTTTTTACAAGAAGAAGGGGGAACCTGGAACCAATGAATACATCGCTACACACTACACTGTTATACTACACACTACACAATTATAGCACTGTGATTCCACTTTAACTGCTGTGACTGCATCCTATGGAACCGTGAGTATTATTATTTCAGGAGGGATATTTAGGAATTTAAGCCAGAGGGCTTATCTAGTGCCTCACGAAACTACAAGCTCCAGGATTCAAGAGGATGAAACCATGGCAGTTTAGAGTAAATAATAGTGATATAATTATGTAGTATGAACAGGCTCCCTATGGATCACAAGGAGAGTCATCTGCAGCCAAAACCTAATTAGAAAAGCATAATGATGCTGAGGTTATATGAGTAGAGTGCTTACTGTTTCCACAATATTAAGAACATATGAACAACCATGTTGGATTGGCTACATAAGAGAAAGATTTTATGAAATGCACTGACAGGAGAGAGAATATCTTTCTTCTCAAAGGTGAAATAGTGAGAGTATCACTAATGGTTTTTATAATTGTGTACAGCTGTTTCTATGTCAGTTTCTTTGGAGAATAATTTATAGTGCAGTTGTAGACTTCTCTCTCCCTCTCTACTCAGAAGTGTCCCATTGAATCGAATGTTGCTTATTACCAAGTACGTGTTAAAAGAATTATTGTCTTATTCTAGCTTGCTTTGACAGTAATTGCTGTACACAGCAATATGGCTTTATGAGTGCAAGTGCTTTTAGGATGCATTTACAGAACTGGCAAAAAATAGCTGTTTCCCATAATACATTTAACTTGTATTTATGGATAAGTTTTTCATGTTGCTTGCAAACTGTGTCCCAGAGCCCTGTTAATAACAGGTGGTTCACACAATTTAGAGTAGAAGAATGATTTTTGTTAAACCATTTTAGAGCTGTGATGTTATTAAGACCAAATACTACAGTTGTACATGCTGAACCACTGATGATAGTTGACTTATTTCCAAGTAAATATGCATAGAATGGTTGCATTAGTAACTCAATCCATTGATCTGTAACAACAGCTGGAAAGAGAAGTGTCAAATATATGGCGCTGGGGGCAGGTGGGGTATTACTGTTGCATAGGGATTCCCAGTATGGTGTAAGCCAAGTCCTAACACTCCTTCCTTACTGCCACATAGTTCAAGTTCAGGAAACTTAAAATGCCAGATTGACATGCACACTCACAATCTGATGGCTTGCAGTTTTTTTTTATTTGAATCACTTCATATTCTTAAATTATTAAGATGTGAGATTCAGCATCTACCAGGTATTAGTGACTGGTGTTTTGGACCATCAGTGATTTGGATTCTATCCAAGAATCTAGGAATCAGAGAGAGATTGTCAGATACTATGGCACGTTCCCAGGCAGTGTGGTTTTTTTGTAATTGTGTTATAATGATTCTATTGGTGGCAGTGTTATTCAGATGTTTTGTTAGCCTGTTTTGCATTGCTTCCAGAGTACGTATCATATTACCTGCCTTGAATCCCATTGTCAGAGAAAAACAGGATATAAATCCGTGAAATAAATAAATAAAATAAATAGTGGGACCATAGTTCTTTTCTTTTCTCAGAGGTGCTGAAAATCATTTTTTCCAATAGATTCCAATGTATAATTGCATCACTTTATCATGGTGTTTTTCATAATCTGCACAATCTTGCTGCACAAACTGGTAAGGTTGTCAACAGTTTTATTTTTCTCTTTATATGAGAGTCAGTGTGGTATATGACTGTAGAGAACAGGGTTTGAATCCCTGCTCAGCCATGAAACTCACTTGGTGACCCTGGGCAAGTCACACTCTCTTAGCCTCAGAGGATGGAAATGACAACACCCCCTCTGAAGAAATTCCCAAGAAAATCCCGTGATAGGGTTGCCATAAGTCAGAAATGATTTGAAGGTACACAGTAATAACAATACATCACATTTACTATAGTTATTTTTCCAGTATTTGCTATGATGCTACTTGTATCTTGAAATACACATATATGCATTTGTCAGTGTTTCATTATTGTTATTGTTATTGTTATTTAATTTGTTCCTTTTCCCCAATACTGGGACTGAAGTCATTTTAGGAATTTATCACATGAGATGGGTCCCGTGCAGAAACTTGACTTAAAGTGAAAAAAAACCCCACAAAAGCTGGTTGTTTCCCACCCAATGTTCAGGGTTAACCTGAACAGAGATTAGAAATAACCCACTTTTGTGGGTTGCTTTTCAGATGGCATTTGTGTCAATGAGAAATAACACAAATGCAAAGTCGATAAAATACATTCCTTTTTACTTTCGGGAACTTCCCAAAAGTGAAAGGACTGGGTTTTTTTGGTCAACTTTGCGTTCAGATTAATGTTGCATTATTTCTCATTGATGTCAATGTGTTTGAAAAACAACCCGCAAAAGCAGGTGTTTTGCGGATTTTAAAGTCCTGTTTCTCAACGGGATTTAATCGGTTTGCCTCCAATTTGCCTACGTGTGATAAAGTCCTTTCAGATTAAAATAAGTGCAGTATATTTAAAAGTATAAAAGATAAAAATTGAAATAAAACTAAACTCTTAAAACAGATAATTAAAATGATAAAAAGCAATTTCAAAGCTGACAGGACAGCAAGGAAAGAGCCATCTTAGATTCCCTAGGAATAGAGGTCCAGACCCTTGAGGCAGCTGCCAAGAAAGCCCTATCACACATCTCCATTCATTGTGTTTGTATTGTGAAGGAGATGGGTTGAAAGAAAGGCCTTTCATGCAGATCTCAAGACCTAGCCAATCTCATGGAGTCAGTTTGGATTTAAGCTACAAGCCGTATATGGCCTTATAAATCATATACAGGACTTTAAAGACAAGATGGTAGAAAACCAAATTTCTTTGACCCACTAAATCCAGTTGAGAGTGCCAACCTGAGTAGTCCCACTGAATCAGTAAGAACGTATGAAGACATGTATGAGTTAAACACTGGCTCTCAAAGAACACCATCGTAGATTAAATATATAATTCAGTATAAATCAAATTCCTCTGTTCACATCTTTATTTCTATGTTGCATTCACGTAGCAAAATGATGAGATTAGCACACTGGTTTTGAGTTTTTTATTACAAGGCTTTTTCATTCAGACTGGAAAATCAATTTTGTAAGGAATTGATTTCCCTTTTTGTTTCCCTTTTTCAGAAGGAAATAATGCCAATGCCATCTATTTTATTGTGTATGTATATGCATTCTCTGATTTGAATTTCTGATTGAAAGCTTTAGAAAATAATTTTGCAGACAGGGTGGAGACAAGTAAAAGCAAATTTGGAGCATTCAAAGGAAATAGATGGCTGCTCTCAACAGAATATTCTAAATTGGTCCTACTCTGTGTGTTTTCATGGGAGCACATGAAATGTCTCAACAAGATGATGATCTGGTTTTGTTCATTTAAAGGACCCCTTTCTCATAATATTTTTCCTAATATTTTCATGTAGAATTCAGTATGCTTTGGCGCAACACTGTTATAAGGATCTGCCCTAATATTAGTGTTTCAGACAGTAGCTTGTGTCATTGCAGCTAAGCAGAATCTCTCTATTTGGAAACAGGACAGAGACAGGTTAGTTCTGCATATCTGGATAATGGGAAAGCAAAAAACAAAAACAAACCCTTAAACTGATCACACCAAAAAAAGATTCCCCCCTTTTCTTTGTACTTTTTATCCATCTTCAAGATCTGTGGTAGCCTCCACCTTATGCTCACAACAAATTCACACATTCACATAATGCTCCATACAAGCACTGGTGGGGATTTCTGTGTGTGGGCTAATACAGAAACTTGTCCTCCCACTTCTAAACATTGCTTTGTTTCTTCTGTGACATATAGAACTGGGTCATTATAAACATAATACTGTCCAAATTATATAGTGTAGTAGTAAGCATGGTAATATAAAAGAGGATATTGGAAGTTTACATGGCATATGCTAATCCCGTCCCTGCTTTAAAAATTGCTTTAGAACTACTTTAGAACAATAGTATTTGGTCCGAAAGCATTTGATAATCTCAAATTTGATTCCCCCTTTTTACAATTTTATTGAGGAAGCTGCTTCTCAGTAATGCTTCACTAATGCAACAAACCCATATGTGCTTTTATCTTTTTTATTTTGTTTTAAATGTGTTTGTAACGCTTTCAATTTTGTATTTTAATAGAATTATTTAAATGCTATTTAACTTTTACATTATGTTTTTTAGATGTACTTTGTTTTAAATTTTTGTGTGGTGCCTTGGGTTTTGCATAGTGGGGAATGGGCTTTGAAAGGTGGGAGATACATAAATAACTACATTCTGTACCTTTCTTCTTACATACTGCAGAGATTTAGCAAAGTTGTCCTTGTTGTTCTCTTTTTTTGCTGTCCTTCTGGATCTAGAATCATAGTTTAGAACAGTGTACCTGAGCATTTGTGGGGTTCCAAGTGTCAAAATGAACAAACCTATTCATAAAATCAGCCTTAAGGACCACCTTGTTCCATCTGAACATGTTTGTTTTATAAGAACTTCAGAAGTCATGCCCCACATGCCCTAATCATCTGAAATATTATGGAGTGGTGACAGGGGACAAGGCATTGACATTGTCCTTCACTGCCACATCACTACTGGTATTATGTCTACTGCTGAACAGAATATACCGATAGTAAGGATATAAAGACACTATACTCACTAAAGAGTAGAATCATAGAGTTGGAAGAGACCACAAGGGCCATCCTGTCCAGCCCCCCTGCCATGCAAGAATTCACAATCAAAGCATCCCTGACAGATGGCCATCCAGCCTCTGTTTAAAGACCTCCAAAGAAGGAGACTCCACAACACTCAGAGAGAGTATGTTCCACTGTCAAACAGCTCTTACTATCAGGAAGTTCCTCCTAATGTTGAGGTGGAATTTCTTTTCCTGTAGCTTGCATTCATTGTTCCGGGTCAATTTTCCAGAGAGGCAGAAAACAAGTTTGCTCCATCCTAAATATGACATCCCTTCAAATATTGAAGCAAGGCTGTCATACCACCTCTTAATCTTTTCTTCCCCAGGCTAAACGTACCTAACTCCCTAAGTCTCTCCTCATAGGGCATGGTTTCCAGATCCTTCACCATTTTGGTTGCACTCCTCTGGACACGCTCCAGCTTCTCAACATTGTTTTTGAATTGTGGTGCCCAGAACTGGACACAGTATTCCAGGTGAGACCCGACCAAAGCACAATAAAGTGAGACTATTATTTCCCTTGATCTAGACACTATACTTCTATTAATGCAGCCTAGAATTGCATTGGGCTTTTTAGCTGCCACATCACATTGTTGACTCATGTTCAACATGTGATCTACTAGGACTCCTAGATCCCTTTCACACATAGTCCAGCAGTTCCAGACCAATCCTGGCCCAAAGGTGCCTTAATCCAGTTTAAAAAACAACAACAACCCTGGGTGTTTGCTTGTGACAGCTGGCATACTGGATGGCCCCAAACACCTCTTACTTATTGTCGCCATTGTGTCCATCCTGAAGGTCCCCACTACAGCCTCTGATGGAAGGGGATGTAGTCTGGCACTCAGGCAATGACAGATACAGGATTTTCAGGACAGGTAGCAACAGTGGTGGCATCCAATGGTGTATGGTGGCAGCAGACTCATGGCATGGTGGCAGGCAAGAATGTAAACACCAACCTGGGTTCAAACCCAGGGCAGGGTATCATGGGCTTGGCTTGTGATATATTGCCTTCTGCTCAGGCCCGTTAAATACTAAGGTCAGAATTTTCCATGCCATCATATTTCCAGTTTCTTGTATGTTTGTAAAAGCTGGACAGTGAAGAAAGATGATAGGAAGAAAATTAACTCACTAAAATATGGCACTGGAGGAGACTTCTGCAGATACCATGGAATGCCAAAAAGACAAATAAATGTATCTTGATTTGAGGTTGTTGTACTTTGGGCATATGAAGAGAAGACATGACTCACTAGAAAAAATAGTAATGTTTGGTAAGATAGAAAGCATCAAGAAAACGAGAAGACCATATTACAGATGAGAAGACTCAAATCAAAGAAGCTACAGTTCTGACTGTGATTGCCCTGTGATCCGCCAAGAATTGCAATGACTGCATGGCCCATTCTCAGAGTGGGCCACTGCTGTGGTCCCGAATGGGCCACTGGTAAATAGCAGATTTTCAACACTCCTTTTGCTGGCATCTTTGGGCCATCTTAGGTGGCCTCTGGGCAGCTTCTGGCCACTCCAGGTGTGTGCATCATCTGTCCGTCTTGCCCCCGAAGTGGCTGGAAGCTGCTCCTTTTGCCTTGTCTGTTTCGGGCCCAAGTTATTTAGAATAGGTCAGAGTCCCAGAACTCTTCTCCAAGGTGCTGGGCATATATAATTGCTGCTTCTTGGACTCATCTATTTTAGGACTTTTTTTAAATAATAGTATTTATCTAAAAATTTTCAAAAATTTATAAAACAAACAGCTTATATTATATCTTAATATTTCAAATATATATAATATATTACATTGAATATTTCCTTTGTTACTGCAATAAGTGCTTTGTTTATCTGTAATTTTAATGTCTTATTCCATAATGTTTGCGTTTTTGTATCTCTATCGTATACCCTTGACCGAACAATAGTACACTCCTTCTATCTGGGATGGTTATCCTCTTCCACCAAGCGTGCAATTTCGGGAGGAATGCACATAGAGCGTTGAGGGAGGAAGGAGACAGCCGCCTAGCCAGCCAGATCAGCCAAACCAACCCTGGCGATCAATGGGATGACAGATGTCGCAGCCAGATCACCCTCATATCTCTCTTTTTAACCAAATTTTACATTTCATATCATTCTTTGTGAGCAAAATATTTATCCAGTTCATCATTAACTTACTATAACAACCTTTTTTCGTAATATTTTCTAATGGAAAAACACTCTTCAATTACCTTATCTACATCTCCCTGGTTTAATAACACAGTGAGCCAATCCATCTCTTCCATAGCATTAAGTTTGAGTAGCCATTCAAATATAGTAAGTATTTCTTGCTTTTTCCATCTTTCTGCTAGCGAAAGTCTTGCTGCTGTTATATATAAAAGGATTTTTTTCATGTTTCTTTTTGTTTGGATGGCTGATTTTATCTCACATATTTAACAAATAAACTTAGTTTTAACTCACATTTCATGTCCAGAATTTCCTGAATGGTAAGATGAATTGGCTTCCAGAAAATTTATAACTTGGGACACCTCCACCATACATGAAATCATGTACCCAAGTTCATTTGACATTTCCAACATTTATTTTGTTTGGTTTTATAAATTTTGGCTATTTTGACTGGAGTAAGATGCCATCTCTGCTCCATCTTCCACTGGTTTTCATTTAAATTTTGTGATTTGGTATATTTTAATTTTTTCTCTCTAGCATATTCCCAGCTGCTGAGTTCTATATTTCTTCCAATATCTGTAACCCATTTAATCATGTTTTCTGTAATGAGATCTTTTTCTTCCTTTAATGAGCACAGAATTTTATATAATTTGGCCGTTTCCCCTTTTTCTTTACAATTTAGTAAATTTTCAAACTCCTTGATTTCATCACTAAAATTCTCCACTTTCAAATCCACCTTATATCTTTCTTTGATTTGTGTGTATAAAAACCAGTGTATATTTATATCCAATTGTTCCAATTCTTGAATCTATTTGAGTTCATAGTTTACTCTCCCTGTTTTTTTCAATAAATCTTTGTATCTTAATGTATCCAATCTAATAGCCAGTTGAGGGCATTAGTCTGGTAATATAATTCAAAATCTGGCGCATTTCTTCTGCCAACAATTTTATTTTTCGTCATTGTCTCCCATTTGTTCCTTGATTTCTTGCCATTCAAAAATAATGTTTTTGATGTCTTTCTCCCATTCCCTAAAACATTTAGTGTCCTGAATTGAAATTCAATTGAAAACATTGAAATAAAAAAATTATTTTAGGTAGAATAATCATTTTTATAGCTTCAATTCTTCCTATTAATGAAGGTTTAACTTCTTCCATCTCCCCAAATCCACTTTGATCTCTTTCCATTTTGACTTACAGTTATTATCAAATAAATCAAAATTTCTTTTGCTGATCCAAATCTCTAGATATTTAACCTTGTTTTTAACTACACAATTTGTGACAGTTTCCAAATGTTTTTTCTTCCTGTTTTAATAAGTTTTTAGTCTGTAAGACTGTCTTCTTATGATTGATTTTAAATCCTGAGATCTTTCCAAAATCTTCAATTATTTGAAATAAATCCTCTGTTTGATGTATTGGATCTTCTAAAATGATAGCCAGGTCATCAACAAAGGCCTGTCCTTTATATTCCTCATTTTTTATTCCTGTGCCTTGAATAGCTTTAGCTTGTCTGATATTATTAAGTAGCACTCCCAAAGTAATAATGAACAGTATGGGGGAGAGAGAACATCCCTGTCTAGTTCCTATCAGTACTTCAAATCCCCTTGTTTTTTCTCCATTAATTAATAAATGTGCCTGCTGACCTTGGTGAATTTTTTTTAATCGAATCACAAAATTTTACTCCTAACTCCATTTTCTCGAAAGGATGTTTCATAAATTTCCAATTCACATGCTTTTTCAGCATCAGTGAAGATTAGTGCCATCTTTCTCTCATTGTGTTTTTCATGATATAAGAATAAATTGATAATAGTATGAACATTATTTTTCAGTTGTCTATTAGGTAAAAAGCCAGTCTGGTCATTAGCGATATTGTCTGTTAAAACCTTTTTTTAGTCTTTCTGCCAATATTTCTGTCATTATCTTGTAGGACTTTTGAGCCTAGATAAACTCTCTGTTTTTCTCTAAATATGGTACATTGGCATAGCAAGGATGGAAAAAGCTTGATCTTGGAAGTTTAGCCTCTTATCTTAACTCCTTTGTACCACATGACTAGGCATACTTTCATCATGAAAAAGATAATGCATCAGCTAAATCTAGCCCAATACTTAACTAATCAGAAAAACTAAATGGCATTCTTTCATATTTTCATGGAAGGCAGTTCTTAGCAGATGTAACTGCCATCTAAATATGGATCTGATTGGTTTCATTAACTCTTCTTTAAAGATTATTCACTTGTGGATACATAATTGCAGATGGGAGGGGATTCGCTCTGTCATTTAGTGCTCGTTTTCACTTTTACTAATTTAATGTAGAAATGATATGTACTGTACTAGTGATAAACTTTTTTAAAAAGAGAGAGAGTAAAGTATTTCAATATGTCTGTTTTTTATGAATGAAGAAATAATGATTTTGTTCTGTGTATGATCCAGAAATCAGGACATCAGATGCTTTGTATCCACATTATCTGATTTACCCAATCCTGCTAACAGTTTGTATACTTTTTTTAATTACAGACACAGACCCACGGGTACTAGAGAAACAAGAACTACAACAACCAACCTATGTTGCTCTCAGTTATATTAATAGGTAAGATTCTTTCTTATATAAGTATATATCTGCAGCTTTAAAAGAAAGTGATTTCTTCCTGTTTCTTTTAATCAAAATTTTATGTGCCTATTGCCAAATATATAGATCGTCCCAAATAATTCCAGATATATACAGCAGGAGTGGGTAGGGTATGGGTTCCAACATAGCCAGTGGTGAGGGATGATAGAAATAGCAGCCCAACAACATCCTAATGGGTTCAAGATACCAAGCCTGTCAATGTGAAAAAGAGGACCCTTTGTATCAGTGGGCTGGTGATCCATGGATTTGACTGCCCGCAGACCACCACAACCTGTATTATTCAGTGGAGCCATATACACACAGATGCACTGGTGTGTCCTTGTGCACATTGCGGCCATTTTATTTATTTATTTATTTATCAATGGGATTTCTATCCTGCCTTTCTCCCAAAATGAGTTTCAAGGTGGCTTGCATATGGGGCACAACTGTCCACTTTTTTGCCAGCCATGGTGAGGGGCAGGACTGAACTCCCATGGATAGGAAGAATCCACTGTACTTTAATTTTTTTTGATGAACGCTGGCCTGGTACAAATGGGTGGGAAGTGCCGTCCTGGCGCCGATTCTAGGGTTTGCGAGTGAGCAGTGACCGCACGCTCCTGAACCCTCGTACGCGGTGGTGGCACCATCATGGCTCGACCCCATCCACATAGGGTCCGCCATGATGACACCGCCACCGTGCAGCATGCCGACGTCACTTACAGGAAGTGGTGTCATGGCGGTGCCCTTTCACCTTTATGGTGCCGCAAAAAAGAAGCCGCTCTAGGCAGCTTCTTTTTGGCAGTGTGTCGGTGCTGCAGTGTGTAGCTGCTCCAGCACCAACTTCAGGCAAAGACGGATGGCACAGAGCTGCCTGTCTGTCATAATTATGGAGTTACACTAGCCAATGTTTACAATGATTTTATAATCTCACTTGCCACTTTACATTTGTTGTTGTTGCATGCCTTTGAGTCATTTCTAAATTATGGTTGCCTTAAGGTGAACTCATCACAGTGTTTTCTTCTCAAGATTTGTTCAGAGGGGTGGGGTTGCCATTGCTTTCCTATAAGGCTGAAAGAGTGTGACTTGTTCAGTGTCACCCAGTGGGTTATTACGACTAAGTGGGGATTTGAACTCTCATCTCTTGGGGTCCTAGTCCATTACTCAAACCATTATACAACACTGGCTCTCCACACTACACTGGCTCTCATCATATCTTCAAGAAAGGTTATTTAATATAGATACTGTATTCTCTTTTTTGAGAAATTTTGCCATTATGTCTCCACCCAAAAAGTGCATTTTATTAACAGCCTTACTGTGTATTATCCTCCATTCTAGTTACATTTGTGAGATTGTGCTGAGCTGCAAAAATACTACTCACAGTTCAGTTTATATTAAAGTATTACATTTGAAGATGAGCCAAGCTTTGAATGATGTCTGTGATATTTTGTTTCTGTGTCAGTTTGAAATACTCAATACATCCAAGTTGTTTCTGGGACTTGTCCAACAGATTCCTGCAGTAGTTGTATCAAAGGAACAAAGCAGCTTGCTTGAATCAATGCAGTCAAATATCCCGTTCCCAAGTCCTGGGGGAAAATGGGATATAAGCAAACAAATTGTGTTTAGTTTGGTGCTTCCAGGAAGCATGCTAACAAGGCATGAAAGCAGAATTATTTACCTATTTTTGGTTTCTTGGGAACTTACTGGCTCGCTATAATAGATCTTATATTCAGAATTAGGAGAAGTCAGTTTTTTAGACAACTACAGTCACATCCATCTTTATGTAACAGTCATTCCAAAGTCTTCAAAAGGCTTAACTGCACAATTATTCAGGCTGAGCAAACTGTAACCTTAGGATTAATGTGGGTCCAGGAATGCATGCGGCCCCAAACCTTTCTTTTATGTTCCTCTGGCACACACACCAGCCACACAAGCTATCTTTCTTTTTTTCCTTTTTGGAAATCTCTATGAGTGGTGAGTTATATTTTTAAAAGGTCACAGCTTTCCTTATTTTAACATTAAAAAACAAAACCTACTCCCCTCAAAACTAGTGACTTCTGCCTACTTCCACTTCTATTCTCCCCCCCCCCACCCCTCTTTTGACATTTTTGGCAGTGCATGCAGCTTTGGAGAATCCCAGGGCTAGAAAATTGGCCCCAGGACTCATTGAAGTTCCCTGCGCTTAAGTGACCAGTTGTTGTGTGCCTTCAAGTCATTTCCAATGTATGGCAACCCTTAGGTGACTGTATCACAGGGCTCTCTGAGTCTGAGAGAGTGTGACTTTTCCAAGGTCACCCAGCAGGTTTCCATGCCTGAACGGTGATTTGAACTCTGTTCTCCAGAGTCCAAAACTCAAATCACTACATCACACTGGCCACTAGTGTTCTAAGATATGTCAGTGTTCATTTTATGATTAACCTTATCCGAAGCTTGGAAGTTAACATTCTACTTGTATTGAGCTATTTGACTAATTTGTTAGTTTTTACAATAACAATGTAGAACACCAGGGAGTTTCTTTAACTGACTCAGAACCTTATTAAACTACACTGTTATACAGATAGTGCTATGTTCCTCTTTAACGGCTATGGCAACATCCTGGAGTTTGTAGTTTAGTGAAGCCAAAGAGCTCTCTGGCTGAAAATTTTACATGCCTCTCTCTAAACTGCAAATCCCTGGATTCCATAGTAACCTTGAAATGGCCATTGAGCATGGTCAGTCCTTATTTGGGATGTTTTCTTCTCAAAGGTGTTGGGCATTTTTTATTATTATTTGTTCTTTACTTTTGTATTGCTGCAAACATGGAAGATCCCCAAAATCTTCCTCTTCTTTATGAATAGTACAATTCGGGATACCGAAGAATCCATACATGGTTTAGGAATGAGTTTGCATTCTGTATAGAGAACAAGAAGTATGTGATGCATCTGAATTAGAAACTCCTTAATCATCCAAGCACTCTTTCTTTTCCTCTCTGCTCCTTATCCTCTTCACCTATTAACTAAATCTAGATCTAACCAGGACCTTGTAAAGAAGACTCATGTGAGCCCTCTATTTAATTCCATTATGGAAGAAAGCTGATATGTAATGAATTCAGTGTGAATATTCCAAGCAACATAGATAGAACTTTGAAACTGAAGACAGGTTTAAGAACAAGTCTGCTGAATTCTCAGATAACAGTCTGAATGTGTTAACAGTTAGACAGGAATAAAAGTTATTCATGCATGTTAGCCTTCAAGAGCTTGGGAAAGATCCTTTTGAGTTGAGAATTCCCAGAATTGAAGAATTCTGGGAGTTACCACTCTTTAACAGTAACTTTTCCAAGCTCTGGTCTTCATTAACGTACTGCATCTGCATGCATCCATGTGTTTTGGTAGATTTTTTAAAATGCAAATAGCAGTGTGACGTTCTTCATCTAGAACAGAAAACTTGGCAGTGAAACCTTTTCCAATTGCATGTCTGGACTTTTTGCAAACTCAGCTATTTCAGATAACCAGGGTGGGTTTACCTAACCAAATGCCCTGTTGCCTGTATTGATTCCATACATTGTTAGACATCCGCCCAGTTCTGTTTAAAATGTAAGATTATCATTAAAAGCTCTGCTATATGAATGGAATTGATTGTCTTTGGCATTCAGGTAATAAATTTTTTGGATTTGTTGGTTCCACAAACTTGCTATTTATCAGGTAAATGGCATTTATAGCCCCAACCATATGGTCCATATAAATGGGACTAAAATTAGGCTGTATAAACTTCAAAAATAATAATCTGAATAAATATCAGAGTTAGTTTGTGGCCTTTTCCCATTTTTTATGTATAGCAGTTCTAACTTTTTCCATCTCAGAAAGAGTGCTGGTGAACCCCTTAAACTGCTAGCCATTTCCACTGCGTGTGTTTACAATTTTTGCGGGATTTGTGGGTTTAAAGTCTCATTGGCTTCAGTACCTGAGTCAAGATGGCTTTGGCTTTATGTAATTTACTTCTTTTATGTGTGGTCTGCCATCTTGGGGAAGGGGGAGTTCTTATTATGGTGTTTTGGGTGAAATGTGCACAGCCAACAAATCCTCATTGTACTTTGGGTGGCACGTGTGAGTTTTCATGATGCTTTGCTATTGCTTCACATCACTGCTAAATCACAGGTTTTGGCACTAGTCCTAAACAGCAATAATAATTACCAAATGAAGTTAAATTCTAGAGGAATGTAATATTCACTTATATTTTATTATGTATTAAAATATAGATTTTAAAAATAATTTTCATAGCCCACTACTACGGAAACATAGAGCTAAATCCAGTTGTTTGTTGCACTTAGAATAGACGCACTGAATTAATGACATCAGTAAGACATGTCCATTCAGCAAGTTTAGTTAAATCTAACAATTGGGTGTAACCCTTAGGCTGGATCTAGATTTAAGGGCTCTACAGACCGTTCCTAAGGGGCGGAGGGACACTGCCCCTTTCCTGGCCAGATCAGAGTCACGGCAACCTCACGCCTCAGCCCTGATCTGGCCTTTGGAGGGTGCAAAAAGGAGCCGCAATAAGCAGCTCTTTTTGCACCTTCCAAAGGGTGCCATAGCCGCGGCGGTGTGGCTGTATGGCCCTCCTTTGGCACTGCATCATCTGGACGCAGCGCCGGAGGCACACCATCTGGAGCAGCGCATGGCATCATGGCACCTTGAGGGTGGAGTCAGGGCATGTGTTGTCAGGATGCTGGACCCTGACTCCACCCACAGCCTGGCCTTTCAGGCCAGTCTGTATAGAGCCTTAGTCATACTTAGTAAACCTCTTGATGGTCAGTTGCCAGGATCAACGTACTTCAGTCATCTACTGCAGGAGTGGAAATCATAACACTCTCCAGATGGTTTTGGACTGAAACACTCAGCATTCCTTTTCAACAGTTGTGCTGAATAGAGCTGTCCAGCAAAATCTGAATTTGAAATGCTGGTTACTGTAAGGATGACAACCTTGATCAAAGGGATCCAATGTTAATAATTAGCTGTACCTGATGTGAATAGCTCCTGAGAAAATGATGACATTTTCAAATTACTGTCAGTTCAGTTTATCTTAGAAGGTATCTAAGTCCCCATTTCTGTTGGCTTCAAGAAAAACTGAAATTCAGTAGGTACAATAAGATATGAGATTGGACAAACATGAAGCTACTTTGACATAGATTACAACAGATAAGAAGACTCATGGTCTTGCTTGACACAGTTGCCGATTTTTCCCATGTTATGAGAAGCTGTTGGCAGTTTTTATGGATTTGCCTCTGCGGATCCCTTGGCTTTGCCTTTGCCTTTGCCCTATCTGCTCCAGTTAGCTATCTTGACAATAGCAATAACTAGAGTCAGCTCTCTATAGCCACATTTTTTTTTAATCCACGGATTCAAACATCCACAGCTTGAAAATATTTTAAACATATATTAATTCCAAAAGCAAACCTTGATTTTACCATTGTATATACGGAGAACCATCTTACTCTGCCACTGTATTTAATGGGATGTGAGGATCCACAGATTTTGGTATCCACTGGAGGTAATAGAACCAAACCCCAGCAGATACAAAGGGCCTCACTGTACTATCAGCATGGGAGACAAATACCTCCTCTTTCAAATATTAGTTGTTTGTTAGTGAAGTCTCTATGAAGGACACTTGCTTTGCAGAAAGGCTTTTGGGCACATATGGCTACTGACCAGACAGGAAACCTAACATTTTTTTTAGGTTGCTTACAAAAGGTTTACTTAAACTAAAACAGACAGCAGAGTAAACTCTGCCAATGAAGAGAGGGATACAGATGCAGGTAGGTAGGAAGGAAGTGGCTGCAATGAATTCTCAAAGCCCCCTCCCAACTCATTAACTTATTTTGTGAACTGCCTTGGGTTACAGCCAGATCGGGGCCACAGCAACCGTACGCTGCAGTCTTGATCTGGCCTTTACAGGGCACAAAAAGGAGCCGCAAAAGGTGGCTTCTTTTTGCACCCTGCAAAGGGTGTAATAGCGATGTTGCCACGGCTTGGCAGCACTCCTTCGGGGCCAGAGGAATGCCATGATGGTGTGTGCCATGCGGTGTGGTGCGCAGCATCACACCACCCTGGGGCAGAGCTGGGGTATGCGTCATGGAGACACTATGCCCCAACTCTGCCTCTAGGCTGGCTGAAACTGCTGATCTGCACAGCCTCTTAGCCTTAGTGCACAGCCCCTTAGTGAGAGAGCTCTGGTGCCACAACAAGCTACAAATCCCAGGATTCCATAGGATGGAGCTATGATAGCTAAACTGGTGTCAAACTGCATCAGTTCTGCAGTATGGCAGCAACCCCAGAGTTAAAACATTCAATCCAAGAAATTGAATCCAACAGAATAGCCAACTGGATGGAGCTGAGCATTCTTCCACTCAAAACTCTACTCCTTGTTACTCCAGTCTTTCATTTCAGCAATATCTGTTTCAGCAGGTAAGGTGTATGTAATTTTGATACTGCTCTTTTAAACTCAGCCTTGTTGACAGAGCATGGGGATGCAGCAGAGAAAAGGTAGACTGGATATAACCTGTAATACTGTTTTGTACATGAACATCCAGATTTTCATTAAAGGTTTGCTGTGCTTGCTTTTGAGATGAATCTCACCACTTCCTTTTTTTGTCATGCTCTGTTTTGTGCTGTGTTTGTTGTTGTTGTTGTTGTTTTATTAATTTGCCACTGATATGGCAGATCAGTTATAAAACTAGCAGATATAAGACTTAATAGTTCTGCAGAAAAATTGATTAGAAGCATTCAAAGAACAGCCAGACATTCTACTTTATAGAAAGAGAAAGAATGTTAGAGGGAAAAATGATAAGGTTAAGAGTGATCTGAATGAAAAATTAGGCCATGTAGAACTTTGAAAACATTTGATTTCAGTATTTGCCATGCTAATGTGACATACTATTGGCACAAAGATCAGGTCATTACATTAGGCTCATTTATTTTCAGAGAAGAAATAACATGGCCCTGAAATGTCATCTCTGAAGAGTTAACTTGAGCTAGGAACTCTGCCTGAAATATCTTGCATTTATTTCACTGAGCTGTCATCTGTGAGCCAAATATTATTCTACAGTTCCTATAATGGTCACATTGGCTGGGAGGTTCAAGGACATGTAGTCCAAAAAAATAGTTTTTCCAAATTTGGATATATATATATATATATATATATAATAGGTAATAGACAGCAATTTTGAATAATTTGTACAGTCTTCCCTCTACATTTGCTGGTTTGACATCCATTTGTTGTTTGTTATTGTTATCTGTCCTCAAGTCAATTTTGACTCATGGTAGTCCTGTGAATGAGACACCTCCAAGAACCCCTATCTTCCACTTCTCTACTTAGTTTCTGCAAGCCTATGTCTGTATCCCCCCGATTGAGTCCATATCCATAGATCTGATTATTTGTGAGTTTGCCACTGCCCTTCTACAGATGCTGCCCGTCCTTCCCAAAGCCCAATACTTCACACAACAGTCTCCAACTTCAGGAAGGGAGAGCACCAGTAGTCATTCCTGCTGCTGCTTAATCCGGTGTGCTTCCACAATGTGCTGCTGCAGTGTGCACAGTAACAATCATGGCTGTTGTTCAGCCTCCTGAAGGCAGAGACTGTTCTGTGCACATTCACACAGCAGCTGTGGGCTTCTGGAAGCGGTAGGTGGCGGTGTCTGTATTCACAATTTTTCCACTTTTGCAGGGACCCTATGTCCCTAACCTCCATGAACGTGGAGGGCCAACTATAAATCAGTTAAGTTCTCTCCTTCACTTTTCTCTTCACACACTCAGTATGTTTAAGATCACATTTACTGTTGCAATGCCTGCCCACTGCTCTTCACGACTTGGGCAGAATAATCTATGAAGACCAATAATCCATAATGTTGACCTAAATCCTATTTTTGATCCTGACTAGAATAGTTAGGAATAGACGCATTGAATCAGTGGGATTAATCAATAATGTTGACCTAAATCCTATTTTTGATCCTGACTAGAATAGTTAGGAATAGACACATTGAATCAGTGGGATTTATCTAAGTGTCTTAGTGGAATCTAAGTGGGATTTATCTCACCACTCAACAACTGATTGAATGGGTTTACTCTAGTCAGGAATGATCAATAGGATTCCAGCTGATGAGTGTAAATATGTCCGTGGGTGTTGGTGGGTGTAATTAAGAATCCTTGTGAAATGATAAGGGCCAGTTACACATACTGAACGTTATGTTCATAGAGTTGTAAAAATAAAGAGCTTGTTTGGACCTTTGCTCCAAAATGAAGAAGCTGGAGGTGAAATTTAGTACAGGTTGGGAGTGGGATCAGTTAACAAGACTCCACTGCCCTCTGCATATTAACACTTGGAGAAAAAAATGGGGAAAGGGATGCAAATTATTCAGTATAGATGATTCTGCATATTTTGTTTATATTTTAGTACTAGTTTTAAAAAAGCATTTTACGGATAGTTTTTTTGTGGAGATTTCGGGCTATGTGGCCATGTGCTAGAAGAGTTCCTTTCTGGCATTCCACCAGCATCTGTGGCTGGCATCTTCGACTCCACATTTTACGGATGCCTTTCATCCTTTCTCAGTCTTATAGATCTTGCATTGTTTCTCTTTTACCCGCCTTCTTCACTTTTCATAATCCCTTCCCAGTTCTCCTACATCCACATTTTCAGTATCTTCAAAAGAACTTCATGACCTTTGGAAATAAAACTACTGCTATTTGAAACTACTTACAAGATACTTAGAATTAGATCGACAACAAGCATCTGCTTTACTCCCCCTGGAGCAGCCAGTTCAGCTCTCCAGAGGTTGGGGGAAATAAATTAAAACTTACATTTTTCTGGAAATCCAGTAAAGATTTCCATATCTATTATAGCAAAAACAGAAGCATTCAATAATAATAATTTTATAACATTTTGCCCTGCTCTACATTACTATTTTGTTTTGATGCATTTTCTCCTTATTCATTCCTGTGCTTTTTTACTCTTGAAGATTTCTGTTCATCTGCATCCAGTCAGAGTAAGCTTTGCAACCTTGCCCAAGAGAGCATAAATTAAATCTCAATGATGCTGTGGTGCTTTACTCATTAGCTAAACACTAAAATGCAGTAGCTGGCGCCTTTATCACAACATAATGGGGCTGTTCTTTTTGCCTTCTGCCTCAATTCTATCGCAATGACTGAAAGGGCCCTCAAAAATCTACCATAGAAGCCAGGCTGCCCCATCAACACTGGGATTTTGAAGGTTCTAGGTAGCAAGGCAGGGAGTGAAGCCTTCTCCTGACCTCCTGGAAGAGGATACTTCTTCACTCACCTCCTTGGTGTTCCCCAGTGTCTGGAAATCCCTGTGTTGGTGGGGCTACCTGGCTCCTAAAGTTGTCCTTTTTGAGCTGCATTGGGAGTCTAAGCTACAACAATGTAATTCCTTCGTCGTAGCTACATCTCTTAAGGTAGGATATTGGCAATGATTTCTTTTACCTAAATTCTACAGTTTTCAAAACATATGACTTGCATCTCTGCCGTTGTACCACTTTAGGAGTTGCAATTGTATGTAATTCCTGGCATGCCTATGAAGAAATAGAATTCAGTAATTGATTAAATGGATCTACTCAAATGTAGATCTTCAGTGCTTACATTCAGCTGCTATTCCCCCTAATAATTAAATATAGATAGAATACTAAACTTGTTACGTAAACCAAGAGGTCCAACAGAGATCAGCTATACAAGACATGGATAGTCATATATTGTTGGCTCTCATACTGGCTGCAGCCACAGTCTGTAATTGTCTAGTGGCTAGAGCTTTGGTACTGGTTAGCTTCATCATTTTGTCAGTTCACTAATAAGAAGGTCACCATAGGTACAGACACGTAGATTTACATGTGGCAGATGATGAAGCATTATGGGAAATCTGCCTCCAAGAACAGGCTTGTATTGCATGTTACAACTGGCACCCATTCTGTGGTTCCATAATTGACAAGGAATGCTATTATTAAGCAGGTCTGTTGAGATAATTAGCATTCCAGGGTTGCATTTTTAATCAGACTTGAGTCAGATAATTTATCACAGCAGTAGCAAGCTGTCAGGGGCATACAATAAATACTCATTAAAGATGAATAAAGATTAAGTGCAGCCAAAACCAGAATTAGGCAAAGTACTACTTATGAGTCGTTTCACTTCAATATTTGCTTGTTAATAATTTGATGTAATATTGGCAAAGAGATCAGGTCTCAGCGCTGAGCTCATTTGTGTAAGAGGTGATAATACTGTGCTGAGATGTCTGTTCAGCATCCATTTGAGGCTGAAACCTTACTCATAATTGATTGATTGGGAAAGGAATATTAATTTTGAAAAGCTGATTTAGTATGACTGCTCCAGCATTAACTGGAGTTTCTCAGTAATAAGTTGACACATTAAAGAGAGAAATGTTCCATTCTGAAAGGAGAACTAATTTGTTAACATTAGTATGCTATTGCACTTTAAATTCAATGCAACTCTCTTATATTCAGTAGCTTCACACATGAAGGGTTTGTGGCACTTTTAGTTGGCTTTCGGTTAATTAAAAAGACCCAGCATTCAAATATGTCTTGACAATAACACAGTGTTGAAGTGTTTTGTGTTGTGTGTGTGCTTTAATTGCATGTGGGGATTAAGAATGCTGTTGGTAAGGTGGCCATATGTTTAAGGACAATCCTCAGCTTGAAGAGGTGTCAGAGAAAGGTCCTGTATTCAGTGGCTTACTCTGGAGCTGCCCTTTGCTTGAACAGAGAACAAAGATCTTCAATTTGCCCATCAACAGTTAGAACTAGCCGACTTGAGTCCCTGCACTGGGAGGAAGGTGGGATATAAATAAATTAATAAAATAATAATAAAATAATAACTAGGGAACAGACTGAGTACAGGTTGCCTGCACCCCACCATATCAAGATATATTGTATTTCTATTTGTGGTTGTTGTGTGCCTTCAAGACATTTCTGACTTATGGCAAGCGTGAGACTTGCCATAAATTTTCTTGGCAAAGTTTTCTTGGCAAGATTCGCTCAGAGGAGGTTTGCCTTTGTTGTTGTTTTTTTCTGGGGCTGAGAGAGTGTGACTTGCCTAAGATCACCCAATAAGTTTCCATGGTTGAGCCGGGATTCAAACCATGGCCTCCAGAGTCCTAGTCCAGCACTCAAGCCACTATACCCTGTTGATTCTGCTTAGATGTATTTTGAACCACCAACCAGCCACTTAGAGCAATTAGATGTGTTTTTAAAGTAACTGGAAAGGTGACTGTTTTAGTTAATTCTGAGAAGCAGACAACTTCCACATTTTAAAGGCTATTTCACAGTGGAATACTAATGTATCCTTCATTACATAGAGGCTAAATGCCTGGGTCTCATAGATGCTGTAGTAATAGATATCCTGCATTGGCAGGCAGGTCTGGATTAACCATTAAGCAAAAAACATTTGCTTAGGGCATGAAGGGAAAGGGGCACTACAGAAATTTACCATGGACCATAGGGTACAAAACTCCAAATGGTAAAACTGAACCATATTCCACAAAAAAGGCTCCCACAATAAATTCAGAATCATCCAGACCATAGTATTCTCCATCACCATGCACAGATATGAGAGCTGGACAGTGAAGAAAACAGATAGGAAAATAATCAATTCATTTGTGATGTGGTACAGGAGAAGAGTGCTGAGGATACAGTGGATGGCAAATAAGACAAACAAATGGGTCCTTGAACAGATCAGACCAGAAATGTCCCTGGAAGCCAAGATGACAAGACTGAAAATGTTGTATTTTGGCCACATTGTAGAAGGCACGACTCACTCAAATGCTTGGAAAGGTGGAGGCAAGTAGAAAGAGTGGCAGACCACGTGCCAGATGGATATACTGAGTCAGGGAGGCCATGTGCATGAATCTACAGGCATTGAGCAGAGCAGCGAGACTTGGAGATGTCTCATCCACAGGATTACCATGAGTCGGGGCTGACTGGAGGGCAGTTAATAACAACAAAAACAACAACAGTAGAGCTTAATGATATACATTAATCTTGGGAATACAATAAAATTAGAATCTTGTAACTGGTAAACTGCCACACAATCCATCAAGGCTCATATGACCTGTGCCACAAGGCTGGCTCGATGTTTTATCACTCCTGAGTATAGAAGCGGAAGAGTTACATAAGATTCGTTTAGAGGTTTTGATCAAAGACTTTGCAATTAGAAAAAAATAGGAGAAATTTTTTCAAATATAAATAAAGTGGAGGTATACAAAAATAAATATTGTTTTCCTATTTATTGTAGGTTTTGGTTCATTTTGAAAAATAAAAATTAATTTTACAGTTTATTATTTTTTATATTTTGAATTAGATATATATTGGAGGGCACCAAAATCTTTTAAGTGTAAAGGACTTAATCTGGCCTTGCTGGCAGAGCATTTCACTAGATGGCCCTCGAGGTCTCTTCCAACTCTCTCAGTAATGTTCAAGAGTTACTTCTTTAAAACTGCAAGAGTAACTAATTTGGGGGCAAGATGGCAATGGTAACTAATTACTTTTTTAAAGCAATTTTTTCAAACTCAACAACTGTCTAGAAGAATCAGCACATTTCTATGTGATCATTAGAATGACTGTACTTCAACTATTTTGTGTTGGCAAGAACAACATGCCTCTTTTTAAAAAATTCACTGAATCAATTTTAGTGTCAGATATCCTCCCCTAATCTTGCATTTGCCAGTTCACAGTTAGGAACATACGGAAAAATCTCCTCTTCCCCCCCTTGATTTAAATATTCCCAAGAAGGTTTTTTTACATTACAACTGCCTGCCCCATTATGTCTTTAAGTCTGCCACGCTTGCCAAAACTCAGCAGGTAGCGCAAATGGTATGCACTTCTGTGTGAGAAAGCTCCCCTGATGTGGACAAGATGTTGTAAAGTGAAGCCTACAACTTCTCCAAAAGTGTGCAACCTGTCCCCTCCCCTTCAAAAATCTGGACTGATACAGAATTGGGCTGATCAGGCATTTTTCTAATGTTTATTCATTAGTTCAGATAGATTGATTTCTCAACTTTTGGTATTTGCATGTTCTTTTTTTTTAAACATACATTTTAGAATAATTTAGTATAAATAGGATCATTTATCTCCTGCAAACCAGTGTGGGAGGAATTTCAAACCAAACCTGCTGAGTAAGCTGCAATTATGAGAGCCTAATTATATTTTAAAGGAAATGTGTGGCCTCTGGACTTATGTAAAATTGATTTGAAAACCTTCAAGCCCATTTCTGCATGTTAGGCCCACAAGCCATATTTATTTATTTAATCTGTTATTCTCTTGCTCTTCATCCAGAAAAGCAATCAGAGCAGATTACATAATATTGATAAAAATAAAATAGTCCCTGCCAACGTGCCCAAATGCCATAACAGAGAGGGTGTATGTGAAAGAGCAATAGAAACTAAGTATGACTGATGGGCCCTCTGCCATGTTCCACCAAAGGTATGGGAAGGGAGCTCCTTTGCTCTGGTATCCCAGTAGTGGAATTGCCTTCTCCAGGAGACCAAAATTATCTTGGCACAGGCCTTGTTTTAATGTCAGGTTAAAGTATGGCTCTTACCTCAAACATCTGAGACCTAGTGAACATGGATTGTAGCATTCTGAACTAGTGTACACTGTTTATATTGTTTTAAAATTGTTCTGTTTTCTGTACCCTGCCTTGAGATCTTTTGATACAGTACAAGATATAAATGTTTTAATAAATAAAATACATTTAGTAACTCAAGAAGTTCTTAAAATTACAAAACTACTATACAAGCATTCTTAACCATGTGTAGGCTCTACAGATGCAGATAGAAAGTGGGGATGTGAGAATGCAAACTCTATATCCTCCGCCCGCCATTTGCTACCCTCATTGCTCATTTTCTATTGAAACTATTAAATTTGCTGATACTTAATAATAATAATAATAATATAATAAAATTTATTTGTATTTCCTGCCTCTCCCCAAGGATTGAGGCGGGATTCCAACAATAAATAAATATTTAGAAGGGGTACTGCTTTAAGGAGTAAAAGACATCTGTTTGTCATAGTATGTGATTGGCCTCAGTTGCTTGTCTTGGGTGTGGAATGCTTTGTCTTATGATACATTTGTGGGAGGAAAGTTGGTTTAATCTGTAGAAGCACGTATCTATGACAAAACACTGTTGTGAGAGGAAAAATATATTAATTGCAGTAAATACACATTCCCCTTAATGTCTTCACTGAGCTTTTGCAGTGGAGACCCTCTTGCATCTATACAGTGTTTCCCTGAGCAGTGCAGAAATCTGATATTTTTTCAGCATTCTTTATCACACAGTGATCCTATACAGACTGGGCCCATCAGTAACACTAGACTGTAAGTAATATTGCTAAATGAACTGAACATTCCAGAAAAACTGCATGCCTCCATATCTTCCTGGATTTCCAGGGTTTGGGATAAAGTAAGGTTTCTGCCACTTCAGCCCACCCCAAACCTATTTAGGATTGCATATAAAATTCCACCTATTTTAATGAAATTGGGGTGCAGCTCATCAGACCAGCTGCATAATTGCAGAATTTTCTGAATTCAAACAAACAGCTTCATTTATATACCGCTTCATACCCTTAAGGAGTGTCTAAGCGGTTTACAATTGTAACCTATTTGCCCCCCCATCAATCTGGGTACTCATTTTAGCAACCTCGAAAGGATGCAAGCCTGAGTCGAGCTTCAGCCCTTTGCTGGTCTTGAACTCCCCACCTTATGCTTTTGAGTGAGTGGAAGTAAACAACAAACAATACAGAATTCTCAGCCAGAATCTTTCAGTATCTCAGCAGACCACAAACCATTTATCTTATCACACATATTTTATGGAGGACAGGTAGAGAGATGTGAGAGCAGATGTGACGCCAGAGAACAAAGAAAGACTACGTGATGTAGGAAGTAAATGGATGTGAACAAACACACAAATTAACATGAAGTTACCATAAAAATGCTGTACCTAAACTCCTAGACCAGTTGTTCCCAAACCTTGGCCTTCCAGATGTTCTGGACTTCAGTCCCCATAATTCCTGAATGTTGGCCAAGTTGGCTGGGACTTCTGGGAGCTGAAATCCAAAACACTCAGAGGATCAGAGTTGGGAACCACTGCCCTAGAGAAGTGACAGGCAATCTACCGTAAGAACCAGTGAGTATCGACATGTAAACTAATTGGTTGCTAACTCCAACATTTCTTAAAATTGTATTTAATATATATAGGGAGAACAAAATTATTTTGGCGATGTAATCATAGAATCATAGACCTGGAAGAGACCACAAGGGCCATCCAGCCTTGCAGAAAATCACAATCAAAGCATCCCCGACAGATGGCCATCCAGCCTCTGTTTAAAGACTTCTAAGGAAGGAGACTGCAGTTTCTGTAGGACATGTCAAGAATGGTTGCAGGGGTCAAAAATGAAATCATATACAGGTAATACAATATATCGTCCCAAGGATTAGTGTGATACAGGGGAAACCTTACTTCTGGCATGTGTGCAGCATTCTCAGAGCTCTTCTAATTAACACACCCTCTTTTGTTTGCTGAACAATGGAAGATGCGTGGAAGTATGAGGTCTGGGGGAGAAAAAGCAAGAGGACAAGAGCAAAAGAGAGAGAGAATGGAATAAGTTTAGTCAGGGATTTCTGATGATGAGAAAGGAGAATAGGCAAGGAATCAATTGCTGCATTCATGCTACTTTTGGGGTGGCTGGGAAAAATCACAAAACAGTGCTCCTTTGGTATCATATTCAGCAACTGCTAAGGCAATGAATCCTTAGGCAGTTCAATATTTCCCCATGCTATTACTTGTACTGATACTGGCCATGTTTTGAGAAACTTTGACAGATTAAAGAGAACTCCCTGCAGACTATAGCTGCTCCAAGGAAGGTGCAAGCAGCATACAGTAATATACAGACATACTTTTCAAGGCAGTGCTCTTGCCATGAAATTGCTCCTCATCTTACTAAGGACAGGCGAAGAGGGGCCAGGTTCTAAGAAGGCCTGGGAATAGTATTGACTAGTATTGACATTATATGTTATATGCTAGTCAGGATTTATGCAGTGAAATTTGTTAGGCCATGTATGCTTCTGGGATTAAATATCATTTAGGAAATTTGTCTGCCTTATATTTGTAAGAAATATTACAAGATATATTAAAGAGCAAGGGAACACATTCTCCTTCCTAAGATTATCTCTACAAATTCTCCGATGCTGCCAAGTTTTTAACTGAAAATTCCAAAAGGTTATGACTCAGAGGAAGAGCGCAGGTTTTGGCAAGACAGTCTTGATACACTTCTTGGTGTAAAACATATCAACAGGTAGATTATAATGTGTTTTTTATAGTAGGCGTGTTATTCTGTTTTTCTGCTTTTTAACACTCAGTGAGGGATCACAGAACTTATTATCCCATAAAATAGAATTATAGAATGAATGTAATTCTCCCTCCCACCATTTTAGTATATTTTAAGGAACAATGCATGTTTTGGATAGCTGCAATCAAACTGCTTGGTTCAGAATTGGTAATTCTGTTGTTGTTTTTTGTAAAATACACAAGTAATGTGAACATTTTGCTTTCATGACTTAGAAGACCAGTCCATCTCAACAGGATATGTGTTCAGATGTTGGAAATTCTAATTACGCTGTGTAAATACCACAGATATAAAATTGGAAATGGTGTAATGAAATTGCGGGGAGGATTTTAGAAAGGGTTCAGAGAGAGGCTGTCCTGCACTATTGGTACATTCATAGTAGAACAAATCTTGTTTGCATTGATATCACTGGCAAAGTCCCACTGACTACAGTAATGAGTACCCAGATTGTTGGGGGGCAAATAGCTTACAATTGTAAATGAAGCTGTTTGTTTAACAAATTGTAAGCCGCTCTGATAGTCTTGGCTGAAGAGCGGGGTATAAATAAAACATTATTATTATTATTATTTATTTTATTTATTCATTTCATTTGTATGCCACCTTTCTCCCAAAAAGGACCCATAGGATATTTCCATAGCAGTTAAAGTGGAATCATGGTGCTATAAGTATGTTGTATGAAAGGCCCTCTAGAGGAGGAGACGTAATTCCTGCTACAGCCCTCGGGAAGTCTCAAAATCTGCTCAAAAGGGCTGGAAAAAACTGGAGCTGGTTTTCATGCTGCAGGATGAGAGAAGAGGAAGAACTTTGGATTTAGAGCATTGTGTATAACACTTCTTAGATTAGGAAGCTTACTTCAGATTGGACATAGGGCAGCACAGGGTGTTTTGTGACAACCCTTTGACAAATTTGGCAAATTGCTTCCCCTTTGGCTAGCATCACAGTGTAGAGGACTTTTCCATTTTTCTTCATAAATGTCAATTTTGAGTTTTCATTTTACCCCATTATAGGTGAACATGGCTCATAATTTATGTGTTGCACTGCCAGACTACAAATAATAAAAGGCTCTTGGAGGAAAAAGTCAGAAAATTATTGAGCGTGTTAATAACAGTCTTCAAGAGATTACGTGTCATAAATTTAGTATCAAAGCATTTTCATTCTTAGGAAACCATCAAAGTCTCTGATTATACTTTTGACCTTGATATTGTTTGTGGAATTGATTTTGAAGCTTACTTTGAACACAGAAAACATCTAGTTTAGGCAATACAAGATTAAGTGACAGGGAAAAAATGGATTAAACTGTCTGGGGATGAGGTGGGGAGACAAGAAGGGAGAACAAAAATTCTGACCTAACAGAAAGTAGATGTGGAAAATAGAGACATTTTTAACACAAATTTTAACACAAATTTGACATTAATCCCAAATATCTGAAATATTGCCAGCTCAGCTTTTAATTTTTAAAAAAATTAAAAGCTGAGCTGGCAATATTTCAGGTATTTGGGATTAATGTCAAATTTGTTCAATAGTTGGGTGAACTGGTACAGTGCTTCTAAAATTTTTAAAAAACGGAAAATTCTTCTATGCCATTTCTGTCTAGCCTAGTACTGAAGCACAAGCTTTAATGGGATATTGCTCAAGTCTTAGGCTGAAATAAATGTGTTACATGTGGGAATTTGCATGTGGGTTTATGTGTTGTATTTATATGAATGTGCATTGTATGAGAGAAGGTGGTGTGTGTGTGTGTGATCGACCCACCTACTTTTATAGATACTTCTTTGCCCAGCAAGGTTCTGAATTTTTTGTATATTGCCCCTGGAAAGTTTTCTGGAATGGAATGCAGTGGGGTGTGTTTGAAAAGGTTCTTTGTATAAGGATCAATTCTGGTTATGAAAAATTTAGGTGCTACAACAGTATGGGGAAAACATCGTTTGAAATACAGTAAAATGTTTGATTGCCTGCAACAACCAAGGGGATTTATAAATAATGTTGTATTGACATGATAAAAAAAGAGGTACACAGCTACAGAATATATAATCCAGATTTATTTGATGATTCTACTGGACATTTAGATATTCACGGATCAGTCCATCTCAGTTTGCTGAGGTTTTCTATGTTAGTAGAATGATAACTGAAATCACTGATCTGCATGACAAAACAAGATCTTGGCAGTTCAGGAGAATTTCTGGATTTACAGAACATTATCACGCAAGGGTTTTAAAGTGCAATTAAAGTTGCAGAATAGTGTTTTTGAAAATATTTATTACATGATGCTGTCTGCTATAACTATGAAGAGCATCCATTTTTATTGACCAGGGAAATCCATCAATAAGCTCCCAAACACTGGTTTTCCATTACCTTACAAGTGCAAAACGTCACTGCGACAGCAGTTCCTACATTGGCAGTCACATGGTGTCAATGTCTCCTCTTATCCCCTGTCCCCCTTCCCCCCCTCTGTTCCCTTTTCTTTTCTTCTTTAAATTAAATCTCATTAACATAATTTCAGAATTGTGTTAAAAAAAAATAACAGACCCCAAAGCTAAATCAACTACAGTGGTCCCCCGAGTTACGAAAGTAATCCGTTCCGTAACTTTCGTAACCCGGAAATTTTCGTTTCCCGGGGGACCACTTTCTTTGACGGACTGCGCGGCAAATTTAAAGGGGCCGCATGGTTTTTCCGTTTTGGATCCCGGGGTTTTATTCGGATCTCGGGGGCTTTTTTTCGCCCCCAGCGGTTTCGGGTCCAGGGGATTTCGTTCCCTGGGGGATTCGGATCCCAGGGGACCACTGTATATGACTCAAAAGGCATACTTGGTAGGGCATAGGACAGGAAGGTGAGGTTAAGGATGGGTATGGAAGAGAGCATGAGAGATCACCAGTGGCCAAAACAGTACCTTCACAACAATGCAGAGATGTGCAATAATGAATGCTTTTAAATTGGTATGATTATATTTTCTTTTACCATCACATTTTCAGTGAGACCAAGGCTCATGTGATAATATCTCTAGACTTGCGACTCATTATCACTACACCTGAGACTCTGGGCTTCAGCCCAGAAGGTAATAGCATCATCCACTGAAGAATGTTGAAAACAATGTTTTAAACGGCCACTTTGGATATAGTTTAGTTTCGCTTTTTTGACCAGAGGTATTGAAAGTGGTGGTCCATGGACAAGTTCTACTCTGCAAGCTGCTGGTCCATAGCAAGTTTCCAGGAAATAAACAGTTGTAATAAATGGGCAAAATTTTGTGGTGGCCCTTGGCCCATTGAGGGTGAGATGAAGGAACCCAGCTGTTCCCCAAAATCAAATAGTTTAAGTCTATATTTCTATAGACTTAAACAAAAGGCCTTAGTGAATATTTGCATGTATTCATGTACAGTTAAAGGACCACTTAGGTAGGAGGCAGATGTCATGTAAGCGAAGGGCTCCTACTGTGAATTCCAAGTTTTACCACAGAACTGTCCATTAAACAACATTATTGTTACTTAAATATACTTGGTCTCCTAAGTCAATACTTGCCCTATTGCCTCCTTTTGCCTACAACCTCTAGCTTTTCCCAGCTAGTGTGTGTATTTGCCTTCGAGCTGCCTTTTGACTTATGGTGATCCCGTGAATTTCATGGAGTTCATCAGGAAGAAGTTCTTCGGTATGGAGTTCTTCAGCATCCTACTGAACCACTTTCTTCCTCTGGAGCAGGAATGATAAATAGGAAGCAGCAACAGTGGATCTGCTGCATTTCCATGCAGCTTTTTTAAATAAAGCCTTAATACAGGATAACAACAGAATAACAGTACCAATGGGAAATGTGAAACTCAGTAAGGATGGGAATGATATGTTCATATATCCCTAGGTATTACTGTTTGCCATAAAAAGAGATTATCACCTGAGCAATTTGAGTTATCCAAGCTATTTGATGAAAGGTTTATTTAACCTTTGTACATCCTAAATGCTAGTAAACAGGGGAAAATGGGTTTTGTAATATATGCAGAGCAATAGCATTTAGGGAAAGTAGGTCCTGGTATTAGGCTGTATCACATAACGAAAATGTTAAGAAATAAGAATAAACATGTATATCTCATTTAACATCATGAAGAAAATACTAAAGATTTTTTAAAAGCTTCCTAATTATCCCTGCTGCAAACTATTTTCATTTCAAAGTGGTTTATAAACCATCTGTGGCTTTCTCACTTTTCTTTAATGTATAGTTGGATGGATTGTGTAGAATGATTGTGATCAGTTAACATTTGATAGCCTGTTGTCATATAGTTGATTTAGCTTTGGGGTCTGTTTCTTCCATTAGCTGTTGTCTTCCCATCGTTGCCAAAAGCTTTATGGAGCAGTTTCCCTTCCTTCGTCTATCTGCCATATTAGCTACTCAACCGGACTGGTTTTAAATTTTATGTTTTTTCTTTTTTCTGACCGAGTTGCTGCCATTAAATCATGTTACACTGGTGTTAATTTTCCATTCCATTGCTGAAGATATGCAAATTTAATTTTGCTCTTAATCCTTGTCACCTGTTTCCTCTCACTGCACTGAGTAATAGGGCCAGCACTGTGCATTGTTTGAATTTTGCTACTGCTCATGTGGTCTGAATTGCTGTTACTCTGGAGGGATATGAGAAGTGGAGGAAGCATACCATTCACATCCAGATTCTGTATTTTGCTTTCATTAGTGTATTATATGCTAGTTTCCATCTATTAAAGTAAAACAAAATGTGTGGATCCCATTCTTTATTGCTCATGCTTTTTTATTTATTTTATTTTTTATTTATTTTTTCTTCCATTAAGTCACCATTTTGTATCTTAGCTCCAAAAGCTGTTGAGTTTTTTCCAGTCTCTCATGATATTTCTGTGAACATTTGATATGTACCTAGAATAAGCTATGTATACCTACATATGCTATATATCTCTGTTGTATAGGTTTATTTATAATTCTGTTTACTCAGGTTTCTACACAGATTTTATAATTATAACTTCTGAATGTACAGCTGGACCTTAATTATTTTTGCAACTCTTTTGGAAATGGCTGCACTAGTTTCCAGTGATTTTGTAGGTAGGTAGGGAAGGGAAGATGTACATTTGCAGAAAGTATATTTGGCTGTGTATGGCGAGTTTCGTTTGAAATTTTTAATTGAAATGTATTATGTAATTCGATGGTAACCCATGAATTTGTAGCTATTTGTTCAAGCTGAATTATTTGGCAGAAGAATATATTAAAATTTTAATTTAATATATTTTGGATATATTTGAAAAATCAAGAATCGATTTTTTTTTATAGTTTCAAACACAGAGATAGGCTCTGGCATTTTAGTGAGAAATCAGTAGATGCACATTCTTTACATCAAGATGCGAGGTGCCTTTAGAAACAATGTCACCTGCAAGGCAACTGTTGAAAACAAAATCCTCACGGTTCAAGAAATGCTGAAGCATTTTCCTGAATAGAATAAAAAGTGCCTTTTTTCCTGTCCACAATTCTTCTGGGACTAATTATAATCCATGCTTGACTGTCACGTATCGCATTCTCTCTGAAAACACCAGGGGATCAGTTAGGACTAGTTTTAAGAGTGGCACATTTTTCTACCTCCAGAAAACCAAGCAAGAATGTTTGTGGATCCAAATCCTATTTGAACAGGGAAGAGTAGGCAGCACAACTGGGACAGCATGTAGGTGGATCCTGAAACAGCGTTTGGATGTTGTTGCCTTAATATATTTGGAGACAGTTTTCTACATTCTGTACATATAAGACAAAATAGTATTAGATGAGCAAAGCATTGACGCCAACCTGCAGAGGGCTCTATTATACCATGTTTTGTGTGGAACTAAAATGTTGGTTGATGTTGGAAGGGGGAAGGGAGTTCATGGCCAAAGCTTCCAACAGTCTCGGCTTAGTCTGGTAAACAGGCTAGGAATTATGGACAAAGTCCTTTTCCTCAGGCTTTGCACCAAGCATGAGATCAGATGACTCAGCCTGGACTCATTATTTTAATAGCCTGCAGCTAGTTCACATAGCAGCAGGAGTCCACCAAAATAAATAAAAAAAAATTTTAGGGGCCATTTAATTGTTGAAACGCAAACTGGTGCATTGTAACTGAATTTTGAGTAGCCATATATACATATATATATATAAATGAAGTTTACCTGCACAAGCTAGCAGAACATATATATTGTAATTGCGAGTAAATAAAACATAGCTGTGTACAGATTAAGACCCAATTAAAAAGCATGATTTCATTTAACAAATGAATGCCGTAGAGGTGATTGATGTTTGCCAACATTATTACAGCTGTAGGAAATTAATTAAAATGGCAATGTGTACATTTTTTCCTGCTTATAAATGTTAGGTCTTCCTATAGTACAGTGCATAAGTTTTCCTACTAGCACTATACTTTATGGTTTAGGATTGTATGCCATTTCAGCAAATTATAGTTGAGCACCTCTCACTTAGTTTTTAAGTCTCATAAAAAAAAAACTAAACAAAATGCAAGCTTTATTTTTGCAATCATGACGATGAAGCAGATCAAACAGTACTCAAGAAACTTCCTGCTGTCTGCCCGAGAGACACTGTGTTCTGATTCAATGGGAAGCCCTTTCCTTTTGGCTGCCTGTTACTACCTTCCAGTAATCCTAGAGGAAGTGGCAAGCAAAGGAATAATTCACCCTTTCAAGGACACTAAAGAAATCGCCATTTAAAATGCTATACAAAATTGTTTTAACCTACAGCTGTTGCTACTGTTTTATCATTTTATCTTTACTGTGTTTATGTTCACAGCAACATGGCAAGGCAGGTTGCTTTTAACGTTCTTTTTTAAATAGGTGTGCTATTGGACTGGGGAGAGGAGTTCATGCCAAAGCAGCAGAGTGACTCTGAAGAGGTTGGACTTGAGTTGATAGGCATGGGACTAAATGATGCATCAACAAGGATCACATGGCTCATTTAGCTTGAACCGTGGTTCTGATACTTGGCTTTGCAAAAGACAAATTCAACAGATATTTTCATCTGATAGCAGCTTACTAAACACTGTTTTCCACTTACAAATGTAAAACAAGGGACCAGCCAAGTTTGCTTCCATTGCTTAGCTGGGAGGAAGCAAGGTGTGGCATGCCTCCTTGTATAACATTTTGAAAAGTACTTACATTTATATAAACCGGTTGTGCAAGCATAAATCACTAATAGGATTCTGGTCTATATCTTCTTTTTTATAAATAAGCATTTTAGATTCCCAATGATATTATTATAAGAAATAATGCAAAGTTATCATATGTACTCAACTATATGTTGACCTCATGTATTATTTGAGGGCAAGTTTTGGGGACAAATTTACAGATTTTGATATAACCCATGGATAAGTCGGTAAAACTTAGAAGCATGTAACATGATCTAAAGGATGAAGCAAAAGTAAACCATACCAAAGAACTTACAAAATTCAAACAGGCATAACTTTTTATGTTCACATAAAGGCTGGATGGATGAGAGAGCAAGGGGGAGTCAGTGCTTCCAGGACATATTATATGCTTGCCTTTCACATGGGGATGATGCCTCTCTTTTTTGTATAAGAGTTAAAGTACAGTACTTACATTGACTTGTGGATAAATTGACTCAGTTTTTTGGGTCAGTTTTTTTTTTTTACTAAAATCTCTAAACTTACGAGTATACACATTAATTTATAATAGAATTTTACTTTTGAAAATTAGAACATAAATAATATTGGATTGAAGTGTGTCCTGATGTTGTTGAGGTCAATGGCTAGAACAGTAAAGCAGTTGTTCATAGTAATGATACTGGCCTAAATCCAAGCTGAGCTATACCAAGTGTAAGTAAATAAAACTTTAGTCGGTCATAACTGATTTAGATCCTATTAATTTCAGTGGGTCTATTTTAAATATCACAAGGTTGTTTGTGTTGAATGTGTTTTTAAAGAAAAGTATCTGAGAAGAATCTGAGGACTTCATAGTTAAAATATCAATTTGTTGAGTTAATTATGATTGATTAATTATGAAACTGAGGTGCAGTCTGAAGAATGACAACATGAATGAAATTAAGTAGTCCCTTGAAAACAGAGTTCATTCTGGTTAATTGGATTTGCTGTATGTCTATTCTCATATATATGTATCTATATGACACATCTTTTTATGGTTCCTAATTCAACCTGCATATATTTTATGTCCCATGCTGTGCTAGATAAATTTAACGTTGCATAAAATGGGTGCATAAAAATATGTAGCATCGGTGCGATTATAGGTTTCACAATTATGCAGACTTAAGATCTCAGCATAGTTCTTGTTTCTCTTTGAAACTGAATACACATAAAAGCATAGCTCTTTGGTCTTGTGCTAGCTGTACATTTTTGATCTTGTGCTAGCTATAACTCTGGACCTTCAGTACATAAAGTCATTTCTGTATGAAGAAGAGCTTGGGAAGATGCTTTCTAACAGCAATTCAGTCCCTATATAATATTCATTATATATCATATATATATATATATATATATAATATCAATATATTATTTATATATTTCATATATTAATTCATAGTCATTATGTGGCACAGCATTTTTAAAAAGTAATGTTGCATTGTTCACTTTTTATTATTTTTTGAAATCTTTTAAAGGATTGATGAGAACATTCTAAAACTTGAGAAATGCCTGTCAAAATGTCTCTAAAAATATACTTAAAAAGTAACTTTATAAGATAACAAGAAAGCGTGGTTCACTGCATTAATAAAATACAGTAACTTGGTTTTTACTTGTTGTACTGCTACTGTATTTTGCCTTGGTTTCACCATCATTACAAAAAAATAAACTTGCTTCAGGTAGCTTATAACCCATTAACTCTAAGTTTTGATACAAAGATGCCATTCTTTGACGCTACGCTTTAAAGTTCATCTTTTAATGGCTTCTCTAACACAAATTATGTGTTTGGACTATTGTCCATTCAGTAATAATCTTCCTGTCCCGTTGCATATGTTTTCATCAGGTGGCTACAAGTCCTAGGCTACAGTCCAGCTCATTTGAAGATAGGACCATTCAAAGAAACTAGAATTTGGACTAAATACACAGAGCATCTGGCTGTTATTGTAGTTTCATCAATAAACCTTTGTTAATTGGAAGAACCGAACAGTACCTTGTAGTGACCTTTGATTTTAGAATTGGTTGTTTTATACTCCAGGCAATCAATCTTTCAAGTCACTCTGAAAAAAAGGTTATCTTGGGTGTTTCTTTGTGCCCCAAGATTATATAGTCATTGTCTTGCCAAAGGAGAGTTCAAACAATGAATTCTTCTTCCTTTTCCTGGTCTCTGCTGAGTCAGGCTTAGGGGACTGGATCTCCGGTCTGTTCTCTTTATACTCTGTCTCACAGATCTTGAGGGTCACCATCAGTTTCCTTGTTGCAAGTGATCTACTCAACACCTCAATTGGACAGTTGAGATTACAGCCAAATTAAGACCTAAACTGTGTGAAATTAAAGAAACCTTCCAGCATTAGTGAAATGTTCTAAACGATTCCCACACCCTGTTTTATTACTGTCTCACAGCCTCCAGATGTCTTCTGTAACTTGTATAATTCCTTACTACTGGCTATACCATCTAAAGCTGATGGGAGTTGCAGTCTGCCTCTAGAGACTTAAAGGTGTCCACTAATGCCCTAATCTGCAGTTTACTTAGTTTGTGGAGAAATCTACCACTGGTTGAGGATACAGCCTTCTAACATCTTTAAATTTCACAGTTTCCTCATTACTAAATTTGAACAGAATTTTAAAATGCATATAATTGCAAGGAAGGGGGGGCAGGCATTCATGTTATTTAATAGGCACAATGTTGCCTGGACAAAATTAAGCAATTAATGGTGTATTTGAAAATATGTTTTAAATACTGCATCCATGTATTTTATTAAAGAGACATTACACTGTCCAGAGCAATAATGCACACTATATATTTTATCTCCACCCCTTTTATTACTGTACAGTGCAGCAAGGTATCTGAACCAGATTGCAAACATGTTGTGAAATGAAATATAAGCATCCATAAAGCTATTTCCTATGATTAAGCAGTAACACATCAAGTATGTATTGTTAGCAGCAAGTGATGACTGGTTTGTTAATTAATGACCCAGAGCCAAAGCAAGGTTGATGAATGCCCTAACAAGCTGGCTGTTAACTGCTGTGAAGGTGAAATTCTGGGATGATAATTGCTACATTAAACTGTACTCAGTAGTTTATTATGCCATTTCTATTCAGCCTTTTGAAAAATTAGTCTGGGCAAGCTAATAACTGTTTTTCCAGCAGCCAGAGAATATTAGGCATTTCTTCTGGTTTGTGCAGCAATCCATGTGAAATTGCTTCTCGCCAGTAATTAATGACAAGTTTGGTAATTAACTGCTAAAAGGTAGACAGGAGGCAGTTACCCCTAGAAAAGGACATGCTTGAAAGGGTTATCTCAACTAGGTAGAGCTTTGTCAAGAAAGGCAACTGCTATTGGAAAATTGAGCTCCAAAAATGGTCAGGCTATTTAATATCAGGAGGAATTTTATTTTCCTGGCAATTGATTAACATTTGGCTTTAGTGGATGATTTGATGGTTGCATTATCTGGTTGGTTCATATATCCACATTTTATTTATTTGTGTGTTAGGTGCCTAAAGCATTTTATTTCAACTACATAATTAATAGTTTTCCATCCTTAAAACATACATTGCTGTATATTGGTTGAAAGTGTCCTCCAACCATTCTTTGAAGATGCCAACCACAGATGCTGGCGAAGCGTCAAAAACAAACTCTTCTAGAACATGGCCACATAGCCCGAAAAACCCACAAAAAACTGTGTCCTCCAACAGTTTATATGCATATAATTCTATAATTATATAACATTATAGCCAATTGTTGTATAATGTTGTGGCAAACTGTTATACACTAGGAAGTTCTTAAGATGTTGAACAATTCATTAGAAGTAATAATGTACCAGATTGTTTATGCTTTTGTTGTTGTTGTGTGTCTTCAAGTCAATTCAGGTTTTCTTGCCAAGATTTGTTCAAAGAGGATTTGCCTTTGCTTTCCTCTGAGAGAGTGTGACTCGTCCAAAGCCACCCAATAGGTTTTCATGGTTGAGCAGGGATTCAAACTCTAGTTTCCAGAGTTATAGTCCAATGCTCAAGCCACTACACTACCTTGGCTCTTGATGATTTTAATAGCAATATGTTTAGCATGATTGAAGATTATTTAATTTGTTTCCATAGAGTTCAGTGGAGACCATTATATTATGTGGCAGAAAATGAAACGCTCTAAAAGTGCCCCCAGTTAGGACACTGGAACTTGTGCTCAATGGGTATCTCCTGGCCTCAGTGCTATGTTTAAAAAAAACAAAACAGCTTCATTTATATACTGCTTCATACCCTTAAGGAGTGTCTAAGCCGTTTACAATTGTAAGCTATTTGCCCCCCAACAATCTGGGTACTCATTTTAGCGACCTCGGAAGGATGCAAGCGACCAGCCCTTTGCTGGTCTTGAACTCACCACCTTATGGTTTTGAGTGAGTGGCCGCAGTACAGGCATTTAACCACTGCGCCAGCAGGGCTGTTTAGAGGAAGAGGTGATGGTGGCAATGTGTGGAAGTGACTTTTATCACCTGAAGCTGGCTTACCATCTATGGCACTATTTTGGAGAAAAATATAACTTTGCTCAGCTATGCTTGTTCTGGTTACAACCAGATTAACTGTTATAATGCACAATGTCATTATCTCACAGCCTTTGATTGACTAGGAACAACATGGGAAAATCACAAAAATGTAACATGAAGAATGGCCGAAAATGTTCCTAGTGAGTGTTTATTCAATGCTGCTTTCCCACAAAACAAAACAAGAAACCTTTCTAATGCTTGGAATTATCATAATTGCAGGTTTATGACTGATGCAGCTCGGCGAGAGCAGGAATCCCTGAAGAAAAAAATTCAGCCTAAACTCTCGTTGACTTTATCAAGCTCAGTGTCCCGCGGGAATGTCTCCACTCCTCCACGCCACAGCAGTGGAAGCCTTACTCCACCAGTCACTCCACCCATCACCCCTTCCTCTTCATTTCGTAGTAGCACACCTACAGGTAAGATAAGCTGGTTTGTGGCATTCAACCATTACTTTACAGTGAAAAGATGTAGATGAGCAGCAAATTACAAGTAAAAGTATCCTGGTAAGAAGGGCAGATAATACTTACTTTGCATTTCATTTTCTTTGGGGAAATAAATCTCATGCCTAGATTCTCTTTCATGAGCCAAATGAGATTTCTGACAGGTGTGGCCTGTTTTTTCAGTCATTTTCTCCATTTGTAATCTTGCCATGTTTTCCCAAAATGTCCTCCATTTTTTTTTACCAGAGCATATCCACTTATGAGGGAAAGTGATAATGGCTTTAAAGTTCTTTGAACTGAAGCTCTTAGAGTCATACATGTAGGGATGCCTCAAGATGCAACATGGGCTTATCAGCATATTTTGAACATGTGGTACAGAAAGTTTGATAACAATTGTATTCTTACAGTTGTCTGTACTTCAACTCTATACACATTGTTAAACTCAAATAGGTTTATTTCTGAGTAGACACTGTAGGAGTGCATTGTACGATTAATGTAGCTCTCCTACATTAGACCCAATAACTGAGAAAAAGCTGAGCAAAACTAATGTTCATTGACACTGCATAAGGATTAAAAAAACAAATCAGAGCTTCACCATTGATTGAAACTATTGATAATGACACATAGATCTCCAATAATAGATGAAAGTCATAAAAACAAAAATTAGTACATGCTTTTTTCATGCATGACTGGAGGTTTAAAAAGACTCCTATGACTACAAATTCAGAGATCTTTGTTTCTGCATGAATTTATAATGAGCTTTGATGCAATAAGAAAAGCTACTGTTATATAAAGTGCTGATAAAAATGAGAGACTTTATTATAAGAATAAATAATCATACTCTGTGGAATGTGGCAAGAGTTTGAAAGAATACAAACACTCTGAGGGACCATCCTTAAAAACCAACATAAAAGGACGTTAAAGGTACTTATAGTTCTAGTAGTCCAACTCTAAGCACGGAAGGACCAAAGGAAAGTCCTTATAAAGCCTTGGAACTTTTGCATAAGCTACATAGTATTCCCTTCTCTATTTGAGTATATTTTTATATTTCGTAATCGTAATTTGAAATCTTTTTTTAAACAACAACAACAACAACACCTTCCTTGCTGAAACCAGACCATTCACTAGGGTTGGTATCACCCCTAGGCTGGCTGTCACCCCACAGCTCTAGTAAGTGGGATGCACATTTAGGATGCACTGGTGGAGGGACAGATCTGGTCTTGGTTGCCTCCCCCTTTCTTTGCCTCCAGGGATTTCCCCCAGCCCTGAAAAAGGAGGAAGGAAGGGGCATGGAAGAAGAGGAGTAAGGGGGATTGTTTCACAGCCATCAGCCTTGCAGCAACTCTACCCAACATAATTCCTCAAACCTTCCCAGCAAGCAATGTCAGGTGTTGAGTACACCCTCCTTCTGCACATTTAGGATGCACCATGCTGGGCAGAGAACAGGAAGAAAAGTGGTGGTAGAAGTGGCAGCACCAGCAAATGGGGCTCCTGCCTGTCTTGGCATCCTCCATTTCCAGGCCAGGTGCCTGGCATACTCTGCCCATGTTCCCTTCTCTTCCCTTCCCTTCCACTGCCCTGCACTTTCTTCTGGGGAAGCGGAGGAATCCATGGCTATCCCTGCCAGCGCTGCTGCCATCAGAGCCTCCCTTTCCCAGCCCAGTAAGCAGCTCTGCCAGACCCAGAAGACGCTGCCAGGCAACAGCAGCACCCCATCTCCGCCACCAGTGGAGGGATGGCAGAGGTGCCCTGACTCATGGAAGGGGCAGCCAGGCAGTCTTGAGACAGATAGTGAGTGACCTCCCTGCTTGGGTGGTCATGATAATGATGTTACCCAATGTAGTCCTGACCCACCTAGTGATGCCATGTGCAGTGCGGTCATTTTGGACTTTAGACTTGAATTTAGGATTTGGATTTAGATCACCTGCACACAAGTAGAGCTGATCTAGAGAAGAGGCATGATCATATATGTAAACTCTGCCCTCAACATATATATGTATATATATGTGCATGAAAGGCTCTGAGGGCCTTTTCTGCTTCTGCTCCCAGGCTATGGAGTGGCCTGCCGGATGAGATGCGTCTCATTACATCACTAGACTGTTTTAAAACAGCCTTAAAGACGCATCTCTTCCGGCAGGCCTTCCCTGAAACTGTATAATCTACCTGGCTCCTAAAATCTTTCAGCCAATTCTCAACTCCTTATCCCCCCCCCCTCTGTATTTTATTGCTACCCATGCTGTGGCCAGCACTGCGGTTTTGTGTACTATGTTTTATTGTACTTTTATTGTTAGTAATTTAATTTTAAACTTAACTAATTTAATCCTATTTTAAGGGGGGGAGGTTGGGATGGAATTCTTGAATTATTTTAATCTGCAATCTGTTTTTAACCTTGTTGTACCCCGCCTCGATTGTTTTACAGAGGGGCGGGTAAGAAATAATAATAATAATAATTATTATTATTATTATTATTATTTTGGGATAAAATAATAATAATAATAATAATAATAATAAATATAATTTATTTATATCTCCTGCCTCTCCCTACGGATCACAATTAAAACAATATCACATTAAAAACAACATATTACACCATGGGGCCTATATCTTCAGGGGAAGTACCATACGGGAGAGTTAGATGAGATCAGGTGGATATGCCCGCCAGAAGAGATCCGTCTTCAGCGCTTTTTTAAACACCTCTAATGTAGGTATCAGACGGATCTCCTCCGGCAGGTCGTTCCACAATTTAGGAGCCACTGCTGAGAAGGTAAGGCGAGACGTAAATGTTAGTCTCGTATGTTGGTGATTTAACAACTTTTTATCGGTAGTTCTTAGGGTGCGGGGCGGATTATGTAGGGAGAGGCGTTCTCTCAAGTAACCTGGGCCCGAGCCATATAGGGCTTTAAAGGTAATAACCAACACTTTGTATTGCACCCGGAAGCAGATTGGCAGCCAGTGCAAAGATTTCAGAATGGGGGTGATGTGTTCCATCCTTGAAGCCCCCGTCAATAGTCTGGCCACTTACAGAGGCCTTGAATTCAGTTGTTATTCCATTGAATCAGTGGGTCTTATTGGCTTAAAGAAGCTACTCAAGGTGGGGCTTGTAATTGGATTTAGGCCAGAGCTTCCATGGTCAAGAACCTCAGGTTATCAGACAAGATTCTCAGTTATGAGATTTTGGGGAAATGTTTTAAGTGAAACATACTTTCAGAATCTTACATGCATCATTCTGCTGAATTCAGGAGGTAGCCAGGTTCACTGAGTTGGTTATGAGGCTTATATTTCAATCCATATTTCCTTCTCATTTCAGATATATTCAGACCTAACATGGGGGTGGCAGAATAACGTACATCTGTTTACTTTTCTTTTCTGTCTTTGTGTTTATAGGAATCCATAAAAACCTCAGCCACCAAAAAAAAAAAAAAATAAAATAAAATAAAGGGGAGGAATACTAGCTATAGCTTTATGAGTAATAAATTCTATAAAATGTTTTGCTGCATCTGTAACATAATATAAAATCTAAATACATTAGTAGATTATGTGGGGGAACAAAGTTTTGGACAGTAGGTATTTTTATCATTAGTATTGGCAGATTTGTTTTATTGTGTATTTATTTAGGTTTAATTTAGGATCTAGATTCCTTAGATTTTTTTAAAAAGAGAGAGAGAGAGAGAGAGAGAAGTCTTAAATCCAATTTTCAATCTAAACTAGAGTAGATACTCTGAATGAATGGAATATACATTGTTGTATATATATGTTCAAGTTGTTTCCCAATTTACGGTGACCATAAGGTGAATTTATCACTGGGTTTTGTTGACAAGATTTAATCAGAAGAGATATACATTTGCCTTCCTCTGAGGATGACAGAGTGTGATTTGCCCAAGGGTTACCCAGTGGGAATCAAACCTCCAGAATCATAGTCCAACACTAAGGCCACATTAGTACAAAAAACATTACTATGGATTCTGCATGCTGTGGGATGGAAGGAGGTCAGTGAGGGGTTTCACCATGAGTTACCTCACTGGGAGACACCAACCCTAGGGACGCCACTGCTGTTCACCAGGTATTGTGGGCTCTCCATTAATGGAGAAGGAAGTCAGCGAAGTCTACCTAGACTGATTATCCAAAGGGTATAGGAAGTGATGAGACTGTCCAGTGGAAAATGTGCTGGAACTTGGTATTCTCTTGGAATTCAGGAGGTTTCAGAAAATGTGAGCATCTATGTATTCAATCAAGAGACTAAAAGCAAACACATGTATTGCAGTAGATTCGTAACTCAGAATTGTTGTGTTCTACCAAACTCTATCAGAGACAAACAGCGATACCACTTGAAGTTTTTGAATATTGGTATGCAGTCGTGCTGGCCACATGATCACAGAGCAGTTTCTGACAACGCTGGCTCTTCAGCTTAGTAACAGAGATGAGCACTGCCCCCTATGGTTGGACACAACTTAACAACCTTGTCAATGGGGAATACCTTTACCTTTAATACATAATTGGTATAATCAGTTGCACTGTGAGTGGGAGAGGATTTCTGTAGTTAAGTAGAGACCTCTTCCTCTCCTTCTCTCTGTATGCTGATCTACCCATCCTCCCTAGAGTCTTGGTGTACACAGAAATGGACTAGAAGAGGGTAAAGAGACCATCTAATGTATGTTTGCATTTTTATCCCTAGTGTCTTCTGGCATTTCTCACTCCATACATGGTGAAAGTCTTTGTTGTTTGATTGTGAGCATCACTTTGCTTGCATGGGAAATTAATGCACTAGTCCTGTCGTTATTGCTGTCTCTGGTGTCCTCTTTCTTGGGGTTTGGAATGTATATTGAGCATTTCTAATTAGTGGACTATTCTTTTATTTTCATTATTTGTTAGAACTAGAGTAGATTCTGCCTTTATAGCCTGAAGCCATTTTATTGGTTTGTAGTTTGTTCCTGATTTATTTTTTCCAAGTTCTCTGAGTACAGCTTCCACTTCACTTTTTAAAATTGTGGGTTCATCTTCAATTGGTTCTTCCTTGAATGAATTTATCTCTCTTTCATCTCTTTTATATAGATCTTCAGTGTATTATTTCCATTAGTATTTTATTTATATTCAGTCATGTAATGTGTTCCCCTGTTAGTAGTAGAGCATCCCAATTCTTGGTTTAAATTTCCCTTATATTTCTCAGATCTTGTGAAAGAGGTGTCTTCTTCCTTTTTTTGACAACTTCTGTTTTTCTGCTTTGCTTATTATAGCATTTCTCCTTGTTCCTGCACACAAATAACTGAACAATTGTATTCAGATTTCCGACTCTATTTCTGTCACCTTTTACTTTTGTTTCTTACCTATCCTTAACTGCTTGAAGCATTTCCTGTCATCCATTGGGGTTTCTCTTTCTTTTTGGCTGCAGATGGTGTCTTTTTGCATTCTTCCCTGACAATGTCTCTGGCTTCAGTCCAAAGATATTCCAGTTCCCAATCAATGAGGCTTAATAGTGCAAATTTATTTTTACATTATCTTTATATTCTATGGAGATGTGCTTCAGGTTATATTTTGGCACAATGGTTGGCTTAGTGTTCTTTAGCTTTACTCTGATATCTGTGACACAGTCTGCTCCTGGTCTTGTTTTTGCAGAAAGAATGCAGCTTCTCTGTCTTCTGCTTCCAATTATGTCATCTTATTTTATTTCTTTTTAGTCATCAGTTGATGTTATTATTATTATTATGCTTTATATAGCGCTGTAGATTTTGTCTATCTATACATGTCTGGTTGCTTGAAGTGTGTGTTTGTAATGAACACACTATTGGCATTGCAAAATTCAGTCAGTTGGTCTCCTGATTCATTTCTTGATCCTAGGCCAAATTTTACAATCTTTTATTCTTCTTTACTTCCTACTTTTGCATTCCATTCACCAATGATTAACAACAAATCCAGTTTGGGTTGTGTGTGTGATCAATGTCGTCATCTTCTGCCTCTGTTGCTGGGGCATAAACTTAGGTTATGCTTATGTTATGGGTTTTCCCTGAAGTCTTTTTTATATGATTTGGTCAGACTTTGCATTATATCCTTTGACTTCATAATTATCTGACTCAAAATGTCCAATTCCTGTGCACTTTTAGCTCACAAGGCAATGTTTATGTGTTATGTCTAGCTTCCCCTGATTCATTCTTCTCACATCCCATGTTCCTATAATATGTGCTCTGCAGGTTTGGACTTTCCTTTCACCTATCTCTTGTTTAATTTTGGGTTGTCGCATTATAGGGTACAAGTGTTAGTTGTGGTGCCACTGACATTGTCTCTGAAAAAACCTTTGACATTATCACTCCCCACTACAGCTGCTGCCCAGTAGCCGTGTGGCACATTTAATCTGCTCATCTACAAAAGCCTTCCTGACATGGGGGACCCTATCAGCAGCAGCCCTGCAAGCAGCATAGTCTTATCTCTCAAGATCACACAATCCCACCACTGACGACTTGTTCTGTCAGTACTTAGTAAGTTCCACTGCTTCAATGAATCTATGTGAGTTGAGACTAGCAGTTGGATTTAGACCTTGATGACAAGCATATTCATCCTAGCCCACCTTAGCTAGGCTGGTCATTAGCATATAAGCATGTAGTCTACCACTATACAGTACTGGAAGCTTTGCCAGCTTGATAATAATGGTAGTTTGCAATCCATTGGCATTGGCAGAGTTACCTCAATCCCATGCCACGATAGCAGAATAAGCCTTTGTGGAGGAAACATCTAGTATTGTAAGTAAGAATATTTGGGCCCCTGTCCAATTAAAATTAATTGTGTTTATGTTTCATTGCAATCAGTGGGATTTATGTGTGACTGCTTTTAGCTGGAGCAGAGCCATGTAGGGGTCTGCAACAGAGAGGTGGAATTGGTAGAATTCATAGACCACCTATCATGAACAGATGTCCCCATGGGGTCCAACGTATTTGGGTGTTCTATACCTTTAAGAGATGGAGTTTCCACCTTGATTTCCATTTCAGAAGTTCTCAGAAGTCTTAGTGAATAATTCATTTTTAAACGTAAGAAGCCATACTATCTGTAGTTGCAAAATAATGATCTCTTATTTATTTATTTTTAATTTAACTGCTTTCTGAGTTGTATAGATTTATTTGAAACCCATAATTTACCAACATTTTTTTCATACCCACAATGGATTTAAAAATAAAATAAAATAAAATAAAATAACTTTAGACAAAACTGCTTCCAGAGGGACAGCAGTGTTGGTCTGTGTCGCAGCAAAAAAGGGTGGGGGTCTTGTGGCATCTAAGTAAGTAATATCAGCCTGGAATACATTTGTGGTCCAGTCATAAATCTTGAACCAAGAGTTTAATGTTACCCTCTGAATGGCTGTCCTCCCCCACTCCCATTAAAGGGGTTTCAAGGTTTATTTTTTTAAAAAACCCTCTGATTCAACTTCTTGTTTAAAAAATGGCTTTGCGTCACTGTTTCCCATTATTTCTGTTTCATAGTGTGTGCACACTTGTTTTTCTTTCTAAGTTGATGCATTTTTAAAAACTCTCATTGTATTTTTTGCTTGTTTAAAAATGGCTCTTGGCCACCCTTACTCTGTTTCACAATGTCTTTTCTTTCCCAGTCATCCTCCCTACTTGTGTGGCAGGTGTAAATGACAGAGGCCCACCCCAGAGTAGAAATGGAATAGCATGTTTGGCCAGACCTATCTGCAACAACTCATCAATCATTTCACTTGAAAGGGAGATCTGGAGTCAAATTTCTGTGATTGCCCCTTTTCGATGTTAAATTGTGCAGACCTCTACAGTGGTGGATTTTTACCTATGCAGTGAACCCTACACACACACACACGTGGTTCATTTAATCTCACATCAATTTGAGATAGTCCATTTGATGACACAGCAAAGCCACATACATTCCAGGCACAGGAAAGTTATTTGTTTGGAATATATAGCCCTCAGGATCCTCCAGTCAGCATGGCACTCTTGCTAGGGAATTCTAGCAAGTGTAGCCCCAAAAGTAACTTCTCGCAGCTTTCAGAATTAAAAAAAAAAACAATAAAAGAAAAGCGAATAATACATTCTCAGAAACGATAAAACAATCAGTGTTTTGACTAGGTTTGGTGTCACCCCAGTGCAGTCCCATGGTCACACCGCTCACCAACTAGGAGGTGTGGGAGCAGCAACTGTGGGAACTGGGGAGTCCATAGGCACACATCCATAGCCACATGCTACATAACCCCCTAACTGCCAATGCTCATCTTCCCCATGCGCAAGAGCGCATGCCAGGATTCAGAGAAGCCCCTCCAATCCCCTCCCCACTCCCTACATTCTTGGCTTGTTGGGGTACTGCTACTCGTCAGGTGCCACCCTTGGGGATACATAGCCAGGGTGAAGAGGACAGGCATGGTGGATCCTCCTCCTCCCAAGGAAGAACAACTATGTGGGACCCGATGGGACAAAGGTGGTGGAGACCAATTGCTGGTCCCACTGCCACAGCCACAGCCACGACTATCAGATGAGGTGTCCTCGGGATTTCAGGGGTGCTGCTGTCCTCTGCCCAACAGTGTCACCCCTTCTAATGGGTTTCATCAAGTGCAGTCCATCCATATCTGTTGTACCCCGCTGCTGATGCCACTGAAAACAATGCAGAATTGAAAGCAGCAGGTCATGGCCAGAAGCCTGTTGGTAACTTACACTGATTTAAAGATACAGCCGTGTTAGCCTGTAGAATCAGCATATAGAGAGATCTTGTAGCACCTTTGAGACTAACTAAAAAAAGAAGTTGACAGCACAAGCTTTTGTAGACTTAAATTCTACTTCCTCAGCTGGATTTGGTGGAGTGGTAAGCCAGGGACAGACTTATACAGTATATGCCCTAGGTGTGCATTAATGTCAATTAGAATTCAAAATCTTTTGTGTACGAAAATGAAGTGGCAAGCCCAATTTTAATGCTGGTCATTTGTGAACAAAGGCATTGTAAACTAGCCTTTGTGCATGAAATTCTGCCATGGGTTTTTTGTATTCCCATTCCTAATTAGATGGTTACACCAAGCATAATCTCTCTATCTCGTGTGTGTGTGTGTGTGTGTGTGTGTGTGTGTAAGGAGGCATCCAGTACCAGAGAAGGTCAACCATTCATTGCTCTTTTTCAATAGGGTGGGTAAGTGAAGACTGCTCCTACTTAACCAGGTGCTCAAGAGCAGCTAAACAGCCCTTGAGTGCATCCCGTAGGGATAGTAAATCTCAGTTTTTCCAATTCCTTGTACAGGTCAAGAAAAGTGAAACACTTTTTTATTCCATACCTTCCGAACAGTTGAGAATTTCCCCCCTGCAATCATGGTAAGCTGTGCAGCTTTTCTACAGCTTTTCTGCACAGCTTGCCTAGAAAACTGTGAGTCTTCCAGAAACCATGCAGCTTCTCCTGAGAAGTGTATAGCCTTCCGTGCAGCTGACCCAGAATTCAGCATATGAAGGAAATTGCAGGAACATTCAAACAGGCAAAAGCTGGAGCTTCAGTCGTCCCATGTTTCTTTTCCTCATTTGGGTTGCACATCACTCAAACCAGCAAAGGCTGCAGCCACGATGTCAAAGCCTTTACCATGTGGTGTGCCATTTAGTTTTGCATTTTGCATATTTTTTCCAAGTACATGGAGAAAAACAATGTGGATTTTTTCCCCTAGAGGCCTGCAGAATTTTCTGTGTGCAGTGAAAAGATGATGAACACAGGTTTTTAACTGCAAAGTTCACAGTTCGGGGGTATTCCTGGGCTCAGCTCTGCACCTGAAGGCCTAGATTTCAGCAGTGGCCAGGAGTACATTTGCACAGTTAAAGCTAGTACACCAACTGTGCCCATTTCTGGAGAAGTCTGGTGACCTGGTCTGCCCTTGGTGGTATATGCCTTAATTACATCCAGTTTGGATAACTGTAACTTGCCTTACATGGGGCTTCTTTGAAAAGTGTCCAGAAACTTCATTTGGCCCAAAGAGTTGCAGCCAGATTGTTAACTGGGGCTGGCTATGTGGAACACACAACTCCCTTGTTGCAGCAGTTATACTGGCTGCCGGTCTCTTTCTGGGTACAACTCAAAGTGCTGGTTTTGACCTACAAAGCCCTATACTATACAGCTTTGGTTCAGGTTATTTGAAGGATCTTACCTCCCTTCATGAACCCTTTAGCACTCTGTGATCATCTGGAGATGCACTTCTCTCTGCCCCCCAATGTTCTTAGGCTTGTTTGGTGGGAACATTGGAGAGGGCCTTTTCAGCTGCTCTCAGACATTGGAACTCGGGGCGTCCCTTCCTACTAGAGAGGTCAGGAATAGATGGCCCCATCCTTTCTCTCCTTCTACCAGCAAGTTAAACTTTTTTATGCTGTCAAGCTTTTAGAATCTCACCGAGGTGATGGTTTAATGCTGTGTGGTGTTGTTTATAAGGTTTGTGTATAGTCTTTTATAAGGCTTTATATAGTCTTAGTACCACTATTTTTAATGTTTAATGTTTTTACTTTATAATTTGTTTAATCACTTATATAACTTTTATATTTGTCCTTTTGTTAATGACTTTGTTATAGTTTTTAATTTGTATTGTTTTTAAATATATTGGTAGCCTCGAGTCCCATCATTGGGAGAAAAGCAGAACATAAATGAGCAAAATAAAATAAAATAAAATAAAATAAATGCAGAGAAGGTTAAACAGCCATTTCCATGACCAACTGAATGGTACCTGTTCTACGGTATCATCCTACCGCTTCTAAGTTATGGATAGTTTTAGTATGCCATTAAATTGATTCTCCTTCATAGTAGACTTCCAAGATTTGCCTGAGTAACATGACAACCTACCACATAGGGTTGCAAGAGTCAAGGAAGCATTCTTTGTGCTTTGACTTTCCAGAACTGGGTGGGCTACGAAGGTAAAGATCAGAATTTCCCTGTTGGTGTAGAGTGATTACTTATTTCACCCCACAAACTGTTCTCAATCATTTGTGTCATAAATAATGTGCTTAAAATAAGCACAAACACATGTCCTTTGCTCAACCAAAGCCAGGGCCTTTACGTTGACTGCCTTATTGGATTTTCAGAACCCCATTACTTTGGACACTTATTCTTTTAAAATATCAACAACCCACAAACTCTGTATGTTAATTTACTTGGAGTAGGTTTTTTTTTTTAAATTAGGCTAGCTAGGATGCAGTGCTCTACAACAGAACAATTTGTACTAGTTATAAGAGAGTAGTAATATGAGACTTCATTAAATAGTTCTTCTATTAAGTCTTTACATAGACCTGGGCTGGGTGCCACTTGAGCAGGTGAGTTATGGAGTGTGCCAAATAACAAAGTGTGAATTAACAAAGTTGTGCGTAGAACTTGGGGAGAAAAACAATGTTTTGTATGTTCCTAAAGCACCTTAATTTCACTGCTAGAAGCTCATGCTTGCCTATTATCTGGATGCCCTATGAAAAGGAAAGAATTGCATGTATTAAGTCAAACTGAATTCGTTTTTAAAATAAACATGTGGCTATGCCCAATCAGTGCTGTACCATACTGGCACCTTAACTTATAGTTTCAAATGTATACCACAGAACATTCCTTGTAGACAATAGGCTCAATTTGTGCTGAAAGTATGGACTGATGCTGGCTGAAATATTACAGATTTGAAAAATAAATAGAGGAAGTAAAGTCCTTTAGGATTAAGGCAAGGTTGTCTAATATTAGGCTGCTTTAATATTTTTTTCTTACTGTTAAGACCAAAACATTGGAGACTTCATGTAGCCACATGCAGAGGCTCAAATAGTCAAAAGCTCTTAGTTCTGGCACTGTATTCTCCACTATGGAATGCTCTTGTATCTTGTATGCTCAATGCCATTTTAATTATGCTTATGATTAAAGATATGATTACTTAATGTTCTGCCTTCGTATACAGTAGTTGTTTAGCAAGACACAGTATGGAAACAAATGAGTGAACATGAAATACCAAAACCCACAGCACACAAAGACCTCAATCCAACATCTCCTTAGCATAGCATAAATACTCACTGCAGACATGTTCCACAGCAACACTGTGCAGCTCCCATGCAGAATAGCAACATTATGCTATGCATTTAAGTGACTGGGTGCTATTGCACAATGCACAGTACACAGTGCACCACCACAGTGCAAAGTATAGAATACCCAACTACAATGTGCAGTCAAAAAGCAAAATGTAGGATGCACAATTACAGTGCACAGCATACAATTTGGAAAGACAAGGCATAGATGAATATGTCTATAACTCTGCTTCACCATGAGCAACAGAATATGTCCATTGCACTATGGTGACTTTTTGGCCCCACATATTTAAGGCCAAAATATTGGTCAAATGAGGAGAATCTGCCTTACAATGCCAGACTACCATCTATATGTGTAGCTATTCAGGCCATGACTTCCCTTCCCACATAGAAGACCAGGCCTCATTGCCATATCACTAACTTTCCTGAGGACACTATAAATTATTACCTTTTCAGTACTATTCAACAACTACATGAAACCACTGAGAGCTCATCTGGAGGCATGGGGCAGGGTGCTGTCATGCTGATGACACCCAAGTATATTTTTCCATGCCTTCAAATAACAGCCTCAGCTAAGGATACTGTGCTGCCTCAGAATAAATGCCTGAAGGAGGTAATGGGTTGCATGAGGAAAAACAAAGTGAAGCTGAATCCAGACAAGACAGTAATGCTTACTATCAAAGGTCCTAGCCTGGACTTGGAGGTGTGTCAACCAGACCTGGAAAGGATTACACTCCCCCTGAAAGAGTGGGTATTATCGCACAGGCCCTGGGGAATGGGCCCAGAGCAGAACAAAAGGAGGCAGGAAGAGAATGAAATGGGGAAAGCCACCAATGCCACCAGAATTCCTCGTTCCATTCCCCATCCCTCCCACAGAGACCAATTTTCAAGAATGATTCTGAATAGTTCTTGAAAATCGGCCTCTGTGGGACGGATGGAGAACGGAACGGGGATTTTTGATGGCATTCTCCCATGCAGTAATATTCATCCTTTCCCCATTCTGTTTCCTTCCCACCCCCTTCATTCCGTACCATTTCCATTCCACAAGGCCCATGCCATAAGCTCCAATGTTTGCAGCTTGGGGTGCTTCTGGATCTGTTACTTCAAATGACAGCTCAGATAAATGCAACAGCCAGGGGTGCTTACTATTAGCTTTGGCTGATAGGTCAGCTGCACCCCTTCCTAGAGTTGGAGGACCTAAAAATGGTAGTACATGCATTAGGAACCTCAGGGCTGAACTTTTGCAATGCACTGTTCATTGCGCTACCTCTGTACCAAGCTTGGGAACTTCAATTAATTTAAAATATGGCAGCAAGATTGGTTACGGGGACATCCAAGAGTGATCATATTACACCAATATTAAAATCACTCCACTGGCTGCCAATTAGTTTTTGGGCAAGGTATGAATGGATGTGTATCATGCATTAGGAAATCACATGTGTAATTTGCTGAACATCATTGAGGTGTCCATCATTGAATATGTATAAGTCAGAATGCTTAGGCCTATCTTTTATGGGTTTTCAACAAACAAAACCTTTCTACGGATCATACAGGAGGCATATAACAGAAAGGGAAATGTGGGATAATCAGATGATAGTATGCATTATTTTAATGTTCTTTCCCCTATATAATTCACTTTTAACATCTCTCCCTCTCTCCCTCCCTCCCTCTCTTGGTGTGGTCATAATACCATTGATGTATCTCACCTAATTCTGTTAATCTGTTAAAACCTTGATGGACAACATGTGTGCAAAGCCTGACTCTGTGCAAACCTCCTGCAATTCTGGGATTTTAGGTTTCCTGCCACCTGGTAGGTGGGCTCCCTGCTAGCCATATGAAATTCTAGTTTGTAGGAAGGGAGCTGGAGGAAGCACTGCATCAAACAATTACAAGTACATAACCTTCCCTTCTTATCTGCTCTGCCTGAGGCCGTTTTCCTATTTAATCCTGCCCTTTTTATTGCTCTTTATTGCCATTTCCCTTTCCCTCATTCACAGTATCCTTGCTGTGCCACTGAAGTAAAATCTGGCCATGATGACAAGAGTTGCTACATTGCAGACGTTCAGTAACTACCTTTCTCAAAGCCAAATCTCCCCCTTTTTTTTCCGGTAGCAAACCCCAGTGGCTTGGTAATTAGTTGTATGGGAATTTTCACAGTAACCTCCCCAAGGAGTCATTTCACCAAAGAGTAACCCTCTTGTCTAGACCAAGCTCATAAAGTCATCACTCGTTGTGATTTCCATTCTACAAAGCAGCAACATAAATATGGCCTTTTGTCATAACTCATGCTTCCAACTTGTGCTTACCCAGTGCAATAGAGCTGGTGATATAATAACAGTAATAGTAATAATATGAATTGAGGTGGGGAACAACAGATTCCAACAAGTACAACAACAAATAAACATATAATATAGTTAAAAAACATGAACACCAATTAAAAATACACAGTCAGTTAAAAGAGCAGAACATCATTTTAAAAAGCAAACATATTAAGCTGGTAGAGAGACAGTGTGGCATAGTGGTTTGAGTGTTGGACTGTGAATTTGGAGACCAGGATTTGATTCCTTGCTCAGCCATGAAACTCACTGGATGACTTTGGGTAAGTCACATGCTCTCAGCCTCAGGGGAAAGCAATGGCAAATCTCTGAGCAGATCTTGCCAAGAAAACCCCATGATATGTTCACCTTAGGGTTGCAATATGATGGAAACGACTTGAAGGCACACAACAACAAGCAGCAACATATTAAAAACATTCCATTCATAGTACAGAACGCATAATTAAAAACCATCTGAATAGGCCTGCTGGAAGACTTTGGTCTTTAATGCTATTTTAAACTTGGGACAGTACTACTTTCTATACAGCATCACTCCATTTCCATTGTTTGATTTGATTTTTGAACATTATTTACTCTCAGTGCAGCTGGTCAACAAGTCAGGTGTGTATAATTTAATACACATATTAACACAATATCAATAGAAGAATTTTTTATCACAGTACAGTTTAATGCATCTGCATAACACTGTAATATCAATATGAGACTTGCTTCTCTATATTTTACTTGAATATAGAAATACAACAGTATATATTAGTAGCTTTTGTCGATTTTAATTTAACACAGATTTCACCATTCTATGTTGTAATGTCTTTTGGTATAAAGGAAAGAAGAGTTTATTAATGCACTTGCTCAAGAAGAGACTTAAAGTGGTTGAAGAGTGGAGCAAAGATTAGTAGTTTACTTTGATAAAAGATATTAGAAGGAGATATACTGGTATCCTGTTCTGTTTGCTGAAATCCTGGTGGTAGAAGTATTTAATACATAGGTAGAATCAACCCTACCATTAGTGAGGAAGCTCCCTTAGGCAGGCAATTTGGGCTGTCATGAAAGGGCAAACAGGTCTACTACTGTGTTTCTTGAAAGACTAGTAGCAGAGTAGCTGAATAGATATACCTTCTTCCAGAACAGTAGCTATTAAGATTCAGTAGTACCTGAAAAAAACTGGCATTCTGTTTCTTATTCAAAGATGCCACTTAAAAAGATCATGCCTACTAACTCTGCAGTCAGCCTGAAAGCAATTTCCATGTGTCTGTTAGCACATGTGTTTTCTTCCAATCCCAAAAGACAAGTTATGTTAGTCTCTTGCCAGGAAAGTAGAGAGTCCAGTGGCAGCTAAAGACTGCAAAATGCATTGTGGCCTAACCTTTCATTTTCCTAGACGACAAGAAATATGGAATGTATGCATTTTTTGGCCTACAGACAGAGCTGGCACAGTGCACCAAGCTTAATTCCTTTCTGATGAATAAAGTGAACCAGTATATTGGTAGCTGTCTGAGTATATGGAACCAGACTATTATTAATAGCAGTAATAGTCTTGAGCATACTGGATGTGGGATAGTTATGCAAGCAGAACTTACTTTGTGTGTGTGGGGGGGGGGGGAATCTCATTTTAATGCACATTATTCATTGTTTTAAAAAAAATTACTGGTAATGGGGAAATTAAAGTCTTGAATAAATAAAAGGATGAACAGATACGGAGTTACTCAGGATACAGGATGATGGCCATGCTTGTGGTGGGATCCTGGGAATCAGGGTCCAAAATCAGCACATTTCCAAGCAGTAAGTGGAAGACTTGCTCTTCACCTACTACTGCAAGGATTACTGGATGAGAGGTTTCCTTGCTTGTTATGCTATAGAAACCACAAGATTCATTTACATATCTGCTTATTCAAACACAAAGGTTGGATGAACATGAATATGCCCTTGGTCCAAAATGTAATAACTTCTGTGATACACCCACCCTGCCATGAAATCTCTATTTAAAATGGCATTGCTTTGTTCACCACTGGTTCTGTAGACTAAATGTGAACCACATCTCGGGCAGCGTTGAGAAGTAACAATGTGAACAAGACATTTTATAGCCTCTACTGTAAGCAGCTGGGTGGTGTTGGACAGCCATAAAGCATGTTCAAATCTATTGTTATAAAACAGGTCTTGAATATATCTTTGTAACTTCATAAGCTGTTCATTTACAAAGGTATTTTTTTATTGTCAGCCTTTATCTTAAGCATGAATCTGTTCCAGATATTGTTCCCTTTAAAAGGAAGAAGAAAGGGGGAGAAAAAGAAATGAAAGAACAAACATCCTGCCTGTTAGATTGTTCTTATGTATCAGAAGAAGCAGTGCTGTCCCAGAGTTATGTTTTTAACTGAAGAATGTGATCCCAAAATAGCAACTCATGTGAATGCTCTTTGCATTTTAAATGCACAGTCTTTTATCCCTATCTGTCCTACTGTTCTTTCTTAGGTGTCTTTAAAAGATTTACTCTCTTCAGTTAATAGTGCTCTGGCCAAGAGTGGGAAAATGTTATTTTTCATTCATTGGCCTAGCTCATTTTGTGTGTGCCTCAGCCAGGAAAAGAAAAGCTTGTAGCTGACCAGGGTTTTATTATGTCTGAGTTAATTTGCTGGATAAACCTTTGGTGGGCAGGGACCTGTTTGGGTTTATTTATTCATTTATTTGCTCCTTTATTTTAATTATCTTTGTAAGAAGGAGTTGCACTGTAAAACATTGTCATTTAATTGCAGGAAGTCTACACTGCAGTGGCTAATAGATTGTGTTTGTTTTAGTGAAGTTGTAGACATACTATTTAAGAATGTTTTAGAGCTGAGGCTACACCGAGAGGTTGGGTTGATAATGTTTTCCTGCTTTATGCATAAAAGCAGAGGTCTCTTGAAAGGTCTTTTTTGTAGCAAACAGGATTGGGGGGGGAAAAAACCTTTATATGAGAATGCAAAATAACTTCCTAAGACTACAGGCACATGGTGCCCATAAAATGTCAAGAGTGCATTGTATGTTAAACTTGTAGCAATGTGCCTTAGCATCTCTGTATCATTTAGGTGATGACAAGTTTGGAGGTCAAGCTCAGCAAGAGAGAGAACATGTTTTCCTATCATTTGAAAGTTTTCTTTCCCCAAGAACCATGGCTTTATATTCCTGTCTTGGTGTTTACCTGCTTTTAAAATGAATGCACAATGTTACGTATCATATACTATTGTTTTGAAAGGCGTCTTCAGACCGCAATATCAAAACATGACATTCTTCTGATTCCTGGCTGGGGAGCAGGGGTGGTGTGTGAGATCTGGAATTAATTTGGTAGACGATCACCCAAACATGGCATGAGTGTTTCTTTATGACAACGGTAGGAAAATTACAGGTGATCATACAGGGTGCCTCTACGGCCTGCGCTGTAGAAATAATGCAGTTTGACACCACTTCAAGTGCTGAAGCTGTATCCTATGGAACCCTGGGGTTTGTAGTTTTTCATGGTCTTTAGCCTTTAGACAAAGAGTGCTACACAAAGCCTCACAAAGCTTCAAATCCTAAGAATCTGTAGGATAGAGCCATGGCAGTTATAGTGGTGTCATACTGCATTATTTCTACAGTGTAGATTCACCCACAGGCGTAATGGAGACAGACCATGAACACAGAGAAGCTGGAGGACAGATAAGCAGAGAGAGTAAAGGAAAAAGACCGCATGCAGCCGCATGTGAAGAACTGAGGAAAGAAGGAGGGAAGGAACGGGCTGAATTTCTTTTCATAGTTCTCAGATGTGGTGTGTCTCTGCCTTCTGGTTGGCCTCACAAAGCACCCTCTTGCACCTTCTTGAAGAATTTTCTCCATCACTTTTCAGAAATGTTGTTGTATCCTGGCAGGAAATGACAACCCTGAGGATGTTGACGAAATGTTTAGGCCGTAGGATGAGGTCCAGAAGTCTTATTCTAGGTCTAGCAAACCTTGCTCACCTCAATTCTCTGTCATCCCTCATAAGTTTGAATTTGCTTTGGAAGCCTAGGCTAAATGGTAGAAAGGGCTGGGTGCTGGTTGTGATGCCAGCAGCAAACCCATTAGGATAGTTAGGTCTGAAGCAAAATTTAACATCCCACAACTTGTCAAGCAAGACTGGTTTGTGCTACAGAGCTCACATTTCTGAAACTTGCTACCAATGTTGACTTGAATAGTTTAGAATTAATGTCCAGTCCATTTCCCTTGTGGTATATAAATTTGATTACCATTGTGTTGAAAGGAACTGATTTCCATGCTAAGTCTTGTTGCCTTTATGCAGGTGTGAAACATTTGCAGTATTGCTGTGTCTAGCACGCAGGCTGGGCATTGATTGTAGCCCTTAGTAACCTATTAGAGTTAAGAAGCCGGTGTTCCCCACAAAGTACTTTTAAAATAACTTGTATTCTCTTAAGCCATACAAGATCTGTATTCTCACCAATGCTAGTCATAGAACCCATGTGACTTGAAGAATATATGTATTATTTTGGTGACCTCTAGGTTATTTTTTGTAGCTAAGAGGTGTCTGTCTTCATATTGGTGCACTGCAGTATTCAAATGATAACAATGAACTTCGGTGAAAGGGAATACCAATAAAGTCTGGTTTTCCTATTAGATTATTGTAATAGTTTACACATGAGACTGCCTTTGAAATATAGTCAATTTGATTCAAGTTAGAACTGCCAAGATTTTTTTCTAGCACAGCCTCTTTAGGTCATGGCTTTCATTTGTCCGGTATATAGTCTTGAGATTTCCTGGTTCAGACATTTCTTAAGTTTGATTAGAAATATCCCCTTTAAGGAAAGAGTACACACAGGCTGAAATGCAGTGGTGTTTTTTTTAAAAAAAAAACAAATAAAACAACCATCTTTTGAAGCTTTTGAGACATGTCTCAAGTTTCTTTTCTTTTCATTGGCTCCCTAATTTCTGTTTCTTTCATTTTCCAACTAGAATGAGACCGGCTGATTCAGTTCTTGGGTGGTCAACACCATGACAAATCTGATGGTTTTAATAGGATGAACAGAAGTATTTAGGCCCATATGTTTTACACAGGCTACCTGTCCACTTTCTAGACCATTTCAGAGTTTTGATATTGACTTCAAACTAGCTAAAGGTTGGTACCTAAGTTTCTGAATGAGCACCTTCTCCTGCATTAACCTCCTTGTACTCTTGATTCAACAGGTGAAGATCTTCTCTCTGTTCCTTCCTTTTTAAAGGTAAAGTTGTAAGAGTATATCAGTTTTGAAATGTTCAACTTGGGACTGTTGTTACAGCCTTCAACTCAGTCCCAGCTCATGGTAGCCCCGTAGATGAGACATCTCCAATGCCTCCTATGCTCTATTGCTCTGCTTGGATCCTGCAGATTCAGGGCTATGACATCCCTGATTGAGTCTTTCATTTGCTACCTTCTATCTTCCCTAGCATTATTGTCTTTCTAATGAGTCCTTCCTTCACATAATGTGGCCAAAATGTGGTACCCTGTTTCATCATCTTGGCTTTCTGAAAGAATTCAAGCTTGATCTGTTTTAAGATTCACTTTGGCTATCCACATTATCCTCAGCACTCCTCTCCAGCACCACATCTCAAATGAGCTTATTTTCTTTCTGTCTGCTTTCTTCGCTGTTCCGTTCTAACATTGGTACATGGTGATGGGGAATATAATCGCTTGGACGATTCTAAGTTTAGTGCTCAGTTGTATATCTTTACACTTTAGGGTCTTGTCTCATTCTTTCATGGCTGCCTTTTTCAGGTTCCTAGTTTTCAGTCTCCATTCTGATCAATGTTTGATCCAAGATACAGAAAATCTTTATTTTAATTTCTTCATCATCTAGGTTGAATGTATGTAGATCCTCCATGGTCATTGGGTGGGGAGGAGCTGTAGAATGGTATTTTAAGACATGTAGGGGCAATACAGACCGCCCAAAAGGGGCAGTCTGTACTCACCCAGAGAAGCGGCATGATGGGGCCAGGGCTGCCTCACCAGCCACCCCAGAAGCCCCATTTCGCCGCTTCTGCAGGCCATGGAGAAGTGGCAAACTGCTGCTTCTCCGCAGCCTGAAAGAGAGGTGCAGCAGGCGCCCTGGGCGCCCTCTGCACCCCACAGGCAACAGCGCTCCCGAGGGGAGACGGCGCTCCCAACAGCACTTTCCCCTCGGGGTCCTTGGCGCAGCTGTCTAATGGCTGTGCCAATGACCAGGCGCAAAAAATGTGGCGCACATATGGACAGCACGCAAACAAGATGGCACTGTCCATACGCGCTAGGGTTTGGGAGGGACTAAATGCTGCGCCCTCCCGAACCCTAAATGCGCCTCACAAACGGCCCTTTTGGGCCGTCTATATCAGCCCGTAGGGAACAGAGCTAACATCTTATACAGATTTTGAGTGGGAAAGTACTGCACAACTTACCAAGAGAAGAAGTTGTGGGCAGGAGTGAGAGTGCAGCTTCAGCAGCCTCCTGGTATGGCAGCCCACTGGCTTCTTTCCAGGAGCCTGCTCGGCATGACCCTGGGTAGAAGTGGGAAGTGCTAAGCAATTAGTTCAAATTCCAGTTTTGATTTAATGGCTACCATGCTTAGCTGGAGTGACCTGTTGACAGGTTTTCACTCCAGAGTGTAGCAGTATATTTCATCCTGCTCTCCTAAATGCTTAGCCACTTGCTTCTGAATGTCCACCCATCCACCCACTATTGTGAAGGCAGTATACAATTTATGTATTTTTTGCAGTGGTTGACATGGGTTCTGGATCTGGGACATCATATTACTGGTGCCTCACAGTCATTGGTAAGGTATGGGGATCCCTTTAAGAGTGCGGAATGGATTTAGTCTTGCTTGGCTCAAGAACGGATAACTTTCCTGCACCTCCTGGTGATGGGACCATGCTTGGGGTACCTGCCTGTATCATTTCAAGGGTTCCTGTATTGGGCTGGAAGGTCAGGCTAATCAATCAATAGGCAAATTGGGAAATGCTCGGATCTGGACCCATGTGTGGTGTGACAATCCTATCAGCAGCGATAGCTGAAAAAGTTGTGGCTTATTCTTCTAATTTGACTTTTGTATTGTTGTGTTATTGTCATGGGGAGTGGATTGTGCCCCTGAGGCACCTAGACACCACTTGACAGAGGAACTGTAGGAAGGCCGAGCATTCAGCTTATTCCTATTTAAATACAACTCATCATGTTCAACAAAGGAATGCTTCTGGCATGAAAATATTCACCCCAATTAAAATGTTTTATTTTATAGTAAATTATGTTTTTTGAAAAACAAGCTGGCAAAATATAAATTTAACTACACAAAGGATATATGTTTCACAAAATGTTAGATAACTTCAGAGGTACTATTTTGAGAAGCAAAACTAGGTCAAAGAAGATTAGAAAATCCAAGAAATCCTCTTGCAGAAAAATGAAGTAGAAAAATGTTAGAAACAGGAAAGAGCCATTACATAATTTGTATTTTCTGCTACCATTATACAACTATATTTTTCTAGCAAGAACAGTAATAGCTATGGAAAAGACCTATTCATATATTTACATATATATGTTCATATACAAATATAATAAGTCTTTTGTTTCTGTTATATAAGTGAAAAGAAGTCATAATTGTGCTGTAGAGAAACATTATTCTTGTGCCACCAGCAATAATTGTCTGACCTGTAACAGTGAATGTCTGATATTTGCTCAAATGAATACAAATAAATATAGGGAGTATATGTGGAGGGGGGGGGCATATCAGTAAATTAGCATTACATAGAAATCACCCTTGTAAAACTAATTTACCACATTTTATTTCAAGGAAGCAGTTGCAGTACTCATATACTGGTTGTCTTAAAATAAAATGTACTGTCATAAAAGTTTTTTTATAGAACGTACAAGTGCCACAAAGACAAAGTGTGAATCTAGGTTTTTATGGAGATCATTTGAGTTTGCAGGAAATGTAAGTTTCACTGTAAGATTGCCGCTGTAGGCCCCATACTTGGACATAAGTTGCTTTATTTCCAGAATGCAGCAAAGTGGTCAAAATGGAGTTAGCAGGTATGAAAGAAGTAAGAAGTTTGAATTCTCTAGTGGGGAAAATAATTTTTGTGCAGTGATCAAAGAAAGGAAATCGTGTGGTCAGAGCAACTGAGAAGGAAGAGAGTTTACATAGCCAGTTATATAACTTGCGCTAGCTTTAAATGATAGCCAGGATCTAATGAATCTTGAAACTAGTTCTGAGCACTGGGGGGCTGGCATTTTTATTTTTATTTCTGTTGAACAGCTTACTCCCTGATGAACTGCACACTGATCTTGAAGAGGAAGTTTAAGAAATCAAATTTCTGGTAGGTGCCAGTTAGCTAAAGGAGAGGGGAGTGTCAAATATTTCATTTGACTATGGCAGGAGCCCATGGAGGTTGGAGCTCTGTGAATTGTGGCCAGCAAGCAGATATTTATATAACACCTTACTAGAAGTTATGACTTTATATCAATATATTCCCTTTCCCACCAAAGTGTAAGGCATCTAATTTTGAAAATCAAAATCATGTCATTATGCCAGTGGGCAAATCTGTCTTTTTTTCCCCCACCTCGGCTTTTAAACATCTGATTCTGAAAGTGCTGAGCTTGTCTTGGCAAAGTGATGTTGCTTGGGGGTGGGTGTTGTTCATTTCCTCTATTTTATTTTTTTAAAGCAGAGAGCAAAAATGTATATATTGGCAAAAATAAACTTCCCCTTTGGCATACCACAACTAGGCTTCACAGCAGATGTACCAGCTGGTAGAACTACATTTGTTTGTACACCTGATAGAGTCACTTATTGCCTGTCTGTGGCAGAAAAGTCTCCCCCAACAGAAGTAAAATGTTTAATTAAATATTGAAGGAGGAGGAGCGGTTCAACAAGGTTCAGCAAAAATGCTAGAAATTGACCATAAGACAAAACGGGTAGGAAAATACCATCTGTAGGTAATTGACATTAGGTCAAACTGGAGATGGGTGAAGGGGTTGTAAGTGTTTTTGGGGCCCGATTCACTAATGCTGTGGCCACTCTCTCACTAAGGAGAGGCTGGTTAAATATACAATACAATGCAAGGACACAGTGAGCAATGGCCTGTATTCGTTGCTACCTAGGCAAGTTTCCATGCCTATGTAAACAAGGAAGAGAGTTATATAACCTTGGATGTCTTTGTGTATGCAAACCCTAAAGAGATATGAGTCATTTAACGTATTAATTATCTGGAATGTTAATAGCCATTCTGCAAGTTCTGTTTGCATGTTGGTGCATAATCTGATAGGATTCCAAGGGACAAACATTACAGAATATTCCAGATTAACTCTGCCCTTCAGATGTGTCGTTGAATTTCTTTTTTACACCTTAGTCCAAGATGTATTCTTAGAATGGGCAGGATTTCCTACATGAAAGTAAGTGTTCTAGGTCCCTGGAGTATAAACAACAAAACAGAGGTTGGGAAAGCAATGAATATATTAAGCAGGCATGTTTAAAAAAGCAACAATTGTAAAGTTGCTTCTACTTTTATCTGATAAGCATATTTAATTTAAATCGCTGTTTTAGATGTTGCTTGTGTTTGCATAACATGTGAAATTTTAATTTCTTTAAGGTATCAGTTCCCAATAATCCCATCAGTTCACAGATGAACTCAATTCATGCTTCTCAGATTAATTTGAAGTTAAGAAGCTGTACCGACAGACTTCTTGTGCAATTTTGCACCTTTCTCCATCTAAAAAAAACATTTAAAATGTTCACTTTTGAAAACGCCCATGAAAAAAAGGGAGTACATTTACATTTAGTACTGTACTAAACTCAAGTACAGTTTAGTCAATAGGAAGATGAGTGCCCAAAATGTGACTATCTCTGTATACACCGATCCTGCATTCGATTCACCCAAATCCCAAAAGCAAACTCTGATTTTACCATTTTATATAAGGGGCACCATTTTACTATGCCATTGTATATAATGGCACTTGAGCAGCAATGGATTTTGGTATCCATGGAGGGTGGGTAGATGGGTCCTGGAACCAAACCCCAGCAGATACCAAGGGCCCACTGTACATATAAAATTCCAGGAATGGGGCTGACAAGTCTGAACAATGAGGACTGCCTGAAGGTCAAGGTTGGCAGTCACATATCCGTACACTGGGTCCAAATTTAGATAGTGAACACTGGGCCAGTGAACATGGAAGTCCCCCCCCCCCCGTCTCGTAAGTACTGTGTAGTGGGGTGAAACAGTTTATGGCACAGGCTGACAGATAAGGAAAGCCCCCTAAAACTGATAGGGGCTGCCACCATGAGGAAGAAACAGAGATCCGCTTCCACCCGATTCCATGGCATGTGACTACATCTACAACCAATCCAGTAGTTCATCCTTCCTGAAAGAATTGTCACATGAATTGCAAAAGAGGATACCAAGCCATATCAGCAAAGCAATGCATACAGGTTGGAGGGCTTTATGAAATAAAAGGGAAAGCTCACACATGCAGGGTCTCCCGGATGCAGTACTGCTCATCATCATTTAAATCAGAATTTACAGTCATAGCCTTAATTGTTTTTTCAAAAGGGTTATCTTGAGTTCACATGTGGCTCACTGTGAACTAACCAAGGCAACATAATCGCTTTCAAGGGGAAAGGGAATGTGGATCTTTTTAGATTTGCAAACCACACTTTGCAGGGGCCTGCTCTTGATAGCAGCATCAAACCAGTTATACTTATCATCTTCCTGAGTAAATCGATTGCAGCAGTTTGAGTGCTGGTTCTGATCTGAAATGATGCCAAGGCTCGAAGGCAGAACAAAACGCCTGACTCAGCCAGGGCCAGAAACATCCTGCAATGTCAACATTAGCCCTTGCCAAGACTGCGACAAGCCTGTGGAGCCTCTTTGCTCTCCCTCCTTACACCCTTCCCCCACCTTTTTTCTTTATGGCTTCTTGTTACATACACTGAGTGTGGCTACTGAAAGTCTGCCTTCTCAGTTACTCTTGGTTTCCCTTTTAATGTGCACCTCACACGGAGTCTTATTAATATTTATTGCAACGTTAAAAAATAAAATTAAAAACTTGCCACGTGGTCCTCGAAAGACTGCTGCAGTTTATCTGGAACATAATGCTGTATTAGGGCAGCACACAATGCAATTTATCCTCACACCTGGGGGAATGAATTTCACAGCTGTAATTGCTACAATATAATTCTTATTAATGTCGTGCTATAATTCCTATTAATTCCAGAGGGCTAGTAAATGTATTAAGACTTGTCAACATATTATTTTACACTGTTTATGATCTAGAGAATTATGCCCTTCAAGTGTTTTACTGTGTAAAAGGAAAAGCCTTAAAAATCTGCTTTGGTTTTGAGGAGGAAAAAACGGATTCTGTTTCAGCCTGTCCCCCTGCCATTCCCTGGTGGGTCTAACAATCAAATAACTTTTTCAATCAATATTTAGAGTAAAGCCATAAAAAGTTGTTTACATAATATATTGGAAGAAATTATTTAACCAGTGAAGCATTGTACGTCTTATAAAATCCCAGCTATAATGAGAAACCTTTTTATAATTAAAAATACATGTCCTCTAGCAGTTCGATCTAAGATAGAAGCAGATGACATGGTGGGGGAGAGTATGAAATGTTACGTGTATTTAATTCTGCTTTTATTTTGCTGCGCGTAGGTAGTGAATATGATGAGGAAGAAGTAGACTATGAGGATTCAGACAGTGATGAATCCTGGACTACAGAAAGTGCCATCAGCTCTGAGGCGATCCTTAGTTCCATGTGTATGAATGGAGGGGATGAAAAACCTTTTGCTTGTCCTGTCCCCGGGTGTAAAAAACGATATAAGGTAAGTGTAATTTATTGAATGATAGTCATCTGCGTCCATGAAAGCAGATGTTTTATATTGCTCTAGATTTCAGCCCCATCTACATATTATTAAAGCCTCTAGTCTAGCTCTCTCCAGTGTGTGCCCTCCAGATGTGTGGACTACAGGTTCCATCACTTATAGCTAACATGGGAAGTACTCAGGGATTACAGGAGTGATGACCCACCATTTGTTCCCAGCATTCTTCTAATATTTTTGAAGGACATGGACTTTTCACCCTGCAAGCTTATATTCATAAACCTTAGGGTTAGGCATTGCTGCTGACTGGGGGAATTGTATGAGGTCTAGTTCCCCCCGCCCAAATGTCCAGTGCTAGTTGTATTGAGATGGAAAATAACAGCTGTTCTGAAGCAGTCAGATTGGTACTGGGGAGAATAGTAGGAATGAACCATCTTTGTTTCTCTTTTTATCAGTCCCGTTTCCTCTCATAAGGGCCATGGGAGCTCAGCGATTAAGACGCTGACTCTGATGATTGCAAGGTAGCCAAGTCAGCAGTTTGAGATCCAAGCTCTACATGACAGAGTGAGGTCCTATCACTAATTCCAGCTTCTGCCAACCTAGCAGTTTGAAAGCATGTAAAAGTGCAAGTAGATAAATAGGTACCACTTCTTTGGAAAGGTAACAGTGTTCCATGTAGTCATATGGGCCACATGATTACAGGATCATCTTTGATAATGCTGGCTCCATCGGCTAAGTAACAGATGAGCATTGCTCCCTACAGTCAGACATAACTTGACAACCATATCAAAGGGGAAACCTTTACTTTTTTAGTTCTCTCTAATATACCCTTTTTATTTGTTTGTGTTTCAAACTATCCAGTGTTCAAATTCATAGTTTAATGCCTGAAATATTCCTTAAATGGTTGACAAATATAATCTAAGTGACTTTCTCCATGACAAGAAAAATCGAGTTATTTCCAGACCACTTGATGTTTAACAGCTAACCTAAATTGCATCCTGTTTTCCCTACAGAATGTCAATGGTATAAAATACCATGCCAAGAATGGTCACAGAACACAGATTCGTGTGCGGAAGCCATTCAAATGCCGTTGTGGAAAGAGTTACAAGACAGCTCAGGGTCTGCGGCACCATACAATCAATTTCCACCCACCAGTGTCTGCTGAGATTATCAGGAAGATGCAGCAATAACATGCTGGTCACAACTGTGCCAAGGAATCCTCACCAGCATTTGCTGATTTTGAAGACAGCCACCTTCTCTGGGGAAGCACTGAGCAACCCTCTCAAGAATTTAAATGCATGCTTTACAATTTTTTCTGTAATTTTGGAATGATGTATCTTTGTAGAGTTAATGATTTTGTACATTTGCACATATAATCATCGTGCTCATATACATTACTTTGATATAAAGGTGCTAAAAGCTACAGGTTTTTTAAAAAGTATTTTCCCCCAGAAAGGAGAATTAGGGGACGCTGTTTGTTTAGTTCTGCAGTGTTAAAGAAAGATGGGAAGAGGAAGAAGGCCTGGCACTGCAAAAACCTCAAGATTGTAATGTGATTGAAGAAATTCAACACATCAGTTCCCATGTGCTTGCAAAACCAAAACAATCCCCCATTATCCACCCGGTTAATATGCCTTATGTAATAGAGTTATCTGTGGGATAGCAAGGTTTTAGGTATTGGAATTATAAATAAGAGAATGTTTAACATATACTAAAAATATTTTCATACTCAAATAACATACATTAAAAGGTGTGCTTGCTGTATTTTATATTTCTTGCAAATTCTTTAGTTCTCTGAAATGCTGAAAATCTTTGCATTTGAATTAGTAAACCACTTTAGCATTAGAATTCCTACTTCTCTGTATACAGGATGTTATATGTTAACACCCAATCAGATTTCAAGGACCAAGATCCCCTGGTCCTATTATTATTCCCCAGTACCTACTACTAAGAAGACTTATGGAAATAGAGTGCAAATTTTATGAGGGAGAAATTCTCTTCATCTTAGATGAAGCTCTTAAAGCACTTTGTAGTTCTTGATTGCCAACAAATTTTAATGTTTTGTGTTGCCAACTGTTGCAGCTGCTTACTAGTATGGACAAGTGGTTGCAAATAAAAAAAAATTCTAGGCATTATTTAGGGAGGTACACTATTTGTGTTTAAGGACGTTTCCAGTTCCATTTACAGTGTACTTTCAATTTTTTGTATATATAATATATATTTTATAACTTACTGTGGGTTGTTGCATTCCACACGTTTAAGCAGTAAGAATTCCTTTCTGAACTTTTGAGACATCATGAGCCTTACTGAAATGAAGTGCTTCTTGAAGCAGGTACTCAAAAATAGCTCTGAAGTAAGAGTTACCATTGAGTTACTTGTGTTTGGACCATACGTAAAATGCTTCATTTATTTTATGCTCTATTGCTTTCTCCTTTTGGGTAAGTGCTAGTGAAGGTTAACAGATTTAGTATGCAAAATCTACACTAATAAAAATTGGGGGGACTGCCTCCCTGATGAGAAAATGTTTTTAAGTTTTACAAGTACCTGTAATCCTCTTTTGTGTATTTTGTATTTATATATAACATGGGAAATTTGAGTCTTCATTCTTTTAGAATATAAAAAATATTGTGAGGGCAAAGAGTCTAACTAGGTAGGTAAGATTGTTCTGAATTTCTAAATCTCTCATAATGAGGGTTGAAGATTTAAAACAAAGCCTTGTTTAACCAGATCCCCCAAACTCATTTTGAAAATGGTACATTGTGTAGCAAAAATGACAATACCAGTTTACAGAATGATCATAAGAATTATTATCTGTTGCTTATACTTAAAGCCCTGTTACCCATTTTGGTAATATTTTGACCGTCATTTAGCCTGTCTCAGTGAATGATGCTGAAGGCAGACTAACCTAATTGAACAGTTAAACAAAGTAATGGTGTTGCATGTTAAGTCTTTCCACAATTCAATCCAGTTACTATTTACCTGCTCATTGTGACAGTATTAGACAGGTAAAAATGGGACTATTTTGTTATACTGTGTATAGTGAAAGTATTGTACTGTGTCTGTGAAAATGTGCTTTAAATTATATTTTCCTATATTTTGTTGGGGACAGAATTCATTAAGTTTGGAAATCACGGAAGTTTGTTTTAGAACTGAACACCACAAAGTGCATCAAAATTTCATTCAATAAAGCTGCTTAAAAATGTAAATGGAATCATCTTTAATAAATTGCTTGACCCAAAATGAAACTGGATACTGCTTTTAAGTGTAAACAGCATACAGTAGATACCCAAAATCACATATCAGTTTCAGTAACAGATTTAAAAAAGCAAAAAAAAAAAAAAAGCATTAGTATCGTAACAAGAAAGTTGGCAGAGCTAAGAGAAGCCATCTGCTGCCTACACCAGTGTACTAACACCAACATAAGATGGCCAATAGAAAATGACTAACATGGTTTTAATGCACTTTAACATTGCTTTAACTATCATGGCTCTATCCTATGGAATCCTGGGATTCCATAGTTTGTTGTGACACCAGAGCTCTCTGACAGAGAAGACTAAGTATCTCACATAACTGCAAATTCCAGAATTCCACAGCATTGAGCCATAGCATTTTTAAAGCCATGTCAAACTGCATTAATTCTGCAGTGTAGATGTAGTCAAAAGATGCTAGAAATTTCTCCCTGATAGGCAGGAATGGAACCAACCTTTCAGGAGAGTCCTCTACTGAAAGTGACTCCTCTTCAGATCAGTCAAATTATCAGATAATGCTCCAAAATTAGAACTCAAGAAGGCTAAGGAAATGAAAACAAGGAGAAAGCATAGCACAAAAAGAAAACGGCTTTCCCACGCTGACAACTAGTAGTGTAATGAACGACACCAGCAGTGGTGTGCTGGGCGGGGGAAGATGTTAATCTTTTACTGCTAGAAATGAATGTACCACCAGTGAGAACCAACGTTTCTTTTCTTAGCAAAGGATGAACATGCTGAGATGGGACATAACAGAGGTCCTCAAATCAAGGATAGGGAAACAAAGTGCTTGTGTCCACGGCAAAACTCTTTAATTCACTGTCAAAGAAATGAGGTTTCAACAGACTGACAAATGTATCTGATTCATAGCTGCCTCAACAAAGGCTTATTTCCAGGTGACTATTTGGCTAATGTTCACCATGTTCTCCCCAAGGAGTGAGCCTTGGGAACCCTGAGCTGCCCCATCCTCTCCTCGGCCTCATCCCTCAGACGAATCCCCTCAGACGAAACTCCCCACTACCATACGCTCACTCACTCTTTCTCCGTGCCAGCCCTCAGTTTAATGGCCGTTGTTCGAGCTCTCTCATCCTTCCCCTTCGCCACTGCCGCCCGCCCCCCCCCCCCATCTGACCTTGTATGCTCATTGTCTCTGCCATTTCTACAGTATGGTCTCCCAGGCTGAAAGCATAAGGCAGATTCAAGGCCAAGGATGAACAGTAGGGCCAAACTAACTGTAATGTCTTTCCTTCTCCTGAGATGGCTGTGTAATGTGTGAGAGGATTAGGATGAAACCGGGCTGACAAAACAGGAGTACTATGCTGGACCTCAAAGCCCTGGGATTGCTTACTTGTCCAAACTGCATTCTGGTAATTTTATTACTAATCAAAATGAAAAGTGATTCAAAATCAGGAACTATGCCAGCTCCCACATTACCAATTTGTTATATTAACTGTAGACAATCCACCTTGAAAGCAATGTGGATTCACCACTTTTTTCAGGGGAAGGTTGATGTTTGATGGCAAATATTTTAGTCAAAATGGTGAAAAATACCAGATCATCTGTGTATGTGTAGAAAATAATATCATTTCAATGGACCACACACAGTCCCTGTGCTCTTGAAAAACCTCTTTGGAAATCATAGGTGTAATTTATGGAATTTCAGAAATATGCTCAATAATAAGCCACACAATCAATATTTAATTTTTATTTTTAATCTGACTATTATACAACAGATGAAAAGTAAATAATTTTATCCAAAAGGATCAAATTGCTTACTAAAGATTAAGTAACTCTTTAAAAATATAGTGTTTTAGATATACACACCACAAATGTAATGAAGGAAATGTGCAAAGTTGAATGCAGAAGATTCCAAAAACCTCTAGTCTCTATGAACACAACTGACTAAGCAACCCAGAAAAGGAGGGAGGCTATACATACACATTAAAAATCTGAGTACAAATGAAACCAAATGTACCAAATTTGTTCCATTATTTTTAACAGCTCCAAGTTCAGAACTTTTAACAGATTTAGAGTGAGCATGACATTTGCAAGAAGATGTAATAGTAATCAAAAGTGAGTATAACCATAAGGATGTTTTGCAAGCATGTAATCTTAATGTGTTACATTTCTGAAATAGATGTAAAAACCATACTTTCATTTGATAGATTTCAGAATCAACAATGACATGACAGATATACACAAGTTTTACTGAGAAACTTCATTTTATTATTATGGAATGAGAATTTCTTTATCTAATTATATGTTAGCACAAGCAAGAGCAAACTCCTATCACTCTTTGAATTTACCGCTACCATAGTTTGGACTGCTGATGTTTGTCAACAGGTCTGTGTATTTCCTGTGTTCTATGCAGCTTTTTAGCCAGGGAATAAATACTGATAGATATTGCAACAGCTTTGGGCATACTCTAGATCAAGGAAGGTTAACCACACATTTGCTAATGGATCAAAGGCTGAATTTAAATCAAGTGTAACACAGAACACTGTGCCTATAAATAACAAGTCTTGATCAAGTTCTAAAAGCTGCATTGTCTCATCATCTTATGGAGCTTAGCCAAATTTTGTCTAAAGTTAAACTGCATTAAGATGCCCAAAGCTAGTCAAAATTCAAAACATTTTGATCAAAATGTGTTTGAACATGCCTTTCAAAGTTCTGCTGGTCATAGTCAGGAGGAAACTGTTCGCAGCACATTGGGCACACCTTCCAGTGACTTTCAACATGTTCTTCAAACTTGGTCTGATCGTAGTTAGGAGGAAACTTCACTTGGCAGAGGGGGCACTTCTTGATGTGTACAAAGCTTAGGGTAAGAACAGAGAAGAACCACCAATGAAGGCAGAGAACAGAGCTTGATCTAACATACAGGTAATACAAGTAAGAGGCAAGCACAGAGACCACCTGATATCTTCTCAGTGTATGTCATCCGCCCTAACAAAGAGATTTTCTGCATAATCAAAGCCAAAATAGCCCATTAGCAATTTGGCTTTTACAGAGTATGTCCCCTTGGCTCCTTCACATACTGCTGGATGCTTTCACAAATAAAGGGAAAAAGCAGGAGAGAATCTTAGAGCTGGAAAAGACAGGCTCTAAAAGCCATCTTTTGGGCAGCTTGGGAGTGCAGCATTTACACACCACATGCTCCCACGCTGCCCTGAAGCTGCCCAAAAATTGGGTGGCTGCCCAGATGCTGTGGCGGCATGGCTTTTAAATGCTGCACGCTGCTGCAGCGTCTGAAAACTGGCTTTGGGCTGTGGTGGGGTGGAAAAAGCTATCCTTTCCCTGGCTGAAAAAGGAGCAGATCTTTTCCGCTCCTTTTTTGGCTGGGGAAAAGGTAGATTGGGGCTGCAGCATGTATTCATTGTGGCCCCAATCCATCTTCGGAAGGCCCCTTCCGCCCACAGTTTCACCCTTTAGATTAATTCACTAAATAAGATTAATTGTTCTTTCTCTGTATGTGTTTAGCATAAATTATCTATTTAGCTTTATCCTCAGATTGAACCTGGGCCCTGTTTCATCACTGGGACTATGCAGCTGTTACTAAAATGGTCTCAAGCCCTCAGAGAATATGGTCCGCTCCCTGCATTGTATTTCCATCACAGGTAATCTTTCCATTGTCATGTATAACTTTTTAATCTTTGTTGTAATCTGCTTTGATTCCCATTCAGAAAAGGTGGAATAGAAATAAATCATCATCATCATAATCAGCATTATTATTATTATTATTATTACTACTAGCATAGTTTTATTCTCTGTATCATTATTTCAGTTCTCATTTATAACTAGCACAGTTTACCAAAAGGAAATCACTGCATTTATGCAATAACTCTCCCTCAAAATGCTCATCACCACACCAAACAGTAGTGATATCTGTTAAAACAAAATGGTGGTTGTGAGAATCAGTAATCATGTAGCAGTCTTCATTTAACAGAAGTCTCTGCCACTCATCCAACAAATTCTTCACTGCTATCACAATCCTGGATCAAATGGGTAGACATCACCTTCTCCAGGTTAAAGGACTGTGATTCAAAAAACTATTGTGGACGTGACATGAGACCTGAGCTGTCCTAGTGGAACTTTTGGCTTGTACAGTGCACCCATGTCATATGCGGTCACAACATATGTGGCTGTGTGCACACACTGCACCACATGCACGAGCTCCATTGTTTTCAATGGGGCTTGAGGATACACGATATTTGCCTTATGCAGGAGGGTGCAGAAAGGATTCTGACAAGTGCAAACCTATGTGCTATTTCAAAATGTGATAGTGGAAGCATCTTGGAAATTTCAACATTTCAAAGTGATGGCATTGGTATTACTACTTGTTTGATGCTGTTTCTGCATGTAAGTGTTACCTTACCTGGAATCAAAACAAAAACCTGCTCCACGTTCATGTAAGCGGATGTTTGGTGGCTCAGGAGCAGATGGTGCACTTGCCTCATCATCCTGCAAAGAATGTTTTAGATGTTTATCACTATATTTTCCCCCAAAGCAAGAATGGCCAGTCATGATGGCCGTCATTGCCATCATCATCATCATCATCCAGAGTATTTTCAGATTCTAAAGACTTCAGGAGAGGCCTCCTGATTTGGCTAGACTACTGCTCCCTAAGTCTTACCCACTGGCTATGCTAGCTAAGGCTGAAAGATGCTGAAGTCCAGCAAGATTTAGACCAATCAAAGTATCCCTGACAGATGGCCATCCAGCCTCTGCTTAAAGACCTCTAAGGAAGGAGACTCCACCACTTTCCAAGGGAGTGTGTTCCACTGTTGAACAGCCCTTACTGTGTGTTCACTGTTGAACAGTTCCTCCTAATGTTGAGGTGGAATCTCTTTTCCTGCAGTTTCCATCCATTATTCGGCGTTCTAGTCTCTGGAGCAGCAGAAAACAAGCTCACTCCCTCCTCTATATGACATCCCTTCAAATACTTAAAGAGGGCTATCATATCACCTCTTAACTTTCTCTTCTCCAGGCTAAACATCCCCAGCTCCCTAAGACGCTCCTCATAAGGCATGGCTTCCAGGCCCTTCACCATCTTAGTTGCCCTCCTTTGGACATGCTCCAGTTTCTCCACATCCTTTTTGAATTGTGGTGCCCAGAACTGGACACAGTATTCCAGGTGGGGCTTGAACAAAGCAGAGTAGAGTGGCACTATTACTTCCCTGGATCTAGACACAATACTTTTATTGATGCAGCCTAAAATTGCATTGGCCTTTTTAGCTGCCGCACCACACTGTTGACTCATGTTCACCTTATGGTCTATTTAGACTCCTAGATCTCTTTCACACGTAGTTTCATTCAGCCAGATGTCCCTCATCCTATATCTGTGCATTTCATTTTTCCTCCCTAAGTGCAGAACCTTACATTTCTCCATGTTGAATTTCATTTTGTTAGCTTTTGCCCAGCTTTCTAGTCTATTCAGGTCATATTGAATTTTGATCCTGTCCTCTGGGGTATTAGCTGCTACTCCTAGTTTAGTGTCATCTGTAAATTTGATAAGTATGCTCCCAATTCTGTTATCCAAGTCATTGATAAAGATGTTGAATAGCACTGAGCCAAGGACAGAGCCCTGTGGGACCCCACTTATCACTTCTCTCCAGGATGAAAATGAACCATTGCTGAGCACCCTTTGGGTTCAGCCGGTCAACCAATTACAAATCCACCTAACAGTTACCTTGTCTAGCCCACATTTTACAAGCTTATTTGCAAGACTGTCTGTGGAACTGTGTCAAAGGCCTTACTTAAATCAAGATATACTATATCCACAGCATTCCCTTCATCGACCGAGCTGATAATTTTATCAAAAAGAGAGAAGGAGAGAGAGAGAGAGAGAGATCAGGTTTGTCTGGCATTAGCCACTCCTGTGAGTTGTATGTCTGCTGTGATACAGCATGTACAATATGTTTATGAATAGGCAGTTATTCTTTTCACAAGCAGGATGGGATTAGGATTTCAATTGATTTATCATTAGCACACCAAAAATATAGAATATCATACATTCTATTAAAGGATTTTTGTGTGTGTTTGTATGATGCTTACAGCAAGCCCATGAATATCATAGCATTTTAGGTAAGGAATACCAAGAGATGGTTTTGCCAGTTCCTTTCTCTGAAATACAGCTTACAGCCTGACATTCTTTGGCAGCGTAATCAAGGCTGACTCAACATCCAAGATCAGATGGGATCATGTGCCTTTAGGGTATCCAGATAAAAGCTTGCATACAATCCTCTGATGTAAAGCCCATTTGAACAGAATCCAAGTCAGACAACTTTATCTGCTCTTTTGATAAATCATTATTTTAGATGATGTGCATATAAATAAAAAAAAGTTTCCCACCACAAATTGCTCAGCTTGCTTACTTTTAAAGGAATATTTTGATTTTAATCAACTCATTTGTACAGGTTACTTGCCAAGGACTGCTATGCACCAGTGTAAGGTACTTCTACTGAACATCCTTGCCTAGGAACAATTAAGTGATTTCCATTTGACAAGCAGAAAAGTAGGATGATAAGATGTTAAACTTCTATTTGATGTAAGACAAGAAAAATCTTCTGAGAACAGGTACACACTTGCCCAAAGTTGGTTCCCATTTGAGCAAATTAGGATCCTTCTCCCTCATTACAAAATCTAAGCTGTGTCAGCAAATGAGCACAAGACTTTAGCTCTGTTCCTCTTGGGTTTGCAAGAGGGCAAAGCACATAGATTAGAAAGAACACTCTGCTAATTAAACTGAAGCAGATGACTAAAGAGGAGAAGGGCTTGTCATATGTAATGTCTGTGCCAAGAATGGTCATATTAAAAATGCAAAATGTGAAGTAAAGGTAGGCAAATGTGCTACGCTCACATTCAAGACCTTAAACAGGCAGCAAAAGTTCTGACAGCTTCCCTAATTATTCACAGTAATGGACTCAGGGGGCAAAAGGCAGGGAAAAGAGATACATTTTTCTCTGTTACTAGGACCGAGCACCAGGGCTAAAATCGTGCCTGTCTGAACAATGATCAGTTTCTGCAAAGGTTAATAGCAATTAAATGTGGCAAACCAGACTAAATGCGAAGCAGGTCATGATACTACTATACCTGCAAAGAGCACAGGACTTTATAAAGGAATGTTTCTTATTAAAGTATTCCTTAAAGGGTGCAAAGAAATTGTGTCATCAAGTTAACAGCTCTGCTTACCATGTTTTATAGTGTATCTCAATTTCTTAATATGTTATATCTGTTGAATATTATATGGGCATGGGACTACACCCATCACTTAAAATCACTTAAACTTTTCAAAAAATCATCATTTTTACATTACTACAAAATACAGGACAAAAAAAATTACTGCATTAATATATATGCAACTCCTAGGTCAACTGCATTATTTTCAATCTGAATCTTAAATTCAGAATCTTAAATCTTATATTTTGAAATTAAGAGTCACATTTTAAAAAATGCAGCTGACAGAAGAGTTGCATATCAATTTTTGAAGTTGTTGTTATGTACTTAACTTCTATCTAAGATTAATTTAAATCAGGATCTTTTATTAATGCAATCATCTTATTCCAACTAGAGGCCTCTACACATACCCTTGCCAGATTACAAGCTGCAGGAACAAATGAATGCTTTGAATACAGTCCTGGACACACAGAGCTCATATCTATTAACAGAATCACCTGGGGAAGACGCACTCCACTGCCTTTGAACTGACGATTTGACAGGGCTGTCACTTGCATAAATTTGGTAACTGGCTATAATGAATTTGTTGCTATTGGGTTTATTTTAAAAAGAGTCAGAGATAAATATTTTCTAAATGTGATGATTATGATAGAAAGTTTTTACTTCACATGCGAGACTAAAGACAGACATAAGTTATTTTTATTCATAACTTACATTACTATCCTCAGGATCTTCTAAACCATCAGGCCGACTGAGGTTGCGAGCAGGCTGACTGCATACTACATTGTCTTCGATTTCCCAAGAGGCTGCTCTTGCAGGTGGTCTTTGGATCTCATCAGGGTAAAAAGCACCATCTGCTCCATCTGTAGTCAAAAGTGCAAGACAGCTTCAAGTTACATACAATGAAGGGCTATTCAGAACCATAAACCATATTCCAACAGATCTAATCAACCAAGAACTTAATAGGACAGAGAACATAAATAAGTGTAAATGGACTATTATTCTGATAAAAGACATCTCTTTTTACCACTATTTACTATATTTGGCCAATAACTTCAAATATATTGCTAAAGTTAAGTTAATGGCTTCAGGTGCTAGATGACTGCAAGTGCATATCTTCTTAGAGAATTTTTCAATAAAAACAAATAGTGACAAAGACAGTATTTTCCAACCTCTAGTTTCCTGGATTGTATAGGGGTTTCCATACTGTAGTACTGGTAATCTACTTGGCACAGCAGGAACTGGCCCGTTATCTTCAGGATTGAGAACTGGGTTGAGAAAATATAGTGACTGCTGAGAAATGTGTCCTTCAGTGATTCTCTCTGTTTGATTTCCTAGCCTCCTTCCAGGATTCTAAAAAAAAGGTTGAAAAATATAGCTATGTTATATGCATTAATCACTCAAGTTAATTTTAGAATAAGCAAGGCATTACTTGACATTCCACTGTAATTTGTTCAGAAAAGTTCCTCCCACTCCCTGCTTGTCACATTTTGCTGTAAAACAGAAACCTGGCTTATATTAACTATCTCACACTGAAACTTGGCAACATCTACTACAGTGTCCTTGTGAAAAGAATTCTGTGGTCACTGTGGTCCTACCTACGAGGTCACGGTTAGAGAAGCACTGAGGACAAGTTCATCAGCCCTCTAGCGTTTAGGCTGCTGGTTGATGTCAAGCATGAAATGCTGTTTAAGATCTATATGTAGCTGCTAGGAGCAGTAACTGGGGAAATCAGGAATGATGTGCCATCATATGCTGTACTGCAATGGAACACTGTGCAAGTCTTGGCTCAGGATCTGAAAAAATGAATGGCTGGCTTAGGAAGTTATACACATCCCTGAAAGGCCAGATATGTAATCTGGGGAGTGTTCCCTAATCCAGTATGTGACAGAAGCCACTTTGGTGGCTAGAAATATCTTTCACCAGCTTTGGATGAAAAATTGGACAGGGATCATTTGATCACTGCACTTCTCACTCAGGAGCAGGACCCTTAAGAGATTGATTGATTGATCATCCTGCCCCCGATGCTTGTTTAGGCACTGTACTAACCAGAATATATCCTCCTGGTGGTACCCAACATATTAAAGGATCCAGTCCCTGAAGGTTCAGAATAGTCTCTTTAGTGTCAGTGTTCACTCTGGAAATCCATACTAGTAAAGACCAGACAGGTACCAATCTGTGTGCATAGGCATATTTCTTCCATCCTACATTTACATCCACATCAGTGGAGAGGAAGTCACCAACACATTAAAAGCTTCATCAAGGGACATATTATTAATTCATGTCTGCTGCAGAACTGGTAAACTGGGACAAATTTACTCTCCTTTCTGTGTTCTTTTTCCCCATACAGGAAAAAAAATAAGTCATGAAGATAGACTAAGCCTTCTTGAATCTTCTTTGCATTAAAAAAAATCCCAAATGCATTCCTGGAGGGCAGGAACGGACACCTGCCACAAGTTGCTGAACCACTCTGACCCCCTCCAGAATATTTGAAGGGCTATACCATCCTTTTTGTCAGCCTCCCATGTACACAAACATGGGATAGACTGTAAGCATCCCGCAGGCAACTTTATGTACCCCTCCTGTAGGTGAAAAAATACAAGCTGCTACATTTTCTCAAAAGCTTTTCATTTAACAGTTACAGGATCTTGTACAGATGAGGTTTTTTTAACCGAAAGCCATAATTATCCAAAATACTACAATTACAATATTACAATTAATTACAAGCTGTAATTAAGCACAAGCAAGTCCAGAGTGAAAGAGAAATGCTACATGAATTGTTATGGAGTTATGTGATGTTCTGGTAACTGAAAATCTAATATTCTATTACAAAGCTTGTAGGCTCAATGTGCTCTGTTTTGCTCTGGAAAGCTGCCAATATATATAGCATTACAGAACTTCATCTTCTTGTTCTTGGCTCTAAGCACTAACAAAGCTCAGTCACAAATCAGATAGCTACTTCTTGGGAGTCTCCCCAGAGATAAATTATTTTGTTTAAAGTTAATACCTTTAGACCTAGTTGAGTGTAACAAACAAGAAAAATAAGGAGTAACATACATGAGAGGCATTAAGCACAGCTGTTTTATTTCCCCAGTCAGAACTTTTAAGAAGTTCCATGAGAGATTAAAGTGAATGGATTTAACAAAAAGAAATTAAACATGGGCTGCCCAAACATTTCCTAGATCCAAAGATCTTGAAGTTGATAGTTTCTAGCACCATCATCATTTTTTGAAACAAAGGAATATTTGAACACTACCAAGATGTCATCTCTATAGAAGCATGTAGTATAGTTCTTTCAAGTTTTAATCCATCTGAATAAAAATAGTGTTTTAATAAAGTTAAGAAGATTATAATTTTAAACAACCTAATTCCAACAACAATGGGGCCACTTAAAGACTTTGAATATAAGAATCTATTCATGTTTCCAGACTTGACTTGTTTGTGAAAAGGTCAAACAGAGTACACGATTCGCTTGTCAATGTGTATTTCCTTATCAGTACTTGTTTATAAATTTCACCCAGGAGAAGATGTTAACATTCACTTCTTTTCTCCTCAAATCTATAAAATTACTTTTGGCCCTATTAGGTAATAAAAGTTACAGTCTTTAATTTTTCTAGAGCCTTCAACTGGTTGGTGTATGCTTATGATTACTATAAAGATTTTTTGTGTACCTAATTTCATTACTTAATTGTTCTGGGTTTAATTTCATCTATGCTCTACTTTAATCTCAGTACTGCCAAAAAACCAAAAAACCAGAAGATTCAATCGAAGAGGCGTTTTACTAACAACTGGGCTACAGAGAACGAATCCAAGAACTGAAGAATATCATTTGTGAATACAGATACATATTCTAAACCTCACTGGATTTCATGGATCCTGGAACTGGGAGGTGGTGGATCTTGAGCCCCCCCTTCCACAAATCTGGTACAGGGACTGAGCCCTCCCTTAAATAATCTGACAAAATTCACCAACAAGATTCCTATGAAGTTGAGCCTCCCCAGGCAAAAAGATATTAAATGTTCAAGAACTAAAAAATACTAAAACAATCCCTCCATTGAGCCCTCACATGAATAATAAAAGCTACCTGCACTCTATGTGTGTCTATTTAAGCTGTAATCGTTTTTGGACAAGATCCTGCAAGGGAGATGTAACTACAATCCATCTCATAATCTGACCTCTCAAAATCCATTTTAAAAGCTGGGCCTGCATACCAACTGAAGAAATCTTGTAGCGCTAGCAATCAGGGTGCTGAAGGATGATGCATATAGTCCCCTAGTTACAAGAGAGCAGCACTGCAGTGAGTAGTATCAGGGTCCAATTGCAACACCCTTCACTAGCGCTGCAAAATTCCTTCAGGTGATGCAGATGCCTGGCTTTTAAGGTGGGTTTTGAGAGTCAGCTTTGGAGATAGACTGTAAACACCACATTTTACATGGTCATAAATATGTTTTATGTCCCCATAAATATGAAAGTGAATGCCAGCAACTATATTTAAAGATATTTCAATGATAATGATAGGAAAAGCAATTAGCCCTCCCCTTGCAAGTAGGCAAAATTAATAAAAACCTGTTTGCCAATGTTGATCACTACCCTTCCCCTACAGTTTTGTAGACCCTACTAGTACAGAGCATTATATCCATACAAATATTTCATGCCTAACTTCCCAGGTCACCCCCCCCCCCAATTTCCTCATGAGGTAGCCTGCAACTAAGTTCAGATGAACTTTAATAGCTTGATGGAGTGCTCACAATGTTTTTTTCCCCCTTTACTGCATTAATATACATGGCAGATCATTTTTAAAAAACAAATCCTGTGCTCTCAATGAAACGATGCTGGTATGCACCTCATTCTTAAGGTTCATTTTACTCTTTAGTTTTTTAAGGCAGCCACAGTAAACTAGGCTGGCATTCTGCCTACTAGCAGAAAAATATTAGGAATGACCTTTTAATTCTGGCATACCTTTAGCAGGTTGTCAGCATTTAATTCAAGGGATGTGCTGATTCCCCTTACTGGTTTCCCTTTAATTCTCCTTACTGATTTTTCAATTACTTTTCAAAGTTGCCTTACATTTTGTTTGCTTATAATATTTTTATTGATTTATAACATATATTGAGCATGTTAAAAATATGAAAGTTGTCTTACACTTTTGACTAATCTGTTTTATACCCGTTTTATCCTTTTTAATGTTAGCTGCCCTAAGTCCCACTCTGAGGAAGAAAAGCAGGATACAAATCAAATAAATAAATGAAGAAATAAACATTTAATCATTACCTTCTCATTGGTGAGTATTCCCAGATGGGAAGTGAGCTCACTTATCTGCCTGTCCTTCTCAGCCAACTGAACCTATTTAAAGAAAAAAGTTAAAACTGTATTATTAATGAGTGCAAAGCAATTACACACATGTACTCAGAATACTTCGAATTCCAATGGAAGTTCAATAACTGGATTAGTTATACATTCAATAGGCAAAAGAACAAGAAATGCCACTATAACTGTTACACCATGAATGTAGCTTAACATGAGTCAGCATATGTCATGACCAGCCAAGAGATGGGAGTCAGAGGATGAGGAGGAGGACATGGCTCCTCAGGAGCAAGAGGAGTTGGAGGCTAGACCAGGTCCCAGTTCTGCCATGCCAGACCCCAGTCCTGACATTTCAGCCCCAGGAGTGGGAGCCCAGCTAGGCTCTGGCACTGTGGAGCTCCCTTCAGAGGCTAAGCAGCTGAGTGAGGTTCCAAATGAAGAATCCAGTTTGGTGGTTCCCTCCTTTAAGGAGAGGAGGGCTGAGAGTGCTTGTGTGCACGCTTGTCCCGCACGCTTGCTGAAAAGCAAGCTGGTAATAAGACACAGCTGCCAACAGGGAGGGTGTCTCCTACTTAAGCACCTGTGGGACACCATCCCTTTGCCAGAACTTATTGTAAGTCTCTTGGTGTGACTGTGTGCTGGCTTCGTGTCTTTGGAACTCTGGTTTGCCTTGACCTTGGAACGATTTGGACTTTTGCTGCTTTCTCCTTGCCCTGACCTCGGACTGGACTGACTTCTGTGATTTCCCCAACCCTGATCCCGGCTCTGGCTTTTGGACTATTCTAAGGATCAACGTTTAGGTTTGTGGAACTACCTAATCAGCTTTTGTTGGTGTGTGCTGGCTGCAGTCCGGGACAGCATAAGGCCTTAGTTTGCCTACCAGGCTAATAGGATTCAGTTCAGCTACTTACCACTACTGAACCTATACCTACTAAATAGGTTTTTAGGTTCTCCTCATTTTGATGCTGTCATGTGTGAATTGCAAAACTACCTATCTCATATTGAAGGTTTGGAAGTGTATATGGGTGGAAACTGTGAGTTCTACTCCATCTACTTTTACTAAACAGGATTATCACTGTGTCAGACCCATACTTTTCCCAATCTTTCACTTTATAGACTTAGAAAATGTTGCTTTGACATAGAAAGTCTTTTGACAACTCTGAAGTTCTCATCTGGGTTGGATGGGAGTACACGAAGGAACTCATTTTCTCCACCCACTCTCTAGGGGTTTGGGGTGTAACATTAAAAAAGGCAGGAAACGGGGCCCAGGAGAAGGGACTTCTGGGTCTGAGCAAATGGAGAGACTAGACATATGGCAAGTCTAATATATAGAAGATCTCTCTTATTCCAAACGAAAACAACCTGAGAAAAGGAGAGTGGAGCAGTGCTATGGATAATGGGGAGAATGTAACTGTGAATCAATTGAAGCTCCTTTCACTTGGTGCAATCATGGTGGGGATAAGAAACTCTTTGTTGTTGATTATTATTATGTTGTTGTGTTCCTTCAAGTCATTTCAAACTTATGCTGACCCTAAGCAACCCTATCATGGGGTTTTCTTCAAGGTTTGACCTTTGTCTCCCTCTGAGGCTGAAAGAACGTAGGCTTGGCCAAGGTCACCAAACGGGTTACCCTGGCTGAGCAGGGATTCAAACTCTGTTCTCCAGTACCATAGTCCAACACTCAAACTGCTACACCATGCCTGGTCTCCAGGGAAATTTCTTACAACAATCTATTTAGAACCCAGAAAAAGTATCAGACAGACTTGGGGAAGTGCTTTAATTTAGGTACTAACAATTTCTCATCCCTCCCTGCAAAAAGGGAGGAACAATCAGACTTGGAATATTTGCTCTTTAACAATGAGGAAACAAAATACAACTGGTAGTGAAAGACACTCAACTCACTTAGACACAATGCTTACTTATTTTTCCTTTATTACCAAATGTTGCACCCATCTCAACATGTGCAGTATTGCAAGAGGTAAATGTTTTCCCACCCACCCCATTCTCCAAGACCAACTGGTCTTGATTTTACAAAGAATAAAATTCTCAGCTTTCTAGCAAATGCTCAAAAAAACAGCCTTCTGCGGAGCAATTACTCCTACCATTGTAGAAATACTGTCTGCTCTTTTCTGTCCCAGAAAATAAATGCAGGTCTAAAAAAGCTAGATTGTTCAACTAAGAACAATCTCACAAATGCTAATGCACAATAAAAATTCTGCCTCCCAAACAGTTGTTTATGAACAAATATTTTTCATGTCCAGGCAATGAATTTTGTATAACATGTTCATTTTAATCAGCAGGTAACATAAGTCTGACTTAAGAAGTAGATAATCTTTATTCGTTTACATGATCAAGTACTTGCTTAGTTATCAATGTTAAAGAAAACTGAACTTACTAAATATTGTTCTTCCATTGCAGCTAGTTGTTGCTTCACACTCTCACTAATTTTCACTTGCTCCTTCCATTTCAGCTCCAACTTGGCCAGTTCATCAGCATAGGCACTACATTTCAATTTCTCATCCTGCAGATGAAAGTTTCAATTGACAAAATTTTACAAACCTGTAATTTCTTCGGTTATTTCACTCACAATCCAGCTGCTTTTTACACTGCCATCAATTGGCTTGCTCATTGCCTAATCAGGAAAGTCTCCCATCCCCATTTTAAAACATTTTGGATGGTCTAACAAAAGAAATCAATGAAAAATGTTTTAGCGTGAGTCGGTACTTTTCTTTATAACTGTACTATTTTTTTTAATATAAAAGTAGCTTGTCTTGGGCTTACAACAGACTTATAAAGCTTTGCAGCCATCAAGTACACTGTGCATCCAGAAGGTTAAAGGCAAAATCCCCTTACAATGAACTAGAACAGAACCACAAAGAATCTCCTAGAAAACTAGTCGGGGGGAAATGTGAGAAAGCTTATTTAGAAACAAGTTGTTAAATAAAATTTCTCATGTGGCTCTTGTTATGTGGATATAACAAGGCACATCTCTTTGAGGAAAAATACAACTAGTAACTTTTCTTTTCAGACTTCTCTCATTTCTTTAGCTTAATATTAATATTCTTATCATTTCTAAATATCAGTGTTCTCAGCTATGTACTACAGCTGTCACTTGTTTAAATTTGCATATGACTTCAAACAATTTGTGTAGCAAGCAACATACCTATATATTTTCTAGGTAATACATACAAATACTTTTAGATGAGAGAAAAAAAGAATGCCTCTTAAGATGGGGCTTGCTACTTGCATTTTTCTAAGTACTTGTAATTAAATATTTTTTAAAATCTGCTGCCAACACCCCCAAGCTAATCATTTGCAGATGTATTATATACCCAACCACTGAAGTAACCCATCCCATGTGGAGACAGCACACATAATAGCAATAGCAAGTACATTTCTATACTGCTTACCAGTGCACTTAAACACTCCCTAAGCGGTTTCTAATGTGTACGCTAATTGCCCCCAACAAGCTGGATATATATTTTAGTGACCTCGGAAGGATGCAAGCCTGAGTCGAGCCTAAGCCCTTGGTGGTACTGAACTTACACCGTTGTGGTTTGTGAGTGACTGGCTGCAATACAGGCATAACAAACCAACTCAAGTCCCTACAACCAAAGAGCCCAGAATATATAACCAAAACACCAACCAAAAGGGTTCTGCCAAAAATAATAAACAAACAGAATAACTCTAGTCTCACTTCCCAATATCAAAAGACAACTTTATAAAGAAATAAACAGATGACTAATCTGGGGAGCAGAAAAAAACAGTGTGATTTCTAAAAGGGTAACAATACCCCACTGAGAATCAGGCAAATAATCAAAAACAAATGGTATTATAATAATAAAATATCAAAACTCAAGGCCAGACGCGTTTCAACTAAAGTCTTCCTCAGTGGCCTATAAGTATTCAATATATATAAAAATTTAAATCAATTCCTCAGCTCACACAATGTGACTCTGTTAAATCCAAAGGTAATCCAAAGGATGTTCTTAGATTTTTGAAACACCAATCTATATTGTAGTGTCTAGAAATATATACTCTTTCTAGATAAACAAATTGGATCAGTATTTTGCCTGCACCCTAGTTCAAAAATAAAATTGCCATTTAGTTCACTGACCTCTGAAAATCCATTTTACTCTTACTTTACTTTTTCATTTATTCTATGACAAAAAACTGCATGTGAAAGAACTATGAATGTATACTTTGCTGATCATTATCACGTTCTTGGCATAGTTTGAGTGAACATTATAAAGCTCAAATCTGATGTTGGTCAGTATCTGTACAGCATGTCACCTGATATATGCATTTCCCTAAAGGAATAAAGGTGCAATATAAATGCACCATATAATTATGTATACATAAAATCTAATAATAATAATAATAATAATAATAATGTTTTATTTATACCCTGCTCTTCAGCCAAGGCTATAAGTATAAGGCAAGGTAGTCTGTTTTGTATTCTTCTCATGACCACTTGGAGCCATAAATTGGGAATTGGGAATAAATCAAGCATTGCTATGCAGATAGAGAAGCACTGAAATGTAGAACTATTGTCAGACAGGGATTCTGGAAACTAAGGTAATCATTCACTACACCAAAACATGTAATTGCTAGACAGTTACATGACTTATCATCTGTAAAACTAGCTGCACAACTGTTTATTGAAACTATGGTTAGGATCCAATGCTGGCCTTTTACTGGCAAAGCAACAAAATCCACCAGACAGGAGGGGGAAAGGGAATTTCCATCAATAGCAATACCCTGTTTCCCCGAAAATAAGACATCCTCAGAAAATAAGACCTAGTAGAGGTTTTGCTGAATGGTTAAATATACCGCCTTCCCTGAAAGTAAGACCTAGAAAAGTTTTTGTATATAAATATATATATATACAATATATAATAAATGTTTTTTGTTGTTGTTGTTCCAACAATAAATGTGAATTCTTCATGGAAAAGTAAGACATCTCTTAAAAATAAGACCTAGCACATCTTTGGGATCAAAAAATAATATAAGACACTGTCTTATTTTCGGGGAAACATGGTAGCAAATAGCAATAACATTACAATGTGTAAGCACACTGGCATTACAACACTACAGCTACATCCAATTTAGTATTGATGCTGGTCGTTGACCATAATAAAGAATTTCATTTCATTTCAACTAATTTAGTCCACCTCTGTGCTACAAAATATCTGATTTTGGGGAGCCTGCTTTCTTTTAAGATTCACACAATTCGACCTGAGCCTACAGCAAAACCTGAAATATTACTAAATATACTTCTCCCAGAGAAGAAACACCTCCAAAAAGAGAAATTTTGGGTGCTTGAACTGTGTTATCTGGACATGACAGTGTGCACACTTATTCCCTTAGCACCATTACTGTGCACCTAACAGTATGTTGTTCCAGAGATTCTCACTCCCCAGCATGCACCTTTAGACATAGCTGCCACTAAAGAGAATGTCAAAAAATTGGATATGGTGCTCTGGGTCATATCCTTCCTCTATTAATGATATATTCTGTCACTATTTTACGTCCAAGGCAGCATAGAAGTAGGATATACCTTGAGATGTAGGCAATTTTTTAATCTCCAGACTCAACCACACTAGTTTCACACTTTAAGCTATCTGCCAGATTCTGCTGGTAACCTAAAACTGTCTTTATAAGAAAAGAATTTATTTATTTAAGGTACTTCCAAACTGCTAAAGGATTCCAGTGCAGTAACAAAAACTGAATATTACAACTATTAAAATACAATAAAATAAACATAAATAATGCTATCAGCAAACAATGAAGCAGAGTAAAAGTAGAATGAAGCATGAAAACCAGAGTGAAATTTACTATTAAATGACTGGGCAAATGGGAAAGTCATCAACCAACACAAAATTTATAGTATCTATGTATTGGATAGGTGCTATTCTTTTTGCAAACCTCGCAAATCTTGTCAGATCAAAGGACACTTACGGATAACAGCCTCCCTCCTGAGGCAAATCTCTTCATAACCCCTATTACTAAGATAACAATTCTCAGGCAGATTATTCAGTCCTTTCACACTACATCAGAGAATATATGAAAGTGCTTTTGCATGTACATTAGGAAGCAGAAAAGGAAAGGCCTTCTCCCTACCAAACTGAAACAATCCAGTTTCTTTTAGAGTAACATCTGAGGGAAAGAATATGAGGTGGTAAAGACAACATTCATTATCAGCCAATTATGACATTGCAGCAGCGCTTTATCTGATGTGCTTTTAATATTATTCTTCATCTAAAAGGCATGTGTAATGTTGATTTTAAAGACAAAACTTTGTAACACTTTAGTATGAAAACTACAGTGGTCCCCCCGGTTTACGAAACCCCCAGCCAACGAAATCCCCGGGATACGAAAGAGCCGGGGCCGGAAAAACGGCCCCGGCTTGTGAAAAAAACCCCGGGTTGAGGGGGAAAAAAAGTGCCAACCCTTTAAATCTGCCGCGCGGCGCTACAAATAAAGCGGTCCCCCGGGTTACGAAGATTTCCGGGTTACGAAAGGTATGCCGGAACGGATTACTTTCGTAACCCGGGGGACCACTATACTCAAAACTAGAATATATTCTGATACTAAGTAAATAATAAAAGACAACTGCTAGCATTCTGGATTACAGTCATCAAGAAGTTGCAAATCTGAATGAAATAGATGCTGTATCTTAAAAAGTCAGTAGAAAATATATGCACAGATCTAGCTGTGAATTTTTTTCTGCCCAAGGAACCTTAGCCGGAACTTGCACTGACTGATGCAGTAAAAAGGGACATTGGCTCTTACCTGTGATATGTCCATTTCCAGTAGATAAGAGCCCTCATCCTGTAGTTTGTCACTGAGGGGCCAGCACCACCCACCCTGTTTAGGTTGGCTTTGGTAAATCCCAAACTACAGGATGTGGGGGTTTTATCTACTGATGCAGTAAAATGTATCAGAAACCTCTTAGACTGCTCATCACTAAATTAAACATTAATCCAGCCTTTATTTTTTAAGAAACAACGTAGTTCTATATTTTCTGTTGTAAAATTCTATAACTCCTCTCAAAGAAGTTAGTCAATTTTACAAAACTATTGGAAATATATGTACTGTATTATATATTTACAAATGCTACTTACATTCTGGTCAATAAGTTTATTGACTTGTTTTTGTAGCTTCTGACACTCTTTGAATTTTTCCTTGTAGTGATCAGCAGCCATCTGCAGGCGGAGCTTCAAATCTTCAACTTCTCTGCGCAACTCTTTTTCTACAACACTTGATGTTTCCTTTTACAACAACAACAAAAAAATAATTTATAGAGAAGATTATTTACTCTTCCAAATAACTTGTTTAAAAAACCCTAAAATAGTAAACAATGAGTGAGGAACAGAGACCACAAAGAAAAACATAAGATACTTTAAGAGAATGATTTTTCTCCCATACATTTTTTTTACATCACAGTTGGTTAAGACTACTCTTATAATTAGAGTTTTTCCTTTAGGGCGGTGGGCTAGCTCACATGGAATGTGAGCTCCTCCTCGTTCCTGTGATGACCAGATCAACACACACTTACCTTCAGCAATGTCACAGAATAACATTCTCTGAAACTGGTTACTGGGCAAAAGAGCAAATCACGCAAACCTCTGTCAAAGTATTTGCAGCAAGTATTAGGGTTCTTTACAGACCACATGATAGGTAAGAACTACAGTCATCTTGGCCCAACGAAATGGATTACAGCAGTTGACTCAAAAACCACCTATGAGGATATCATTCAAATTCTACCTTCATTCCTTCATCTGTACGACCAATGCTAAATAAACGGTTCAGTGCAAAAACATCCCATTTTACTCTTCAGATGTACCTATAGACTGATTTTGTAAAAAAGAATTTCTTCAACTGCATTTAAAAAGTAATAGGTGTTAAATCATAAAATTACATGTACTGTACACACACACAAGTATAGAAGTGACTACTTGTAATATAAACCTGTAACGTATCTTACTTACAGGAGACAATTTCTTTTTAAAAGACCCACTGAAAAAAATGTTATTAACAATGTCACAAATTTTAAGTTTTTCCAAATGAGAAAATATGAAAGCTATGTAGAAGTGATTGTGCACCTCGTTCAACATTTGAGCTATTATTCATCCACAGATTGAAGAAGTTAGGTGGAAATTTTCCAAATATATAAGACACATAAATCCTCCTAAGGCTCAGTCTAAACTATGTTTTCCTTTCTTTGGGGCTTTACAGACCGCCTGAAAAAGGAGGTCAGCAGACGTCCCTTTTTGCTGTGCAGTGGTGCAGCAGAAACCAGACGGAGTAGCTCCTTTTTGTGAAGTCGTAAGGGCTGCACCGCAGCCTTTATGACGTTCCCTCTGTGCAGCGCCGTCTGGGTGCTGCAGCGCAACTGTGCAGCTACAACGTTCACTATGTGGGCAGTCCGTTGCAGCTGTGACATCACTGCAACGTCACTTGTCTGGACACCCAGCCCTTTTTTTCCCTGCACATGCCGCCAGGACGTCACATCCTGGCAGTGTGTACAGGGCCTTTGTAAACCAATTAATGTCCATTAGGCTTTTAGGGAATGGAAAGTGATATGGCATAGAGACCATTTCCCACTGAAAGTGAACAATAATTAGTAATTATTGAAGTATAATTATATTTTATATTCTACGCCATACCATAACACAAACACACAGAAGGAGGGAGAATGAACAGTCAGGATTAAACATAAGAACAGATTGTCTTACCTGTTCATTATTCACTAGAGTGATTTTTTTAAGTTCAGCTAAAGCATCAGCGAGTTGCTTCTTCACCTTCTCATTTTCCAGTCGAGCACTATGAAGATCTGCCATAGTTTTATCACGCACATTTACTGCATCACTAAGTTCTTTTGACATCAACAGAGCTTCCTGCCTACTAGCTTGAATGTGATCCTCAGCTTTTCGAAGCTGTTCTTTTAATATGCTTGCCTCTTCCTAGGAAAATTAAGAAAAATTTGAAAATACTATTAAATAATTGTTCATTTCTCTTTTGTTTTCTTAAAGCAAAAGGGAAATAGTATTTTCAAGACATAGATAAAACATTCTGAAATATCCAGTTTTCCAAAGAATAGCAATATTTGGTCTGCAAGAACATGACCCAAACCAGTTGCTAGTCCCAATTAGGTTATACACACTAAAGCAAATTGTGAATAGTAAGCATATGTGTAAATCCCATTGATTCAAAGCATCTATTCTAGTTGGACTACGATTCTGGAGACCATGGTTCAATCCCCCACTCCACAATAAAGTCCACTGGGTGCCCTGGGCAAGTCACATGCTCTCAGCCTTGGGGAAAGCAATGGCAAACCTTCTCTGAACAAATCTTGCCAAGTAAACCCCATGCCTTAGGGTCACCAAAAGTCAGAAATGATTTGAAGGCACACAGCACTCTAGCTGGGATTTAGGTCGTTACTCTTCATCTTTACCAAGCAGTATAAAATCAATACAGCAGTGAGGATTTGCTACAAAAGTGTTATATCTACTTTACTGTGGTTTAATTTACAGAATTTATTAATGGTAACAATGACAAAATGTAATTAAAACCAATTTGAGAGAACAAATGCATTTTCCAATGACTATTTTGCTATGAGATATTTTGAACCAGCGAAAACACCTAAACAAAACAATGTTTCAATCATAAAGCAAGATGTTATGAGATGTAATTACCTTGTTTGATGAAGTAAGCAGAAAAGCTCTTTTTAACTTTTCTTTCTCAGCTACACATAACTGTAATCTGCCAATCTCCTCTTTGTAATAAGTTATCAGATTCTCTTTATTTCCATCCAGATTCTTTAGTGTCTGAACTTCTGATGCTAGTTTGGTGTTTTCAATTTCTGTGTTCTTCAGATGTATCTATAATGTTAAGACGAGCTCATAATCTCACTTATCATATTTAAGCCAAACAGACAAATGAAGATTGCGTTTATATATTCCCATTTACAAGGTGTATACTTCACAACAGACCTATAAAAGCACAACATGACCTACACAATATGAATACTGGGTCAATTGCCAGATCTCCACAAGTGTGAGTGCTACTGTGTGGACATTGATATTGAAATCAATGTCCAACACATACTTTAAATAATTTCCAACAAGCTGTCCAAGGATACTAGCTTCTATATAGCACCTTCTCCAGTTTGTTCCTTTTCAGCACATAAACAAAATAAGCTAAATTAACACCCTGGATTTTCACTCTACTCATTGTGAGTGAATAAACCAGAGAAGGGAAATTGCCTGCTGCCAGACTACACAATAAACCATCCACAGAGCAAAAGGATCAAGATTTTTTTAGCCATCTGCTTGAACAGCATGAACCAGCCAGGATGTCTGGCTTGTCACATCAGGCTAATCCGCTAACAGTCTGATGTAAGTCATGGTATGCAAAACAAGGCAACATGAGTAAAGTAAAGTAAATGCTGATGTCATGAGATCCATAACACTATTCTACCAATGGCCTATGATGAAGGGGTTGCAAAGTGGGCTTTGACACCCTCTAACACATAAATGCTAGATGAGGAAACCCCCTCAAAGAAGAAATTTTATTTTCAACAATATAAATACAGCACATTCGTTTTATCATCTTTATGTCTAAAATTATATATATATATATATATATATATATATATATACACACACACACACACATACATGCATGCTCTCATCTCTCTATCAAGCACAGAAGTTACCTTGTAGAGTTCCTTTTCATCTTTCTCTGTCTTTAACTGGCATTCAAGTTGCTCCTTTTCAAGGACTACCTTCTTGAGTTTGTCTTTTAAGCTGTTGAAAACAATAAAAAAATAAATATTTTCCTATCTAAATTTCAATGGAATATAAAGCATCATATTAGGCACATACCTGTCTAACTCTGTTTCTTTTGCAATAGCTTTCTGAGTAACGGTCATGATATCTTCCTCAAGTTGGAGGACTTTGGAGGTTGCCACATCACATTTTTTCTTCAGGTCATCCTTTTCAGTTTTAAGAGCCTCAGTCATTTTAAAGTTATCCTAACAAAAACAAAAGTGTCATGAAGAACATTTTGGAAATGGATGTGACCAATAGAATCAACTCAATCAGCTCTACAATAAAGCTTTCCTCATCTTACCATCTGTGAGGAAATGAAAAAGAAAAAGTGTAGATGCATGAGGTGTGAGCAATCTACACTACAGGTAAGGGCAAAATACTTCAGTACCAACCACCATGGTTATATCCCAAAGTCCCAAATTCTGGCATCTGCTATGGATCTGGGAATTTAGTACCTCTGAGGTTTTGAGATATCTTTGCATGGATATACATGCACCAGTGGTTATCATTCTTTTGGTACATGCAAGCTTTTGTACTAGAATGAGCATATGTATTTTAATCAAAAAATTCCTTAAAGGAAGATGGATCATACTTACATCTATATTAAGAACATAGAAGACAGTAATCAAGTCCAGTCATTATAGTTATAAAGGTACTGACAACTGAAGCCTATTTCTATTTCTACTTTAATTTGGGAGACAATCACAGAAAAACTGTTCCATGGCTACATTGGTGCAGATGATTTAGTCTTGTTAGCAAGAAAAAATGGAAAACTCTTCCTCCTAATCCACATGTCAAGAAGAAATGTTTGTATTAGGCTAATGTGTTTTAAGATGTAAAGAAAGCCAGGGATTATGTTGCCCACCTGCTAAATTAGAACTCTAAAGTATCTTTTTTTAACGACCACTAACATTAAAGATAGTGTAAGACTATCTTAAAGCTAAGGGTAGGATTTAAGCTCTAATCTGAAGGTAATTGGGAATTTAGGTAACGGAAGTACTGTATACATATTTGCTGGGGACTGCATATACACTATGGTCCCCAGATCCAAAGGGGATACAATCCCACACTGCACAGGTACACAAAATCTTTGAGTATCTTAATATGGGAAACATTACTAAGTACATATCAAAGATAGTACGAAGTGATTTGGTAACTGAAAGTAGATTCACTGCTACAATATTTATTTTTGTGCATTTTATCATATGCTCCCAACATTGGGGGGCGGGGAGGGTTCAAAGACTAGATTCAGGTGGCTTTGAAAAGGTTTCGTGCAATGACCATTTATCACCAAATAACTAACCTTCTGCTGTGCTTCAAGCTCATCAAATCTTTCCTTTTCATAGTTAAGTTCTTTTTCCAGTCTTTCAACTTGTTCTCTGAGGTGGACAGTTTCCTTTTCAAGTGAAGCAGTTACCTTTAATAGTTCTTCTTTTTCTTTCAGGGTTTTTTCAATTTTGAACTAAAGCACAAAAGCAGATGTGAGTACAGGGAGTTTTAACCTAATCGCACCACATTAATGAATATTCACATTATTAATTTGCATAACTTCCCACCCAGTGCATAAATAAAGTAGATGAAATCCAGAGAGGAGAACCAGTGGAATAGTTGGGGGATCTGGGTGTGTTTTATTTCCCCAACATTCTCAAATTCATAATTACAATTTTATCTCAAACTACAGTTAGATTATTACAACCATGGGAAATAGATCAGTGTCTCTTCATATGTGAAACATAAGTAATCAAGAGCAATGTAAAAACCATAATCATTAATAAATCAAGTCAAGTGAATAAATCAAGTCAAACTTTGGATTTTACAGCATTTCAGTGTTATTGTAATTCAAACAAGAGCATTAAAACCTGGCATGTTTTACCAGTATCACAACTGTTCTTCAGCACACCATGTCTACAACTGCCTTGGCTATAAATCCCAAGTTTTTAAATTATTCCTTCACAGCCAATGATCCTGAAAATTCATGGAATCTTGCTTTGTCCCTGAAGCTGTGAGGTTTTTTTTACACCAGTGGTTCTCAAATAGTGGGGTGGGACCCCTAGGTTCCTCAAGGGAGGCAAGAGACTTGGAGGCCCTCCTCCCCCCCAAACATTGTGTGTAAAATTTACACAAACGTTGAGTTAAATATTGAATTTACTTAAATAAAACTGTTCAAATTTGAACTATATTATTTCCTTATAGAATGTTAAAATATGAATATACACAAATGTGCAAATGAAAATGCACACACTAAATAAACAAAATATTTTTATTTTTATACTGTGTCAAGTGAGGGAGCAAGATGTTTGCATGTAGATTTAAAGGGGGTCCCAAGAGTAACAAGTTTAAGTACCACTGTTTTATACTGCTCTTTCAAAGCAGAATAATTTACAGGTAGCTTTATATTAACATATGAATGCAACAACCATGAGGATAATGCAGCAAAGATCCATAAAGCCTTTCTGCAGTCTCCAAGGCAGCATGCTGGCACTTTTCTGAAATTATTTTTTTTTTCAGCAGGCAAATTTCACTAAGCATTTTCTTTTTTAACTTCATTTAAATTCATCTTGACAACATAAATAGAGGAATTGGCTAATTCATACCTCAAGAAGTCCAGCCTTTGTTGTCACCACCAACATATCAGAATTTCCTTCATCTTCCATTGTTAACAATTCTTCAACAGGAGAAGATGTTCGAAAGTGAAAAGGTGTGCTTGCTCCACGGATCTCACCTTTATGTGTCACATAGCAGAACTGGTAAAATTCGCCATCATCGTTTGGAAGATAGTATCCTGTTGAACAGAGAAATGTAAAGAAAATTCCATCATTTGTTTCCTGTATGCAATAGCTCAAGACAAGGTTTAAATTGCATGTCAGTGCTTTATTGTCCAATCTCTAACAAAAGGCAAGGCTTCAAAATATTAAACAGTAGTGAGTTATTACACCATAACTTATACTTACTAACCTATTACTATAAATTGTATTTTTATTACAGTTATAAATCTTAGTCAAGTCATCTTGTAAATTCACCCAGCCATGATGTTATACACCTAATCAGAAAGGGGGAAAAGCAGGAGTGGGGGGAGCATTTGCCATTATTAAAATTACAATGACTGGTGGACACAAACAACTACCCTCAACTTCGGTTGGTATGGTATAGCCTATAGCTCCCACAAGAATAGGAAGATCCTCCTCCAAAGTTAAAAAGAAAATATGTAAAACAGAAAAGAGAACTAGTATCTCTGGACCTCAATTTATGTTCCTACCTTTGGAGCAAGAATGGAGCTCTGCTTTTTTATTACTTAAAAACAGAAACTTATAACAGAAACAATCTGAGGGACTGCTGTTATGTACAGTACTTCTTTATCCTAACATCATGAGGTACTGTAACTTTTATGCATTCCTCACATGCACAGCTGAGCAGGAAAAAGCTGCAAGGAAATGCTGGCTTACATATAGGTTCATTCCCTTCTGCCCCGTTAGCTTTGCTTGCTGTCCTCACTGAAGTAACTGGGAACCATCAAGGCCAAATGGTTGTTCCCCCACCCTTCCATTGTGGCAAGTCATCTGAAGGCAGTAAAAGAAGTAATACCTTCGACTTGACTCCAGGAAAAACTTTTCACCATGTCAAGGATCTCATATTTAGAGCATAAGACTCTTGTTACTCACACAGCCACCAAATAATTGAAAAGGAAAGCCTGCAACCATCATCCGAGGAAGGACAAAGATGCTGCATTACTCTGTCCCAGGGCAAGAAGATCTGCCTTCAGTTCCCACCCTCTTCACCAACTGTTACACCAAGAGTGGGTAAAAGTGGAAAGCTAGTGGGCCACCTCAGCTCTCCAGGAGACCTTGGATGGATGACCACCACCCGCAGCATCCCCCTCCATTCAACATTTTGTCCCCAGATATCCATAAACTCCCTTTGGGTTGGGAACCTTTTATCATGTTTTTAGGCCCTGCGAAGTTTGTCTGTGTGTATTTTAAAAGTGCCTCTATTCATCCTAAATTGTCTCAGGGGACCAACATGACTCCTGAAGAGTCCTGGGCAGCACAAAAATGGCCCTCGGGGGTGCCACATGTCACTTGTTGTTTATCCCTGTGCTACACCAAGTATGAAATGTAAGGAAATTTCCTTTATAACAGCAGCGACACTCGAGAAATAAGACTAATGTAAGTACTTCAGATGTTGTTGAATTGTATCTCCCATCACCCTTAATCAGCATGGCTAACATGGTGTGGTATGCAGAAAGTTTCATTTCTGTATCTGGAAGGCTACACAATTCTCACCCCAATCTAAAACCAACGAGCATGTTTGTTTCTTTCAGATTTAAAGTAAACATACTGAATGCCAAGGAAACTGTGTAAGTTTTCAGTAATTTCTAAGCAGATATATGTGCTTTTTTAATGTTCTAAGAAACAAAGAATAAAAACTAAGGAGAAAAGGATTGTACTTTTTAATTACTTACCTTGAAACGACAGCACACAGTTAACTGTTGATCCTTCCACATAATTTTCAGGCATAGGTGACCAAAGAAATGTGTAATAATCTCTTGCTGTACTCCAGCCAACCTAAACCAAGAACAGCAAAGTCTTAACACAATGGAAATAAGCACATTTATCTGGTATACTTAACTTTCAATTCCCACTAGACATCTCTACATTTCTTATCCAATTAACTGATGCTGTATAATTTATAAATGTATTTTTTTTAAAAAAAAATCCCAAATGAAGTTTTGCTGTAATTAAGCTGCTAGGAATGTATAAAACGGTCTATTCCAGCTTCTTCCAATATGCCCTTGGAATAGTGGACTACAAACCTTATAAGCCAGCACAATTTGCCATACTGGATGGAATGATAGGAGCTGTAGCCCACCTTTCTGGAGGGTTCCAGAATAGGGGGTATCTTTATGTAAGATACACAACATTAGGCAAAAACGCTATTTGAGCACAGGGAATACTGAAACTAAAATGAGTGCCTTTTCAGCTGTGATGCTCTTAATAAAACTGTGAGATAAGAATTTAGTTTTTGCATTGGCTCTAAAGTGTTTCCTTTATCTTACCACAATTGTAAGTTTGCAACTTCTTTTTAAAAATACATCTAGATCATTAGCGGTAGTAGCTAGTGTTTCTTGTGTTGCCTGGTTAGACTATTGAGTTTTCCACTCTGTTCCTGGTGCCAAGCAGGTATTAGCATTGTGGTGAAATCTGCCAAACCTACCCTAAATATGAGCTATCTATTTAATAATGGGGGCACAACACGCCTGCTTTAAATTATTTGTTACATACAGTATATGCTTTAAGGAACTCAGAGAAGCATATGCAAATCCCAACCTCTTCACTATTTTATTTCCACAACTACCCTATTGTTGTTATTGTTATTGTTGCCGTTGTTATTATTATTAACATTTATTTATAGAGTGCTGTAAAGTTTGCACAGTGTTTTACATTGTAAGGGTCAAAGAAAAAGAAAAAAGAAAAAGAAAAAAAAACCTGCCCAGCACCATACAATCTAAAACCTATGAGGTGATGTCAACTGGATTAGAAGAAAAAAACAATACAAAAGCGGAGCAAGGTAAATTGAAGAGCCCTCCCTCCATGACAACTCCATCTGGCCTAGGAGGGAGTGAAAGGGCAAGCTCAATTCCATTGGGCCTGCCCTAAATTAAGAAGCAAAGCCCTCCCTCCATGCCATCTGCTTTGGTCCAGGCATCAGAGGGAGAGACCTGCTGGACCTGATCCCCTTCCCCACCACCATTCCCTTCTCCTTTTGTGTCATGTCTTTTTAGATTGTAAGCCTGAGGGCAGGGAACCATCTAATTAAAAATAATAATTGTAAGCCACTCTGACAGCCTTTAGTGCTGAAGACCGGGGTATAAATAAATAAGTAAATAAATATTATTATTATTATTATTATTATTAAATTTCATTTCTTTCCTAACTCTCCTCAAGGCTCAAGGTGGGTACAATGTGTTTAAATTCAAAACACAATTTAAAAAGAAAACAGTTAAAACCCACAGGTAAAATACAATACTATGAAATCATTAAAATATACTCATGTAAGTACATTCTTTAAAAGTCATAATTTAATTTGTCTTTAATGTTGTTTTAAATACAGCTAGTATTTTCAGAAATTCATCACCCACAAAAACAGGGCTTTCTGTTACTCATAGATGATTGGAATACAAAAATAGAAAACAGAGGAAAATCAAAGACTGTTGAAAAATTTGGACTGAGATATGGAAATTAAGCAGAAGAGTGACTGATTGAATTTTGCAAAGACAATAGTTTGTTCATTGCAAGACCTTCACGCAACTAAAGAGGCAACTGTATATATGGACATTACTTGAGGGCCATTATGGAAATCAAACAGGCTACACAATTGGAAGGAGAAGTTGGAGAAGCTCCATTCTCTCTGCAAAAATAAGATCAGGAGCAGATTGTGCCATTGCCCATGAGGTACTGATATCAAAAATTAGATTAAAGCTAAGGTAGAACACTAAATTTACCATCATGTTAAAATACAATCTAAAGAACACCACTATAGAATTTTCAAATACTGTAATATAAAAAATAGATTTGCCCTAGTTGACTAGGAGCCAGAAGAACTCTGGACAGATGCCAGGGAGGTATGCAAAAAGATATTATCTGCTGCCAAAAAGAAAGAGATGCCTCAATGGATAACAGATGAAACTCTTCAAGAGTTAAGGACAGATGAGAAGTGGATATTAGAAGACAAAAATAAGAGTCAGAACCCTGAATGCAACTGCTCTGCGACTTGTGTACATGGACAATGATAACTAGTGTAATAATCAATGTAGAGAAATATAAGATAACAAAAAAGAACAAGAGGACTCTTCCACAAGATCCAATAAATCAAAGAAAAGTTTAAACCAATACAGGTGCATACCAATACAGTTGCTTTTTTAAAAAAAATATTATTTAATATTACATAAAAACAAACAAATATTACAATACACAAGAACAAAACAAAACAAACAATACAAACAAATACATTGAGATGTAATACAGTTGCTTCAAGAGTCTACTGTAATCTAACTAAATTCTATCAACAAATATAGAACACATAAGAATGACTAACAGGTTGGAAACACAATACACATTCCAAGTGAGAGGACACCATGGATTGCAAATTTCATTTGGTTGTCAGAACAGAATAAGGAGGAACAGAATGGGTTCTAGTTGGCAAGGGAGTTAGGCAAGGCTCCATTTTATCACCTCATCCATTTAACTTGTAAACTGAATATATCACATGTAAAACAGGATTAGATACAGAGGAAGGAGGCATGAAACATGGAGGAAGGAACACCAACAATTTTAAGATACAAATTAAGTCTCTCAGAAATACTCCAAAATACAAAACTGACCAAGATAGTGCCATCTTTGCTTTCTGACTGTGCAGTTGACTCACTAAGGATTCTGTCATTGTTACTTGCTACCTTTCTAACTGAATGCCTGCTGAGTCCACAAGCTAGCTTGGAGGCTATCACCACAATTAATATTTTTATGAAGGCAGGAAATAATGCCAACCAAAATTCTAACAGTGATGTGCCAAGATTAACACAAAGCCTTTATAAGATATTACATATCCCCTCCATTCTCTTTTTTTCCACCCTGCACTTAATGAACAAATAAATCTTGAGCAATCTTCATAAGTATTTAGGATCTTAGACTTGAACCTTCAAACTCCCAACTTCTTGTGCAACAATGACATTCACTCAAACACTACTATAATACCAGGAATCGTACCAAAATACATACGGCATATTCCATGAGAAGAGGCTCAAGAAACAATTTCAAACAACCAGGTTCCTGATATGATGGATAAGACTGAGCTACCTCTTTGATTACCAACTCTCATGAAGAACTAATCATTCCTTAATCCAAATCGTTTATCCCTTGAACATTAAATCTCTTTATAATACCAGCTTCTCTTACAGTGGCAGAATATTGTATTTCTTTTCCAGACAGAGCCTGTGGCCATTTGCACAATGAATTATGAGTTGGGATGAAAATGTTCTTAATTCTAAGTCTGTTCTTTAAAAGTAGTTTGCTTGGGTGTAATAACAAAGAAACAGTGCACACTTTCTCAGAAAAAAAGCCTCACTAAACACATTGAGCTCCAAGGAAATAAACACATGGATTTTTAGAACATAACAAACAAGCCAAAAATAAAATACAGTCAACAGCAGGTCAACATAAGACTGTAAAGTGAGAGAACAAGATGAGATTCCCTTGGTTCTGTCACAAAGAAGACTCTCTTCTGCACTTTTAGTAAACTTTGTTCAGATGTTTGGGGGATATGGAGAAGACCTTATGTAGACCTTTAAGTGCAGAGTGGACTGAATGGACACCCTTCAATAAATGGGTGACAACTAAATAAACTGAACAGTGCAGCTCTAAAGCTCCCATAGAGTTTAATGGGACTTCTAGACAGGCCTGTATAGTGTTGTATCTTAAATGAATCAAAAGAGAAAGTACTAGGAGATGGGAATTGACTGTCTTTTTTTTTTTAGGTTTCTAAAAGAGAATGTTATTGGTTCTACCATCATTTTCTATGGTATCTCTTGATCATGACTCTTTGGAACTCTACAGGGTAGATTACAGTATGTGAACTGATCTGTCTGGGTCATATAACACAAGAGAAAAACTAGAGTGCGAAGTTAGATCCTGCTTTCCATCTATACAATTTTTACAAAATTGCAATGAGGCCTCAAGGGAGATAGGAGTTCAGCAACAATAAATTTACCATCTAATTATGTATATTTTTAAAAGAATAATTTCAAACATTTAATTAAATTTCCACACGACCATCTCCTAATCTTTTTTTAATAAAACAAGATAGGACCACATTAAAACTTGTTGAAATGTTCCTTACCTTGAAAATACCAACCCAGTCTTTTTGGTGAGGACAGATATACGGAGTCAGAGTGTAATGGCATTCAAGGTGCACATTAGGAAGATAGCTTTTTGCTACATTTTGAAAGATAACATGTGCAAAATTTGAAGTCTGAAGAGCACTGCTTGAAGATGGAACTTCTTGGAATGATGACATAGTTGTTCTGTAAAATAATATTACATTCTTATCAATGCAACAGTATTTTAATGATGCAAAGCATAAACTCACAATCCATAGTTAAGAAGATAACATGAGATAGTTTATAGTGTTCTCATTTCAGTTTAATTAGACAGCTTTTCCTTCAAGGAGAGAATGACATCTACCCAATATCCACTGGACATCACATTTTTGCACAAACCTGTATATTTTGAACAAAACCAGCAAAATATCTCTTCTTAACCATCATTACCAATGCTATCGTTTATAAATACGATACAATAACCCCAAGAAACATACAGTAAAGATGAGAATAGGATAACAAAGCAAAACAACTCTACATTAATCATTAAGTGCAAGTTCATACACACATACAAACTTGCATGACCACAAATGGAAGATAAACACTGTACCCATACAAACTGCAGATATAAACCCTAGTAATTAATTTGAGAACTTATTCATGAAAGAACCTAATTGGATCTATATACAGTATACCATAAGATGGTTTGTTACTTCCTCATCCTGCTCCTTTTGAGAAGCTAAGTATTTTGTTAATTTTGTTTACATCTTTAATCAGGTGAAGTGCTGTTTTCCATGATCTATGCATAATAAGAGAACCATTGTGGTGTAATGCTTTGCGTGGTGGAGTAAGAGACCAGGGTTTGAATGGGTGACCTTGGGCAAGCCACACTCTCACAGCCTCAGAGGAAGGCAAAGGCAACCCCCCTCTGAACAAATTATGCCAAGAAGGCCCAGTGATATGGTCATCTTAGGGCCATAACAACTTGGAAATGACTTGAAGGCACACAACAAGATGTATAATAAATTCAGGGGATAAAAGTAGTGTGCAGTATTGCAGAAAATAGTGTGCAGTCTTACATGTAGTGCAGCCTTACCGATATTTTCTGAATGTGCTGGGGTGTAAACCCTTTGGATAAGGGTGCCCTACTGTACTAGGATCAATTCACATTTCAAGAATTATGTGCAACATTACTTGAGGGGTGGGGAATAATCTTAATCCAATTAAGAGAAGCAAGAGCTCATACTTCAGAATAGACTAAAATTTGATTTAACTCATTTTTATTGATTTTGTCCAAAAGTACAAATGCAATTACAGTGGGCCCTTGATATCTGCTGGGGTTTGTTTCTTGCCACCCCCTAAGATGCCAACATTCGTGGATGCTCAAGTCCCATTAAATGTAATGGCACAGCAAAATGGTGTCCCTTATATAAAAGGACAAAATCAAGGTTTGCCTATGGGAATTTGTATATTTTTAAAAGTATTTTCAAGCCGTGGGTGCTAGAATCCATGGATAAAAAATCTGTGGATAAGGAGGACTGACTGTAACAACTTAAATACAACAAGCTTGTAGTTTGATAAGACCCGATTTAAGTGAGATTGCATGTACTGCAGCTGGGTCCCGCATAAAACATGGGGCAGGCATGCTGTATTCGAAGAGATTTAGAATCAAACACAGTAAGAATTATTAAGAGACTTATGCCAAAAATTAACCTATCATGAAGTCCAGATGGCATCTACCCAAGTGTATTTAAATGAATCAAATCCAAAATGCTGATCTCGTAAAAAAATATGCAATGTCATAAAAACCAAGCTTCATAACAAACGATGTGAAAGTAACAAGCCTAAAAGCAATTTTAAAAATGAAACTAGAAAATATCAAGACAGTTAGGTGAATACTGTCCTCTGTGATTATGCTGTTTAATTTAAATGTTGCATTAAAATCTTATATATTAGGCTTTTGTATTCATGGCAATTCATACAATGAAGTAACTTCTTATTCATGGAAACTACAATAAGTCTACTCATCTAGGTTTATAGGAGCAAAACAAACAGTAGACTTTATTAACGTTTCTTAGTTCAGCTGATCCTCTGTATTAGGTGCAGAGAAAAACTAATCTTCTTTTGACAGAGAGAAACCACTCACTTTTATAATATATTTTCAAAGATGTGTCTATCACTTTCTTAGAGTGGGCAAATGCCAGAGGGGCTGCATTGGCCTCCCACAAGAGGAGCACATATACCCTGATTTTAATTTGTTAGGTTTTAACTTTTTTAAAATGTGCGTGTATCAAACTGTAGTTCTCCAGGTGCTTTGGACTTACCCCCAAAAGCCAATGGTCAACTATTCTGGGGATCTGAAGGATTTAACCTGGAGACCAACTGCCCTAAAAGGATGTAGGAGAAATTTCCCCAAGGCTTTGGCCCCCCATTGGCTTGTCCCAGAAGAGGCCCTGTAAAACCACAGCTACAAAACAACTTGCAATATATTGTGGAGAGCATTTTTAGTAAAATAATAATAATAATAATAATAGTAATTAAAACATCAAATTCTGGGAAGCAAAAATGGTCCTAGGACCCAAGTACACAGCTTGCCTACACTTGCTCTAATTGAAGCTCATGTTCAAAACTGATCTGCCAGTAATTCTGTCACGGTATTAAGTATACTACCACCTGCAGACAAAATCTTATTGCTATGCGCTAAAAAAAATTATTAGTACTTTGTGGAGAATCCTTGCATCATCCTAGCCCAAGCAAAGCTTCAGTATTCTTCAGAAGCTTGTGCATAAGACTTGAAATGTGAATTGATCTTAGTACAGTAGAGTACTCTTATCCAAAGGGTTCCAACCCTTCAGTGGATACACGAAACCACAGACAATAGAATATGTTTTTAATTGACATAAACAGCATATGCATTGCCACATCAGATCAATAACAGCCTAAAGCCAACATCACAATGCCATAGTGTTAGGCTAGTACAGACCTTATAATGATATACAGCATGCAAACATGAGGCAGTGCAAGAGTTCACCCTACTACACTCCTCAAAAGAGCATGCAATTTCTGGGATTTTCCACTCTCTATTAATATTGCATAGGTATGTCCATTCCATTTCCATTTGGGTCTCATTAATGTAATCCAAAGATTATTTATAGTTTTAAAACCTTTCAAATTTTAAAAATCTGTTTTTAATACATAGTGTTGAACATGTTTTTATGTTTACGTTATGAGAGAAACATATTTTTAGCTTATTCAAACTATCGTACTGTTTTTGGCCTGTTTAACCAGTTTTAATGCTATTGTGCCCTGTTTCCCTGAAAATAAGATCCCCATATAATAAGACCTAGTAGAGGTTTTGCTGAATTGCTAAATAGAAGGCCTCCCCCGAAAGTAAGACCTAGCAAAGTTTTTGTATATAAATATATACAGTATATAATAAATGTTCAATTTTTTTGTTCAACAATAAATGTGAATTCTTCTCAATGGAAAAATAAGACCTAGTGCATCTTTGGGAGCAAAAATTAATATAAGACACTGTCTTATTTTCGGGGAAACATGGTAAGCCACTCCAAGATCTCTTGATATAGAGCGGGGTATAAATATTTTAATGAATTAACAAAAATGGACAGCATATAGTACCGGTCTTTTAAAAAGTGAACTGCCAATATATTTCCAGTCTGAATTCAAGGTATTTGGGATGTCTTCTGAAGTCCTAAATCACTTGAATTCTCAATACTTGAGAAAGCATCTCTCCCCAAGTATGTCTATTTGAGCATTAAGGTTGCTCTGAGAGGGGGTTGTCTACACGTCCTGCCAGTAAGGTCAATAAACTGTGTGGAAATGGGCCTTCCCAGCTGTGAAACTACAATTGGGGAATGCCCTTCTCTTGGAGAGCACACTAGTGTCAACACTCATTTTGTTGGGGTGCTTGACTGTTTCTCAAGGCCTTCAGGGCTCATTAATTCAACCCAACTACTGTTGCACATAGGTTTAAAATTTAAAATCTTTTAAATCTCTTTTTTTTTAACTCATTATATTGTTTAATATGTTTTAGTTTATTTTAGTTTATTTCAACTGTTTTATTGTTTTAAACTGTTTAACCTGTTTTAGTGTTATCTGTAAGTCACCCTAAGATCTTCTGGTGTAGGTCAGCTTGGTGTAGGGGTGTGAGCATTGGACTATGATTCTGGAGAGCAGGGTTCGAATCCCTGCTCAGCCACAAATGCCCACTGGGTGACCTTGGGCAAGTCACACACTCTCAGCCTCAGAGGCAATCCCCCTCTAAAGAAACTTGCCAAGAAACCCGTGATAGGTTTGCCTTAAGCTCACCGTAAGTCAGAAGACCTGAAGGTACACAACAGAAATATACACATATTGTAATAAATGAGCTACAGTACTTAACATATATTTTATGCCCATAATAAATACTTCCTGTGGTTTCCACCGGGTGAAAACAACTGATAATTATTGATATTCTTCTGGTTCCTAAACCGTGCTTGCTACAAATTTTTAAATGATCAAAGCCACATAATACCAGAATAATATGTATGGAACTGTACAGGTAAAATTTGGAACTGAAAGAAGTTAGTTTCTCTTCTATAACGTAAACATTTAAATGAAGAAAAGTTACTTCCTTCCTGGAAGGTTTAGCTACAAGCCACAGCACTGTTATCTATCAGCAAGGAGCAGCCACAAGTGCCGTGCAAGTAAAGAAACCATCTAGAGCAGTGTTTCTCAAACTATCTGATGTGAGGGACTGGATTTTCCCCCAAATATACCAGGGCCCATATTTGTACTGATGACTGCAAATGTTTGCTTATTTCATGGAAACCTGCCCAACAACAGCAGCCAGTGGCTCAAGGATCAGCACTCTGAGTCATGCTGTTCAGGACAGCATCTACCTGCTAAAGTCCTCTGAAGCAAAAGCTGTTTTGAACTGAGATGGCCACATCTTCACACACCTTGTAATTTGCAAATACAAAAAGAAACTGAACTTTATCCAAGAGAACTCGGTAACACTATCTTGTTTCCTCCTTCTACCTGCTTATAGTCATGGTGGAGGAGGAGTTGCACAAACTTCCCATCAATGGCTGCGTTCACACTGGAGATATAAACCGGTTTAAGTGCCATGGCTCAATGCTGTGAAATTCTGGCGCCCCACAACAAACTACAATTCCCAGAATTTCACAGCATTGAGCCATGGCACTTAAACTGGTTTATTTCTCCAGTGTGAACGCAACCACTGTTTTCCTGCCAAGTTTGTTGTTGTGTGTGTGCCTTTAGTTTCCAACTGATGACACCTCTAAGACAAAGGTATCATGGGGGTTTCTCGGCAACTTTTGTTCAGAGGAGGTTTCACTTCGCCTTCCTTTGAGGCTGAGAGAGTGTGACCCACCCAAGGTTACCCAGTGGGCTTCCATGGATGAGTTGGGGGAGTTCATGTCTTGATCCCCACAGTCCAAACATTCAAAGTGCTACACTAAACTGGCTCCCCCTACTAAATTTGTTGTTGTTGTTGTTTTATGCTTTTCAGTCATTTCTAACTTACAGAGACTCTAAGGTGAACCTATCATGCTTTTTTTCTGGGGCTGAGAGTGACGAACCCAAGAACGTCTAGTGGGTTTCCACAAAATGGGAACTGAATTGAACCCTGGGTTGTAGTCCAACATTCAAAGCACTACAACACGCTGGCTCTGCTAAATTACCGCAAAGGAAAAGAGAGATGGAAAGCACCTGATACCTTCCCCTTCCACGCCAGAGAAGCAAGGTTAATACAGTGGGCCCTTGGTATCCGCTGGGGTTTAGTTCCAGGACCTTCTGTGGATACAGAAATCCACGGATGCTGAAGTCCCATTAAATAAAAAGGCGTAGTAAAATGGTGTCCTTTTCATTACTGTTGCAGATTTGGAAGTATGAAGCAATTTTGTTTTGTTTCTTGGGGGGAGGGGGGTCCCAAGTGATATATAAATAAAATGGTATTGAGAAAATCTACATATATTGAGCTTTGAAATACACTGAACTTTGAACAGTATGTTTGACAGTGGAGCACACTCCCTCAGAGAGTGGTGGAGTCTCCTTCTTTGGAGGTCTTTAAACAGAGGCTGGATGGCCATCTGTCAGGGGGGCTTTAATTGAGAATTCCTGCATGGCAGAATGGGGTTGGACTGGATGGCCCTTCTTGGGGTTTCTTCCAGCTCTAGGATCCCATGACAGAGAGCTCTTAAGGCCTCACTGAACTCCTGCACAGGAAGCAGCCAGAGCAGCAGAAGTGGAACAGGAACACTAAGCAGATTATCGCATTACACTCTTAAAGTGTTGCTGTTCCACTTTTCCTGCTCTGGCTGCCTCCTGTGGCATTCTGGGATTTGCAGTTCTAAGGAGAAGGCATTTAGAATTCCCAGCCAGAGAGCTCTGAGGCCTCACTGAACTACAAACCCCAGAATGCCACAGGAGGCAGCCAGAGCAGTGAAAGTGGAATAGCAGCTCTGCCATAAGAGGGTAGTGCTCTTATAGCGCTGCTATTCCACTGTGACTGCTCGGGCTGCATTCTGGGGTTTGTAGTTCAGTGAGGCCTAAGAGCTCTCTGGCTGGGAATTATAGACGCCCCTCCTTAAAACTGCAAATCCCAAAATGCAACAGGAGGCAGCCAGAGCAGTTAAAATGGAATAAGAGCACTATAAGAGTGTAATGTGTGGTAATCTCCTTAGAGACACTGCCATTCCACTTTAACTGCTCTGGCCTCCTCCTGTTGCATTCTGGGATCTGCAGTTTTAAGGAAGGGCATTTGGAATTCCCAGCCAGAGAGCTCTGAGGCCTCGCTGGACTACAAATCCCACAATGCAACAGGAGGAGGCAGCCAGAGCACAGTCAAAGGGGAACAGCAGCACTATAAGGAGATTACCACACACTACACTCTCATAAGACTGTAGTGGTCACGTCCCTGCTGCACTACACTCTCAGGGACAGTGCTACTACTATTCCACTTTTCGCTCTGGCTGCCTCTTCCAATGTTGCATTGTGGGATTTGTAGTCCAGCGAGGCCTAGGAGCTCTCTGGCTGGGAATTCTAAACTGCCTCCTCCTTAGAACTACAAATCCCAGAATGCAACAAGATTAGGAAGAGGCAGCCGGGCCACTCGAAGTCGACTAGGCCCCTTCTTACCTGAGTTACCGCCTCAGCGAGAGGCTTCAGCGACAGCTTCCGACACCCTCAGCCGCCATTAACGCCTCTCTCTCTCAGGAGGACGCCAGGACACGCCCCCTCGTTCCTTTTTGCGTCACGTCCTGTCCCTGACGTCACGCGCTCGCTCTCCCTTCCTTATCCTCCTCCTCGCGCGTCACGACGTCGGCCACGCCCACCGCGACGTGCGTGCGCGTGTTAACTTCGGTACGTGATGACGTCATCCTTCCGCCATTTTGTGTTTCCTCCTCCTCCTCCTCCTTCTGAGTCTTCCTGAATCCTGACCTTCTTCTGTCTCTTGATCTTAATGGCGACTATAATATGAGATTATCACACTAGGGGGGGTCAATCCCGTTACCATCCCGCAATTGACAATAATGGGATATTATTTCATTGCCAGTAATGGGATGGTTCCTGGAATTGTGTGTCCCGGTGTGATAATATCAAATATTAAGGCTTTGAGATATAGTTAGTGTGGCAAGGTTTTTGTTCAGAAGGGGGGAGGGTTTCCCTTTGGCATCTTCTGAGGCTGAGAGAGTGTGACTACTAATACTGTGACAGGATTCGAACCTTGGTCTCCACAGAGTTGTAGTCCAACACTCAAAACACTTAATCACTTTGGTTCTTTGCCAAGGAAATAAGGGCTGCATCCACACTGGAGAAATAGTCCAGTTTGGAAGTGTTTTAACTCTTTTTCTGACTCAAGGCTATGGAATTCTGGGAGTTGGAGTTTGTTGTGGGGCCCAGAGCGGAGCAGAGCTCCGCTCTGGACCCCACAACAAACTCCAACTCCCAGAATTCCATAGCCTTGAGCCAGAAAAAGAGTTAAAACACTTCCAAACTGGGTTATTTCTCCAGTGTGGATGCAACCAAGATCCGTTAAATACATGGGAGTGAGGGGAAACCCCATTGGTGATTTTGGGCCAAAGTCACATTCTCTCAGTCTCAGAGGAAGGGAAGGGCAACCCACCCGTCCCGAATAAATCTTGACAAGAAAACATCTCAGGGTTGGCATATAAGTCAGAAACCACTCAAAAGCACCCAGCAATAAACTGCAATTCGACAGTGAAAGAGCCAGTGTGGTTTAGTAGTTTGGGTAATGGATTATGACCCTAGAGACCAGACTTTGAATTCCCGCTCAGCCTTGGGCAAGCCACACTCTGTCAGCCTCATAGGAAGACAAAGGTAAAGCCCATCTGAACAAATCATGCCAAGAAAACAATAGATACAAAAATATTTGAAATTTAAAATCCAAATATAACAAAATTAACAGCCATTGTCATAGTCTAGCATTTTTCTACCTCTCACTGACACGTCAAGCCCACAATAAACACGATAAAGTAACAAGAAAACTAATAGGTTACAAGGGTGGTTTATTTATTTTTTATTTGCTTTTGAAGTTTTACTAATTTTTATTTAAATTGGTAAGTTTATCTAAAGTAAAGATTATATAAAATGGGCGTATCCAACACAACTCTCATGTGTAGAAGCTGTAATAGAAATACTACTTCCCTTCAGCTATAAAACTTTTTATTACATACAAAACAGTTGATCACAAAGATTGAAAGGGTGGTTTATTTCTGATTGCCTAGACTGGGGAAGAAACAAAAATAAAGTGCAAAGGTGTTTAGCAGAATAATAAAAGGAAAACAGAATGGGGTGGGAATCTGCTATTGCCCTTGTTTGATATTTCACTTTTAAAACCTTTATACAAGCACACCAATTTTTGCAGATATGAAGCTAATTTGCCTAGTTTATCCGAAGGTAAATTAGCTGTTCTAAACTGGAAATGGTAACCAAGCTGGTTGACCGTCTCTTTTCATGCACATGCCATTTTTATAATTTCATTTCTATTTATCCATTCGTCAACATTGGCTTTGTTATCTAATATGAGCAGAAGTTGTGTGGCATGCCACAGATGCTACTATTGATTTGAAATACTGTATGTTCACTTTCATTTTCTGCTATAAGTCTTCAGATTGACTTCTAATTTTTTGTCCTACTTTCTAATGTGGAATGGAGGGGGGAGGAAAGAATAGTGCTAACTAAATTACTTGGGAGAAGTCCATTGACGCTATTTTATTTGGTGCAGGCCACAAAGGAAGTTGCATCTGTACATGTCAGTCTCTAAACAGTACAGTACATGTTTCTTTTAATGCTTGGCATGATACAAAACTGCACAAGCATAAAAGGCAGCCTACCTTAATCTTGGCCATTATCAATAAAGGATTTCCCCATCTGTATTTTTATACCATTTCTAATTCTTTCTGTCTTGGCAACTGTTAATTTGTTTTCTTGGTTGAGTTTTTCTTAATTGAGAGAATGCATGCATTGGCTGATCAAGATGGTAGGATGTAGTCTGCTTCATTGCATTGCATGTAACAGATGGTAATTGCGTTGCACATAGCAGGTGCCTCAATTGAATAACAAAATGCTATGGCTATGATATAAACTCGCCGATAAGGAACAAGTATTGTTTCCAAACCATGGTAGGAATTCACTTAAGGCCACATGCATAAAAAGTAAAGGTAAGTCACCTTATCACATACATTTTGGTACTCGATCTGGGCACAGGCCGGGGACGTGTTGCCAAGGGAAAACGGATTTTACTGCACACCAAAACTGTCCTCAAAATGGCCCCATTCCCTCCCTGGTGCCAAGCTGTTCAATGCAGAGGCATGAGATTTTGGCACTGGGGATGAAATGGAGCCATTTTGAGGACAGTTTCGGTGCACTGTAAAATCCGTTTTCCCTTGGCAATGCACGTCCCCGGCCTGTGCCCAGATCGGGCACAAAAATGCATGTGATAAGGTCCTAGGTTTCCCCTTTGACCAGGTTGTCAAGTTGTGTCTGATTATAGGGGGTGGTGCTCATCTCCATAACCTAGCCGAAGAGACAGCATTATCAAAGACAACTCTGTGATCATGTGGCCAGCATGACTGCACAGAATGCTGTTACCTTCCCACCAAAGTGGTACCTATTTATCTTGTTGCACTTTTACATGATTTCTCGCTGCTATGTTGGCAGAAGCTGGGACTAGTGATGGGAGCTCACTCCATCATGTGGTACTTGGGCCTCAAACTGCTGACCTTCCAGTCTTGTGATTTTCAGAGTCAGCCTCTTAACCACTGAACCATCTATGCATGCATGGGGCCCAAAAGTTATTGTTTCACAAAGGACGTATTCTGCTGATAGCCCTGGAAGTAGAGTTGTAATTGTAACTGCACATCCTTTACTTTCCATTGTGGTGCAATCTATAACTTTCATTGTGATTATGCCTTGCAAGATGTACATCTTATACAGTGTGCCATTCTCACCCATAGGAGTTCAGTACTGCCCCGCCAGATGGAAAACAGTACAGGAGCTCAAGCCCATATTAGTCAATGGGCAGTGATGTGGTGAGGTTGCATGCATGTTCTACCATTGATTAATATGGGGTGAGGCAATCCGCAGGAGCTCCAATCAGTGAATGGCTAACCGACCAATATGGCGGGATCACTGACCTTTCTTTTCACTGTGATTATGCATTGCTGTTATCCCTCCTATACTTTGCATCATATATTTTGCAAGGTGCAATGGCACCCAATCATTGACATCTGTTGCATAATGTTACTATTCTGTTGGAGGGGGGTTGCCTAGTGTTTCTGTGGATATGTCTACATGTGAGTATTTACATTATACTAAGGCGGATGTTGGATTGAGGCCAATGTATATCATATTTGCCATTTGTATTTTATTCCATTGTTCTAGCTATTATCAGCAGAACATATCATGAGGCTTTGGAAACTGTTTCAGATAATTTTGTACATGTTTCACTTAACCTGAAACACAGGAACTAGCAGTTTTCAATACTTGTTATGTCTAAGCAATTTGTTTCCTTCAACATAGCTCTGCCTCATCTAAGCATTCACTTTCTAAATTTTCTTCTTCAAAGTTAAAATTTTTAAATGTATATTTAGAAAAGTTAGCACAAACAACAATCTACAATCATTAAATCCTCCCCCAAAAACTAATTTTAAAAATATTCTTATGCCTTCAAAGACTCATCGACACTGGCCAAAAGCCTCAAGATTTGGCAGGAGTTGTACTTCAACATATTGGAACTTTTTGAAAGATCTGTGCAAGGTACCTCTTTCTCCAAACTATTTCTGGTGAATGTCTTGAGCCCACTGTAACGTTTGAAAATCAGGTTATGTGATATGTGTAGGCGGTTTACTCCCAGGAGATTTCAGTTCAGTGCTGGGTTAATTCTCACGTCCGGCTCCATTGTCTGTGTTCAAATTTTTATTTCTGCGTTGTTCCACTGATGAAGCATTGAAGGGGGTATGACCTTTTCCACACAGGTTCTCCTCTGACCTTCTTTTCCTCCTTCTATTTCTGGAAGGGGAGGAAACCACATCCTCAAGCAAAATAAAAGGCATGAAACCCTGGTATATCACAGGAATGGATGTGCTTTTATTGGATGTGCTGGTGAGAACAACCGCCACAAGCTGGGTAACCCAGGAACATAACAGCCCAACATTTACTGGACTGTAAATGTAAAAAAAAGCTCCTGGGTTTTTTTTTCTTTAATGATTTAAAGGACAATATATTTTCTATTTTACTCTTACTAGCTGTATCATGCAATACTATCATATATCTCTGTACTGTATATTATATAAAGCAGTAGAAAGAATTCTACACTGTTGTAGGACAGTTTTTTGGATGATGGAAACATAAAGCATAATGATGACAGTGTGTAAGGGTACCAATGTAGAGTAGCACATATCAATGCTTCATTATGGATGTAGTCTGGCTTTTGCGCCAGTCTTCCAAAAAAGCCTCAGGCTACATTGAAATGTGAAAGGTATATATCAGTCATCACTTAAACAGGAGTTCATTTTTGGTGTTGCCATATAGTGTGCTTTATAAGTATGGTAAGTTTTTCATCTATAATAATCTAGGAGAAAATTAATTGTGACATCACTCTGCATCTGCCTTTTTCAGTCATAAATGATGTTCCTGTTAGACTCAGTTTGACAATGTTTGATCCCTGGGTACTAAAACTAATCATGGTACACATACTTATAGAAAGATGGAAGGCATCCCTTTGGAACATATTAGAAATAACATATTGCTAGTATCGCCTGCACAGGAGAAACGCCTGTGTGTATTTTGGATATCTTTGCCAACCCTTAATTGGAATTGATGAACTAAATCTATTCAAAGGTTGCCAGGTTATTTAAATCAGTGTGCGTGAGACTGATGAAATGTGTGACTTTTCCCATAAGCACATAGGTGAGAGCAGACATGTTAATTGTGTATGTGTGTATGTGTGGGAGGGTGGAGCGTCAGAGGTAAAAGAAAGACTTAAGGTGTGAAACTTGGCAGCTTTGCACTGCACAATGGGCACAAGGAACCACATTTTCTGTCAATGAGCACATCTGAATGGCTGTTATTTCACAGTTGGATGACTGTATTGTTAAAGTAATGGAATGTTTTTTAATAAATGCAAATTGTGAATTAAGCGCTTGAACTCACTATGATTTTGCTCTCTGGTGTGTAATTAATATGTGTGCTTTGGAGACCCATGTCTGAGGGAGTGTTTCATTTCTTATTTATAGTGCACACATTTTTAAACTTCTTGCACACCTTTTTGCATACGCAGCATCCTATACTTGTAATTTTGTTTTTAAAACCTTTTGCCCTAAAGCAGAGGTGGGCAAGGCATGACCCTCCAGATGTTTTTGTGATTGGATTATGACTCCCAGCAATCCTAGCTAGCATAGCCATAGATGGGCACTCAAGGACTGCTGGGTGTTCCAGTCCAGTGATATATGGAGGACTGGCATTTTGCTCATCTGTGATGTAGACAGATGGCCAAAAGATTGCTTTAGCCATTGCCACCAGTCTCCCATCATTAACAATTGGGTTGGAATGTATGGTTCAATAACAGCAGCCTTGCAGAATGAGATCAATTTTGAGCTTCTGATACAAGAATGCTCCTGGCCCTGTTTACCTCTTCACTGCTGAAGGTCCACCTTCTTAAAGCTTCTCCGTGGATCTACACAGTCACAAAGTCTAGCTCTCAGATTTCAGTGCCCCACTAAATCTCAATGTTAACATCTTCATTTTCCCAGACAAATTTTGTGGCAGATACATGAACAAGTCTGAATACTGTGTTGGTGATGATGCAGAACTTGACAAAGTTATTTTAGACTACATTCTCTTAAAATCCCCAGCCAAAAAGTATTGGATTTTAAAACACTGCACATTGAATTAGACGAAGTTATCTTTGGACAGACATCAACTATTTGCACATACTTGTTTTTCTTTAAAACTATTCTGTACCTTGCATTGTTGTGTAAATGTGCTTAGATGTAAGCCTCAGTGGCACTTAATTCTTTTCCAGATCAATTCCCATTCCCCATCCATCCCTCTACAGCCTTATCGAGTTAATCACTATAATGTCTAGGCAGGTTTGTTTGTTGTGGTGTCTTGTGCAGTATTTTAAAAGTGCTACACATGCAAATGTAATGCTTACTTGAATTCCCATTATAGGAGTGTAGTTAAGCAAGAATAGAAGGGGTATGTTAAGGAAAATGTGAGTATTAGTGTCTCTGGGAAATCTAAGACAGCTTAAGGCCTACACTTTTCCAGGTCAATGTGAATTCTTTCTAGTTGCTGCAACTACTACACATGTGAATTCTCATTACAGAAATGCTGAATCAGTCCATGGTGGATAACATTTTATAAAAATAAAGAACAGCTCTGTGTGTGTGTGTGTGTGTGTGTGAAAAATAAATAACTTACCTTGTGGTTCTCTTTTTTTACAGAGTTAATTGACTCTCATTTTAAAAATAACCATTAAATTAAACCTTACTACAAGCATGCAAAATAAACGTGTACCTACAGTCTCAGAAAAAATCATTAATTACTCTGTCACACTCATACACATGAAGTGGCAACCAATCATGACTATTTATTTTAAGTTTTCATTTCATGAAAATGGCTCCAATCCGGAAATGGAATGATAGATGACATTTATTTGTAAAAGCTTTAAGTTGTAAAAGTTTATTTGTAAAAGTTTTAAGAATCAGATCCATTCTTTTACTGTTGAGATCAAACACATTAAAATCACAACTTTAAAAAGCTGCTGCTTAAAAGCAGGTGAAGTGGTCTCGAGCCCAACTTTTCTCAGCAATAGCCTTGGGTCCCCAGTTCAAAATGTACCACATCTTGCAATCATACGTCCACCTTCCTGTGCCTGCAATATTTTCTGTCCTCTTTTCTTCTGTACAATGCCTACGTAAAGTTTCCCAGTGTCCATAGATGGGCGAGTTGGTGCTATCTATGCATATTTTAATTGCAGCCATCAATCTGCAGTGCCGTAATAGCAAGTGTGAAATATTTATGTAGCACATACAATTATTTTAAGAAAATACGGTAAGTGCTGTTGTTTGTCCAATTTTGTTCTTATCGTTCGTAGTGTAAACTGGATCTGCAGAAGCCAATGGGAGAACTGGGCCCCCTGACAAATTCGTCCCAGACTATTCTTCAGCCAGCAATTGAATTCCCTGTCGGTGGACACAGGAGGAGCCTGGGTTAGGGTACCCCAGTCCAGGCTGAGGTCAAGGAAAATGCACTCCCAAGGGTTACATGGTATAGAGGCAAACAAAGTCAAAGTGCACAGGGATGACCTATTTCCCCCTTCATAGCTAGGAGAACTGTACAAGCAGGTTAGCAACAGACAAAAATTAACTCTCCCAATTCTTTTTCAGCCTTCATATCTTTTCTCAGCCTCAAACAGCAAAGTGGAGGCAAAAAGTATCAAACAAGGTCTTTAGTACAAACTGACTCTTACCTGCTACAAGAAAGCTATTAACAGTTGGCCATGACACTAACAAGGACTCAAAAAACCATCAGCCTGGTTGCAGAGGTTCAGCTCATTACAGAGATCTTAAGCTCTTGTTGAGGAATTGCAAGACTTGGTATAAACCCTATTCTGCTGACAAAATACAAGATACACATATCAGTGAAACATTTTGCTGGTGTTTACATGCTTGTGGAATGGGGGGAACTAGGGGCAGGACTTGAGTGATGCAAAAAAAAAGGTACATATGCCTCTAAGCTACAGTCCTGCCACAAATGTGACATAATTTTACACCAACTACAGACTTGGCACATGGATGCCAGAATCCTGTTGGGAAGACCAAACTAAAGTAGATCCAATGACTCAAATGTTGCCATGTTGAGTCAATGGATCTACTCTATCATCAGGATTAATAACAGGCACACATCAGTGTCCCTATCATTTATTTAAATGGAGGAGAGGAAAAATGCCTTACATCACTATCTTGCCCACATCGTGAAAAATGAGGATAGGAGATGGCTACTTGGCAAAAAAATGTAATGGATGTGATGGGAGGCAATGGCATGTTTGAATGTTTTGAAGGAAGACTACGCTTGGGACATATCCTCATTGCCATATGTTAAACCATACCTAATTTCCAAAGATAACTGAGGGCATGTCTGCTATTATGATAATACCTGATAATTTTCTGGGTTGGGTGGTCGCATGTAAAATCTCAGAAAACCAAAAAAATTGTCTTAGAATCCAAGTTCAGTAACAAGGCCTGGGATTTTCCCTTTATCAGTCCTGTGAGTTTCCAGAAATAAAGTAGCATAGGGTTTAGTGGGAAGTGTTGGGTTCCTTCAAGTCACTGGGTGATCCTAAGGTAATAATAATATTAATAATTTATTTGTATTTCCCCGCCTCTCCCTAAGGATTGAGGTGGGATTACAACCTAATAAAATACATTCAATAATACAATTTACAATAAAAATACAATCTACAACTATAATAACAATAAAATCAATTTTCCCTATAACATGCAACAAGCATTACAAATAATTCAGTAATCATGATCTGAGGGGTATTCCTATCATGGGAGGGTTCTTGGCAAGATTTGTTCAGAGGGACTTGCCAATGTCTAAGAGTGTGTGACTTACTCAAAGACACTTTCCATGGCAGAGAATGGATTTGAACCCTGGTCTTCCAGGCATTACTCAAGTAGCACTCAGACCACTACACCACATTGTCTCTCTTTTGTGGGACGGACTTCCATGTAAGTAAGCACAGGATTGCAACCAAGCTTAAGTAAACTCAAGAGTACTAAACTTGGCTTTTGGTAAATCAATTCAGCAATACTGCATTAGATACCTATTGGAGGAAATATCTAACCAATAGTCAATGATTTGGCTGATTTTATAAAAGTAATGTCTACAGACTGAAGGTTATATTCAGAGATACGTATGGTGAAGAAAAGTAGCTGAGAAAATTTGTTCCATATCATATTTACTAAGATTTCCCCACCCCGCCCCAGAACCCCCAACTGCTGAACACCAAAACCATAAAGCTTGCATTATTGCCTTTAAAACACAATGCCCCATTGATGGAAGAATAGCTTTCAAGCCAATTAAAAACTGGCAGTCATCCTATTCCTGCCAAAGTAATGCTTGTTAACAGTTCATTTTTGTGACATGGTTTTTCAGCATAATTATGCATTTCTAGAAAGCCTATTTAGTGCTTATGAGTATTTTGAAATCTCTTTTATAGACATTTTTAGCCTTTACTTTCATATTGAGAGGTATTTTAAAGGTTATGGGCACCTATATATTTAATATAGGGGAGACAAAAATGTTATAGTGTGTAGAAATAAGCTATGCAGTTAACAAGCAGTTAATGCCTCTGTTTACATTTTAAATATCCTACAATTTTGGGGGGGGGGGGGGGGGGGAATACACCAATCAGTTTGAGAGACTGTATTATTAGTGGTAACTCTATCAATAGTGCTGACCCCTTTGGAACATTTCTTGTTTTGTTTTGTAATGATATTTTAACACAGTAGTAAGCTTTCATTACGGCTTACTTGAAACAAAAAACAAAAGCCTAGCAAAATTGTTATATTTCATTAACAGCTAAGACACAGCATTCTACATTTTGTGCTAATTTCTCACACATCATTGTATTACGTTTCACTGCTGAAATCAATTATCATGGGAACTGGAAATAACTTTTAATGAATACCTGATTTGCAAATAATTATAGTCAGAAACTGAATTTTTCAAGGTGAAGAAACCCAAGATTTTCAAGTACACAACGCACAAGCTGAACTTCGTAGAAAACTACAACTCCCCCCCCCCAAATCTGAGTTTGAAAATTAGAATCAGTGTGTTCCTTCACCTTTACTGTTTTTAATTTTAATTTTGATTGAATTTTCACATATACAAAAAAGAAATAGCCAACATTACATACGTAACATTACATAGCATAACATACATAACATTACATCTTGTATTAAAAAATGTTTTTTGTTCCTTCACCTTTGCACAACTGGAACGATGCAGTTACCTCAAGGAAGAGATTTGACAAATGAATTATGTGTTATTTCATAATTTATCATGTAGTGGACAAAAGGCAAATCATTTTGCCCTCTGGCTCTTTTTTGCAGTCCTGAAAATCATCCAAACTGCCACAGAAAATCTAGACAAATGTAGCAGTACAGGTGGGCTTAATTCCACCCACCCCCTGCCACCTCTTAAACCCTAACAAAATGAAACATTGAAAATCACAAAGACACACATACAGGTAAAACAAAAGTGACCTAGAATCATAGAAATATAGAGTTGGAAGAGACCAAAAGGGACATCTAGTCCAACCCTGCCATGCAGGAACTCACAATCAAAGCACCCCCAACAGATGGCCATCCAGCCTTTGTTTAAAGACCTCCATAGAAAGAGACTCTACCACCTACTGACAGAATGGGTTCCACTGTTGAACAGCACTTACTGTCAGGAAGTTCCTCCTAATGCTGAGGTGGAATCTCTTTTCCTGTAGCTTGCATCCATTGTTCCGGGTTGTATTCTCTGGAGGAGCAGAAAATAAGTTTGCTCCATCCTCAGTATGACATCCCTTCAAATACTTAAACAGGGCTATCATATGACCTCTTAACCATCTCTTTCCCAGGCTAAACATACCCAGCTCCCTAAGTCTCTCCTTCCAAATCCCTCACCATTTTAGTCGCCTTCCTCTGGACACGCTCCAGTTTCTCCACATCCTTTTCGAATTTTGGTGCCCAGAGCTGGACCCAGTTGGTGAGTCCTGACCAAAGCAGAATAGAGTGGGACTATTACTTCCCTTGATCTAGACACTATACTTCTATTGATGCAGCCTAGAGTGGCACTGGCTTTTTTAGCTGCTGCATCATAGGACGTTAACACACAGGAGGGATTTCTCTCAATTTCGAAAGAAATTAAAGTGGGGCCAGTTCGGAATTGAGTGAATTTGCTAATTCAGCGATTATAACGTGATTGTGTATTGATGCCGCATACCATTTGGAACTGCCCGAAGTTGCCTCCCATTGCCCGAAATTGCACGTGATAGTTTCTCACGCAATAATGTGAAACCCCACAGTTGCGTTCGGAAGGATTTCCTATTGCCAGAAAATGTGTATGATTGGCTTTCACACAATAACATGAAACCCCATGATTGTGTTCAGATTGCCATTGGATTATACTTCCAATTCCTGTCGTGTGATAAACTCCATACTGTTGACTCATGTTCAACCTGTGGTCTACTAGGACTCCTATATCCCTTTCACACGTAGTCTCTTTAAGCCAGGAGTCCCCCATCGTTTACCTATGCATTTTATTTTTTTGCCCTAAGTGCAGTGTTGAAATTCATTTTGTTAGTTTTGGCCCAGCTATATAATCTACTAAGGTCATTTTGAATTTCAGTCCTCTCCTCTGGGGTATTGGGGACTTGAAAACTTGTCTTGCCATCATCTTTGCATTGATGCAGTATGTTTATCACAGGGGAGGAACTTCTCTCAATTTCAAAAGAAATGAAAGTGGGGCCAGTTCAGAAATGAGTGAATTTGCTAGTTCAGTGAATTTACGTGATGGCATATTGACGCTGCATCACATTCGGAATGACTTCCCATTTCCCGAAATCACCCAAAATTGAATGTGATAGTTTCTCACACAATTACATGAAACCCCATGATTTTGTTCGGAAGGACTTCCCATTGCCCGAAAATGCATGTGGTAGTCTCTCACGCAATAACGTGAAACCCAATAATAATAATAATAATAATAATAATAATAATAATGTTTTATTTATACCCCGCTCTTCAGCCAAGACTATCAGAGCGGCTTACAATTTGTTAATTAGACATTTCCCTGCCCTCAGGCTTACAATCTAAAAAGACACGACACAAAAGGAGAAGGGAGAGGTGGTGGGGAAGGGGCAAAGTCCAGCAGATCTTCTCTCCCTCGGAGGCCTGGACCAAGGCAGATGGACCGGAGGGAGGGCTCTTCTTTCCTTCAGGCAAGCCCTGTTAGAGCTGGCTTGCCTTTCTCTCCCTCAAGATGGTGGATGGAGGGAGGGCTCTTCTTGCTTGCAGAAGGAGCTGGGCTGCTTTTCTCTCCCCCTCAAGATGGTGGTTGAAGAGAGGGAGGGCTCTTCTTGCTTGCAGAAGGAGCAGGCCTGCCTTTCTCTCCCCTTCAAGATGGTGGTTGATTGCGTTCGGACTGCCATTGGATTATGCTTCCAATTTCTGTCGTCTGATAAACTTGTATGTCAAGCTGGTATAGTGGCAAAAATGAACAATCACCCCTGGTGCCGTTGCACACTTCCTTTAACATATGCACTAAACCAGCGGGAGAGGTTGTGCAGCGCTTCTATGCTGGTGACAGCCATTTCCGTCTTTCCTTTTTATTTCATTCCAATTCAAGGTTTCTAGTTATAAACTAATGTCTGGTATCAGTGATGGTCTGTGTTTGGGTGGAACCAATAAATGGATGCCAAACAGTGGTCCTTTTGATCAGACAAGCAGGTCAGAAAAGAGGGATTAATCCTGCACCTGATATGGTTACGCTCACCCTCAAGAGTCAAGATTACCGATTGGGTGTAGTTTCAGTCTGGAAGCTGTAGGCCCAGTTTTTAGTTGTAGCCAGGAGTAGCCACCACAGCAGAGACAGAGAATTGTACTACTACAAGTTGATCTCCCTTTATTATCGTAAACCACCCTGAGGATCTTTGTGAGTTTCAAGGCATGTTTAATTATATATGCCAAACTTCAGAATATCTATAGTGTACCCATACGAGGGATGTAGCTATTAGCGCGATAAGAGGTTTGACCCCCAATAAGTACAGTATTCTGTACCCCCAATGAAATTTTACATCAGTACCCAAACTTTTAACATTATGGTAATTTAAGACTTCAGTAGAGCATTTGGAAATCCAAAGAAAAGTGGCTGTTACCAGTATACCAAATAAACTCTTTGCTCTTCCTTGTGTGCCTTCAAGTCCTTTCCATTATTTCCTAAGGCAAATCTATGATGGGATTTTCTGGTGCTGAGATTATATGATTCACTCAAGGAATGAATGAATAAAGAGTGTATCCACGTTGCAGATATAAAGCAGTTTGACACCACTTTAACTGCCACGACTCAATGCTATGGAATTCTGGGATTTGTAGTTTTGCGAGCTGCTTTAGCCTTCCCTGTCAGATGTCTGGTGCCCTGCACCAAACTACAAATCTCAGAATTCCATAGCATTAAGCCATGGAAGTCAAAGTGGTGTCAGACCGCTTTATTTGTGCAGTGTGGCAGAAGCCTGAAGAAACAAGGGGCCAAAACACACTGCAGAAATAATCCAGGTTTCAGGAAATGGGAAGTCATTCTGAATGCATTCGGAACGCAATCAGATTTCACGTAAATTCGCTTAAGCTAGCGAATTCACGTAATGGTGAATTGGCTCCATTCGCAATTGAGAGAAATTCCTCCCATGGGATAAACTCCTCTGATTTCTTTGCAATCTCTGTTGTGATTAATATTTGTTCTCAAGTGTGGGAAATCCACCTGGCTTGCGCCCAAGAAAACGCTCCTAGAATTGAAGCTTTAGGGGAAATTCTAGTTTGACTCACAGCTTTTACCCACATTCGGAGAAACAACCAAAAAAGCCTTGCACAACGTATTGCAAGTTGCAGGAATCAAAGGAAGGGGAAAAATGCTTTCTGCAGCCTTCTCGATGATGCCACTCCATATTAAAAACAACAATAACAACAAACCCCAAAGAGAATGTGCAGCGGTCATAACTGCAAACGAGGACAAGGCACTGGAAAATGTAGGGCATTCAAGAAAAATAGAGGACATGACCAAATAAAAGCTTTAAAAAAACCCTTATATAAATGTAAACCCATGCTTTTTAGTCCTGCTCAAAATGGAGGACATTCAAGAAACATGTAGGACGTGCCCAAACAAAAGCTGAGGACACTCATATAAATATAAGTCTGTGCTTTTTAGTCCTGCTCAAAATGGAGGACATGCCAGGAAAAAAAATGTAGGGCGGTCCAAAATTAACAGCCGAAAACACTTGCATGAATGTGAAACCAATCTTCTTAGGCCTCCTCAAAATGTAGAGCATTCAAGAAAAATAGAGGACATGCCCAAATAAAAGCCACAAACAATAACAGAAAGATAAAATCCATGCTTTTTACTCCTGCTCAAAATGGAGGGCATTCAAGAAAAACAGAGGACATGACCAAACAAAAGCTAAAAGCACTCATATAAATGTAAACCCATGCTTTTTTTTAGTCCTTCTCAAAATGGAGGACATTCCAGAAAAAAAATAATGTAGGGCATTAATAATAATATATAATAATATATATAATATATTATATATTAAATAATAATAATAATAAATTTGTAAGCCTGAGGGCTTTATATGTACAGCACTGTGTAAACCTACAGCGCTATATAAATAAAGGTTAATAATAATAAATAATAATAATTCCAAATTAATAACATATAAATGTAAGCCCATGCTTTTTTTATTCCTTCTCAAAATGGAGGACATTTCAGAAAAAATAATAATGTAGGGCATTAATAATAATATATATGATATAATAATAATAATAATAATAAATTCCAAATTAATAACATATAAAGGTAAACCCATGCTTTTTTAGTCCTTCTCAAAATGGAGGACATTCCAGAAAAAATAATAATGTAGGACATTAATAATAATATATAATAATTATATATTATATACAAAATCATAATAATTCATAATTAATTCCAAATTAATAACATATAAATGTAAACCCATGCTTTTTAAAAGTCCTTCTCAAAATGGAGGACATTCCAGAAAAAAAAATAATGTAGGGCATTAATAATAATATATAAATATATATACATATATATAATATTATATACAATCATAATAATTAATAATTAATTCCAATTTAATAACATATAAATGTAAACCCATGCTTTTTTTAAAGTCCATCTCAAAATGGAGGACATTCCAGAAAAAAAAATAATGTAGGGCATTAATAATATATATATATATATATATATATATATAATATTATATACAATCATAATAATTAATAATTAATTCCAATTTAATAACATATAAATGTAAAACCATGCTTTTTTTTAAAGTCCATCTCAAAATGGAGGACATTCCAGAAAAAAAATAATGTAGGGCATTAATAATAATATATAACTATATATATATATATATATAATATATAATCATAATAATTAATAATTAATTCCAATTTAATAACATATAAATGTAAAACCATGCTTTTTTAAAGTCCTTCTCAAAATGGAGGACATTCCAGAAAAAAAATGTAAGGCATTAATAATAATATATAACAATATATAATAATATAATATATATTATATATAATAATAAGAATAATAAATTAATAATTCCAAATTAATAACATATAAATGTAAAACCATGCTTTTTTAAAAAAATATTTTAAAAAGGTCCTGGCCAAAATGTAGGACATTTCAAGAAAAATGTAGGACGGCCCTGCGTGGCTTTAAAAAGGCTGCGCTGCTGTCAAAGGAATGGAATGGAATGGAATGAAGTGAAGAGACAGAGGAGTGTACTGTAGCTGGAGCAGGAACAGCCAGCGTCCCTTGTTCTGATTGGCTCTGCCTAGTGCCCTTGTGCTTCTTCCAGCAGCCTGATTGCCCGATGCGCCTGCCGCGCCCCCTTCCAGTGCTGGGGCATGCGCAGACTGGGAGGAGAAGCAGAGGCAGCAGGAGCAGCAGCAGCATGGCAGCCTCTCTCCTGCTCCGGGTCTCGGTCAGCAGCAGCAGCAGCAGCTGGCTCTTCTGCAGGCAGCAAAGGCGGGTCTATGCAGAGAGCCTGGCCCTGGGTAAGAAGGAGGAGACCCTGGCAGCCAAAGGGGGGCTGGCTTTGCAGCCTTTGGGAGGAGGAGGAGGAGGGAAGGGAGGGACACACTGGGCCTCCCTGGTGGAGATGCCTGGGGAGGTCACACTCTCTCAGCCTCAAGGGATAACAGGACCCCCCCCCTTGAACAAATTGCCTTAGGGTTCATTATAGGTCATGACTTGATTGCACACAACAATATCAGCTGGGTGGGTTGGTTTGCAGCATTTTTTGGAAGAAGGGGGGAACTGGCTGACCGGTCCTCCTTCTGGAAGCAGAAGGTCACACTCTCCCAGCCTCAAGGGATAACAGACCCCTGAACAAATTGCCTTAGGGTCACCTCGTTGGGAATGACTTGAAGGCACACAATAACATCAGGCTGGGTGTGTTGGTTTGCAGCAAGAAGTGGGGGGGGGGGAGTGACTGAGCCTCCTTCTGGAAGCAGAAGGTCACACTCTCTCAGCCTCAAGGGATGACGGTGGCAGCCCTGGACAAATAGCCTTAGGGTCACTCTATGTCAGCTGAGTGCATTGGTTTGCAGCGTTTTTTGGAAGAAGGGCCTCCTTGTGGAAGCAGAAAGTCACACTCTCTCAGCCTTAGGGGATAACAGTGGCAGCCTTAGGGTTACCTGAATGACTTGAAGGCACACAACAACATCAGCTGAGTGCGTTGGTTTGCAGCATTTTGCAAGAGCGGGGAGGAGTGACTGAGCCTCTTTGTGGAAGCAGAAAGTCACACCCTCTCAGCCTCCAGGGATAACAATGGCAGCCCTGAACAAATTGCCTTAGGGTCACCATAGGTCAGGCATGACTTGCAAGCGCACAACAACATCAGCTGGTTGCACTGGTTTGCAGCATTTTTGGAATAGCGGGGAGGAGTGACTGAGCCTCTTTGTGGAAGCAGAAAGTCACACTTTCTCAGCCTCAAGGGAAGGCAGTGGCACCCCTGAATAGGATCACCATAAGTTGGTCATGACTTAAAGGCATACAACAGCATCAGCTGGTTGCATTTTTTTCCAGCATTTTTTGAAGAAGGAGAGTGACTGGGCCTCCTTGTGAAAGCAGGATTGGGCAGGTCACACTCTCTCAGCCTCGGGATAGTAGTGGCAAACCCCCTCTGAACAAATCTTCCCATGAAAACCCCATGGATAGGGTCACCTTAATGTTGTCCTAAGGTATACAACAACAACAAAATAATGATTACAACTGTTTTCCTCCTCACCTGGTGGTCCAGAGAAGTGACCACCCTTTGCCCAAACTAGGAACTGAAATGGATGAGAATGGTCAGACATAAAGTATTTGCAGAGGAAAGGAGCTAGAAAAGAAATCTGAATTTTTGCTTTAATTATTATATCTGGCTATTGGGAGTGGGTGTGTTTCCTTAAGCCTCTCTTGCTTGTTTAAATTCCCCTCCTCTGGAAGGAAGGGGTGGGGGATTATTCCTTGTGTTTTTACACCCTTTACAAGTATTGTACCTGCTGTTAAAAACCGCACGAGTTGTAAAATGTAGACCGGACTAATATCAGAATTTAGGTCGGTGGGGAAAGGCGGGTAGCGTCATAAATTCTTTCAACGTGTTTACTTAAAATAACACACGGGGTGTTAAAACAGGCCACAAAAGTTTATGTGACACTAGTGACCTGAGTGTATTGAGTTAATAGTAGCTATGATCTATACTCACATTTACTTTTCCTAGGATTTTGATTTTTTTTCCCCCTCCTCTGGGGGGGTTGGAAATGAGAATTTGATTAATTGTTCTGATCCTGTATGTATTGTTTTATCATGTAAATTGTGAAATAGTAGGTACGGAACTGAAATGAGTTCTTCGTGGTCTCTGCCTTCTTGCCCAGCATAATTCTGTTCTTATCTGCTAAGAAATAATTCCCACCGACTTTAACAGGATTTACTCTTAAGTAAGTTTATATAGGAAGTAAAGCCTATCAGCACAATCCTATCTGTGTTTACTCAGAAGTAAGCCTGACTGTGAGCCAGTGTGGTGTAATGGTTTGAGCGTTGGACCACAGTTCTGGAGACCAGCGTTCAAATCTGCACTTGGCTGACCTTGTGCAAATCACACTTTCTCAGCCTCAGAGGAAGGCAAAGGCAAGCCCTCTCTGAACAAATCTTGCCAGGAAAACAACCCTGTGATAGGTTTACCTTAGCGTCACTATAAGTGGCAAAGGACTTGAAAGCACATTTATTCAGTATGATGTTTGTTGTCATCCTTGACCCAATGCGACCCTGTGTATGAGACATTTCCAAGATCCTCTGTCCTCCACTGCCCTACTCAGGCCCCGTAGCACCAGGATTTTGAATTTGAATTGTCATTCTCACATACCAATGGCATAGATATGTCTGTCCCTAGCTTCCACTCCACCAAATGCATCTGAGGAAGTAGGCTGAAGTTTAGGAAAGCTCATGCTGCCAATTTCTTTCTTTCAATTAAACTCAAAGGTGCTACAAGACCTCTCTACATACTGATTCCACAGACTAACACACCTATATCTTTGAATTCTACTCAGGTCCATTAATTTCATACCTGTGACCTCCCTGACTGAGTACATCCACCTGGTGTGTGATCTTCCTCTTTCTACTGCCTTTGACTTTTCTTAGCATTATTGTCTTTTCTAATGAATCATGCCTTTTCATGATGGGGCCAAAGTATAACAGCCCCAATTTTGGCCATCTTGGCTTCCAGGGATATTTCTGGCTTTATCTGCTCATTTGTTTGTCCTCTTTGGCTGTCCACAGTATCTTTAACACTCTTCTCCAGAACCACATCTCAAATGCATTGATTTTCCTCTTATCTGCCTTCTTCACTGCCCAGCTCTCACATTGGTACATAGTAATGCAGAATACAACTGCTTGGATGATTTTTACTTTAGTGTGCAGTTGTCACATAACAGTGTGACATATTCTGGGTAAATCTGTGTCAGCGAGAGGCCCTACTGTGCAATCCTATCATGTCTACTCTGATGTAAGCTTCCTTGAGTTTATTGGGTTTAATTTCAGGTGAGCATGTTTGAGAAACAGCGTGGTTTGAGTGTAGGACGGAGTGTAGTGGTCTGAGTGTAAGACTGTGATTCTGGAGATTGGGGTTCAAATCCACACTTGACTGTGGAAATCCACTGGATGATCTTGGGCGAGTCACACGCTCTCAGCCTCAGAAAACCCCATGATAGGGTCGCCTCAGGCTTGCCATAATGACTTCCGGGCGTACAACAACAATAAAAGCATGTTTAGTGTTATAGTTAGCCCTTCATCTTTAAAAAAGATTATTATGATTGAAGGCTTCTGTTTGCAGTTTGGTTACTTGCATGTACAAGCAAATACGGTACTGGCATAAAAGAATATGTCTAGCCTACCAGTCTGTTCCCAACCACTTCTTACTGTGCAGATTTGTTCCCTTTGATAAGAAGCTTGTCAGTCATAGTTTGCATACTCTTCCATCAGCAAATCTGTTTTATAAGGAAAAATTCTGTTAACATCAAGCATTTGGTGATTAATGTTAACCTCCCAAGTGACTTAAATCCCCCTAAAGCCTTTAAATGGAATACAGTTCTGCCACATACTAGTGGAAGTCAATCTGTTCTCAATAGAAGGTGTATAGTATGATGAAGAGCTTGAACTATGAGTGTAAAGCCCTCAGATCAAATATCACCTCCACCATGAATTCCTGTATGTGCTTTAGGTAAGAAGTATTCTCCCCTCTGCTCCTGCTAAAACAAATCTCTTAATATGGGAGAAATAATGTTGATTTAAAGGATTTTGTATGGGTTACTTAGGGGCGTACACATGAAATGCCTTACGCACTGCAGAAACACTGTATAAACATGGTATTCTATTTTTTGCTTGTATCTGACAAGATATCTTTTATTATATTAGGCTGAATTATACTTTATTTTGTCCAACGTAACACATAACAAGCCTGAATCTTATTATTAGTAGCAAATGAAGCAAAGCCTTTTGAGTTAAATGGAGTAAGCCTTTTGAGTTTATGTATGTATATATACTACTCACCAGTTAGTTCATTGGGTTTACTCTAGTTGGGATTACCCAATAGGATTCATGCTGATATATCCAAGAGATATATCTTGAAACAATTTGGGATAGTTCATTATGAACCTCCCTTTCTTTTTTCCAGTTACCTCTCTATCTTATTTGTTTTAAGCTACATAAGATTTTCATTGATGAAATAATGATAAAATAATAATAATAATTTAAAAAAGTTTTTTTTTAAAAAAAAAGTTTTAAACCATGAAGTAAAGGTTGCAACAAGAGCAATCAGGCAGAGTACACTGAAGCAATGCTTGCAACTTAGGCTTTGTCCACACTGGAGAAATAACCTGGTTTGGCACCGCTTTAACTGCCCTGGCTCAAGGCTATGGGATTCTGGGAGTTGTTGTGGGGACCAGAGCGGAGCTCCGCCCGCTCTGGTCCACACCACAAACTCCAACTCCCAGAATCCCATAGCCTTGAGCCAGGGCAGTTAAAGCGGTGCCAAACCAGGTTATTTCTCCAGTGTGGACAAAACCTTAGTAGCCAAAATCCTGAGGGATCCCTGTCTTATTGTGTCATCAGAACTGGGCCAGCATAGAGTCGACCATGGTGCGATAGCTGGACCAGTGATCTGATTGTGCATAGTGCAATGTCCAACATTCCCATGTATGTCAGTATGGCCGATAAGAGTAATAAGGTAACAATGATCATCATAGAATCATAGAGTTGGAAGGGACCACAAGGGTCACTGAATCCAACCCTCTGCCGCGCAGGAACTCACAGTCAAAGCACCCATAACAGATGGCCATCCACCTCTGTTTAAAAAATACTAGTAGATAACAAAGAAAAACAGCCTATGAACAAAATGACAGTACATAGAGGGACAGGAGTCAAACTTCAAAGATAATATCAACAGAATATTGAATACTGTGGAAAACGTGTAAGCCACTTTCAGGAAAGGTAGAATTATCCTTTTCTCTGTTTTCTTTGTTCATATAATTGTAAGAGACCACAAGGGTCATCCAGTCCAACCCCCTGCCATGCAGGAACTCAAAATCAAAGCATCCCTGACAGATGGCTATCCAGACTCTTTTTAAAAAACTCCAAAGAAGGAGACTGCACCATACTCCAAGGGAGTGTGCTTCACTGTCTCATTGTTCTCATTGTCAGGAAGTTCCTTCTAATGTTTAGGTGGAATCACTTTTCCTGTACCTGGTGACAGGTGGTGAATGGTGTTGCTTAAGTAGGCCTAATGGCACCAGTCATGCACGAACGTGAAATATGGGGACTGGGCAGGTTTAGTGGCCACAGACTGTTAACTGGCTGTTGGGAAGGTATGGGATGTGAGAGCCAGTGTGGCATAGTGGTTTGAGTGTCGGACTACAACTCTGGAGACCCAGGTTCAATTCCCAGCTCAGCTATGAATTCCACTAGGTGAATTTAGACAAGTCACACTCTCTCAGCCTTCAAGGAAATGCAGTGGCAAAACTCTTCTGAACATATCTTGCTAATAAAGTGTCATGATCCATGCCATGACTCTGGTCCATGCCCTAGTGCTCTCACGACTAGATTATTGTAACCTTCTTCTGACAGGGCTTCTTCTCTCTCACCTCCATCCTTTAATCTCTGTCCAGAACTCAGCCGCACGTATTATCACATCTGCTCACCGCTTTGACCATTTTTCTCCTCTCTTATCCTCCCTTCATTGGCTCCCCTTTCCCTCCCGCATCCAGTACAAGCTTTTGTTGTTGACTTTCAAAGCCCTCCAATGAATGACCCCTCCTTACTTGTCTGAACTTCTTTCTCCTCACAGTCCTTCTCTCCCCCTCCGCTCTGGCAGTCAAGGTCTCCTGTCCCAGCCGAGGATTTCCACTGCCCCGTCCCGGATTCGTCCCTTCTCACTTGCTGCCCCTCACTCCTGGAACCTTCTTCCCCCACATATACGCCTCATCACTTCTCTAACAAGATTCAAAATTAAGTTAAAGACTATATTGTTTAGGGAAGCGTTCCCAGGATTGTACCGTCTGCCCCAGGATGCCTCCTTCTAACTATGTATTAAGAAGCCGTGCCCTCCCTCCAGTCCATCTGTCTTGGTCCAGGCCCCAGAGGGAGAGAAGAACCACTGGACCTCATCCCCTTCCCACCACCTTTCCCTTCTCCTTTTGTGTTGTCTCTTTTAGATTGTAAGCCTGAGGGCAGGGATCCGTCTAATTATAAGATTGTATGTACAGCACTGTGTAAATTTACAGCGCTATATAAATAAAGGTTAATAATAGGTTCATCTTAGGGTTGTCATACATCAGAAACAACTTGAAGGCACACAACCAAAACAAAGTTATGGGATAGGACAGAAAACCTTGTGATGGCAAGGGGAAGCACACGTGATTCAAATCCTGCAAATTAGCAGTCTGCACTAAAATATTTTGATGCAGGTCCTACTTTTGTTACACGGGCAATCTGTAGAGAACATAATATTAGGATAGTAATCTTATTCTTTAAGTAGCAAAACTCTTTCTCATGTCTCTTAGTTCATAAGAACCCTTAAAATTGCTCATGGAGTAAATTACAATACAGCACAGTAATAAAAGCAGTACAATAATTATATAAAATGTCCACACAACAAATACCGATAGTTTTCTTTTCTTTTTTAAATAATATTTCAAAAGAGTATTATGATACTTTTTAAAAGACATGGGCTTCAACTTACATGGTGTCATACTGCTACATAGTGGTTGTAAAATTGTTTTGGCAGCATAAAATATGACCCTGAACCCCCAAAGATAATATTCTTTAAACTAGAAGATTCATAGGAGTCTTCTACTGGATTTAAAGACAGAGAAATACAAATGGTTATGCATGTGGCATATCTGGTCAGTGGACTGAGGCATTGCACAAAGTGCTGAATAAATACCAGCTGCTATCAGTTTTGATAGCTCAGCTCCCATCTGTTGGATAGATATACAACCTTCTGCTTACAAACACAGATATCTGGATTGGAGCAGTAGCACTTGTAACTACATGTAATAAGATACCATTTATTTCACTAGAGTCAATCCTTTGTGAACAAATAGCTTTGTGTTACATATTTTTTGTGATATCAGTTGTCGTATTAAGTATCTTATTTGCAATACATATAATAAAGAATTGTTTGATAAATATGCTCAAATTTGACAGATGAAAACGACCAAAGAAAATTAATAAGAATCTTAGACAGTGTCTGGTAATTTCTATTTAAAAAAAAAACGATATTGTCACAGAGACTTTCTATATTAGGAGAACCAATAGTATGAATACAGTATATTTACCCAGAGCCAGTGTGGTGCAGCTGATTAAATGTTGGACTAGGATGCTAAGAGACCAGGGTTTGAATCTGTGTTCATCACGGAAACCTACTGGGTGATTTGGGCAACTGATCCTTTCCCAGGTTGTGAATGACAAACCTTCTCTGAAGAAATCTTGACAAGAAAAGTCTATCATAGGGTTGCCATAAGTCAGACTTATCTACTTGACGGCACTCAGCAACAAATCTTCACCCAGATTTTATTTGCAGCTTTGTGTGAAATGTCTTTGGTTTTCGCTTTTTATATGAGGATTAATATAGCCACCTAATCCCTGAATTTCATTTTATGGGTAAAACAGCATTGCTCATAAGACGCCCTGCAGCAGCAAAGCCCATGTTATGTTGTAACAAAAATCCCATGATGGCAGGTTGAGTGCTGTCAGTGGAAAGCACAAAATAAGAGTGTAACTTGTGCCAAGGGAGGAATGAACCCTCACTTGCTTAAGGCTTGTTTGTGTCTTCAGACCATGCCCACTGCATTTTGATGCCTAATGTAGAGGAGGTGATGGAAGGAACATCTTCCTGTTCCCTCAGTTGTATACATGAAGCGGACTGCATGGTTGTGTCTTCAATCCTATATAAGAAGCTGACCAGGCTGGTGTTTGTGTCCTATCTCAGCACTGGTGATAAGACAAGTCGTTTATTTTCCTTGAGTTCAGCTTACCTCAAGAAGAACAGGTACAATTCTCACCATCCCATGCCTCTCTCTTAACATCTCCCACCTGAAGTAGCTGCCTCATTTTGGTAGATGGTTGGGCCAAACATGCCTGCCTCCTATGATGGCATAAAGTTGCAAAAGAGATGGTGTATTGAAGCGAATAGTTAAGTTCATATTGTTGTTCTTCCCTCTGCACTGCCATAACTACAATGAAGGATAGAAGTCCAACTAATCCCATAGTAAATTACATCATACCACTAGGGGCATTTAAAGCCTGGTCAGCAGCAAACATATTTCTTTATATATTAAGTAGAATGTATTAAGCATTACTCTAAAACAAACCCTACCTTGTTAGCATTACTCATTAATTCACAAGCAATGCGTTACACACTGCTAAGAAGTTATTTTTTTAATCTTTAAAATAGAATATTGGCCCCCATCAATTATCTTTAAGAAATAATGTTGTGAAAACATGTAATCAGTGTTACTTGTTGAGCCTCTTAATAATATATTGGCGTTATAAATGTTTTAAAAGGAACGTTGTTATGATCTTGTCCCTTCCCTCCAGTAACAATTGTAGGAAATATTATAGTTTTTTGTAGGGCTTTCGGGCTATGTGACCATGTTTTAGAAGAGTTCCTTTCTGACATTTTGCCAGCATCTGTGGCTGGCATCTTCAGAGAAGATGCCAGCCACAGATGCGGGCAAAATGTCAGAAAGGAACTCTCTTAGAACATGGCCACATAGCCCAAAAGCCCTACAAAAAACTATGAATGCTGGCCATGAAAGCCTTCGACTGTAGGTAATATTGTTAATGGTAACACATTCCTTCTGAACATTCATGTCAGGGTCCCTAATATGGACTTGATCCACTCTATATTCTTGTTGACAGAACCTAGAGCACCAAACTAGACATTTAGCAGTAGGAACACTGGCGAAAAAGCAGCTGAAGCAAATAGTCCAACAGTGTATCCTCTGTGTGTTTCCCTCAAAGTAAGTGACAGTGTTCAGTGAGGTTCAGATGAGTGTAAGTATGCACAGGCCTAAAGTATAAAGCTGATAAGGATGGTCACATTACCAGTGCTTATCATCTTAGGATCACTAAATACTCATCAGAAATTCCAGATCCAAAGTACAACTTAAACTGCAAGGATGAGGTAACCTATGCAAGATAAGTCAGGGAAAGAGCCTTTAAAACTCCCCAAAACTGACTCTCAGGTGGAGACTATGGTAGATTAGACACCTCTACTATATGCTCCAAGGCAGAGGAAGCTAAGCAGCAGAATTGCTGGCCATTTAGTAACTAATTAGCCAGCAGAACTCTCTCTGGATAAGGATGAGAACATGATTGTCCATACATATGCAGGAAAACCTTTCTCATGAAGAAACCACTGAATTGGGAGTGGTTGAAAGCACGTTTTGAGTTGTACGGAGTCCTTATGCCAGTCTTAAAAAGGACACTGAGGCCCTGTACACATGGGCCATTAAGGCCGGCATAGGGGCAGAGTTGAGGCCTAGCGTCCTCACAATGCACACCCCGGCTCTGCCCCATGACACCGCACACTGCACCATACAGCGTCCAGCATCACGGCATTCTTCAAGCATTGTGTCCATATGACGCAGCACCGATGGAGCTCTGCCAAGCCGAGGCAACGTGGTTATCACAACCTTTGCAGGGCACAAAAATGAGCCGCTTTTTGCAGTTCCTTTTTGTGCCATGCAAAGGCTGGATTGGGGGCGCAGTTGCTGTTGCCCCAATTGTGAAAAGGAGCAGCTGCAAGCCACCCCTTAATACTAATGGTGCCATTTGGAAAGCAGATGTATTTGACTTTAGCTAAGGAGGAGCTTAAAATCAAACTCTCTAATATAAAAAGTACTTGTCTTAGGAAGACAACTTGCTAAATTACTCTGTCACTTCCAAATTCCTCAGTATGATATTTTTTCCCTTTAGGTATGCTATGGAACTTGAAGCATTTGTTAATTTTTGTCTGCTTTATAAGCTTGAAATGATCATGATATACATTGGACCCTTGGTATCCACTGGTGTTTGGTAACAGGACCCTCCATAGATCCCAAAATCTATGGATACTCAAGTCCCATTATATACAGTAGCATAGTAAAATAGTACCCCTTATATAAAATGGCAAATCCAAGGTTTGCTTCTTGGACTTTATATATTTTAAAAATATTTCCAAACTGTGGATGCCTGAATCTATGGATGAAAAATACGTGAACATGGAGGGCTAACTGTAAAGTACAGTTGGCCTTCCATAGCCATGGATTTTTTATCCACAGAATCAACCATCCATGGCTTGAAAAATACCCCCCCCCCCCAAAAAAGATTGTATTTTCTATAAGAACACCATTTTACTACACCATTGTGTATAATGGGACTTGAGCATCTATGGATTTTGGTATCGACAGGGGATACCAAATCCCAGTGGATACCAAGAGGCCATTGTACAGTTTTATTTCATTGTGTTGATTTGCTTATTTCATAAATGTATCTGAATATAGACAGTGTAGCCATGAGTAGATAGTGTCTAAGCTCTGGATTAGCATTGCATTCACACAGAATAGAGTTGAGTGTGTCTCTTAATTCTATTGCTTGCTTTCATTTATTCATCTATGCCTACTACAGAGGTAGAGAGCCAGTGTAGTTTAATGGTACAAGTCTTGGACTGGGACTTAAAAAGACTAGGTACAAGTCCTCACTGATCTATGTATCCCATTGTTCATCCTTGGGCCAATAGCTCTCTCTAGTCTAAGCCTAAGTCAAAGATTTGTTGACATGAAGACCGTGTATACTGGAGCAGCACTCATTGGAGAACGTTGGAGTATTATCCAATAAGATATTTTTCTTTTCTTTTTTGAAATGGAGAGCTGTATTGGCTGCATGTCAGCCTTACAGGGGATGCTCACAAGAGGTTCATAGGATTGACTTGTATGTGAATGAGGACAAAGGCAAACTTGTATGTGAATGGGGACAAAGGGGAAATATCCCCTCGCCCATTTTTCTGCTGCTATTTCTCTTCCCTCCTGAAAAGAAAAAGAAAAAAGAGCAGGGTTATGTGAATGGGAGGTTCTTTCTAAAGAAGCCTAACTGCTTCATGGAAGGGGGCATAGTCAGTCAAAAAGTGACATGGACTGGCCATAAGCCAACAGTTGCTGACACCTGGCCTAATAGCTAGTGTTTAAGCTATAACTGTTTAGTGCAGACTGGAAAATTGAGATTTGAGTTCAGTTGTCTTAATTTTTTTTCTGTATCATGCACACAGTATATACTACAATGTTCCAAACAAACCATATTGTGTTATGGTTTCTTAGTTTCATTGACAGCTACTCTTGTCATTCAAGTGTCTGTCGTCGTACTAATTTACATGAATATTTTACTAATACTAGAGGATAGCTTTCAGACTGCTGGAGGGAGGGATCAAATAACTGTAGTGTGAAAGTTCTCCGTTATGCCTTTTAAAATTAATCTTTAGTTCATATAGGCAAACTGCCCTGTGATAGTGGCTTGCGTTCATCTCAGCTTCTGGTGAGCAGCTGTTTGTATAATGAATTATAGCTGATATGGGTTGGCTGAATCAGCAGACAGGAAAAGGAAAGAGAACAAATATGTGTGGAATCTGAACAATTTTCTTGACAATCCATATTAAGAGTTGGACACATTCTCCTTGTCTTGTAACAGAAGAACCATAAGTAATTGAGTGGCACTGAAGGACATCAAATCCAAAACAAACGGCAAAACAGAAGCAGAACCACCCTTACAAATGAACTGTAAAAAGGCAAATAAACCCTAACATACCCAAACAACATCTTTTTAAAGAAGCCATATTTATTTAGTTTCAAAAGTTTATTCAGAATGTAATATATTAAATGTAAACTGTTTTTTTGTTTTGTTCATAAAGGTCCAAAATTTTAAACATTTGAACGATGGCTGTAGTATTTCTAGGAAATTAAGGCCTTGGTGCTTTCCAGGAATTTCACTGCGGAAATGGCAGCTTTTTGTCCGTTGGTCTGTGAAATTTTGAGAACTCTATCAAAAATAAATATTCCATGCCAGTTTTAAAAAGTACTCCTTCATGATCTTTTGAAACAAGTTCATACTGTCAAAGGCTGCAGTTGAGGGCTGAACCCTGTGCTTCATACCCACAAAGGCACTTGCATGTAATGAATCTATTGCCCCTTTCTTGCTCCTACAGTTTCTTACGTCTTTCATTGGCAGATAGGGAAGATTGGGAAGGGATAGTTAGATTTGGAGGGGAAGCTGGGTAGAAATGACCTGGTTGTGCACAAGCTTGTTTGCAGACCCAAACCTGCATTTTTCACTTAATCAAGAAGTCAACTTGCATTGTATATATTACAGGCCTACTTCATGTAACAAAGCTTCTGACAAAGAAACTCATTTTCACACACACCCAGCCCCATATTCCTCCTTATCTTCTGTCTCGTTGGTTTTTTTAGCAGCATCAGTATTGGGAAGATGATGATAGAGGAGGACTAGAGAAGTGCAGACTTTCAGTGCCGGCTGGCAGCAGCATGTCTCTAGTAATTCTTGAGTTGGGAAAGAATGTGATTCTGGTCTAGCCAGATCTGCTGTAGTTGTGTGGGCCTGCCTGTGACAGTGCGGAGTGGCTGCAAAAAAGTCCCCTGGCTGACAGTTGCCAACCTAGTCTGGCTGACTGTTTGCCAGGGGACCTGAGTGTATGTGGTGGATTATATGGGAGGAGACAATCCTGTAAATAACCCTGACCAAATGATGCAGGGCTTTAAAGGTAACAACCAACACTTTGTACCTTGTCCAGAAACTAATTGGCAGCCAGTTGAATGATTTTAATATTGGGGTAATATGCTCACTCCTGGATGTACCAGTAATCAAGCTGGCTGCCATGTTTTGAAGTAATTGAAGTTTCTGAACTTGGTTGAGAGGTAGCCCAATGTACAGTGCATTGCAAAAGTCCAGCCTTGAGGTCACCAGTGTGTGCACTAACATCTTTAGGTTGTCCAGCTCTAGGAAGGGGCACAGTTTACATATCTGACAAAGCTAATAGTAGGCACTCCTGGCCGTTACATCTATCTGAGCTGCCATTTGGAAGAACGGATACAGAATTACCCCCAAGCTGCGAACACAGTCTTTCAGTGGGAGTGTAACCCTATCCAGGACTGATTGATACACCTCCAAACCCAGGTTAGGACACGGAGTCGAAGGCTTTCATGGCCGGCATCCATAGTTTTTTGTGGAGCTTTCGGGCTATATGGCCATGTTCTGGAAGAGTTCCTTTCTGACGTTTCACCAGCATGTGTGGCTGGCATCTTCAGAGAATGATAGCCTGGAAAAGGACCTCCTTTTCCAGGCTATCATTCTCTGAAGATGCCAGCCATAGATGCTGGTGAAACATCAGAAAGGAACTCTTCCAGAACATGGCCACATAGCCCGAAAGCTCCACAAAAAAACAGGTGGACCTTTGATAGTAAGCATCACTGTCTTGTCTGGATTTAGCTTCAATTTGTTTTTCCTCATCCCATTACCTCATTCAGACATTTATTCAGAGGAGACACTCTATCTAGGCTGTATTTGAAAGCATGGAGAAATATATTTGGGTGTCATCAGCATACTGATAACACCCCACCCCAGGCCTCTGGATCATCTCTCCCTATGGTACCATATAAATGTTGAATAATATTGGAAATTGCGACTTGGAATATGCCATACAACAGCTCCTTTTTTGAGGAACAACTATCCTCAAGCACCACCATATAGAATCTGCCCAAGAGGTAGGACCGGAACCACTGAAGCACAGTGCCTCTGATTCCCAAATCCCCCAGGCATTCCAGTTGGTCGATGGTATCTAACATTGCTGAGAGGTCCAGAAATACCAGCAGGGACACTCACCTCTCATCCACTAAGGGGACCATAGCAGTCTCAACTCTTTATTCTGCTCTGATGATGATTTAAAATGGGTCTAGATAATTTGTATCATCCAAGACTGCCTAGAGTCTTGCCCAGAAAAGGGCGATTTGATACTGGTCTATAGATGTTTAAGTCCAGGGGGTTCAGGGAGAACATTTTTAGAAGTGGTCGTATCACCGCTTCTTTTAAACATGATGGAAAACCTCACTCCCTGAGAGATGCATTAATAATATATAGTGATTGAAATCTGATTGCATCTCCTCCCTGGGTGACCAGCCAAAAAGGACAGGAATCAAGAGGACAAGTTGTCTTCCTTACTTGCCTCAGCAGCTTGTCCACATCAGCAGTTCTCACCAGTTGGAACTGATCCAGTGTAATCCTACTCACAGAGTTGCTGGACACCCCGTTGTCAACTTCCGCTACAATGACGGCATCTAAGTCGGCTCTTATCCAAGAGATTTTCTCTGTGAAGTGATCATTAAAAGCATCAAGCGAACTGCTGTAGGTTTTAGAAATGGATTTAGGGGGAGGGGGTGCCCTGAAAAAAGGGCGACCTGGAAAAGCATAAATGTATATGTTTGGCCACCAAAATGAAAATTCTAAGGAAAGAGGAGGCTGGTGGAATTAAAAATATTCCCTGAAACTTCCAAGTGGTATTTAGAATTTTTTTTTCATTTACTCATGCATGGCTTACCTGACTTGGTTGCTTTATTTCCACATGTGCACATTGTTAGTTTTGAATAAAAACTCCACTGAAGCTTGTTAAACATCTCCTCTTTTTGTGGCACAGGAACCTATACCTATCCTTTTCATGTTATTTTTGCCTCTGGTATCAAATTTTCTGTTAAATACATAATGTCAAGGAACATACCTAGTTTATTAACTAAGGGATGCCTGTATTATGTTTATGAGTTATGTCTATATCTCATTTTTCCTTCATAGCCTCAAGGTAGCATGCATGGCTCTCTTTCCCCTGCTTTAACCCACCACAATAAGTATTGTCAGGCTGAAAGGGAACTACTAGCCTAAGATTATGCAGTGACTTTGCTGGAACTGGGGGGACTTGAACATGGATCTTTAGGGTCCCTGGTAAACATGCTAACACCAGTGGCATCACTAGGGTTGGCATCACTTAGTGCAGTAACTCCCCCCCCCCCCTTTGACCTCCTTCCATACCACACCATACAGAATCTTAGTGCTGTTTTTTATTCTAATGTTACTCATACGGTATATTATAATTTCCTTATATCAGTGAATGCAATGGTAATAGGTGTGACATAAACAACTAGCAAAATTAATATTATACCTTTAAATTACAATATCATATACATAGCCTAAATGTCTTTATGTATATGTAGTTTCATGTAGTTAAAGTGAAAATTTGGTAAAATGTGATGTTTTTAAAAGAAAAGTTTAAAAGACTAATTAATAATTTAAAAAAATAACAACTGGGACTTCTCCTTTCTCTTTCCACTGAGCCCCATCCCACTTACACTATCCCTTTGGCATGATAATGGGACACAAGCAAATGACACAGTCCATTTCTGCAAAAATGCAGCTGTTTGAGTGGTGTCATCCCCCTTTTTGGGGTATCACCTGGTGCAGGTCACATCCCTCACACCTCCCTAGTGATACCACTGCTAACAGCTAGATGGCAGTTTCTAGTTCTCCGCATTATTGACCTATGCATATTTGAGCAAGGTGATCGAGAGGGCTGTCACTCTTCAGCTCCAAGTGGTCTTGGAGGAAGCCGATTTTCTAGATCCATTTCAAACTAGCTTCGGGACCAAATATGGGGTGGAGGCTGCCATGGTTGCCTTAACTGATGACCTTTGTCTAAGCATTGACAGAGGAAGTGTGACCCTGTTGGTGCTGTTAGACCTCTCAGCAGCATTTGACACGATAGACCATAACATCCTCTTGGAACGGCTGAGAGAGTTAGGAATCGGAGGCATTGCTTTGCCGTGGTTCCATTTCTTCCTCTCAGGCAGGTTCCAGAGGGTGATGCTTGGGGACAGTCGCTCTTCAAAAACAGAGCTTAACTGTGGTGTCCCTCAGGGAGCCATTCTGTCCCCAGTGCTATTCAACATCTATATGATGCTGCTTAGAGAAATCATCCGTAGACATGGGGCTGGGTGTTATCAGTACACTGATGACACCCAAATATATTTCTCCATGTCTCGGTCATCAGCGATGACGACAGATGGCATTTCTCCTCTCAATCAGTGTCTTGCAGCAGTAATGGACTGGATGAGAGAATACAAGCTCAGGTTGAATCCAGACAAAATGTAGGTACTTACTGTAAGGGCTCCTATACCAGGTATTGGGTTGCAACCTCCTGTCCTAGAGGGGTTCAAACTCCCCTCAAAGGACTGTGTTCTCAGTTTGGGGCTGCTTCTTGATCTGTTGCTTCACATGAGGAATCGAGTGAATGCGACGGTCAAGAGCGCCTGTTATCAGCTTTGACTGATACGACAACTGTGCCCTTTCCTGGAATCGGAAGACCTCGAAACCGTAGTACATGCACTGGTAACCTTGCGACTGGGTTTTTGTAACGCACTCTACATAGAGCTACCCTTGTGCCTGGTCTGGAAATGCCAGGCTGATTACAGGAACAACTAGGAGTGACCATATTATGCCTATACTGAAGTCACTCCACTGGCTGCCCATCAGTTTCTGGGCACAGTACAAGGTGTTGGTGATCAACTTTAAAGCCCTACATGGTTTAGGCCCAACTTATCTAAGGAATCACCTGCTTTCCTATAATCCGCCTCGTGCACTCAGATCCTCTGGGAGGAATCTATTACAACCAGTCCTGACTAGATTGGTTGCGACCTCCCAGAGGTCTTTTTCAGCTGTTGCTCCCACCTTCCGGAATGGCCTGCTGGATGAGATCCGTCAAATGTCCAACTTAGATAACTTAAAGAAAGCTATCAAGACGGATCTCTTCTGGCAGGCCTTCCCAGATCAGCCCCCGGCCATGTAAAGACTCCCCTTATCTCTCCTAATTGATGTAACTTTGGCTGTGACGACCTTGCATATTGTTAATTTTAATACTGTAAATAAGAGTTTTAATTAATGTTGGAATTTTAATATTATAATTGTTTAATATTGTTTTAAGGGGGGATTGTATATGTATTTTTAACTGTTGTACACTGCTTTGATTGCACATGCAAAAAACCGGGATATAAATAAAAGTTTTATTTTTATTTTTTTTATTTATATAGCTCAAAGATAGTTTGCAGTGGTCACAGAGTTTCACTAGGCTTAAATGTACCTAACTCTATGCAGGGCTGAAATCAGTAAATCGGCAGCTTCTTTGTGTTTTATATGCTAAAGGCACAGAAGAAACTTTGCTTATTGTTGTTCACCTTATTGGTTCAGCAGCCAAGCTTGAGATTTAGCATACGTATCCTACCTATGCTTTTAGATAGGATGGAAAGAGTGAAGATTATATATTATATTATAGATTTGGCATGTTTATAAACATACTTCAGGAAAATAAAAATGCAGAATTGAAAGAAAAATGATGCTATACTTCTAGTAATCAATATGTTTAAAATTTTGAATTACCTATACGTTTCAAATAGCGATTATGCTATTGAAATATGTTTTGATGTAATATTTTAATAGTGAAACTTTTGAATTGCTGTTAGTGTTTTCTAGGGGAATGGCTTCTAAAACCTCTGTTGGATTCATTGGTTTGGGTAACATGGGATCTCCAATGGCGAAAAACCTTGTAAAACATGGCTACCCTGTTATCGCATATGACGTCTTTCCAGAAGCATGTAAAGAATTTCAGGAACTGGGTACACAGGTATAGTAGTCAACATCTTGTTTTTGTTTTTTTTTTCAATTGTAAGGTATTGTGGTATATAATTCCTTTAATGATATGTCAAGGTCAGAATTATTTCTAAAACTTACCCTTAATGTAGAGCACGATTCCTAAATTTTGTCATCTGGTTGTTGTCTTTTAACATATGGAGAGGGAATGAGCATACAAGATCATTGTAGTGTTGCTGGGTTCTAAACTGCAATTGAGGTTGCTGGAGAGTTTATCTCCCTATAATAATTACCACGAGATTAGCAATAGTAGTCTTGTAGCGGCAACAAGAGAGAGTCTTGTGGCATGTAAAGACTAAGATATTTTATTATGACATAAGGTTTTATGAACAACAGGGATAAGAAAGCTTATTTCCTGGAATGTATGCCATGGGCAGGTTTACTTTTATCTATTTTATTGTTTCTATGTACAGCGCTGTGTAAATCTACAGCATTATATAAAGCATAATAATAATAGTAATAATAATAATATGTTTTCTTTAATTTTGTTTGTTTTTTAAATTTTTATTATATATATATATATATATATATATATGATAAAAATTAATTAAAAAAAAGAAAGCTTATGCTGTAATACAATTTATTAGACACAAGACCCTTTGTCATTCTGTCTATGATGTTTCTTCTCATCTGAGCTCTAATGGGAAAATCATACATGCAGGCTGGGGCAGGAAACAAGTACAGAGACAGAAGCAGATTAGGTGGGAATATGTACAGAAGTCAGATGAATGCTCACTTTCTGCTTTTTACAGTATATGGTTTGGGCACTCTCACAGTCCCTTTGCTCAGAACACCCCACACATTTTCCCACACAAAAAAAATTGAGACATTCCCAGTTTTCAGCAAACAAGTCTGTCTCGGTCATATTTTCTATCTCTCTTGGGATTATGTATACCACAAATGCTTGACTATAAGTCAATATCATGTATAAATTGAAGACGGTTTTGGAGTCAAAATTATGGATTTTGATATGACCTGTGGATAAGTCAAGGGTAAAACTTAGGGGCCTGTAACAAAGGATATAAAGAACAGAAAGGATGAAGCAAAGGGCAATTACGCCAAAGAACTTGCAAAACTCTGGCAGGCATAACTGTTTGTGTTCGCCATAAAGGCTGGATGAATGAGATAGTGGTGGTGGGGGGGGGGGGGTCAGTGCTTCTTTTAGGTGCTCTCAGGACAGACTAAAACTAAGCTCTTGTCTTTTGCCACTCTACTCAGAGAATGGAATGGTCCCTTTAAAAAAAAAAAAAGAGTTAAAGTACAGGGTTAGGGGTGAAATAACTCCATGAATGTGGAAAAACCACAGTTAAAAAAGACTGTTCCTTTTACCTGAGAGAACATCTCTTTAAGAATCTTCTGGTCCAACATGTGCCAGACGTTGATCATAGAATCATGTTGGAAGACCTACGAATGCCTAGATGAGTATTTTCTTTAGGAACTTATAGGTTCTCTAGCACACCTCTATGATCAGCTTCTGGCAGAGTTGCACTGGAAAACCTAGATATTCCTAGAGAGAACATATGAATCAAAACCGAAAATAATCAAATTTGTAAAAGACAAAGCCACAAATAATCAAATCCGTAAAAGTCAAAGCCACAAAGGCCAACTGTACTTACATACATATGTGCTTGTATACATGTACTTATGTACTTATATACATTGACCTGTGGATTAGTTGACCCAGGTTTTTGCGGTCAATTTTTTGACTAAAATTTCTAGACTTCCTAGATTTATACGTGAGTATATATATTTTCAAATAGGTTCTCTGCATTGTATATGATTGGACCCTGGTTCAAATGTTGTGGGAACTATGGGTAATTAAAATAGATCAGGATCAACCCATGGCTTGATATCTAGGTTTGTTAATAAAACAGAATTGGAATAAATCACCTTTTCCTGTGTATGCATTCTTGAATTTAATGAAAAGATGGACAAAGTATGACCGGTGGGCCACATGTGCCCCCCTATGTCTTATCAGACCCCATTCTCCTTTACTCAAGCCTCTTTTTTTGCCTCTAGTAAGGTCACTCTTACTTCTGCTGAAAGACTGCTCTCCCCCCCCCCCCACAACTTAAACAGATTAGAGATAGGAAGTGTGACAAAATAGCCTAGAGGGCACAGTTATCTATTTGAAGGGGTGGGGACAAATTTCCATGGGATGTGATGGTGCACAGTGGATTTGGCGATGCTGGTGGGAGATCCTGTGAAATCTTTAGGGGATTTCATTTACCTCCCCATACCTCTGGAAGTTGCTGAACCCTGATGTAAATGGGACTGTGTTTAGTAGAGAAGGACAAAAGAAGATCCATGTATATTCATTTCCTTAAGAGTTTCCCCCAAATCCACAAAACACATTGCAGTGATACCTTTGTTAGGCCAGCCAAAAGATGAAAAATATATTGTGCAAGTTTTTGATACTATCATCGAGCTTCTCCATCAGACATGGATATTAAAACTCATTTTAGGAGAAGAAATGTGAGGACAACAGGGTCACAGAGCTATGGGGATGTTAAAGCTGACTTTAAAAAAGTGGTAGAGGGTGGTCTGATGCAGGTAAAGGCCGCACCCCTTATTGGCCCTGATGCATTTGAGACACAAAAGCAAGGTAGTAAAGTTTTTCTTCCATTGTTAGAGACAAAGGCAACCAGGATATATAAGAATTCTCTCATTACTGCTGAATCATGCTTCTGTCATTCAGAGAAGCTATTTATTATTCTCATAGGAACTAGTATTTCAGGTTATGTCTTTATATCCTGCATTTTCTCCAAGTGGGGCTCAAGGCAGCCAAGTTGCCTTTGCGTAGCATTTGCAGTCACCATTATTACTCAGCTTAGAAAGGTGGTTATTTTGTTCTAGTTTGTTAGCACTCATCCTTTGTCCTTATTCTTTCTCCCCTCTCAGGTAAGCCTCCAAAGCTTATAAACTAAGATGTGACATTGTCCTGCTCAGCCATCTTTCCAGTAGGAATGCATAGCAACCATTCTGCTTGCCCCAGGTGGAATGCTATAGAAACTATCACTGTCCTTCTTCAGAGATCACACTGGGATTTAGAGTCCCAGTGCAGAAACATCTGTCACCACCAACACTTCTCTCATTCCCAGTGGCAACTGTTGTCTTCCATGCCATTGATGCAGTGAATCTGCTTATGATTGTAGTCTGGACTGAAGTAGATTCTGCATCTTAGATAGCCCTTGTACAGTTTGGAGTAGAATCTAGAGTAGAGTCACTGCACCATTGACGTGAATGGCACCAGCCAACACTCCACATTTCAGGTAAATGTGGTGGTCCCATGTGGAGATAGAAAGTGCAGGCAGAAGAAATTTAATTTTGAGTCATTCATTTTCCATTAAAAGTCTAATATATATGAATTGGGTTGTCTTAGACCTCCAGTGCACTTTTTTCTGCACCTACTTACTGTTTCTTTAGTTTAGAAACATATCTGGTGATTTTGTAAGTGATTTAATAAAAGCGTTTTAACAAATGTAGTCACTCCTTCTGCCTCTACAGAGTGACACAGAATACAAAGGGCTGGGCCCAGGCACAATTGTGTTTAGATTGTGCTGAGTCCGATTTAACTTTAGTCGAGTTAATTTAAATGCTTCTTCTGTAAGCATAACTTGGATCCAGCAAAATGTCTGTCTTTGGCAACTGATCTTTTGGTTACCAGCCAGATAATTAACACAGCCTTTCCTGAGCAGGTTTCACTGTTATGTCTATATTCTGTCTATTAACTTTCATAGTAACAGTGGCATCCTGCAAGATTTCACTACTGATTTGTGTTGCTTCAGATACATGGCTCTGTCTGTGGATGAGTTCTTTAGTGCTTTAGAACTTGCTTAAACTGCTAAAAGTGAGTGAACAATTTCTTTTCAATACGCAACAGCTTGCTGACCTCTTTTTCACCCACCTCCCTTTCCTTACAAGGTGACAGATTCCCCAGCAGATGTAGCAGAAAGAGCTGACAGGATTATCACGATGCTTCCATCTAATCCTAATGTAATGGAAGTTTACACAGGCACCAATGGAGTTCTCAAGTAAGGAATTTCCTCTGCCTTTTTGTTTAGCTTTATAAAAGTGAGCGTTTGTGCTAAATCTTGCATTAATGCCTTGTATTAAGGTCCTGCGTGCCTGTCAAATTATTATGTTTGTTATATTATTGTTATACATGCTACAATTCAGCAATCAATACATGCAAATAATCACTCCGACTGTGCCACTGAGTGTATCTGGCAGTAAGGTTATACGTGCAGAAATGCATGTGTGTTCCATGTGGTAGTACCACATAACAACATTTGGCTGCATTTGCAGTCTTTGGGAGCAAATCCAATAGTCTAGAAGTCGATTAGTTGAATCCCATTTGTCTTTTCTAATGAAACTCAAATTGAGAACTGTTTTTTAAAAAAAAATTTTTAAAACAAAATAGCTTGACAAGAGAAGAACACAAAGTTGCATCTTCTTAAAACGTGGAGAAACCAAACTGCTGGGTTTTTTTGGAACAACAGAATCAATGATCTCATTCATAATTGGCCCTTTTCACACTGTACAACTATAGCACTATGATTCCACTTCAGCTACCATGGTTCCATCGTATGTAATCCTGGGACTTGCAGCATAGGGAGGGGCTCTCAGAATTCTCAGCCAGAGAATTCCAGTGTCTCAGCAAACCAGAGACCCCAGGATTCCATAGGATGCAGCCATGACAGTTAAAGTGGAAAATAATGCGGAAAAAAATTAGAATAGACCTTGAATAAGTGGGATTTACATGCACGTAATTTATCATTCGATAAAATGGGTCTACTACAGTTGGGATTAGCAACTAGATATGGAACAAGCTGTGTCGCTGTTATGGACAGGTAGTAGCACTAGCCAAGAGAGCCAGTGTGCTGTAGGGGTTAGAGTGCTGGTCTAGAAATCTGAGGAAGAGGGTTTAGGCTTGCCATTTGTCCTGGAAATCCTGGAAAATCCTGGATGGAAGGGAACTAAAAAATGGCTGGGCCAGTTGAAGCAGTAAATCCCAGATTTCTCCTTCATTGCAGGCTGATGGGTAGGTTAAAAAGTAGTAGTGAAGATGAAGCAAGAAACTATGCACGAAGACCGGCACAGGCGGGAGCCTCATCCCGCCCTGCAGGCTCTGGTTACTACTACACAGACATAGCATTGCCACCTTATTCTTCCATTCCCTCCCCGCTTCCCCTGACAGGACTAGAAGGCGGTAAAGGAAAGTAGTCAAGCAGAGATGGCGTTGTGTGTTGTGGTGTCAGCAGCAGCTCAATGGAACCTCATTCCGAACAGCCTGAGGAGACATACCAGCTTCACACCAGCTGGCGGGGGCGGGGAAAGAAGGAAAAGATCTCTTAGCTTGGTACTGGTATGGAAACATAATGATAGAAAAAGTACTATGATTAATGTGATGAATCTGCATAATCAGAATGTAAATTAATAATATGCATAATTATAATTTACCCAGATATAAGATTCTAGAATATAGCAACCCTATTCAAATATTCACTTGGCCAGGGAAGTCAGGGGTAATCTTGGACAAATGGCATTTTCTCAACCTCTGAGGAGGACAATGGCAAGTCCTCTCTGAACAAATGTTACCAAGGAAAGTCCATGATAGATTCAATTTAGTGTCACAATAAATTGGAAATGATTTGAAGGCACACGGTTACAACACACAGCACTACCAAAAAGAATTACCTGTTTATTTTACAGAGCTATCAATCTCATAAAATTTGGTTTGTTTATTTTTCCTTTTCAGAAAAGTGAAGAAAGGATCTTTGCTAATAGACTCCAGTACTATTGATCCTGCAGTATCAAAAGAGCTAGCAAAAGAAGCTGAAAAAATGGGAGCTGTTTTTATGGATGCCCCTGTTTCTGGTGGTGAGTACTTTTTAAAATTGGCATAAAGGGAAACAGAAGCAATGCTTCCAAGATGGCACTGCTTTGAAGGAACTGCTCAAAGACTATTGAATAACAACATTTTGCTATCTCTTGCTTTTATCTGCCAAAAAAGGCAGTAGGATAATTGCAGCTAAGAGAGTATGGGGATATGGAGGAAAGTGGAAAGCTGAACCAGAAACGAATGAATATATGGTTTTCCAGAGTACAGTACCTCCCATGTACAACAACATTCATTACCCTTCAATGGCTAATGGAAGCCACTGTCCTGCAACATCTGGAGGAAAACATTTTCCCGGTTCCTGTGAAACAGAAAGAGCTGGTGGTTCACCTCCTTCCAGGATAGTGTGTATGCTCATCTCTAGTGCTTGCAGTCCTGGAGGATATCAGCTGTCTCACTCCATTTTTATTTTTAATGCAAACTTTAGAAGGTCTCTGCTAAGGAAAATCAGACACGTCCAAGAAGAGTATGCCTTCCCAATGGGTGAGGGAATCATTTTGCAAATAAGAGTATAATGCCACTAGATAGTGTAATTTTGTGTTCAATAAATTTGGTATACTGTACTTTATACTGTTACAATACTTAAGTCTACCTAGGGATAACAATGGGTTTAGGTTGGATTTTACTGTGGAGCATGACTCATCATTGAAATGATTCTATGATACATAAAATATTATTCAGGGAAGAATGTAATCATGACCATCAGAATATGTCAAATGGAAAACTATGCATATTTTTATCAAAACCGTATATACTGGACTATAAGACAAGAAATTTATGCCCCAAAATTGCCCCTAAAATCTTGGGGTAGACTTATAGAGGGGTCAACTAAAGAGCAGTGCTTAGTAGGGCTCCAAAGCAAGCAAGCCTGAGTCGCCCCAATCTCCCTTGGGCTCCCCCTCCGGTCCGTTTCCAAGCCTTGGCTTCCATCCTAGCAGAAAAACTCCCCGTTTAAAAGCACTTCCCTCTCTCTGCTCCGTTTAGCAAGCCTTTCCCTCAAAGAGGACAGATTCCCCATTTAAAAACACTTACTTCTCTCTTGGTCCGTTCTGCTTGGTCTCTGTTCAAATCCACTTGCCTTTTCCAAGATCTGGCTTCCCAGAAATACCTCTCAATTCAAATCCTCTTGCTTTTCCCAAGATCTGGCTTCTGCAGAAAAACCTCTCCTTTTAAATCCACTTGCTTTTTTTCCAAGACCTGACTTCCCCAGGAAAGGCCTCTCCACTTAAATCCACTTGTTTTGTTTTTCTTTTTGCAAGACCTGACTTCCCATCCCCAGGAAAAGCCTCTCAATTTAAATCCACTGGTTGTTGTTGTTTTTGCAAGACCTGACTTCCCATCCCCAGGAAAAGCCTCTCAATTTAAATCCACTGGTTGTTGTTGTTTTTGCAAGACCTGACTTCCCATCCCCAGGAAAAGCCTCTCAATTTAAATCCACTGGTTGTTGTTGTTTTTGCAAGACCTAACTTTCCATCCCCAGGAAAAGCCTCTCAATTTAAATCCACTGGTTGTTGTTGTTTTTGCAAGACCTAACTTTCCATCCCCAGGAAAAGCCTCTCAATTTAAATCCACTGGTTGTTGTTGTTTTTGCAAGACCTGACTTCCCATCCCCAGGAAAAGCCTCTCCTTTTAAATCCACTGGTTGTTGTTGTTTTTCGCAAGACCTGACTTCCCATCCCCAGGAAAAGACTCTCCATTTAAATCCATTTGTTTTGTTTTTCTTTTTGCAAGACCTGACTTCCCATCCCCAGGAAAAGCCTATCCATTTAAATCCACTTGTTGTTGTTGTTTTTGCAAGACCTGACTTCCTATCGCCGGGAAAAGCCTCTCCATGTAAATCCACTTGTTTATTGCAAGACCTAGCTTCCCCAGGAAAAAACCCATTTGCTTCCTTTCTCAATCCAATGTTTTAAATCAATTGGGAGAGGTCCATAGAAGGAAGGACTTAAGTGGTATTTTCCTCCTTTCCATCCTTCCTTATAGAAGTTTTACCCTCAACTTATCCATGGGTCATATCAAAATCCAGGATTTTGACCCTGAAACTTTCCCTCAACTTATACATGAGGTCGACTTATACATGAGTATATATGGTAATAACAAATTTATTAAACCATAATATTTCATTTTGATCCTAACATATTCTGTAATTTATTATTTTTCAAACCAGAGTTGCCTTCATGGTTTCTGTAACCAGAACTTAACACAATATTCTAAGTGAAGTTTAGCAAGCAGAATATAGTGCATTATTACCTTCTATAGTCTGTACACTATGCTCCTAAAAAAATTGCCACAGTTGCCAAATCACACTGTTGAATCTGTTTAGACATCATCTCACAGTGTAATCCACAGGTGGGAAACATGGACCTCCAGCTGTTCATGGACTCCAGCTCCCATCAGCCTTAGCCAGTGGTTAACAGTGACTGGACTGTCCAGCAGTATCTGAGAGGGATGTGTATTGGATTGACATTAACAGCAAGCCGGATTTGCCTACATCATATCAGATCTGGTGCTTCCGGAGGTGAAGCAGTCTTACTCTCAGTATCTACAGTCTGAAACTCAGAACTGGAACTGGGCCCCATTTGAAACATCCCTTGTGCTTTGGAAAAGCAAGGGGAAGTTTCTTTAAAAAATACATATCTGAAGAATATGTTTCACAGAACTCCCAGTGGGGAGAGCTAGTGTAGTGCAGAAGTTTGAGTACTATGATTCTGGAGACCAGGGTCTGAATCCCAGCTCATCCATGGAAAAACACTGGGTGATCTAGGACAAATCATTCCTTCTCAACTCAGAGGAAGGTAAAGTAAAATCCCTTCTGAACATATTTTGTTGTTCCAAAAATCAGAAACAACTTGAAGGCACACAACAACAACAACAGCAAAGTAGGGAAGGAAGAGGTGAGTGTAAGTGATTGAAAGGTGTACCTTCTAATCCTGGAGCACGCTTATGGATTCTCCACTGGCTGTGCCTAGAGAAAAGAAACATTAATGAGTATTTTGGTGAAGATCTATCTGTGATATCGTCTAACTCTTCATTGGTTTGAGGGAGGCTGTTGGTCTCCATCCCTGTCACACATCTAACATAGCAACTAATTTCCCATGTTCTTATCTTTTCATTCTGTACACTTTACTCTGTACTATAACACGAACAATTTTATATAAGTCTTATCCTTTTAGTTTTCTGTAAATGATAGTGGAATGTTAAGACTGTTAACATTAATAATGTAGGGTGGCTATGGGGTTGACCATTTTGGAATAAAATGTGCTAAATTCTGTATTGCTTTGCTTTTGGAGGGAGTTGTTATACACAGCCTTAATGCATGTATTTGATAGTACTGCACTCAGTTAAATATATGCCATTTCACTGCCTTATTTCTGAAAGACAAAAACAGGTTGATTTTGCTACTTAACATGAAGTTCTATTGTTATGCTGCAGAGTTGTCTCTTATATGTTTATGTCCTCTGGCTCTGTCACTTCTCTACTGATTAGAAATCTCCATGCACGGTCATTCTGAAATAATGACTGACCACATTATACCAAAAGCTCCAATTTCAAGCATGCTTAACATTTCAGATAATCCCAGTTGAGTGCTGGACTTATAGCAAAGGAATCATGTGGTGGCAGTGAAGTTGTTAACAAGGGTAGTACTTGTTACTGAATAGTACTTGTGTGTTTCAGACTGAGACTGAATGTAGACTTTGTGACTTCAGCATCAAACTATTCCTGTCCTCTGCCCCTGGTTTTTGTTAGTTTGTTTGTGTGTGTGTTTTAATCATCCATCCTGATGTGTTCTGGAGAACTTGGAAAGTTTGTTACTGTTTTATGTCCTTGGTTGGTCTTAAATTACTGGATGGCAAATATCTCCTAATGGAGCAATACAGTATGGCTTTATTTTCTTCATGTGCATCTTAGATAATACCATATATATTTAGCTTTTTAGTAGAGAGACTCCAAAAGTACAGGAGTATTTTCTTCTACCAAATAAAGGGACTTTACTAGGGGGGAAAGGAATGTTTTGATGCCTTCCATCCAATAGGGCTGTGCAATGTGGAAAACTGAGCTCCATATTTTTCTTTCCATTTGGTTAGTTCTGATAAAGCCATCACCCATCTGTGAATTAAAAGGGGGCAGTAATGAATCCCCCATGTAAAGTATTGGAGAAAATATGTATAGGTGGGTGGATATGGATTAGGAACACAGTACGAATAAGAAGTGTATAAAGCAGTATAGGCTACTGGCCACGGAATACCCAAGACCCAGTTATGATAATGGCAAAGAAGCAAAGTAGCCTTAAACCAAAAAGTTACCTCAGCAATCTCCATTTGTACTTACCTGCTGCTATGTCAGAAATATAGCTACTGTATGTACTCATGTATCAGTCTAGAAATTTTAGTATAAAAAAATTGACCTAAAAACTTGAGTCGATTTATCCACAGGTCACTGTAAATACTGTACTGTACTTTAACTCTTATTAAAAAAAGGAACTGTTCCCCAGTGAAAGGCAAGAGTGTAATCTGTCCTGGAACCACTGACTCCCTCTCCATCCTGCCTTTAATATAAGCACAGACAGTTAGGCCTGCTGAAATTTTGTCAAGTTTTATGGCATTGTTTTCCTTTGCTTTTCTCCTAAAAATTTTGCTTTGTTACATGCCCTAAAGTTTTCTTCCTTGACATCCACAGGTCATATCAAAATCCATAATTTGGGCTCTAATACCTGTTATCAACTTATACATGAGATCAGCTTATAGTTGAGTATATACGGTACTTGCATTTGAGTTTCTTTCAACATTGCATAACATAAATATGTGTGAATACTGAGCGATATCCTTTCAATATTTTAAGATATTAATGTTTATAAAGAATTCTCCATGATGGATCATTTTTTCCAGTTTTATCAAACCATCTACTGTACTTTTGAATAAGCAGATCTCTCCATGTTGCCTGGATACGTTTCCTTCCAGTTGCATCTGTCCTGTATGAAGAGAAACAGAAATATGTTAAAGCCATTTATTGATGGTGTAGTGACAAGTGTAAACTGAGAATGAAGAAAGTGGCCTTGGTAAGCATAAGAGCTGCTTTGTACACACTATGTTACCAATATGGCATTTGCAGCAGTTGCTAGTGTCAAGGCTAAAGTATCTCTTGTGGAATGCAGTGCAAGACTCTGTGTGTATCTGTGTGTATTTTTTCTTCCTTAATGGAGAAAACATGCTGAATAGAGCCATTTTTACTAACTTGTGTAAATGATTCCTAGAAGATTGAAACAGTAGGCAGTGGAGCTTGTTAAAGACTTTTTGCTTTACAAGCTTTAAAGAATTTAGAATATGGTTTGGCTACTTTAAAAAAAAACCTCTTATAGACAAGGTTTTAGAGCCAGCATCAAGTCTGTACTGTGCTTGTCTTTTTAAAACACAAACATGCGCTCTTGCTCTTTCTATTTACTGAATCAGAACCCTACTGTTTCCACTAGTGCTGTGTCTAATTTATGGTGTGACCACAAAAACTAGAATTATTTATATGTTGGCACAAAACGGCACCACTGTAGTTAAGTGTCTGTTGGCATTTCCATTATAAATCGTCCCTTGGAGAAGTTTATAACTTGGCATTTTTACTTTGCTTCAGGCTCTCAACATGCTGTTTCTGTCCAAGCACAATTGTGCATGCCTTTTACTAACAAAATTTAATTTAAATAAGCTTGGGTCACTTATTTATGCTTGAGAGCTGGTATCGCAGACTAGGGTTTGAGGCATGGTATTTGATTTTAGTTGCTTATATTTGGTCAGAACTGTGGTGAAATAAAATAAAAAGGGCTTGTAAGTGACTTTACAAACTTCCCCCCCTCTAAGTTACTAAAATGACACAGGTCTATAAGTAATAATCTGACATGGAAAAGTGGAAGCACCACAGTGTTGCTGGATAGATACACTGAATCTGAGAGAAGGAGAAGAAAACATATGTACAGTGAGCCCTTGCTATCTTCTGTGGTTTGGTTCCAGAACCCTCCATGGGCACCAAAATCTGTGGATGCTTGACTCCCATTATATACAGTGGCATAGTAAAATGGTGTCCGTTATATAAAATGGAAAAATAAAACTTTGGCTTTTTTAATTAAAAAAAAAATTAAGCCATGTATGGTTGAATCTTTGGCTGCAGAATCTATGGCTACAGATACAGATATATATTTTAGGTATGGAATTATTTCTTGGTAATTTTTATGTATTACTTCAGGAAATTCCTCTCCAGCTGTTGACATCATTTAAGTATGGCTAACCTGTTTCCTGATAGGTGTATGTGTGTGCGCGCACATGTGTGCACATTAAAGTGTCTCCACTTACAGTAATCCCATGAATTTACACATTTTGTTTTTCTCTTTTGCTGCTGTTTGGGCTAGAGCTCAAAAGTGCTGTTTCCAAAGCTACCTTAGTTCAGGAAAGAAATGGCATTCTTGATGTTTTTATGCTGTTAACAAAATATATTCCACACCATCTGATAAACTGAAAGCAAATATTCCCTAAATTCTATTTGAACCCTGAATCTCCAAAGTAATATCCTCTTAAATATGGAGTGTTGTGAGGAGAGGAAGGTTTATGAGTCGCAAGGTACTTGTTCAGTAGGAGCAGGCTGAAATATACCTTGAAATACAACATTATTTTATTGCTTTGTGGTTTGTCTGGAATTCTAGCTCTATTCCATGGCCAAGTTACTGACACAGATTACCCAAATATTGTGGGTTTTATCCTTGGTCCTAGTGCTGTTAGTTTACTCAGCTGGTCTTGCATTAGGTTATATTTTCATTGTCCCTAACCTGCGTCATTAGGTTACGGTTTTCATTGTCCCTAACCAGTCCCTGATGTTGCTCAGCTCTCCAGCCCCCCCAAAAAACTTTAAATATTTCATATGTTTTATCTGTTTTTCACATTTGTTTAAATGATTTCATAGTGTTTTAATGTGGGATTTTATGTCGTTATGTAGATGAATGTAGTCATCTAGAAGTGTTGATGAATACCGGTATCACAGAACTTTGACATTTTCTGCCATCTTTGAGGGCATTGAAAAAAGGTTAATCTGAACATGCAAGGCGAGGGAGAGTGGTAGCTATTAAAATGTTAAAGCAGTTAAGCCTAGTTAAAAATTCCATCATATCATCAACAATAAGAGTGCAGAAGAAGTTGACAGTAGTATCTGTTGGGGCTAAACAGAAGACCGGAAAACTTGCAGAAGCTATTCAACCATTAGCCTTGCAGTAACTGCCAGAAGAGGCAGTCTGTAGGCTTTAATATGGAATAAGTAAAGTCTTAACCATGAGATTTCAAGCAGTTCATCAGAGCAGGGAAGGGAAATCTTTGACCCTCCAGATATTTGGACTGCAACTGCCACAATCCTTTTCCATTAGCCGCATGGGGTGAGGCTGATAGAACTGTAGGTTTCCCAGTGCTATACTTGAGAAACAGGCTTTTACTAGAGAAAGCAGTGGCAGAGCACATGATCAGAGAACAAGGGGTTACATCTCATTTTCTCTCTTGAAAGTTTTTGAATTAACACAACTTATTTTAAGGCATTCTGGGAATTGCAGCCACATTTTGTTTCTTACAGACAATTATAAAATACTGTCTGTCTAAATACACACACACACACGAGTTTATAGTATTCTGTATAAATATAGTTTTCCTTCTTAAACTGGTTTATATTTATTATGTAAAAATAAAACAATGTTTTCTTAACATGAGCTGGTGTCATATTAGTGGAATAAGCATAGGCCACAAAGTTGCACTACACACACAGTGCAACCAATGCATAACAATGCCTAAGTTGCACTACACACAGAGGGCAAATTATTCACCATACCACAACATTATCAATATTCTGTTGATAATGGTGAAAGCAAACTTGTACATACAGCAGCATTGCATGCTACGATTGTGCAGTGTACATGTTGCATTGCTATTGTGAATTGCTCAACAGTACTCACTCCTTGACACATGTTTGTGCAGTGTTGCTGTTTTGCATGGGATCAGGTAGTAGTGCTGGCATAGTGTATCTCCACATGTGGCTATTTTAACCTACCTTGAGGAGATGTTGGATTGCAGCCAGAGTGCGATACTGTTACACATCACCTCACATTTAACCCTTCCAAAGACTTTTTGGAACAAGATTTTTAAAAGTAATAACAATGACTCAGAAATATTGTTCATCTGAAGCTATTCTAATCTTATGGTTTATTCCACCCATCCTTTATATTTCAGTAGTAAACTAATTTTCCACTATCTCATCTGATATAAAATGCATGTATAATTGCCACTGTAAACTCTCAAGACAGAACCAGAGCTAATGCAGCTCTTTAGAAAATGAAGAGGGGGGAAATCATGCTTCACATTGAGGTTAAGGTCATTTGATTGTCTGCCAAATAGCTGGTTTAGCAACTGCAGGAAAATTACAATTAAGTCAACATTCATATTTCCACAGGAAGACCTGCTATATAAATCAAAATTCTTTTAAAAGCAATAAAATCACCCTATAAAACTCTAACATCAGCTCTCAACTTGGAACATTTTCCAGATTATTAGAATAATTATTTTGCTTCAGGTATTTTAAAAGGTGACAGTTGGCTAGTATGGTAAAGTGCAACACTGATCAGAAGAAAAATAGCAAAAAACAAAAACAAAAAACCAACCCACAACTTACATGCATACTACAATGACAGTTAACAGGCAACCGTGGCATTTTAAACCATCAGTATGTCTGCAACAGCATTTGTCCACACATGCAGAGGATTGCTGACTGTTCACACCTGTGAACCATTTTCTTAAAAATCCCATCAGGTTTAAAAGATAGTTTCCTTAAGTAATGCTAAAGGGTGGTGTCGAGTCACAAACAGCTTGAAGGCACACAATGACAACAACAACAGCAGCAGCAATAACTTGTCCAGAGCTTGGAGATCTTATCTTTTTCTGCTACAACTCTCAGAATTCACTAGTCACTGTGGCTATTTGCAGTGCTAATTGGGGGATTCTGAGAGTTGTAGTCCAAAAGGTAACATTTTCGTGCTCTTCATGTGACTTGTATGCATTAACTAGGCAACTTACAGCTTTTCTTCCACAAAACCAAATGGTAGGGGTGTATTTTTTTCCGTTTATGACTCATAGCATAATAATTTGCTTTAAAATCTACAGGAAGACATGTGGCGAATCTGGGCTTATATTGAATGCTTGAAGGCTTTCCCTTGGTCGCGTGACCATCATAGGCTTGCTTGGTGAGGTCAGGAGCGAGCGCCTTCTCAGTGGCTGCTCCCACATCTGGAATGCCCTTCCGCAAGAGGCTAGGCTGGCCCCCTCGCTGCTTCCTTTCGCTGGGAGTCAAAAACTTTTTTGTTTAAACAGTCTTTTAATATGTAACTGTACCAGAGAGGCTTTTTAAAAAAAATTGATTATGTGTTTTATTTTCTTTTTTTCAAGTTTTGTATGTTTTAAAATAATTTATTTATTTGAAATAGTGACAATTTTAAGTATTTTTTTAAAAAAATGGTCATGGGTAGATTTTAATTGATTTCCTTGACTGAGACACTTTGGGTCCCACTCCAGGAAAAAGGAAGCATGTTAAATAAATCAGTACCTCTCTACACAGTTCCCACAGCAAAATGGTAAACTGTTATGAATCCAAAAGGCAAGAGAAGCTTGGCAGGTACACTAGACCAAAATAGATTTTCATTAAAACTGTAGTACTAATTCTGTTTAAATACATAGGCTCTATTCAGAAAGCTTTGAAGTAATGAGTTCCAAACATGGAGTTACTTGTAATTACTTCTTTTTTCTAGTAATGAAGAAATAACCAAGTTGTATTATGACTGTGATTTAGCAAGAGATTACTATTCCTTGTGCAATGTAATTATTTTTGTTACTGTACTTTTACTGCTTTGGGAAAGGTTCCTTTTGATTTTATGTAATGATTTTAAAAGTAATTTTCCAAATTCTGGCTCTGAAGCTTACGTTGAACTGTAGAGGGAAGCATGTTTCTGTTGTTATTTGTCTTTAAGTCATTGTCATACAGTATTCTTGGCAAGTTTCTTCAGAGTGAGTTTGCCATTGCCCTCCTCTTAGGTTGAGAGTGTGTGACTTGCCCAAGGTCACCCAGTGGGTTTCCATGGCCGAATCAAGATTCAGAGTGCTGGTCCAGTGCTTTGACAAGATCATCCTCTCATCCTCAGAGGAAGGCAATGGCAAACCCTTTCTGAAGAAACTTGCCAAGAAGCCCCCATGACTGGTTCACCTTATGGTCAACCATAAGTTGGAGACATGAAGGCACACAACAACAACAACAACAACAACAACAACAACAACAGGGCTGAAGTGGGCAAAGCATAACCCACAATGTTCATGAAGCCAACCAAGGCCTTCTTTGTACCCTCCGCAGTGCTCCAAAGAGGGTTTTTTTGCAAAAGCAAAATTGACATTGTGGTTTGCTACCCAAACCTGGACAGCAAAGCACTAAATGCACTGTAGTTGGTGGGGGAAAAATATCCAAGGAGCCATTCAGACTACCATATAAACTGGTTTGTAACTCGGATTAAAATTGGGAAGTTCATACTGGTGCCGTTTTTTTCACTAGGGAATCCGGATCTTGCACACACGATGCGGCGCAAATCCCCCTAACCCGGTTTTTCCAAAAGCGGGGTATTTACTATTTCTTTTTGGAAAAACCAGTTTAATCGAATGTGAACTTGGCTCCGATCATGATCAGGTCAAGTTCAGGGGAGGAGTAAAGGCCAGGGGGGCAGAACATGCCTCCTCTCCCGGCAACCACTGGCTTTAATCCAGTGCTGCCGAATGCTTTTTGCAGCAGGAGTGCTTCATCAGGCACTTCTGCATTTTTAAAATTATTTTTACAATTTGACAGCTTATGCACATTATGGGGCTTGATCCGGATCCAACCAGGGCAAATGGGGCCGCAGTTACCAGAAATATTTGTTAGGATCAAGTTCTGTTTTTTGAGTCCCATCCAAGCCTGACTCTTCTACACAATTCCAGCTAGAGTAGACCCTTTGAATGGATGGGATTTACCCAAGTGTTGACCTACTTTAATACTTGATTCAATGGGCCTAATCTAACTAGTTTCAAGCTTCCTCGGGCACTCCTGACTTTTATTTATTTTTTATTTTTTATTTCATTTTATTTATTTTTAGTTTATTTATTTATTTTATTTTATTTTTACAATTTGACAGCTAATGCGCATTCTACATGGGGCTCTTTAAATGGGAGGGGGAACCCCCAGTCCATATATGGATAGTTGGTTTCCACATATGGATTGGGTTTCCCTCTCCCTTCGTTTAAAGAGCCCCATTCATATTGAGCATTTAAACAAAGGGAGAGGGAACCCCAATCCATATATGTAAGCTAACTATCCATATATGGACTGGGGGTTCCCCCTCCCGGTTAAAGAGCCCCATGTAGAATGTGCATTAGCTGTCAAATTATAAAAATAAATTAAAATAAATAAAAAATAAATAAAAAATAAAATAAATTAAAATAAAAATAAAAAAATAAATAAAAAACAAAAAATAAAAATAAATGCAGGAGTGCCCGATGAAGCACTCAGTGCTGAGAAAAACGGAGGGGGAGGAGGGGAAAGGATCCCCACAAGTTGCGCCGCTCCCAGCCCTATGCTCCATGCGCATAATCTGTCAAATGTAAAAAAATATTTTAAAAAACCAAGCAGTGGGATGGAGCACTCACGCAGCCAATAGCTGCATCAGACGTCACCATGACATCATTTGATTGACAACTAGGAGGCTCCATCTTGAATCATTACTATTGCATGTATGAACTTCAGCGGGGTAAAATGCAACGGGAAGCATCGATTGGGACAAAGGGTGGTATGAACTTCTTTCCGGAGAGATTCGGTAATGTCATGCACGATCTGATCCAGATCTAACCAGGGCAAATGGGCTAGTATGAATGGGGCCTAATATCACTTTCAGTAGTCAATATCATGGTAAATATCCCATTAAAGTTGAGTTAAATATACTTATATAATTTTATATAAAGATAAATTGAAGATAATCAACTGAATTGAGGAAGATTTTTCTTATTAATAATAGCTATGGGCTTTTTATTTCTTAATAATGACATTAATCTTTCCAAATACTAATTAACCAACTGTTACTGGAATGAAGGATCTATTTTTTTAAAATAATAATGGTTGGGAATTTTATTAGTTAATAATAAAACTGAAATCTAAGAAAAGCATATATATGGAAAAATTAAATGGTTTTAAGCTATTTTATGTATCATTTCACTTTTAAAGGCTGCTAAATCCTGTCTGTTTCTCTTGAGCCATGTCTCTTCAGCCTCTAGCCTTTGAGAATTTGTCTGGTTGGAAAAGAGACCCTGACAAATCAATGCAGAAATTGTTTGCTTGTGAGCTATGGATATACAAGCCGGAGCATATCATGGTTTGTGACTGGATCAGGATATAGCTTAGTTCTGAAAAAGCAATATGTGTTTGTGTGTGTTACATGTGATATAATAATCTGAGGCAGTCTTCCACAACAGGCTGCCTGCCAGATGTATTCAGTGACAACTCCCATAATCCCCAGTTAATGTAGCTAACTGACATGCTGACAGGGATGTTCTAGCTCTACACATCTGGAAGACATCAATTTCCTCATCTAAGAAAATCGTTCCGTAGAGTATCAATCTACGTAATGTTAGTTGAAGGATTTCTCTTTTTAAAAGACCTAAAATCTGCATTTTCGGTTTCTCACTTTGATCAGTCGTCTAAAGAATTACTTTAAAAATATATCATTGGAATAACTTCATTTAATTTTACAGCCAAGGACAAAGAAAACAAGTATGGGCTAACTCCCTATTTTTTAGACTTGTCATACCTTAGGCCCGTGGTGGTGAAGCTATGGCATGCGTGCCAGAAATGGCACGCAAAGCCATTTTTCACACAGAACGTGGGGAAGAGGAGGACCGGGTACGCACATGTTCCTCCTCTTCCCAGGCATCTCAGGCCTTCAGCTGTCTCTGGAGAGGCAGCTGAAGGGCCAGGAGGGTGCACGAAGAGGAGGAGGAACAGGCACACTCCTGTTCCTCCTCCTCCCAGGTTTTCAGCTGTCCTTGTAGAGGCAGTGGAAGGCTCAGGAGGGTGGGAGGAAGAAGTCCCACCTCTGGAGGGTGGAATGCCTTTTAGTTTGGGTATTTGGTCTCTAACCATCACTGTCTTAGGCTGTAGTCTTACACTGTAATCCTGTATATCCCTGTTGCATAACTAAAGTTGGAAATCTGGTGACTCTCCAGAGTAACTGTACTGCAGGTCCCATCAACTCTATCATTGCTTCTGCTGGCTATGGGAATTTAGTTGAGTGGCATCCCCAGGGCCACATGTTCATCACTTGTGTGATGCATTGGGGTGTGTAGCAGGAGGAAATCCCATTGAACACTGAAGCTTGCTTCTGCAAATTTGCATGGGATTGTACTCAATATTTTGGAAGTTTGTAAGAGGAGGTGAGGCTACTAATTATCTCTTCATATAGAACACTTTGGGACTAATAGTGATATTCCTTGCTTTCCAATACCAGAAGTGGTTTCTGCTAGTGCATAGCTGTCCATTATGATCACAGAATTCAAAGACATACCTGTGTTCATCTGGAAAATCAGTATGCAGAGGGATCTTGCAGCAACTTTGAGACTGCCTGAAAGATAGACCTTGGTAGCATGAGCTTTCACAGACTTATGCCTACTTCCTCAGATGCATTTGGTGGAGTGGAAAATGCCCATAGAAATGCAAAATTTGGTGTGAGAATACCCATAGAAATGCAAAATTTTGTGGGTGTGGAGATGACAAGTTCAGTTTTAACTATGGTCAGTGATCATTAGGGAACAAGGCCAAGGATGTTGCCTAAAGCCAAAGTTAATAGATAATCATATCTATTGGAGTATGGAGATGCAGTGTGGGAGCCAAAAAGAAGATGTGATGAACTGACTTTGTCAGCATCTGTGGCTGGCATCTTTAGCTCTAAAGATGCCAGCCACAGATGCTGGCGAAATGTCAGAAAGGAACTCTTCTAGAACATGGCCACATAGCCTGAATGTCCTACAAAAAACTATGGATGCCAGCCATGAAAGCCTTCAACTCCACATGTGATGAACTGTCCAGGAGAGCCCCATGAGGCTGGGGGTGCGGGGTTAGCTAGTGTTATAATGTGTGAAATGTGCCAGGAAACCAATAATCACAATTGTCTTCTAAAGAACAGGATTGTATTTTCCTCACATGTTTCTTCACCATGAATTTATTCTTACCTTTTTTAAGAGGAGCATTTGTGGCTCCTCTTAAAAAAAAGCGGCTCCCATGAATGATTTCTTAAGGGTGCTAAACCAAAAAAGTATGACTCTTTTACCTAGTTTCATTTCAGTTAGCATAATATTGTGGTGATGACATCAGAAAGTACTTTTGCTTGACATCAGAAAGTACTTTTGCTTTACCAGCATCTTTAACATGCAGTAGATATTGCTTTTAAAATATTCTCACTTTACCACACTAAATCTGCTGATAGATACAACTACTTGTCGAGAATAGTAGCTACCTGAGCACTAGATCCAGGGTGAGTGATTGAACCCAAGGAGTTGGAACTGTGGGGCAAACCTGGGCAGGGGTTCTGTCACATTGTTGTTGTTAACCACCTTTGAGTTGACTTTGACTCATGTCAACCCTGTGGATGAGACATTTCCAAAACTCCCTACTCTATCCTACTCTGCTCAGTTCTTGCAGGTTCAGGCCCATTGCTTCCCTGATTGAGTCTAACCATCTGGCATGCAGTCTTCCTCTCTTTCTACTGCTTTCCACCTTTCCTAGCATTTTTCCTCCCTCCATCATAATTTCTATCACCCTGGCCTTGGAGGAAGAGAAGAACTGGCAGTATCTGCTGGACTTGATCCCCTTGTTCATTGCCATTTCCTCCTCCTTTTATGCCATGTCCTTTTAGATTGTAAGCCTGAGTGGAGGGAATTATCAAATCAGCAATCTATAAACCACTCTTGAGAGCCTTTGTGGCTGAAGAGCGGGGTATAAATATTCTAAATAAATAAATATTGCCTTTTCTAATGACTTTAGAATGATGTGGCCTTTGCATGATGTGGCAAAGTACGATAGCTTCAATTTAGTGATCTTGGATTTCAAGGAGAGTTCAAGTTTGATCTCTTCTAGGACCCATTTGTTTGTCTTTTGGGTTGTCCACAGTACACTTAGCATTCTTCTCCAGCACCATGTCTCAAATGAGTTAAGTTTCTTTCTGTCCACTTTCTTCACTATCCAGCTCTCACTTCCACCCTTTCTTCACTGTCCAGCTCTCACATCCATCCATGGTGATGGGGAATACAATGGCTTGGACAATCAAAACTTTAGTGTTCAGTGTTGTATCTTTGCACTTTAGGATCTTGTAGAGTCTTTCATAGCTGTCCTTCCCATTTATATTCGTCTTCTGATTTCTTCACTGCAGTCTCACATATTTTGATCTACTCTAGATGGGACTGAGAATAACAATAATGCCTGCGGCATTAAAGAAGTGACTGTGATCCAAGGGTTACACACTAGGCAATTTAAGCACCATACCTGACTCCCTGCTTCCTCCCATCAGTTTACTACGGTATTACGACAACTCCCTAAGGTAAGCTGAGTTGAAAGATAGTAACTTGTCCAGGGCCACCCAGTGAGCTTTATGGCCCAGAGGGTCTTTGAACCCAAGTCTCTGCAGACAAAAGTCCCAACACTCTGTCTACTTCAGTACACCTCACTGGCTGAGGTTTTTATAGGTATATGCTACTAGTACTTCAGACTGGAAATGGTAAAGCTACACTCTTCAGCCTTAACACTGGCCCAAGAAAGATTATAAACCATTTTGAACAAAATTTATTTAACCTATTAAAAAGTTGACCTTAAACTGCAGTTAATTAGTTTACACTGTTAGCTCACGATTCTGCCAAGGATGAAAATTCACTCAGTAAAAGGAGCTATGTCAGGTGAGTTGACTGTTGCCCATATGGAACTTTAAGATAATGATGAGTTTAAATTTCCTCTTAGAGCTAAGTGAGAATAAAACTGAAGGCAATAAATACTCTTGGCCAAAGCCATTAAACCAAAAAGCTGGGAATTCTCCAGTTCTTGACTTAAATTGTTTGTTTATCAGCTGGCGCCTAGTCTGGAGTCAAGAGCTGGAGATTTCTATCTGTGACAGAACTTTGAAACTCTTGCAGGACACTTTCATTTTAACTTAAGGTAACTTGAGTTTATAGCTTTGGCTTTAAAGATTACTAATGATTTACTCATTTCCTTACCATTTAACCAGAGTGGACTTTTTTCCCAGGAAGGGATCTGTGTTTATTTAGGGTCTTTGTCTGCGGAGGGATTAAAAGGCAGCCCACCAGCATAGTGAACTTGATGGTAATAAAGGGTCACCAAAACACACCATAAAAACATTCTTACTATGGAATTAATTATACAGTGTAATTTTACAAAGCAGTTCGGCAACCCTTCTTTTAGGCATCAGCAACATTTTTATTTTTCTTCAAAAGTGTGGTGGTGGGGGGACAATTTTTGTTTAATGTTAAGAACCCTGATGCATACATAAAATGATCCAGACATTCAATTTACAAAGACTTGGAACAACTGGGAAATCCCAGTTCTAGTTTCTTTGACATGTATAGATGTGAAATCCTTCATTAGATTGTGTGCAAAGAGGATGAAAGTATTTTTGACAAATGCAGTCTTAGATATCTAGTGCAGTCAGAGAGAGAGAGAGACAGGGAGAGAAAATTTTATCCCTCTCTTCATGCTTGATGTTCCCCCGCCCCCCAAACTTCACAACCTCTTCAAAGTAATCCATTCGTTTTCCATACCACCAGGTGGCATTGCAACCAAGCCTGGTTTAAAATAGGAGATGGATGTACTTCGAAATATTTTGACAGAAGAGATGAGGACTTGAAAATTAATTTCTGTCATTTAAAAAAATCCTTAACACTAATCCTTGCTTTTGGGAGCATATAGTTGAGACATCAAGTCTTCATGTAGCATGCAGATATGTGCTCTTGCACATACACACACACACCCTCCAAATGTAACGGCAGGTTACTGGAGTGAAAATGAAAGAACCGACATGACCTCTGTTAGGGCTTATAAACATGCTATATTGTTTTGCTGTTATGTACCTTCAGGTTATTTCTGACTTATGGCATTCCTAAGGCAAACCTGTCATGGGGTTTTCTTGTCAAGTTTAATCAGTGGAGGTTTGTCATTAGCCTTCCTCTTTGTCTTAAAAAGTGTGACTTGCCCAAGATCACTCAGTAGGTTTACATGGCTGAGTTGGGACTTTGGTCTCCCAAAGTCCTAGTCCAGCATTCAAACTGTTGTACCACACTGTCTTTACCTGGCTTTGCCAGGACGACTTCTGGAATTGACTCCTTGTTGTTGTTGTTTTTTTTGAAATGTTTTAAGAAAATTATTTTCAAGGCAACTTGCTCTGAAAAGCTTATTGCCTCATCCAGTGAGCTTTTTAAGTTGCTACAGGAGAATGTGTTGGGTCGAACACCCTTTCCATGTTCTCCATTTTGCACAGGATCCTATAGTATATGAGAGAAAAAGTTGATACAGAGATGACGCTTGCACATACACCAGTCTTGCATGTGATTAAAGAGCACATTGCACAACCAGAGTTACCAAGTAGTGGAAATGGCATGTACATAACAATGAAGTTAAACAGAGGCTGCATGGACATCTGTCTGGGGTGCTTTGAGTTCATGCATGGCAGGGGACTGGCTGGATGGCCCTTATGGTCTCTTCAAACTCTGATTCTGTGGTTCTAATGTCCATGCTACCCAACCATTATGGCTTTTATTGAAATGTTCCATGCAGATTTGTATGTGACATTTTGCTGGATTTATTATATGTAATTGTTATTCAGGAGAGCCTGTGTGGTGCAGTGGTTTGAGCACTGGACTAGGGAGACTGTAGTTTGAATCCCTGCTCAGCCAAGGAATCCCACTGGGTGGCTTTGGGCAAGTCGTACTCTCTCAGCCTCAAAGGAAGGTAAAGGCAAACCACCTCTGAACAAATCTTGCCCCCCCCCCCAAAAAAAAACACACACACACAAAAAACAACCCCTGTGATAGGTTCATTTTACGGTCCCTATAACACACAAAAACAATAATTGTTATCCAAGGATACTAGGTGCATGCAACTATATGCAAATGTTTTGGAGCAGAACTAGAAAGGATTTTGCAAGAGTATAAGGGAAACTTTACTATCTCTCTGATGGATGTAGGATCTGTCTTCCACCCAAACTTTGGAAACCTTTCCCCAGCTGTTATGGCCAGCGGACAGGGGAGTAGTTAGGATCTCGTAGCTGTAATTCAAAAAGGTAACTTCTCCAAGTACTGGCATGAACCAAATACTAGAGTGGATCCAGAGTTTCAATAGCTCATACAATAGTTTTCTCGCTTGTTCTGTGACTTAAACATAATTAATTTTTTTCTACTTCAGATTTCTTTTCTTTTTTCTTTCTTTCTTTCTTTTTTTCTTTTTCTTTTTTTGATTGGGTTATCCTTCAACAAGAGTTAAGTAAAATCTCAGTTCTTTTTTTAAAGTTTCCATACTATGTCTAAGACACTTAGATTTTTTTAAAAAAAAGAATGCTGTGTAATCATATGAACAGGCTTTATATTTTGCTAAATTAAATCACAAAAGGGCAACAAGAAAGAAAATTTGTTTCTGGGGAGCAATATTTTACTCTGTCTGTGTTTTATTCTTGCTTAATTCACGAAGGTGATAATTTATCAACAGCTTTATGAAGTGCCATTCATCTTACACCATTACTCTTTCTCTTCAAGTATTTAATGTGTATAATCTGTTGAGAAATGTATATGCTTTCAAAGTAAGTGTCTTTGACCTCCCACCTTGTCCTAAGACCCAAGCATATATCTTCTAGCCTACTTGTACAAAGAGTAAGTTGGATATTTTATATCTCAAACCCTAAAGCCCCAAGTATTGTAAAATAACAAAAAAAAGATGCCATGTTATAATTTACATAGGTGGTGTGTTTTTAAAATGCTCTTTGCTTAAAGCAGACACATTCACTGGTTAAGAGCAGCAGTATAAGGTAATTGTGACTTTTGACCCGCAGTGTTACACTTTTAAACTTGATACTGCAGTCTGTTTCCAAGCTTTGTTGTGTGTGATACTGCTACTTATTTAACATCAAAAAGCTGTGTTAGTTGGCCTTTATAGATTGTGCCTGTGCTCTGGAATGGCCTCCTGCTGTCCCTCGGCCCTTGCTTGTTTTTAACGTGTCAGTTTTTCTCACCAGAGCCCTTAATAAGCAAGACTTTAACTAACACACTAGTCTTTATCAAATCTGATTCAGGAGAGACTGGGCTTGCGTAACTGCCCAATTCATTAACACACATAACAGCTTGGGCCCTCTCTTGGAGCTCTTAATGATGTTGTGGAGTAATGACATGCACATGCAGATTTTTACATTGCATGTAATCTTTGTGTTTTCCCACTTTTTTTTTTCCTTTTAAGCAGACATCGCTTTAGGTCTGGAGTAAATGAGTGTTTTTCTGCTAAGATTCCCAAAGTAAACTGGCCTCATTAAAAATAATGGTTGCTGCAGGAAAAGAAAAGAAAAAATCCCAAGTTAAAAATTGCAAGCATATAGAGCCACTTAAATCATTGTAACTACAGTATAGATTCTCTACAAGTTCTGTTTGGAGTGGCACCTATTGCTGGTGTGTGTTGCTATGGGAACCTCTGTGTGGACGTGAAAAATAAGAAAGCTTGTGTTAAATGGAGGAAAAATAGAATTATAGCTTTCAAAGTTTAAGTTATCCATTGCCAAAGTGTATATGATACAATGAGAATATAATACTGTGTGTCATAGCTCCCCCCACCCCCACTTGAGTATGTTTGAAGTTACATTTTGCATGTACTGTATTAAGACAAAAGAGCACATGGGTATATGAATATGCCAGCTTAGAATAATGGCTTGTTTTTATTTTAAAAAGCAAATACTTGGGAGCAGTGGTGCATGGAAAATGACTTTAATAAAATCATCTGCTCTTGCTGCAGGTTCTATAAAACTATATAGTGTAACTGTTGGTACAAGACTAGAGTTTTTAAGAGGTTGGTAGTGCCATAAGATGTAAATGACTTGAAAGTACACAACGATAACAACAACAAAGTGGTGGCTGAAGTGAGAGGGATAGTGATCAGAGAAAGGGTCTCTTCAGTTTTGACACCTTGTTTAGGAAATGCTTATTCAGCGAAGCTTCCCTTGTAGCAAGTCTATTGTCTTTTCTGCAGTAGATGAAGATGTTTTTATTTGCCCAGGCATTCCAGCATGGAATGTGAATTGGTTGGCTGAACAGGTCTTATCTATTCTGCTGAATTGTTACACTGAATTTTAATGGTGCTCTCCTGCTATGTTGTTCATCTTAACTGGGATTTTATATTGATGTGCTTACAGTTGTGTTGTATGCTGTTTTGAAGGCAACCTAAATATTTGTAAGGTTTCCATAGGGAGGTCGTTGCTTCAATTGTGGCTCATTGACTTTTGGGAATTGTAGGATTGGGCCCTTAATATGGAAAGCAGTCTTTAGATTTCAATGGTTGCATTATTTTTGTTTCGATTGCCATGTGACCATATATATTTTTTATTTTTAAAATATTTGTGTATCCATGAAAATAGAAAATTGATACATGATGGCATCAGTTGTGTGGCTGACTGCATGGGCTATCTACTGAGTTAAAAAAATTAAAACTTAAGTTCAGTAGACATTAGAGGTAGAAAAGCTGTAAATGTTCAGAATAGTTCAGTATCATGGAAATTGAAATAGTTTCACTAATAAGTAATATCTTTGACCTATTATAAACTTTCTTTATTTAATTGGTTTACTGAATCCTCCTTCTGGGATCAGTAAATCCCAGAAAAGTCTCCAAACTGGTATACCTGCAAAAATAATAATAATAATAATAATAATAATAATACTCTAAACTAATAGGGAGTCAGCAAATCAGTCTGTTTTGGTAATATTATTCTTAGGTTTGAATTAGTTATTGTCATGGAAATATAGTAATAAAAGATTACACTGTCAAAGAATGGCCATAGTGTCACCAATCTATGGATTCTAAAGAAAAAACAGTATTGATGGGTTCATGAAAAGTTCTAGAGTTAAATATTTTGAGGCTACCTATGGTCTTACTTTCTGAGCTGAGTTTCTGTTTGGCATGGATACAGTGAGCAATGCCACAGAAGCTAAAATAGTTAAGAAAAAATGTTGTAGAAGAAAAATTGGTCAATTCACCTCTTTTGAAAGCAGTTTCTTGTAACTATAGCCTGAGTCAAAGACTTTAACAGTGCATATTGATGACGGCTAGACATATATTTCTTTGCAGAAGCCATTGATAATATTGCCCAGACTTGAAGTTGCTTTTTTGGGAAAAATGTATAAATCTAGATAGTGACTACATAGAGATAAGTTAACAACTACAGATCAAAACAAACTTTCTGTCAATTTTTTAAAAAGGTGATCATTAAAACTTTTGGATACCCCCTCATACATGGATTCATCCTCCCCTTCCCATTCTTTCTGCTTGATCAGACATTACTTCAGATAGTTTACATAATTATCACTCTCAAAACTATATTTAGTTGGTCACCTTCTAGAACATAGGAGAGGTATGCAGCTTTCACGTTGGCACATAATTCAAAATAGTTTCCATTATTTACCCGAGAACTGATGCAGCTTTATCTGTTCCTGATATAACTGTTTTAGGTAGTTTATGAAACCTTCCTCTGCATTTAAAATGAATACCCATTCATGAGTGGGAGTCGGTTTATATATTAAGAGTTTTGTTTTGTTTTTAATTACCACATTTTCCTGCAAGCCATTTAAGACCTTAAATATATCTAGCACTTAGGATAATCTTAATATTACATCGAGCCCCTTCCTTATAAGGAGCTCAAAGACTCGGAAATGGGGGCATTGTCCCATTTTATCCTCTCAATAATTCTGCATTGTAGATTAGTTTGAGATATTGATTAGCTAAAGGCAGCCAAACTTCATTAAGCATTATGAATCCTGATATCCCTTGTCATAGGCAGATGCCCTCTCCTGTGAACCTCACAGACTTTACTGTCATAGGATCTTTTCTTAAATGAAGACAAGCAAATGAAATAGTGGATTGCCTGTTACTCTCAGTTCATCTGATTTCTTTTGCCTCAGCACCAGATTTTTATTAAATTAATTCCTCTCCCATTCACACCCCAACCCATCTTCAGGAAGCATTAAATTCAATCAAAACGTATTGACAAAAGCCAGTAATCCAGATTGGTTTCCAAAGTCTTCCAAAGGTTTAACGATAAGAATTCTGATCTGACTAATACTTCTTATGCCTGTCTCTTTGCCTTATGATCTGAGTGTTGTTACCCACTATCAGTTAGAAGTCAAGTGTAGTTGGTTAGAGAGTGCCATTATTGAAGATGATCTTAAGTAATAAAGTGATGGGATAGAGATAAATTTCTTTTTCAGAATCTGTGGATATCAATAGTGGGTTGAAGGCAAAAAGCTCCCCCCCCCATAAAAGCGATCCTATGTGTGATAATTCATAGATATTCAGGTTGAATGCATACAGTTCAGGAGTGCGATTATGAAACATCTGAATAGGTCTAGAGGGAGTAGACAGACTGGTTTTACATGCTATAAACAATAGTATATGCCAGCATAGGAAGACGTGAAACTAAAGAGGGATTCAATTTCAAAGCTGCAGTGCACAAAGACTTCAATTTTGGTTCAGACTTCTTGCTTCCAGAATAGAAGGTCTTTGCAAGGAGGCCATGCTCTTAAAGCAGGACCTGTGGTTCTGTGTAATGCTGTTTTGACTGACCTTCTCCTTCTGCCCTATATCTGTTTCTCTTAGAATCTATACATCGAAAACATACAGAGCTTTTAAGCCCAAGGAAGATTTTGACCATATGGTATTGCACTAAAAAAGAGTCATTTTTATGTTTTGATCTATATTACACAGATCTAAGAAAAACATCCCATGTAGACCATTTGAAACAGAAAATAAAATATAGCCATTCTTTTAAATACAGTAGCCAAGTAATGCTAGTAGTGACTTGGCACTTTAAACCAGGGGTTCCCAAACTTTTTGACTCACAGAGCTCTTTTTATAATCCTATCTCTTACAAGTTAATGGTTTTTAAGAATAGTGTTACTTTTTGTTTCTTATTCTTTAATTTCATTAAATTTTTATTTCTTTCGTTTTGCTGGAGCAGCTGCAGAGCACCTAAGAAGAGCATAGGTTGGGAACCACTGCTTTAAACTATAAGCTAAGACACAAATTCATACCAACAAATTATAAAGGGGTTCCTTGTATGTACAAAGAAAAAAAGGTATTATCCAAAGCGTGTATAAATTATTTTTTGCCCTGTAAACCCTAAACTGCCCCCAGACAGTGCAATGTTTATCACAGATGGTCAGGTTATCAGTGTTTACTCCTATGCCTATTCCCCTCTCTTTCTCTCTCTGTATGTACTGTAGAGTCTTGATTATCCGACATAAACTGGACCGGGTGATAGTTGGATAACCAAAAATGTTGGATAATCCGGAAGGTCCAAGAAAAAGCCTTGAAATCACTACAAATTGCAAATGTATTGAAGTTATATTGCAATAACAGTAAAACTAAATGTAAAGAAATCACTGATCAACATTGTGATGTACAGTATAAACAGTTCAGTCCTCTGAAAATTTAAAGAAATCACAGAAAATTTAAAGAAATCACAGCAGCCACGATGTTGGATAATCCGGAATGTTGGATAACCGAAGGTTGGATAATCTAGACTCTACTGTATATCCAGGGATAGCGGTGTAACTTTCAATATCATAGGCAACGTACAACTGCATACCATTTTCTGGAGAACCTGACAGGAAGGCACTTTTTCACTTCTCATGATCATGTAGGCTCCCCTAGGCATCTGTTTGGCCACTGTGTCTTGCAGGGAAAGTATGTGTGGGATGAGAAAAAAGCAGCATGTGTGGGGAAGATTAAGAACCAAATTCACAAACTGCTCATATGTCTTAGTAATTTTTTATTGTTGCCATAGTCACAGTTCATAACTTTACCACAATCTACTCCCAAAGTGGAAACGAAGAATTTCTGAAATATGTTGGACATTTTTTGCCAAAGTATCCTGGACTAGGTATACCACTGATTTGATTCTTTGTGGTGGTTCTTTAGTTTTTAGATTAGTTTTGCAGTGTGTGTGTTGGGGGAGTGAGGTGGGGTGGATAATAGGTGTGATGAGATCCTAGGAGAGGTGTCATGGTAATTTGTGCCCAGTGAGTATTAAGAAGAGGCCATAAACAACTGAATAATCTTACGTAAAAAAAATTTCTGGAGCTTTTTTATTTTATGCCTATGTATGATAACAGTAAATGGTACTTTAGCATAATAATAACAAATCAAGCCTTCCAGGTTCACACATCTCTTCTCCCACCACACAGCTGCACGAAAGAGATCAAAAGCTTCCACTCCCATTTTAAATCAACCACAGTTGAGGGTTTGGATGACATACAATACTGCAGTCAATCCTAAATTTAGTGGAAACAAGCCATTTCCCTAAACTATGATTTGAAGTCTGCTTGTTGCCACTCAATAAAATTAATATTAAAATTAATTAAGCACTATTTGTTCACATCCAGGGGACATGCTAAGCTGCCATTTAAGTTTGTTAAAAAACAGTAAAAATGTCTGAGCTTCTCATAGCCATATATCAGGCAGATTTTCAGTATATTGTGTTTAGTACCATATTTTCTAAATAATATTGTCTGGGGTTTTTACAAAGTTTTTTTAATGCCTTGAACAGGCAAATGTAAAGATTTACAAGACTACTGGGAAGATTTTGTCATCTTAAATTTCCATGTTCACAAGTTAATAGTATAGTAAATATTACACATTTTTATAGAGAGATTATTGCATCATTGTATTGGGCAGAACAGCTTGTTTTGTCTTCCCAGTAGGAAATGGCATTATGGTAAAGTTTTGCATGGTTTTTTTTTTCTTTAGTTGATAGTTTCCTTCTTTCTTTGGCATAGTAATGAAGCAAATTGGGGTCGAATGTGTGTCTTTGGTCTATACGTTTTCAAATGTAAAAGGTTGGGATGTCATTGCAGAACATATGATTTAAGATTAGGTGAGTATTTGAAATATTCATGTAACATTTTTTTCAAGCCTTTTAATGATTTGCCATCCTGGCCCTTCATATGTGTCTCAAGTTCAGAGTTTTTTAAACACAATAAAAGTAATCTTGAAGACTGTGTGGATACAAATGCCCCCAGAAGACCACATGTAATTCTATAAGGTAGTGGTAATTTTCCCCCTCAAGTTATTTCTCTTAAAAATGATTTCCCACTGCAGAGGAGTTACAGAGCTGTGGCCTTTGACTGTCCTGTTCTGAATTAATGATACTAGTGAAGAGTTAAGCAGGAATAAATGAGGTACTTATAGTAAGTAAAAATGTGAGCTGACTGTCAGTGTGAGATTGGTTGAAGGAGCAGTTAGCCAGCAGTAATGGGGTACACTTGAGTAATTGAATTTGCATAACAAGGCTTGCTGAAAAGATCTGACAGGCGTAGAGATTTGTCTGGCTGGAGATCTCCAGATGGACGTGACCACACAGCAGCTGGGTGGCACGTAGCTCAGCATGGTCAACAATGTCTGGGCTGTCAGCTGCCCTGTGCAATTGCAAAGCCCTGGCAGGCCAGCTGGTGGCTTCCGACAGCCTATGTCCCTGTTACCAGTTTTCATATTGCTTGTCATCCTACTGGACCTACAGGGACTACTGGCAAAAAATATAACAAGTCGCTTCTGAGATTTGTCTAAAGGTTTGGAAATCCGCTTCTATTAGGTGAACACAGCTTTATTGCAGAGATACTATAACTTCCAAAAATGCTTCCTGTTCTTGAACAAAGATAATTAAGCCTCTTTATGTATGTACATACTAGCTTTTCACTAGGTATTCTGAAAAGCCCTTTCTCCACTATAATGCTACTTTTATCCATGTAGGTTTTACAAACTTAAGCAAGGGAATTTAGTTAGATTTAATACATATATACATATATATATAAACACTGCAGCATTTTAGCTTTCCCCTTGTCAGGATAAAGAATATTATAGAGGCTTTTTAAAGATAAATAAAACTAATTGTGGTTGCCAATAAAGGGGAGGCAACTACTGTTTAAATATTGACATGTCTGTGTAAATGATTGACACTTATGCATTTAAGGTGGCCACACTTTTCTTCCTAATTAGGTTCTTTGTGTTTCACCTAAGATAAGAGGCACATCCCTCATCTGAAACCAGCTCTCCATTTCCAGAGATGGAGAGCCACACTGCTAAATGTAATCTGATACTTGTATACCTAGTGATTCTTGCGAGGTACAGTACTGTAATTTGTTTGCAGACATCATGGCTGAAGCATGCTTAATTCTTGGATTTTTCTTGTTCTTATGGACTAACATTCTGATCTCCATTTTTGTGTTAATTTGATATCTATGTCCTTTGTTTCTGGCTCGGGCTGGTGGATCTTGGTATTCTGCTAAAATGGTATACTCCCCCAAGCTTGAGGCCCAAACATTCTGAGTTTAAGGGAACCCTTGACAACAGCATAAACAGATATCTAAACTTAGTATGAGTGTGATTTCCTGTACAAAAATAATACTTGTGTAGGAAGTTTAAGTTTGCACAAAACAGCTGCCATCCTAAGACTTCCACTTCTTATAACAATAATAGAGAAGGATGATGGAAAAAAGACAGCAACCAATTGTAGGGGCAGTGCTGTGAAATGATCTGAAAGATAACAGTTAGGAGTCGTTGCTGGTGGGGAAGAAGGAGAGAAGGACTAGGATTCAGTTGGGTTGTGCATGATATATGCTGTTAGGATAACTTAAAGTATTTTAAAATGTTATTGTGTCTGAGGTTTATCTTCTTAAACATGACTGGTTGCTTTACCTTTTCTTCATAAGGCTTGTATTCTATACTCCTACTGTTTCCCATCAATGGCTACTAGTCAGTCTAGCTATATGCCTCTCAAAACAATTACAAAACTTCTGGAAGAATCTATTGCCCTCATGTCCTACTTGTGGGCTTCTGGTTGACCACTTTGGGAAACAGAGTAGGAATGGATGGGTGTTCATTTCCTGGCTATTTAGCCACACTAAAATGAGCATTTCAGTCACTGAGAACATTTTAATGAGGAAATGTGTATGCATATGTCTAGCCAGAGAGCTGGATACTCCCAAAATAGGAGTACTCCCAAAACAGCTTTCAAAGGTCTATCACCTTCAGGTGTAAAAGAAGAGCTTCATTTAATTTGGATAGAGAAATCCACACTGTTGAAATAGTTGCTTATCCCGGGGCAACTAATCTCTTTTTGCTTTCTTTAAGATAAGAGTCTTTCCTTACTGAGCTTGATTTGGCCTAACAGTATTGTCAAACAAACAGTCTTCCCAAGTATCTTTGTTTTGTTGTTCCATTTGGTTCCCTTGTTCCCGGTCAGTACACCAAAAATTTAATCAAATCCTCTTCGTCGTCCTCCTCTTCCAGCTCTTCCTCTTCCTTCTCATTATTATGATTGTAGATTTAAAATACAGTCAGCTCTCTGCATTTGCAGCTTTGACTTTTGTGGCTTAATTAATATGATTAATATGTAAATAACAATATATTAATATGTTCTCTCTATTTTCTTCAGTGCAACTCTGGTCCAAAATACACTACAAAAATCATCCAGTTTGAGAACGCTTTAATGGAGATAGCTCAGTGCTAGGGAATCCTGGGACTGTAGTTTATTGGGGCACTAGAACTCTGACAGGGAAGGCTAAATGTCTCACAAAACTACAGTTGCCAGATTTCCCTATCATGGAGCAAGGGTAGTTAAAGCGGTCTCATATTGGATTACTTCTGTGTTGTGTTTTGGACCTTACCCAGAAGTTAACCATAGAGCCATGCTGGAAGACCTAAAGATTCCTAGCGAAAACACTTCTCTGGACAATTTAGGTCCCCTAGCATGATTCTGTGGTTCATCTCTGGCAGATGTTGATCATAGAATTGCGCTGGAGAACTTAGAGATTCCTAGAAAGGTGTATTGTCAAGTAAAAAAAACCCTGTTTATTTGTGGCTTTTACACTTTTATGGGAGTCCTGCACTCCAAAACCCAGCAAATGTGGAGGGCATACTGTATATACATGTAATAGACAAAAGACAGAGAGGTAAAAACTTACTAAGTTACTGTTGTTAAACTATATAGAATTAATGTTCTTTTTCATGTTGCTCCTGTTCTTGATTACTTTGAATAGATAGCTGCTTCTCCTAAATCACTTTGAAATATCTTGGTGGTGCAGTGGTTAAATGCTGATGCTGCAGCCACTCATACACTCACCATAAGGTTGTGAGTTCAATCCCAGCCAGGGGCTCGCGGTCTACTCAGCCGAGCATCCTTCCAAGTACCCAGTTTGTTAGAGGCAATTAGCTTACAGTTGTAAACCTCTTATAGACTGCTTAGGCAATATGAAGCAATATATAAATGAAGCTGCTATAGCTGCTATTACTACCTACCATACTTTGGATAGAACCTGGGTGGGAATGGAGAGAGTTTTATTAATCTTCCCAGAGCACTCATTTTTGGTGTTGTGTGCCCCTGCTTTTACCAGAGAGGAATAACACAGTTGTTTCTGTGGCTCCTTTCCCTAAAGTAGGCATCGGATTGCCTTCTGGATATCCATGCCTAAATACTCTAAAGGCACCAGATCCCATCTGATCTTGGAAGCTAAGCAGGGTCACCTCTGGTCAGTACTTGGATAGGGGAACCACCAACAAATGCCAGGTGCTGTAGGCTATATTTTCAGAGGAAGGAATTGACAAACCACCTCTGAGTATTCCTTGCCTAAGAAAACCATATGAAATTCATGGGGTCACCAAAAGTCAACAGGCAATTTGAAGGCACAGAGATAAGCCATGGCAGAACTTTTTTCTTCTTACATTAATGTAATTTTCCTTCTTCTTGTCTTGCTTATTCTCCTTGAAGTCTTAGAACCTCAGTTTGCCTACCACTAACCCTGAAAGTAACCTCTAAATGTATATAGTTCAGCCCCTCTACCCCTGTCCATTCTCTGTAGCCTAGCTGGCTAGGTTCAGAAACCCTGGATTTGGAGACAAAATGTGCACACTCCAGAGGCAATTTTCCTTTACTGTTGTATGTATTTTTACTATATTCATTTGATTTTATGAGGTGTATGTTTAAACATGCATAGAATTGTCCATTGTTTAAGAGGCAATTAATTCCATGGTAGAATTCATCTGGTAATATCTGCATTACCTATTACAAATTCCCCAGAGAAATATTTTTTCAGTATGTTTAATTCTGGTAAATGACTATTCCTGAGCATGGACCTTTACTACAAAGGATACAAAAGATTATGCTACCAACTTCTTTCTTTCTCCCAGTTAGTCTCAAAAATGCTACAAGATCCCTTGGCATACTGATCCAGAGTAACACGGTTATGTCTTTCAATTCTACAAAGGATGCAAGATCTCTTTTAATTCAGTGTCAGAATGTGTACATGTTTATACATGGGTCTGGAAAGGACACTTAGCAAACATAGCAGTCTTGATTTTCTGATCAAGATGGGTCAGAATCCTGGTCCTAAAACCATGCTGTCCAGACATAAGAGACATTAGGCAGAGCATTCAGACAGGCTTAAGTATTCAGGAAAAGACAAGAAAACAGTGTGTATCCTTTATGGGGTGGGATCAACCTTGAGGGGAAGACTAAAAACATCTTAATTAGGACTGAGAATGCTCAGTGGCAACAAAACGCTGACTGATGGCGAGAATGGAGAAGATGTGGACTGCCTTCTTGAACTTCAGCAGGCCACCTTATAATGTGTTGTTTCATTTTCCATTGGTAATCCAGATAGCTTCCAATTTTGTCAGCTATTTGGTAGTTATGCCAAAAAAATGTTTGAGAAACAGCTCTAAGATACGAATGGAAAAGAAATGTGCTTGGTTCACATAGCCCTATAGAAATATCTATTTTAATCTCTCCTGAGTCTTTCAACAGGGTGAAAAACATTATCTCATGGAATTCCCACATTAGAAAACCCATGATAACATGATAACAGTTTTGCATAAGATTTGTACTCAGAACCATGGTGATTTGAAAGCTGTGCCTATGTTAAAATGTATACATTTTTAAAATCCAGATATATGTACTTTAAATCCAGATATATGTACTTTAGTGAGTAGAACTATAGATATATCAGAAATATGCATACATATTATTTTGAATGCTGTATATATGCATATATAAGTTGAACTCATGTATACATTTAGGTAAGCAGAGGGTAAAATTAGAGGCCTGTAACAAAGGATATAAAGGACACAGCAAAGAAAAACAGTGCTAAAGAATCTCACTGTAAAGGATTGATGGATAAAGAGGGTGCTGAAGTCAGTGGTGGGTGACCAGGCACAGATGGAGCTAAGAAAATGTGCACATGCCTAAAATGATGTAAAAGCAAAGAGGAAAGAAAATGGTGACTGTTAGCAGTGATAGGAGCCCTGGTGGTGCTGTGGTTAAATGCCTGTACTACAGTCACTCACTTACAAACCATAAGGTTAAGAGTTCAATGCCAGCTAGAGGCTCTGGATCAACTCACCCTGGCATCCTTCCGTAGGTTGCTAAAATAAGTACCCAGCTTGTTGGGGGCAATTAGTTTACACTTTGTAAACCTTTTAGTTCAACTGCGGTATAGAAATGTACTTGTTATTGCTATTGTAGCCTTTAACTTTGATGTGATAATTTTGACTGATTTTAACCCCCAAAAGCTGAGATTCACACACAAATGTTTTATTCAAAACCTTCAAAGTCCAATTCTTCATTATTGGAATAACATCGCTGGAATCTCCTTCTCTGAATAGATTGTTGAAAGACACACACACACACACACATCAACCAAATAATTACTTCAGGGTACAGCTCGTGTCAATAAGATCTGTATAATATACCGTAGGAACATGTGTTTTTCAGGTTTTGACTGTATTGTATAGTTTCGAATCTCTGTATTCTATTTGACACAGTTTATAAAGAGTCATCACTTCAACAGAATACTAATAGTTTTAGAACCTGAATTTGAAATCCATTCATATGAACTCTAGATGCAAACAAAGAGCTTCCAAATGTTCTTCCTAATTTTTTTTAATCACCAAACAGTGTGTAAAGCAGAGGTGTCCTCTATATTTGTTATGAGTTCAGATTACAAAGTTCTTGCTTCCCTGGGATTGGGGAAGGCAGGAGAACCTGATCCCTGCACTCACATCTGTGCAGAAATGCACAGAGCAGAACCTTTGTCATTCCAAATGTTTTCTACTACAGTAACCTTAGTCCATTTTCTCTAGGGCATATGGGAGTTGTAGGCCAAAACATCATATCCCTATGCATGGTGCTTTGTTCTTGTGTGCCTTCAAGTAATTTCTAACTTACATCAAACCTATGGTGAAACTATTACAGAGTTTTCTTGGCAGAATTTGTTCAGAGATGGTTTGTCCTCACCTTCCCCCAAGGGGTTGTGACTTGCCCAAGGTCACCCAGTGGGTTTCCCATGGTCAACTCTGGTCTCCCAGTGTCCTAGTCCAACACTGAAACTATTACACCACACTGCTTCTTACACAGAATCATATAATTTTAGTGGCAAGCTAGAAGTAATATATCTGCTATCTGTTTATGCTGACCATGTAACATAAAGGTGGTAGTTGTATCAGTTTTTAGTGTGTGTACATAGCCTCATAGATCTCCTTTTTCTGAAATGAGAATCACTTAGCAAACAAGCATCTGTATCATTATTATTACCATATAGTGTGTCTGCTTTTACAAAAATTCCAGAACTCTTTATACTTTATGACAACTTTAGATATTTAAGAGGAACTAAACACACTTTTTAAAATGGCACTGTATCTGTTTTGAAATTTTAAAAAACTCATCTCGTTAACAGTTTCAACAACCAGTAAGTCCTACCAATACCACTCAGTACCCTTATAGCTGTAGTATCTATTCCTAGGAGAAACAATATATTACAGGCTTGTGTTAGTATCTGAAATACCTATGTTAGGTATTCCTAAAACGTATTCTCAGAAGGAGTGTTCAATATTCTTGATACCTATAATTTTTTCACTTTTAGTTAATATACTCTGTCAGTATATTTATACTGTGAGAAAGGCTAAATTATATCTTCACCATTTTCTCATGCATTGCATTTTCTCTAAAACTGCTTATTAGGTGGTAATGTGGAAGTAGTATAATAGGTTCCATCAAAGTAGAAATTTATACCACTTCTCTATCATATTACAGGTAATAGGACTGCTGCTTGCATAAATTATTATCCCATTGCATTCATCAACTTCCAAATGGAAGTTAAGTACTTTCAACCCATTTATCTTTATGATTAACTTTTAAAATGTTGCCCAAACTACATAAACTTCCATAAATTTTACCTATAATCCTCTCCCACTTGGAATTATATATGCACCAGTAGTTTTTAGTTTCTTTTCTATTGCAAAATTGTCTTTAGAAAACATTAAACTGTGCAACATAAGGAAGCCGAAGAGACGCCTTTTGTTTTTATTACAGCTCAGTGATGCAAATACCAGTGTGTGTCTTAATATTTTCAGCTTGAGTAGTATAGTAATAGATTAATTTTAAAAGCAATTTCTGTTAATTTGTGTGTAGCATATGTTGCTTTGCATTTTTGAAAATCCAAGTTCAGTGTTATAGCAAAGAACATAATTCCATAGTTCTCAAAGCTCCACAATCTATAGGCAGGTCAGACCCCATTACTTTTAATCTTCATTCCAGACACTTTTTAAACCTTTAAATCTACTTTTCAATCATATCATTTTAAAAGATTTGATTGAAGCCTTTTTACTAACAGCAACTGTAAAGCTTTTCTTTCCTTTGACTCAAAAGATTTTTAAAGGCCCATAAAAATTGAAATTGGTGTTCTTTTCTAACATTCTGAAAAGATCTTAAGTATTTTTATAGGGAACATATAAAACAATTAGAAAAGTCTCAGAGTCACTTCATGTCTGTGGCATATGGTTTCGCTAGGCACATTACGGAATGACATTCTGGTTTCTTTGCTGCTTTTTGGAAATCGTAGGTAGGAAATAATATTTCCTCCTTTATTCATCATCTACAGTGGTGCAATGAAAGAAATAATAATTTATAGTGGAGGTTCAATTAGAGGGGCCTCTGGAGTACAAGATGTGGGAGTGAGTGACTTCAGGCTGTTGTGCTGCTTCTGCCATAACTACATGTTGTAGAAAATTAAACTATATCCAACCCAAACATCCCCTGAAGATACATAGAGTGTGGTGGGATGGGCTTTTTTTCTTTTTGTTGGGTTTTTTTTGGGGGGGGGAGGGTTGCTTGTGAGAGGTTTCTCCTAGTTTGCAAAAACTCTTGAGCCAAGCATTGATTGTACAAGACACCACCTTTTTGTAAGCATAGGTATCATCTCTCAGATCTAAGTGATTTTTGAGAGATTAGTGTGGGTGGATGGCTAGCTGGCTGGCTTTGGTGTCATATACACCTTGTCAACTACAATGTCAGTTCTTTGGCTTCTGCATTTACGAGTTGCCTCTCCAATTTTCCATCTGCACACCTAAAAGGTTGTAACTTTCTTTCCCTGAGGTGTCACTGTAGTACCCTCTATTTATTCACCCAGTCGCTGCATTCCTTCTGTGAGCTGCCTTGGTCCCATTTTGGGAAAAAGGTGACATATAAACAATAAATAAATAAATAAATAAATACTGTATAACAGTGTTTAATTTGCTAGTCTATTCTTCTGAGCACTAGAATTTGTCACTGTTTGTCTCCTTAGAAGAATAACTAGAACTTCATGTTCTATATTTAGCCCATCTAACACTACTGATTGGAATACAACATCCCAGACAACTATGGATTAACTGATTACTGACTATTTTTCTTTTTCACCACCTTCTCTTAAAGCACTTGTACTGCACAAGTCTACATGATGTTGAAAATATTCCACAGAAAAAATATAACATTTTTCAGACCATTTTCTGTTTTGGACTTTGGAATTTTTTCTACCCACATCTCTCCTTGGAATCCTTATCTGGATCCAATATCAAGCTGGCTTAATACTTGCCACCTGAATACTTGAAAGCTCCAGAGGGGTTAGAGGTGGTTTTGGGGTGGGTGCCCAGAAAATGGAGCAGGAAATAGAGATTGGTACCTCCCAGTTCAGCCCATGGAAGTAGTTCTGTAAGCAGATGTAAACCACTGTTCGAAAGACCAATAAATCTGTGTAGTTTTTACTTGGGGCTCAGAATTTTTGAATCCTTACATTGTTTTGTTTTTGTAAGGGGGAGTGTTGCATAGAATCCCCACCACTGTTTTGATTTACTTACTAGATAATACTTTTCCATTCCTCATATCAGTCTTTTAGACTGATTCTTCACTATTTTCTCTCATGCTCACTACTATTGTTCCACAGTTTACAGCGTATGCAATGCAACTGTTTCACAGTTGGTTTTTTTGTGGATAATATAAAAAAATGTCCCTATTCTCCACCCATTTGAGACATCTCCTGAAGAACTCTTGGAACATACTTTGTATATTGTGATTGTACATATTTCTGGCTTTTGATAAAAGTTTTTACCCCTTTTTGTCCCTGCTCCAAGCTAAAAGGTAAATCCAGTTATTAATCCCAATTACTGTAGATTCATTGAATCCGTGGGAATTTAATAAATTAACATGTGTAAGTTCTATTGATACAATAGGTGTACTCTGCTTTGCACTAACAATTGGCAGCCTGAGGTATACAGACTTCACCTTCTCATAAGAACATGTATTCTTCCCTGGTTGGCCATCATTCTTGCTTTCATAGGTAGCAAGGGTAAAAGTACCCTAAGATTCTAGTATCATCCTCATATGCACACTTCCCGGTGAAGTTGTAGAGCATTGCCTGTTGGGGCAGCACATTTTGGGTGTTTGTTCAAAAGTTGCTCCTGTCTTTGTACCTGATATTTTCCATCTGAAGCAAAATTTTCTTTCCAGTCAATAATAACCAGCCATGCTCTATCAATTATTGATCGATTTCAATCAAGAAAAAAGAAGGTAAGAGCACAGTAAATACATTCACAACCTGCTTATAACATCTTCATTTATGATTAACTATACTGTAGGCTATATTTCAGAGGAAGAAACTGGCACAACTACCTCTAAGTATTCCTTGCCTGAGAAGACTCTGTGAAAGTCATGGGGTTGCCATAGGTCAACAGAAAACTTGAAGGCACATTCACATATACATACTGAAGCCACAGAAAGTATCATTGGATGTAGCACTGGTGGAAGAGTCAGGCACGTTTCTTTGTGCCAGTCCTGAGTTTTCCAACCAGTGTAATACGGCGATACAAACACTGCAGTTCTACCACTCATGATTCTTTCCATGTCTTCCTTTGGGCCATCTAAACCATTTCTGTGTTCCTATGGAATATGGATGGTTTTTAAGAAAGTGAATAATTTTGGTTGACTTTCCAAAAGTTTTTTTTTTCTTTGCTTAGTTCAGCAAACATATTCTTGTGTTGCGATAAGGCAATTCACACAGATTAGCCTTTCCAATGTTTTATTGGGTGGTTTTAATAAAAGCCTAGTCAGGAAGTACCTGTCTAAAGCTGTTATTAAAATTCTGTTACAGTATTTCCTATTGAAATAAGTGTAAGTTGATTATTTTTCTCCTCCTCCTACCCTTTTCTGTCTTTCTACCCTTTTCCCTTCAGTCTTACTTTTATTGTACCTGTTTGTATTTGCTTCCCAAATGAGCAATATAGGCTACAAAGCCTTTCTTTTAGGAGTCATAGAGAATAATTTTCATAGCTCTCTTGAAATGTAATCTTGGGCCTTATATCTTTTGAGGGAGTAATTATACTTTTCAGGGAGTAATTATACTTGGTTGAACAGAAGGTCTGAATTTTAGACTGTAAATCTGCCATGCTTTCATGGAAGCATATGTCTATATAGTGGCATTATGTCTATCTGTATAGCCACCTTTCAGGCCAACAGCAACAAAGAACTACCATGCTTTTTAATTTAAATATTAAATGGTAAATAGGATTGATATAAACTGCCCTATATTGAGTCAAGTAAGAGGGAAGAAGAAGAAGATAGCAACAACGATGACAACGTTTATTAGTATTGTTACTTTAAGGGCACGAACTTCCAGAATCCTCATACTAGCATTACCAGAGTCCCCTGCTGGCTGGAGGATTCTGGGAGTTCTAATTTTAAAAGTTTTTTTTTTCAAATGCTGCATGAAACTACTAATCTACCTATTCCAGTATAATTTAAACCAGGGGTGGGAAAAGTGTGCTCCATGGGGGTTCCAAAAAGTTTTGCTCTGAGATTTTGCTGCAGAATGCCCCCAAATGGGGTGTGGAAGGTATTTCCATTATATTTGTATCCCCCTCCCCCGGCTCTCCAAGAGTCAAAAGCAATTTTTGCAGCAATAATAATAATAATAATAATAATAATAAACTTTATTTGTATACCGCCCTTCCTACGATCAGGGCGGTGTACATCATCTTTACAATTAAAAACATTACAATACAAGAAATAAAACAGATAAAACATTATCATCCCAATGCAAGATACAATGGTAGTGTTCCAATGGCTTATCACGAGGGTGAAATAACAATGACAGGTGGAATCAAGGATAAGCCTGGCTAAATAGGTACGTTTTCAATTCCTTTTTGAATTGGGGGAGAGAGGCAGTCAGGCAGAGCTCGGTGGGCAATGTGTTCCAGAGGCTCGGCGCGGATATAGAGAATGCTCTCTTGGCCGTTGTTAATAGCCTGGCCTCTGGAACCCTTAACAAATGTTGCCCGCTTGATCTAAGTGTGCGGGGCGGATTGTGTGGGGAGAGACGGTCCTTTGGATACTCTGGGCCCAAGCCATATAGGGCTTTATAGGTAATGACCAGCACTTTCTACTGAGCCCGGAAGCGAATAGGCAGCCAATGTAGATCTTTCAGTATTGGTGTTATATGGGAGGCCCTGGAAGCGCCAGTGACCACCTGTGCTGCCATATTCTGCACTAGTTGAAGCTTCCGAGTGTGATACAAAGGCTGCCCCATGTAGAGCGCATTACAGAAATGTCACCTGAACATTGTTTTGTCTCAAAATGGCCATAAGGGCACTAGGGGTACATTTCCATCACATTACTTTGTCTTTATTGTATACTACAGTCTCCCCTCCAAGTCTGCGTATTTGAAATCCACAGAATTGAAAATCCATGGAGGGGCGACAGCCATTAACGTTAATGGGGTGTGTGTCCATGGCAAGCCCCCCCCCCCCATGCATGCGCCCCACATGTGCATGCCTCATTCAAGCCTATGGAGCTTGAATATGTGCAAGATTTGGAACTTGCTGGGGGGGAAGGGTCCAGAACAGATCCCCTGCAAGTTCCAAGGGGCAACTGTAGTTAATACTATTTTAGAGATACTTTAATAATGTAAGGTTTTTGTTTCAGATTCTTTGCCGGTTGGCAGATTTTTATTCTTTTTATTTTATTTTATTTGACCGTTACTGTGTAAAGCGCTGTGCAGATTGTACAGCACTCTATAAATAAATGTTAATAATAGAATAATAATTTTTGCAACTTCCTTTGGCTAATTTAGTTCCAGGAGAGACCCTTAGTGCAACAGGAAACGACTTCTGCTCACTTCTTGTTGTTAAAAAGTACTTTCCTGACCCTTAAATAGCCCAGGAAGGACCTAAAATATGGTGAAAATGCCCACATATCTCCTAGAGCAGGGGTTCCCAATCTTTTTGAGTCGCAGAGCCCTTTTTAGAATCAGTTTCTATGCCAGAGCCCATAAGAGGTCTACCCTATGTCTTATAAGTTAATGGTGTTTAGGACTAGTGTTACATTTTCCTGGAGTGAACACAGAGCACTTGGGAAGTGTGTGCGGACAGAGCCCTAAGTTCTCCTTGGAGCACAGGTTGGGAACCATTGCCCTAGAAAGTGTATGGAAGAAAACTTTGTTTAATAATAATAATAATAATGATGATGTTTTATTTATACCCCGCTCTTCAGCCAAGGCTATCGGAGCGCCTTACAATTTGTTAATTAGACATTTCCCTGTCCTCAGGCTTACAATCTAAAATAGACATGACACAAAAGGAGAAGGGAGAGGTGGTGGGGAAGGGGGAAAGTCCAACAGTTTTTCTCTTCCTCAGAGGCCTGGACCAAGGCAGATGGACTGGAGGGAGGGCTCTTCTTCTTTCCAGGCAAGGCCTGTTGGAGCTGGCTTTGCCTTTCTCTCCCAGTCCCTGAAGATGGAGGATGGGAGTTCCAACTCAGAAAGGAGTGAAGGTGGCTCCATTTTAACCAAGCCCATCCGATACATGCCAGTGATCACTCCCAGGTCCTTATTTTTATTATTTTCATATTTTATTTTATTATCATATTTATTATTTTATTATTTTCCATTTTTATTATGGGAGCAGCTGCAGTTGAGAAGTTTGGTCCTTCAAGGTCTCCTAGGAGGCTAATACAAACTAAACTGACTGGCAGTGACTTTCTTTGGTATCACAGCATGGCCTTTCCTACATGTAGAGCAGGTGTGTTTTCCATTGTCCTTCCTCATTCAGTATCAGTGATGCTATAATCTGCCCCCCCCCCCATGTAATTCAAAGGAGGATAGCCAGATAAATTCATTTGGCACATTTGCTCTTTAAACACATTTTTGATAGATAGCCAATAGTTGGAAGAAGAATGTACGTACTCCAGGAAACAAAGAGAAAAGGTCTGTGGCAAAGGGTCAGAAAGTGAAGCAGCAAGGTACATGCACTGGCAAAGTAATTTATATTTTTAAATAACCAAGGAATGCAGATTTTTCTTTAAAATACCCACATAATCTTGCTGGAATAGAAGGAGGATTGCATAGGCATAATCACTAACTGATCAGTCAGTACGTGTAACATTGGTGCAAATGCAGTCTACATTGCACTGCTATTATAAATCTGTGTTGTTAAAGGGAGCACTACCGTATATATTCATGTACAAATCAACCTCATGTATTAGTCGAGGGAAGGTTTCAGGGTCAAAAACTTGGATTTTGATATGACCTGTGGATAAGTCAAGGGTAAAACTTAGGGGGCTATAAGGAAGGATAGAAAGGGGGAAATACCACTTCCGTCCCTCCTTCTCCTTCTCTGGACCTCTCCCAACTGATTCCCAGATGCTGGAGGAGGGGCTTTAACATTGGATTGAGAAAGGAATCGAGTGGATTGCAAATCAGGACCTTTCTACTAATTTATTGACCCTTATATAAGTCTGCCCAAAATTTTAGGGTCAATTTTGGGGCATAAATTTCTTGACTTACATTCAAGTATATATGGTAGATTATCCCAGTGAGAAAATGCCATGTCTTCAGAGATGGCAAAATCCCAACAAAAATTACTTGTCCTTTCCATGAAATTTGTGCATTTGTTTAATAATATTCATGTGGAATATCACTAATGGAAAGGAATTGTTAACGTTTTGGTGTGATGTCAAAGTGCCACAAATTTGTTTCTCTTCAACTGACTAGTTCTTAGCATTTCCTGAAAATATCAGTTGTATAAAATAACAGGCCTGTAGCTATACTCTTAAACCCCCCCCTTTAATGCTTCTTTATCAAATGTGCATTTAATTTCAGATTTTTTTTGTGCAAGTCTGAACTCTACAATAATTATACTGAATCTAAAACATACTGTGTTTCATTATTAGAGATTTTAAAGGGAAATTAAAAAAAAGCTATAGATTTTTTAAAAATATATTCTCTCTATTAGTTTTTATGCTTTATAATAATAATAATAATTTATAGTATAAATGTATTAGAGCTACCAGCAAAAAAATGAAAGCAGATAGAACCATTAATAATAGTATTTGGACAGCAGGGTCAGTTTCTTTCTCTGAGGTCAGCTGTGTTGAAATGAGATTAATCAGGTTGACATTTTGTGCGAGTGGGTCATGAACTAATGATAATAGCATTAAATGGTGATTCACTTGCTGCGAGAAACACAGCTCATTATTCAGCCACTATATTAAATCATCAGCACAAACAACTGGAACTTTTACATGTCACTCCGTTAGCGTGCAAAATAGACAGATACTTTTCTTTCCATCTCCCCATCTTTAACCTCAGCATTAAAGTGTTTGCCAGTATGCGCAGAATATTGTTTATATGTATTACAAAGGCATTAGAGTTGCCTTATTCTTTGCAAAATTTTTGAACTGGATTCAATTCCGTGTTCACAGTCTGATTCAAAATATCTTCTTAATTTTATAACAATGGGAGTTGCAGTTTGAGATTGCAAGTTGGTTGTGATATTTTTTTATCTTTTTTCCTCCTGTGTAGTTTGGTAACTTAAATATATACAGATTTCTCCGAGTTCCCCATCATTTTTCAACAATTCAGTCCTATTTATGCCTATTCAGAGGTAAGTAAGTTCCACTGAGTTTATCGAGCTTTTATTTCCAAATGGATACATAGGAATGCAACCTAAATCTCTGAAATTAAAATAAATATTCTCACCTTTGTGCAAGGTAATGTATTGCTATTGTCAGACAGAAGAGGACCACTTGGTTTCATAAATGCACCTTGTCGACGCTATTCTTCACACTTGATATTTGAGATGTGCTTTGAAAATCAGGAACAACTTTCCTCTTTGCACTGAGAAGAAACAAATTTAACTTTTCATGTTAACTGTCTTTGAGGTTAAATCATGGATCCATGCTCTCTCTCTTTTTTGTCTCTGTCTCTCTGGGAGGAAAAAAACAAGCTAGCATGGGAGACTCCTGTGCCACTAGAGGTCAGTCTTTGGTAATCAACCTTTAATGAACCAGAACTGTCAGAAAAGCAAATAAATTACACTGTGAGCTTTTCTAATTATGAATTCCTATTTAATCATTCACTGACAAGTTAACTGAGGCAGTAGTTCTATGTACTTTGCATACACAGTTATGCTCGTGTATTATTCTATTTCTGGAGATGCAGGTCTTCCATCATAGGGGGCAGGTCATTACGAAATACTCTCTTATCTGATCATAATTACTTATTATGGGAAATAATTAACTTTGTTACCCTCTTGTTTTTGCTTATAGTAAAAGACAACCCCACCACCCTTGTTTTGGGTCCCATTTTGGGAGAAAGGCACGATCCAAATCAAAGAAATAAATGAAATACATACAAAGAAATTAAAAGACACATTTTGATTTCTGTAGATTTTTAAACACAGAAATACAAGAAAGAATGGCTGGGAAACAAAATCTGTGTGGTTTCCAACACTGAGACGCAACTTGGATTCGTTGCTTTATAAATGTGAAAAGTCGCTACATAAAATATCTTTTTAAGGACAAAAAGCAGGATGGTATTTTTAATAAATAAACCTGTATTGTTCAAACTATGTTCACAGATTTTGTGTCCTTAGGTTTTGGTTTTGTTGATAATGCTCTAATTCAGGGATGGGCAAAATGTGGCCTTCCAAGTGGTGGACTATTGTTTTCTTAAACCATCACTGTTAGCTGTGCTGACAAGGGAAGATTGGAGTTGCAGTCCAACAAAATCATAAAATCTGCTCATTACCCATCTAAGGCCAAAGCAAACACGGAAGTTGATTTCATAATTAAGTCAATTAGCTGTGTAGATGACATAGCAACTGGTGGTTGTAGTCTTAAATGGCACAACCCTGTTAAAAAGTCTTCTGCATCTTCTCCTAAGCAGGGGGCCTCTTTGGACCAGTTTTAGGAGATTTATAAACAGATGTAGCCCTTTGAATATGGGGGTGTCATTACGGGACTCTAGGACTTTTCAGAGCTTTGAAAAGTTATCGACAGCCAGTCCTCACAACCATGTCTTCCATGTGATAAGTGATACATGATGACTTGGTAGTGTGAAAAGAGTATTGACTGTTATAGATGCAACACAGTAACTGTCAGTAAAGCTTATCAAGTTAAGGGTATTGATTCATAACTGCCAACTCAAGTGACACACTAAATTGACCTTTATCTCTTTATGAGAAATACTATTTCATTTTTGTTTTTGTGGGTGTAATATCTAAAAATAACACTGTGGAAGTTTGTTTGTTTGTTTGTTTTGTATAGAAATAATCCCAGTATCTTTTTGCTCTGAACCTCTGTGCTTCTTAAATACTCTACACTGTGTGCTTTTTCATAATAATATCGTAGTAGTAATAGTAGTAGTAGTAGTAGTAGTAGTAATAGTATATCATATAGCATAGTAGTATAATGCTATAAAAACAACAGTTCATAACCAGTAAGCCTCTTATCTCAGTAGCTAGCTATTATTTGAAGTTCTCATCCTAATTTCCCCCGAAATTATTTGGCCATAGTTTTGTAAAACCTACTTCTTTTAAAGACAACTTTGAGTGGCCATTTTGGTTGAGGGATACTGGGAGTTGTCGACCAAAAATTCGCTTTCCCAAGGTCTGCAGCTGGTAAACGCAGAGGTCTTGAAACACGAGTTAAGGAGTGGCTCATGCAGAGAATCATTCCAGAGCTCTGGATCCAGATCTCCCTCACAGCTCCCTGGTGTGTAGAAAGATTTAATCAGAAGGATCAATCCTACCGCGAATCAATGCATAGAAACAGTAGCTTTTTCCATTCCTCCAGAGCTTGATGCAAAGTACAATTGATTGCATCCATAAAATCATATCAAAGGACAGTGGGACAGAAGTGGATTAAGAGCTGGAAGAGTTATTTTTAAGAGCTATTTTGTATGTAAAGAGTAATCAGTGGACCCTATCACACAGTCATTTAATAACTGTTAGGGCACATATGTATTTTAAATAACCTGTTTTCTTTTTTACCTTTTTTAAAAAAAAATCTTCAAAGTTTAAAAAAATGGCCTAAACTTTGAAACTATCTCCTCAAAATGCCAAGATCCCAAGAAAGTATTCCTAGCACCAATAAAGTAATGAGTAAGTGGTACTCACAAAACTAGTGGCATGGCACTTCATTACATTATTTGCTTAAGGAGCGTTATTACATCAAAAGTAGCATGTTGTAGGAGGCTGGGTAGATATTATCTCCCCTAACTGCCATGTGGTGAAAGATCTTGCCTGTCTTGGGAGTTTGCTAAAGTATGCAGAGAGTGTAGTTAGCATATAAGGACTGGAGGTGGCTACAAGAAAAAGATTTATAGTGGATATTGCCATTTGTTGTTCTTGTTGTGTGCCTTCAGGTTTTTCTGGTCTATGATATCCCTAAGGCATCTCTATCACAGGGTTTGCTCAACAAGATTTGATCAGAGAGGGTTTGCCTTTGCCTTCCACTGAGGCTGAGGCTGAGAGCATGCGACTTGCCCAAGGTCACCCAGTGAGGTTCCATGGCTGAGCAGGGATTTGAACCCTGGTCTCCAGAATCGTTCAAGCCTCTGCACCAAGCCAGCTCTTTCTAGCCACTTGGCTGCCAGCTTTGTGTTTCCCTGTGTTGTGTCTTCTGAGTGTCTTCTGAGTGCATCTGAAAACAAAGTGATATGCTCATGTGTGATCTGGAACATGGTGAATTTCACTTTCAGCAGCTCTTTTGCCAGATCATTTGCCAGATCACATTTAAATTATCCTTAAAGAAGTACATTTGTTGCTTTTATGAAAACATTTGTTTTTATTGGCAACAACATTTGCCCTCACTATCCTTTTTTATTTCTGGGAAATAGCGTTAGCATCATTGTGATCACAGTGGAGACCCCCCCCCCCCCATGAGCCTCTGGAATGATATATTATTTTCCATTTCAGATTTTGGTTATCAGATCATTTGATCTCTAAAGCAATAAATGTGGGCGCTTGAATCTGAGTGCTTATTTTTGGATAGACTTTTGACATTGGGGAGGAACTAGATCTAAATGCTAAGAGAGCATCCCATGCTAGACAGTCATATTTTTTCTTTATTATGTAATTTTTACTCATTCCTGCCACAGTAGGATTGCCATTTCTTGCCCTGCCCAGTAACATTTCAACTGCTATAATTTCTCTGCCATTAAGTGACCAATGTAGAGCATAATACTTTAAATTGTTTTCTGCTATCCTTTATCATCTAGGATTATTTTTGTAAACGCTATGGTATCTTGACAGTGTGTGTTTTTCTGTAAATCTCCTGGCATTTGTGGAATTTGCAAACATAGGACAATATATTTTCAAGTTGCCTGACGAATTTCTCTTTGACTTGTGTTTAAAAAATTGGACATAATGGCCAAACAATTCCTTACATATACTCGGTTTCTTTTCTGTCAGCATCAGCTTATGTCTAAACTTCCTTTGCAATTTTATTGTTTGTTTTTATTTCTCCTGCTCATGTCCATGGCCAAGTTCAAGCACTTTAATCCTTATGGCCACTCACCACCTTCTTTTGAAACATAAATCCTTTCATTATTGTGCTCTGTGGGTCAGGTCACTTTCCTCCCTTGAATGGGAAGTTTCTTTTCTGCCTTGATTTTCTAGGCAACAGTGCAGCAATCTGCGATGACTACAGGACAAATTCTCTGATTTTTTTGAAGCATACTGTTATTATATATATTTGTGTCCCCCTCCCTAAACATATAAAAGAGAAATCTATACTGAAGGATATCACACTGGAATTAAATAAGTATGATATCCTACATAAATTAGTAGGCTTCTAACTGCAAAAGAAACACTCCTTAACTCCAACAGTAATCCATATGCATCTCCACAAATGGACTCTGGATGTACATTCACACCTTTGAAACCTTCTAGTATTTTCTCTGACTCCCATTTGTAAATGCATAAGGAGATAAGATGACATGTCCTCACTTGATTCTTGTACAACTGCTGCAAAAAGCAAAGTGACTGTTGTTCGCTTCCCCCAAATATGATCGATCATATTGGATTTAGGGCATTGGACCTCGGAATATTTATAGATCTCCTGATGTTGTTGCACTGCAACTTCCAACAGCCTTAGCAATATAAGGGAAAATGGGATTTGAACTGGCACATCTGGAGGGTCACAATTCCTCCACATCTGTTTTACTGTAAAGAAAAGTTGTGTGATTCTGGCAACATTTGGATGCATTTTGACCAGTATTCAACTGTAGGTTGGTGACTTAAAAGTCAATCTTCACTAAAAAAAAAAAAAAGTGTCTCCGAATGTACTGTTTGGCAGTCAGGATGATGGATAGGGTGTTGACCAATAACTGGCAACAGGGAACATCAACCAGAGTTGTTGGTAATAATAATACTGTCCATGTATAGAAATTTTTTTAGTTGTGCTTATTTACAATAGAGAAATGTACAGCATATATAATGGCTGTGACCTAAACGGAAGTATTTGTCAGCTCAGTGTATCTTGTGCATGCACCCATGCACACACACTCTCACATTATATTCCTCTTCTCCCTATGATACTATTATGCAAATGTTTGTTTTCTGTAGGTCTCAGTGGTGGCACAATCTTGGTATGATTTGTTTTCCCACAGGGTAGGGAGATCATTATTTTAGTGACACGAGTACAAAGACAAGGACCTGGTAATCCAATAGGAGATTATGATCCCAAAGGTTTAACAAAATAAAGGAGCTATATTAGATGAGGGGCTAATCTGTTTTAATTCTGGATTAATGTTCTGAAGTATGCATTTTTCAAGAAACACTGAAAGTATATATAATGATAAATACAGACGTAGAAATGTGTGTTAGTGAATTGTACTTTAAAAAATATTTTTTTAAAAATATAATACAATAAAATAATTCACTGTGAAGAAGGCTGGCACACAAATCTTTTCTGAAGTACAACTGGAAAGCCCTTGCAAGAAATGTAGTCTTCACTCATCTTTTTTTTTTATTATTATACCTGTATATTTTTAAATATGTTTGTATTGCACAGTTCTTTAGACTACCTCTCCATATGGATAGTTCCCAAGTCAGAACAGCTCATCCTTTACAGTGTTCTCTTGCTCTTTCAGCAGAAGTCGGGCTATTGTGATATTTATCTGAATTCAAACAAGGCTAATTAAAAGAGCTGCTGACAGTTGTTGTGATCCGACTTTGACTGCAGCTTGATGGTCATTATGGGTAAATAATGAACCAGGCCTGCAAATGTAGCAGCTGCCAACTTGGGGTAGAAGAACAGCCCTTGCTACCAATTTAAAGATCTATCGACCAATTCCTTTTTTCCCCTACAGATACTCTGCAGAAATCTAATTGTTTCTACTGCTTTGTTTTTGTCACTTTGGCTATTGTGGAATTATTATCTAATTTCTTCCTTAATATTTAATTTATTATTAGTGCTGGAAATTAAAATGTCTAGTTGAAAACTTATTTATTTCGGAGAAGGATTTAGTTAACAGTCACAACCTCATGCTGTTTGTATGCACTGCATATTATTGTAAATGGAATTGGTAGCTACTTTTTGGCTGCTTTTTTGCCTATAGTTTCAGTAACGGTAGAATTAAATAGATTATTTTCTAAATGGATTGTTTTCTAACATTAAAGCCTTTGACTTCACATATTTTCTAACTGTTTCTCACTAGTTATTGAACATTTTAACTGAGTAACTATCTGCAGTGCTCTTCATGATAAAATGCCCTACACAATATTGATATAAACCTCAGGGGCAGGTAGATTTTTGTTTCCTTTAAAGTCTGAATATATCAGGAAGGTGAGAAATAATCTGGTCAAGAGCTCTGCTTGTCATTGCTGGGAAATTCTTGTTTTCTTCATTAACAGGCATTTTATATTGCCACTTCCTTATGTTTTGCTATGTCCCATTTGCAAGCAGTAAAAGGAATGGGTAGAGACAGAGTATAATCATATATGAATCCAATTTTGTTTCAGAACCGTGCAAGTTATAAATATATTTCAGAATGTAAAAGTCTCATTGTTGTTTCATAGATGTGCCTGTCACATTAAGAGCAGCTGCAGAACATTTATTTTAGCTGCCATTATTAAAGGCAGTGTGCATTAGGCAAAATGTAAAGGGTGTGCTTGCACATAGGGCATAATTCAGTAGAACCAGAAATCTTGCTGGGAGGAAATGATCCAAATGTGCCTCTAAAACAAGTTTTTTTCAAGAGAAATAATGATGAAAAATGGTTCATTTAAGTGTCTCCTTGTTTTTCAGAAGAAGATAAACTTTATTTTGTTGTCTGCATAGCCAACTTGCTTGTTATTTGGTGAAATGCGTGTGTGTGCATGTGCGTACGTGTGCCCACACACATGCATATACTGCTGGATTTTTTTTTTCTGGGTGAAACCAGCAATACGTTAACAAGAGGTTATGTTGTGCTACTTTATGTTAAACCAGATCACCCCGAAACATGTGTACAGCCATTCATCTGTGTCACCAAAACCCAAGAGAACAGCTGACATCGACTCCGAAACCAAAACAGTGATCACTTACAAATCAAACATGGCACGCTCTAAACTGATTGTTCACGGCAATCTTTTTCTAGAAAGGGCAACTAATTGAACATGATAAAGTGTAAAGTTAATTAACACCCTTAAATTTGTTGATTACTTTTCACAGGATTATATTGTTCTGTTGAGTAGCAGCTTTCTGTCCCAGCTGTCGCCTTTTTAGCACTAATGTCACTGCTGGTAAACAATAGAGACACCATAACAAGTCGTAAATGGTCCCTGTGACAGCAGACCCTTGTGAGGTTGCATCTGTAGAAAATGATTAAAACAATTGCATTTTAAAGACAGTTCACATAGCAGCCTGCTCCCCTTGGCCCTCTTCTTTATCTCATTTGATGGCAGACTAGTTAAAACATTTAAGTGCATTTTAGTAGATTAAGTGATTTACTGGCTTCAGTGAAAGGACTTTAAATGTTTTTTTTAAAAGGGGGTGTCCTACTGAAACTTGCTCATTTTATACTTGAAGTACATCTCTCCATACATTTGATTTGATCTAAAAAGAAATAAAATGAATTGCTGCATATCTGAGTTTATTAATTTGTAAGCTAAAATTTTAATATATAGCACATATAAATTAAGTTCTTCAAATACAAGGCTGCAATATGTTTTTTCTTTGTTTTTAAAGGTATAATTTGGTTTCCTTGTGAAAGTTGTTAAAATAATCTGTGCTTTGTAGCAAAACGTTTAATAAGTCACACAAGTACAGTCTTGTAAAAAAAAAAAACAACGAAGAAGTAATGAGCTTATTGTTTAAAGCTGTTGTGGACTTTGTGGTCTCATACACTGTATATTTTGACAAATTTTTCACTTGATATTGTAAGATTGGAGACAATTAAACTTTCAGTGTTCTTTTCTTTATTTTTTCTGGTTGAAATAATAAATTTATGTTCAAACGTAGTGATGTAGTAAGTTCATTGTAAGAGATTTGTGAAAAGATTATGACATTTACCTCTTGAGTTCCATAATAATAATTAAAGTAAAACTTTATGTATGCAGCTCCTTTATAATGTGCTATTCAAGGTTAAAAGAACTAGATATGTTGACAGAGTTCTTTTAAATCAACATCAGAAAAGAAGTGCAGAGGCTCTGAATGCTCCCATCTGTAGAAGAGGTGCATTTGAAGTAGAAGAGGCACTCAGTAGAAGAGACTCTTTTCTGGTTTACTATGAAACAGTGGAGTAGGGACTTCTTTTCCAAACCCATGCTGCTCTTCTAACATGCTACTTCCATGACAGATAAGCTAAGGAAAGTGGAGTGTTGGAGAGAATGGCAGAGTGGGGCAATATTCTAAATTTTCAGATTGGCTCGGGAAATCTTTCAGAGTTTTTCCAAGCAACACACAGAAAACTCAAAATTCCTGAGCTACCAGTAATTATCAAAGAGATTCTCAAGGAGAGCTCACCTATCTATAACATAAGAGCAGAGCAGCAACAACAACAAAGACACAGTTTGCAATGACTACTCTGTGTGTTTGTGACTTGACGTCATTTCTGAGCCCCGGAGATTTCTTGGCAAGATTTGTTCCAAGGGGATTCCATTTTGCTTTTCTTTGAGGCTGACAGAGAGTGACTAACCTAGTGGGTTTCCATGGCTGAGTGAAGATTTGAACTTTAGTTTCCAGAATCCTAGTCCAACACCAAAACTGGCTGTCATGCTTCTCCTAGGACACCCAAATTCTGAATATTACTGGAGAGCATTTGCTTGACTGACTGCTTAACTGTGAAATACAGTGGGTAAGGAAATCTACTGATCTGAGCAAAGGGGTGGGACTGGTACTCCCTCAGACTTCTGCTGAATTGCTGAACAGCCAAATTGATAGCTTGGGGAGTTTCCAGTACATAAAAGTATCTATGAGGATCCTTATTGCCAGAGGTGCCTTTTAACAATTTTCATCAAATTCACCACTTTTGCCCCCAAACTGCAGAAGATAAGACCTTACTACAGTCATCAGTGCCTTGTCACACCCAGACTAGATTATCAAAGTACATCTGATGGTTTGGAGATTCCAGCTGGAGCAGAATGCCAATGTTTGGTTGCTTAGGGAAACTATGGCTGCTGCCACACTGCAGAATTAATGCAGTTTGACAACCTGTCATGACTCCACCCTATGGAATCCTGAGTTTTGTAGTTTGTTGTGGTACCAGACACAACAAAAGCTAAGTATCTCAAAGAACTAAAAATCCCAGAATTCTATAGCATTGAGCCATAGCAGTTAGTTTTAAACTGCATTAATTTTACAGTGGAGCTGCGTGTACACTAGCTATAACTAAGTTTCTGGGCCCAATTGAATTGCTAGTTGTTTTCTTTATGATCCTAAATGTTTAGAGACTAGGTTATTTGAAGGATTGTCTGAACTGAGCCTTAAAGTTGGTTATAGAGTCTGGCCTCAGTCCCACATGTCCACAGGTAATATCAGGTTAACAAACATGGGAGAGCAAGTCTTTTTCTCTCCAAGATTTTTCTTCCTGCAACTGTTTGTTTGTTTTATAATTAAGTATATTTGTCTCAACTTAAAACAGAAATGGATGTGCTAATGACAGAATGATTGGACAAAAGAATAACCAGACACAAACTATTGTTAGCATTCATTGTTATACCTGTAAGTGACTCTGTGGACCTATTTAGCAATCTGTATTGCATGCAAATCTATCACCTATTTAACAAGGGTTAAATACTAAAAGGGATTATTTTATTGAAGAGTTTAATGTGCTCTTTACCATTACTGTTTCCAGTTTGATGGGAACTGTTTATATTATTTTGAGGGTGAGTGTCTGTGCCTTCACTTTGTTCCTTAATTGATATTTAGGTATCACTTTAGATGTCATAGGCAGGGTAATTAACAAGGTTTGGAAAAGCTATCATTTTGGACCATACCTGGAAAACATGCCCTATGATGAGAGACTTAGAGAGCTGGGAATGTTTAGCCTGGAGAAGAGACAGTTAAGAAGTGATATGATAGCCCTATATAAGTATTTGAAGGGGTGTCTTATTGAAGATAGAGAAAGCTTGTTTTCTGCTGCTCCAGAGAATAGGACTGGAACAATGGATGCAAACTACAGGAAAAAAGATTCTATCTAAACATCAGGAGGAACTTTCTGACAGTAAGAGCTGTTTGCTCCCTTGGAGTGAGGTGGAGTCTCTTTCTTTGGAGGTCTTTAAACAGAGGCTGAATGGCCATCTATCTGAGGTACTTAGATTGTGAGTTTCTGCATGGCAGGAGGTTGGACTGGATGGCCCTTGTGGTCTCTTCCAACTCCCAAAATTCCCCAGTCAGCAGGGTTCCTGCAGGGAACTGTAGTCCAGAAAGTAACTTCTTCAAGCTCTGAATTAATTGAGGTGCAGACTTAGAATCCTGTCAATACTGGATCAATGAAACAGGGTTGTAGTCCTGTATACACTTGAGAATAATCACCATTTAGTTATGTTCGACTTACTTCCATGTACTGATGCAAAGTATATAGATATATATCCAAATATTTTACCTCATATTTTACTGCATTGAGTTACTACAGTTTATTGAAAGAGGTAGTAAGAACATGGATAATGGCATCCCACCTGAACTGTTTATTTGTAAACAGATTGAAAACAGTTGAATATATTCAATTCAGAAGCAGGTCATTGCAGGTATTTACAGCTATTTTAGTAGAGGTGGATAAATAGTGCTCACAGTTTTGCATCTAGCTTCTTAACTGTATTGCACAAGAAATTATTTTCACAAACTCTTTCTCTAAAATCACAGGTTTTTAAAAACTGAATCCTTTGCTTTCCATCTGAAATGTAAATGTAAATTATCCGTTTAAAAAGGAGAATAACATATCCTCTTATTTTGAGCATGGAAAACATGTGGCTAAAGACACACTGCAATCTTATTTGCTGGGGGCTTGTTCTTAAAAATGTGTCCTGATCCTGCCAACTGCTAGGAACAGGGCTTAGTTTAGTAACAGCTGTCACCAAAAATAAAAATGCAATACCATTGTACATGTACTTTCAAGTTTCACTGAACTCAAGGGATTCGCTTCTGAGAAAATACAGGTAGAACTAGGCTGTAAACGTTAAACTTGTCCTACTGAACTGTTTTTGTTACCATACCAATGTTCAACACAGTGGAGTTTGATAGATCTTTATGTGGTTTTGTCCATAAGTACTTTACAGCAAAGTAACCTGAACAAAGGAGAAAAAACAATTAGTAATGTCATTCTTTTTTTAAAACTTCAGGTGTTGGAGCTGCTCGTGCAGGAAACCTTACATTCATGGTTGGAGGAGTAGAACAAGAATTTGATGCTGCAAAGGAGCTACTCACATGTATGGGCTCCAATGTTGTCTATTGTGGAGAAGTTGGAACTGGACAGGTACAGTTTGGTTCACTGTTGAACATCCAACTTAGCTTTTTGACTCTCTTTCCAACTTTAAACTCTTCAGAAATCTCTGTAAGTTCTCCTCAACCTAAAAATTTAAATTTCTATTTAATAGGTTTTTCTTTGAAATCCTGCCTACCCAACTAGATATGCTATTTGTCTTAGATAGAAATATTTCAATTTCTGTATTTCACAAGAAACTAGGCCTTTCCTCTTACAGCTGTAGACCTCCCACAGGAAGCTCATTTCCTGTTTCTTTCCGGAGACAGAGGCATTTTTGTCCTTATTCAGTGTATGCATGTGTATCCTTTTTACAAATGAGGAAACATGCTGATAGCATGCAGCTCAATCACTTCCACTTGGTTCCATTTGCCAGTGGAAGCAGCCAAACAATGCTCCATGGTTGGTCCATGGCTAAAAAGTGTTTCATCCATAGTTTGTATAGTGCGATGTCAAAAGCCAGTCTCTCTAGCAAGGAGCAGAGTCCTTGGGTTGTTAGGTGTCCCCCATAAACAGAAGAAGCAAAGCGGTACCAATCAGGTAGGATTGTACCATCACACAATGATTATACTATCAGACAATGATTACGCCATCACACAATGATTGCAGTCCAACATCCCCTAGTGTAACATAGATATATGCAAGCGGAGTTAACACTACACCAGCACTGTACAACTTCTGTGCAGAATAGTAACATGGTACGACATGCCACTGATTGGGTACTATTGTGCAGTGTGCAGTCACCATGCAATGTCCAATCACAATGCACAACAGCAGTGTACAACATTCCTGTTAGTGCAACTCCACTTCTGCTGCTATCAGCAGAATAATCTGTTTTATTAAAAAGTCATCCCACATGTGTAGCATGAGTTATGCATACAAATGTCACCAATCGGATACCAGTCAAAATATGTGATGGACAACTTTGGCCAGTTTGTAACTGGGCAGTCACATTTCCTTCTCTCCCATTGTGTTTAGAGTTGTTCTGTTTCTCTGTCTTACTGGAATTGGCAATAGAGTTATTTTAACTCATATGACCCTGAATATCCCTTGGAATTTATTGAAAAAGCCATGTATATACATTCTAAATAACCAGCAAAAATGGATCAAGAGTCCTGAAACACTTTGTAAATAAGAGCTTGGAAGTATATGTTCAACTGCATTTCCCATCAGTTGTACAACTAGTGGTGTGATGATGGAAATTAAGATTCAACATGTAGAAGGCCACATGTTCCATGTCCTGTCATAGAACAACTGGCATATTAAGGAACAGAGATGGAGAAAGTGCAGCCCATGGGTCACATACAGCCCTAAGTCCATTTTTGAAGCTCTCAGGAATACTCCCTGAACTCTGGGATTAAAAATGAATTTGGGGATATTTTCCCCCAAATGTCTAACAGTTCCCCCAGAGGTGTGGAACAATTTTGCTATGTTTTTGTGTCCTCCATCCAGGCAACTATGGATCCAGGTGGGACTTTTTACAGGTATTGGTATTTGGGTGCAAAAAAAATTGTGAATGTAAGGGTTGTAGTTCTCCAGCTTGCCCAAGGGGGCGATGTGCGCCCCATCCTCTTACATTTGCTCATCCCATTGTGGGCACTTGGGCTGCTGTGGGATGGAAGATGAAACCAAGATATGAAAGTGAGAAGACAACCATAATGAGGATGCAAAAATGTTTCCTTATAGATGGAGGTTGAAACTTTAATATATATCCTACATAGGCCACCCTCTGTTTTAGTCATCTAATGAAGTAGACTCATGGCTACAAAATTGCATGACAAGTCTAACAGCTTAGATATTATAACTGTATAATTTGTATGCGTTGTTGTTGTTATTGTTGGGTTGGGGGGGCTGTGATAGTGAAAAACACTCTTTAGGTGGGCTATTAATCTATTAGTTATGTCTAACTTGCATCAGTAGATAATTTGGAATTATAGCGGCCAAGATTCAGTAGTAGTCCTTCAGCATACAGTCTTACTGTAATTGAATCAGGACTGTCTCCTCCCCTCTGTAGTTCCATAAACCAGTTTCAGAGGGTTTCTTAGCTCTCCAAAGCAGCTTCCTATGGTACTTGGGACACTGCAGGATGGAGCAGGGATCATTGAGTTTGATGGAAATATTAAGATCAAGTACTATTGAATGCTGACCAGTATTTGTGTGTGTGTGTGTCTTCAAGTTGCCTGTTGGCATATGGCATTCCCTTGCATTTCATAAGGTTTTCATAAGCAATGAATACTCAGAGGTGATTTTGCCAGTTCCTCTGCACTATAGCCTATATCACCTGGTATTTGTTGGTGGACTTGCCTCCAAGTACTAACTAGGGTTGACTAACCCTTCTTAGCTTCCAATATAAGGAGGGATCTGGTGCCTTTAGTGTCTTTCTGCAGCTCTTCTGAAAGTGCAGATTCAAGTAGTCATTATATAGCATACCAGAATTTCAATTTGAACCCACTTCCTGGACAGTGAGCCCCTTGATTACAATAGGACTTAATCCTTGTAGACCTATAAGATCGTCTTTCAAATGAAACTGCTGTGCCAGTATGCCCATATTTTTGCCACTTTTGTTCCATAATCCACGAGAAATGGTTGCTATCTGGGCTAGGGAATAGCTGCAGAATAAATGCATTTGTAATGAAATTGAGCTCCTGTTGGATAGTTACCTGGGTAACAGAAATTCATGGAGTGTTGACTTTATTTTCAGGCTGCAAAAATCTGCAACAACATGCTCTTAGCCATCAGTATGATTGGAACTGCTGAGACCATGAATCTTGGAATCAGGTGTGTAGGATTTTACAGAATCAATTTTTACATTGACATTGTTTGTGTCGTTTTCTGACTTATTAACAATTGCAGCTCAAGTTTGCTAAAAGTATACCTCAGTTCAGTGGCGTTTCTAGGGTTGATTTCATCCGGTGCATCAGTCATGGCAGTGGGGAGGGACTTATGAGTGCAGGAATTCCAATGCAGGACTTCCGGCACATGCGGGAGCGCATGCGGACAACTGGAATTCCCCCATGTGTCCCCAGGGTGGAGCTGTGCACCCTCAGGAAAGGCTGGGGAAGAGCCCCCAGGACCTGGGCAATGGGAAATGCCCCGTGTGCCCCCAAGAAATGCTGGAGAAGGGGACCAAGGGAGAACCAGGGACAAACCAGGTGTTTCAGCAAATGTTTTATTCAAAACATTATTATTATTATTATTATTATTATTATTAACCTTTATATAGCGCTGTAGGAATGTAAAAACATTCAAAACTAACAGTACGCACATGTGAAATGAAACAATCTTCTCAGGTATGACTAGCATCTCAAAACCATTTTCTCCAAAATGCATCCAGGGATAACTTTTTCTTTCAGCAACTTCTACTTTATTATTTCTGGTTTGGTGGCCAAGCATACAAATCTGTGCTTTTCTAACATGCTGGGAGTACTTAGTGAGGCAGGCTGATCTCCCTTTTTTCTGTTCATACATGCTCAGTAAAGGGATTTTTTTTTACCTTGCCTGTTGAAGGCAGGGCACACAGAGCTGCAGCATGATTGGCTAGAGAAGAATCCCAATCTCAAGGCTTTATTGCATTGATTCCTGCAGAATGCTTCTGCAACCTGACACCATCTTCCTAGTGCTGATGCTGCTAAAACAACCTCTAGCTAGATAGAGGACTAGGATTTAGTTAGTTAGTTAGGATAAACTGTGTCTGGCAGGTACCAAAAAAAAAAAAAAAAGATTTTGTAAAAAGGAGCTTCTTGTCAGAGGCTTTGTTAATGGAGGTATGTCTGTATTTCATTATTATAATGCATACCCAGTCTCCCACTTCTCTATTATTTTATTTTCATCTTGGATAGGATTTCAAGAAGCAGGGAAGCCCCTTACTTAGGTCAGGAAATCCTTTCCTTATGTGCAGATAGAATTTGCAGCATATATATGGCATGTCAGGTATGTAATATAATCCACCATGATTTTGATAAAGCCATTTTTGATACCCTGTGCCTGATAAATGACACTGGCATTAACAGGCATACCTTGGGGCCAAAGTAGATAGGTAGAATGCTGTAAACAACATTAAGCCACAACCATGACAGACATTAGGAAAAACAAAACACTGTTGTACGTCTTGCACTCAAAAATTTAGCTGTATCTCATTGAAAAGATAATGGTACCTTTATTAGATATTCTGGTATAAAGTTTTTTGTCAACATTAATGAACTCCTGGATCAAGGTGGGGAATGTTTTTAAGGTTGGGGGCTCAGTATATTTTCTATGCTAATGGGCAACTTATTTAATTCTATAGTAGGTCTGTTTCCTTTTGTTCTTTGTGTCTCTGATTTGCCACTGTGGATCTTGGCAGTAATTTTAACCACACAGTGTTAGTTGTGGATGTTCAGCTGCTCACTAGCAACTGTATATACTATAAATGTTTGTGGATCCTAAAGAATAAATCTGTTTTGCCTTTTTAAGAAGATAAAGGGAAACACAAAAGTGTGTGTGCACATACATATACATGTAAATATATAGGTTAACACATGCACACACATGGACTGCAAAGGCAGGATAATGGATTCACATTTCCTCTTAATTACCATATCAAGATGCAGTTGTTTTATTGAATTGCCCTTGTCTCAGATGTTAGACTATCTTGACCTATTAAGTTGTCATGTTGTAATTGAGATAAAAGAGGAATTTGCTTTGCATCAGTGCTAATTGGTTTATCAATATCCTGTACCATTTACATTTTAAAATTGAACATCTGTAAGATAGGGAAGCGTGTCTTTAACAAGCCATAATAAAACCCATAAGGTGGTATACTACCGTTGTAATTGAGGCTTGTGAAGCTGTATCATAGTCAGCTTTTAGTCATGGCTTGCTTAATGAAAAATCAATCACCTATGACTTCATTGTATTTAGTTCAAGTTGAAACTCAATATTTTCTGTTTTAAAAAATATTCAGCGAGCATGGAGCACTGAAAGATCTCATGCTATAATGGTATGCAGTCATAATTGGTGTTTGCAACTACTGTAGCATGCAAGTATCTCTGGGTTATCGTATACTAGTTAACGTGGAGGGGGCACATTCTGCAGAGATGTTACTATGAATTTGGACAGTTAAAGTTCTGAGTGATCTCATTAAGGCCAAGAGGGCATATGCTGTATGGGATCACTAGCAGTACAAATTTTTTGTTATCTGAAGTGAGGGACTGGCATTTTTTTCCCAATGTGCTGAGGACCAGTGCAATATTTGTGCCAGGTTATTGTTCTTATAGTTTCCTGGAAGCTCACCATGGACAGCCAATGGTCATGGACTGGTACTGGCCCATGGATCAACACTCTTGGGTAGCACAGATCCTCTCACCTCTTTTGAGCCTCTTCCCAGCAAGAGTCTGCATCTATTTCCAGATTTAATAAAGACAGAGGTATTTCAGAAGTGAAATGATAGTAAAGGGCTTCTCAGGACATCTCTGCAATTAAAATAACATGGCAGTCTTGTCTGTTTCTTTCCTAACAAGACAAAGAAACCAAAACAGATCATGGGTTATTTCTCTGGCATGTTGAAGTAGAGACAAGCCAAAACACCAAGTCCAAGGTCTTGGTAAACAAACCACAAACAGAAAGTTTGTGATTTATTCAGCCACCACCTTTGTGTTCCTTGCAACAGAAATGATCAACCATTGTCCACTAGCATGTTGGCTCACTCAAGATATGCCAAATTTCTGCAGAACTTTGGTTCACCTATAGGACTTTCTTACTTATGTTATTCCTCATACTGGGAAGAATTAAGCTTTGCACACTTTCTAGTTTACAGTGCTGGGGATCAATACTGTAACACCATTTATTCTTTCCTTACTCCTTCCATCATCCCACATAGTAATCTGTGTGACTGTGAGAGGATGTTTTCAAGAAAACTTTACTGCTGTTTTTAATTAGCTTGGTATACATAATGCGGGTTTGGATATTTGCTTTTATATATAAGAATAGGAGTAAAAAACCCAATAATAATAATAATAATAACAACAACAATAATTTTTATTTCTAGCCCGCGGGGCGGGTTACAACAGAGGGGATTATACACACAATAACAATATGCATGAATTAAAAAACAATTGGCAATGTATTAAGCAATAACAATAAAATCAGATAGCAGTTAACAATAACAATAACTGACAAAATACCTAATAATTACAGCAACAAAGTACATAGTAATTTTAGTAACAGTAAAATTAGCAAAGCAAAATACATAACAATTAACAAAGCAAAAATACATAGCAACAACAACAAAATACATAGTAATTATAAGAAAAAATAACAAAAAAAATTAACAAACAATTAACATACCAAAACAAGTAAAAAGAAAATAATCCCCATTCTCAAACCCCCATCCCAATCCTAGAAACAATGTGAACTATACACAATCTAAAAAAAGAGGCGGGGGGAACAAGACTCCTCCTTAAGTCTAGGAGCCAAGGCATGGGAGGAGCCCAGGTAGAAGAAGGGCAAACAAACGCTCTTTCAGCCAGTCTTCACTGGCAGATGTTGGAAAGGAGGATATACGAGTAATATCTTAAACTGAATCTTATGGCTTTCTGTAGGTTTCATTTTATGTTGATAGATCTTATAGCCATGTCCAGCTCTGACTGGGTACTATTTCTTAAACATGATGAGATCCATCTAGCTCAATCTATTTGCACTGACTGACTGTGCCTTTGTATGGTTTTTCCTTGAGTCCTATCTAGAGCTGTCAGGGATTATACCTGCTTTGTGCAACACACAAGCTCTACCACAAGCTACACGCTGTCCTGCAATTTCCATGAATGTATCAAGGTGTTGTTCCTTTAGAAAATGCTAGGTACCAACTCTGTTTATTTTATCACTAGTATTACCTACAGATCAGGGAATGCTATAAAATGCATCAATCTTTGTGTGATAACCATTTCCCACCCAAGTCCAGGTTGTGTTCATTGTAATCATTCATTTGATTTTTGCTGCTGTCCTTCAGAATTATTAGCAGGACTTAATAAGTTCTAGCAGAAGATGGGCCATACTTCACTCCATGCTTGACTGCTAAATCATTATCCCATTTTGTCATCTGGTCTGCCTAATTGTACATATATTCAGAAATGGTGATGGTCTATTATATAGCAAAGCTACACAAAAGATTGTAGCAGCTGAATGAGGACAGTTGCCAATTAATCTTATTCTTTAGGACTTAATGAGTTCATATTCCTGCTTTAGAAAGAAAAACATCCCTTCAGTGTCCTGGGCTTGTGAATGTTGTTTTTGTTGTTGTTGTTCTTGTTAATTGCAGTCAAGTTGACTTTGACTTATGGTGGCTCCATGAATGAGAGACCTCCAAGTCACCTTATCATCAACAGCCCTGGTCAGGTATTTTAAAGTCAGACTCCTTGATTGAGTCTATCCAACTGGAATGCAGTCTTCTCCTTTTCCTACTGCCTTCTACCATACCAAGCATTATTGTTTTTTCTAGTGAATCATGTCTTCTCATGATCGGGGAAAAGTAAAACAGTCTCGGTTTAGTCATCTTGGCTTGTAGGGAGAATTTAGTCTTGATTTGCCCTTCCATTTATTTGTCTTTTTGACAGTCCATTGCATCCAGCACCACATTTCAGATTAGTTGAAAGAATATGGTTCTTTCTCGAGTAAATCTGTCACATTCCTTGTTCCTATAATATGTGTTGTGCATAGGATTATCATGGTAAAAGATCTTCAGGATGAGGTTTAATGTGCCCCTATGAGATCCTTTGCCAGTGTTGCTCTACATTACTGCTGTTGCCCAGCAGCTGTTTGGTATGTTTTGTCTGGCTCCTCACCAAAAGCCTGTCTGATATGGGAGACCCTACCAGCAGCATACTGCCTCTTGCTTTGCAGGAGCTTGCCATCCCACCACCATTGAAAGATTTGTTAGTTAAGGAAAAGTAGTTCAAAAAAATATGGTATTGGAAGATTCAGGTACGCTGCATACCCTTTCAGCTCCTATCCCATCAGACACTGCATTTTAGTCCCCCTTGTTTAGCAGCAGAATTCACAGAGAATTAAATTGTCAAGTTAATCATTTTATGAGATTGTTAGCTGAAGAATGGTAAAGCATGAGCTGGCTTCCATGTACTGTTTGTTTGTTTACAGATAAAAATAGTAGTACTGTATTTTTAAAACACAGAAACTTTGTTGACTTTTTTTTCCAAAAAGGCAATGCTTCTCAAAATAAATGTTCTGCCTCATATGAACATATGTCTTTTACCAGTGAGTGTTTGGGTATTGTAGAATATTCTTCCTTTGGATATAAGGCACTTTAACATACTGGAACTTTCATCCAAGTCAGAAAATACCCCAAATCAAGTCATTACATGGAAGGTGCATTTTTCAGTGTTTGGATGGTGGTTAGGGATATGTAGTGTGTGTTACTACATATCCAACCAATAAAGAAACTACTGCCATAAAAAAGGATGACCCCGTGTGTGTGTGTGTGTGTGTGTGTGTGAAGAAAGTTTTACTTATCCTTATACTGACTGAAGTTGAGGCAGAAGTTAGATGTAATGAGATTAGTTAAGGAGTAAGTCTAGATCTAGCTCTGTGATTCAGTGTAGTAATCCAACATTGCAAACCACTGGTTTCCAGCCAAGGTTCATTGGCCTAGCTTTTGTCCTGTTAAGAAATGCATGAGCCTGTGCATATGAGCATGAAAGAATGAACCTGACCATCTCCCTCATATTAATATTTCTTCACTTTTCTAAAGATCTAACTCATTCTTCACCAGTACTCCATAAATTGGGTCAGGATAGTCATACATATATTTTGTTGTTGCTGTGTGCCTTCAAGACATTTCCAGCTTATGGCAGCCCTATGGAGAACCTATCATGAGGTTTTCATGGCAAGTTTCTTCAGAGGGGAATTCCCATTGCTGTCCTCTGGAGACTGAGAGATGGTGACTTGCCCAGGGTCACCCAGGGGGTTTCCATGGCCATGCTGGGATTTGAAGTCTGGTCCCAAGAGTCATAATCCAACGTTCAAACCACTGCAACACTCTATTCATACATACATACACACACACACACACACACACACACACTGAAAAATAATTTTCTGGACTATAACAATCCTGACTGCACTTCACTTTTATACAGACAGTTCTGAAAGCAACAGCAGTGGTTGATGATGACAAGGAACTCCACTATTCTCAAGTTGGCATGAAAAAGCCTTGACTTGAACTGAATTTTCTTCTGACTCTCAAATTTGCTACGGTGTTCTTTGCTAGCAGAACTGACACCTCACACACCTGTGCAGATGAATTCCAGCAAGTGAACACTTACATTCTTAAGGTAGTTTAAAATCACTAAAAATGAACACTTTGACTACCAATTTCTTTGGATCTGACAACCATGTTTTGATGTGACAGAATTGCTGTCTAATAAAGTACATACATCATTTATATTTTATAGAGCTTTTGCAAAATCAAAAGAATAAGAAGAAGATTGTTACCACCAAGTATGAATTTCCTTTGTAGTAAATCTTCTCTGGAAGTATATATTGTCATTATGTGACTATATTGATATTCTGTTTATGTCAGTGGAGTGTTTAATTAAATCAGGAAGCTGTTTCTTTTTAGAATCCTTTCCTTAAATATTTTTTAAATTTTAAAACAGGTTGGGGGAAGGTAACAGAATATTTCTGACCAGTCAGGTATGTGACAAAAGAAAACATGTTAACTGATTTCACATGTATATAACCAGTGCTGACTTCCTTAGCTAATACTCTTTTTATCAGTGTCCACATTTAGAGAGCAGGAAGAAGTAATCTAGAGATGGCACGCCATTGCCACTTGAAAATGTGCTGATAGAAATAAAGCCAACATAATGTTATGGCACTTCTTTCCCTTTCCATTCCCCTGCCCCCCCCCCCCAACACACACTCACACCAGCCTCTAGAGTCACCATGAGCTGGATCCAGAGAGTTTTCATGAGCAGGTTTTTGGAGTGTACATTGGGCTGCAGTAGGAAGGGGATATCCTTATACATACAATTATGCTGGGATTAGTAGTTGCATCAATTCTGCATCCAGGTCAGCATAGATACAGTGAAATATATTATGGAAAAGATCAGACACTACTCACACAGCCATGTTCAAGTGTCTCCATTCATACATGGGGATGAAGGGGACTGGACATAGGTCTGTTCCCCCAGAGCCTGTTTGGAGCTATATCTTATAAAGGAGAAAATATGCATTCAAGGGGAATTAATTTAGGAAAGTTTAAATTTTGTTTGTTGTTCTGTGCCTTCAAATTGCTTCCAATTTATAGCGACCCACAGGTGCCTCTGTTTGCATCTGCACTGCAGAACTAATGCAGTTTGACACTGCTTTAACTGTCATGGCTCAGTGCTAAGGAATTCAGGGATTTCTAGTATGTTGTGGCACCAGAGCTCTCTGACCGAGAAAGAGAAATATCTCACAAAACTACAAATCCCAGAATTCCATAACATTGAGCCATGTCAGTTAAAGTGGTGTCAAATTGCATTAGTTCTGCAGTTCAGACGCAGCCCCAATCAGAGGCCTTTGTTGGCATGATTTGTTCAGGGGGGTTATTAATTGCCTTCCTCTGAGATTGAAAGAGTGTGACTTGCCCAAGGTCAACCAGTTGTTTTGCATGGCTCAACAGGGATTCGAACCCTCATCTCCTGGAGTCCTGGTCCAACACTCAGTCTACTACACCACCCCAGCTCTGTTTAAATTCAGAGGAGAGTTCTTGTGCACTTCGGATTTAGCATCTAAATATAGATTTATATTGAAGTGGTGAATGGATGAGAACAAATATGCCATGTGTCTTCTCGTAGTTTTCACATATTAAGATATTGTGGAGAAAGATCATAGGAAATAACAATGAGACAGTCATTCATTGTTCTTTTCAGATATGGGCAGAATGAGGCTCCTCTGTAAAATCGGAAATAGCCATTAATTTGCTAACTGCTACTGCATTTGCAGTCATTTAGAAATGGAAGCAAAAACAAGGGGATACAAATGAATGACCAATGACTGGGGACTTGTATCTATGTTGAAATTGACAATATTAAAAATAAGGTAGGGCAGATATTAAAACAAACATAGTATTTAGAAAATATTCTGTACTTTTCGTTAGAATAATAAAGTGCCAGAGCCAGCACAGTACAAAGGTTTGAGCATTGGACTAGAACTCTGGAGACCAGGGTTCAATTCCCCACTTAGCCATGGAAACCCACTGGGTGATCTTGGATAGGTCACATTCTCTCAGCCTCAGAGGAACACAAAGGCAAATCCCCTCTGAACATATCTTGCCAAGATAACCCTGTGACAGGTTTGCCCTTTGGGTCACCATAAATCAGCAATGACTTGAAAACTCAGCAACAAGAAGAAGAAGAAGATGTGCACTTTAACATTTATTGAAATCATTGTAAGGAGGAAAGCCTGTAATAAAGTGGTGACAGAAGTCAGTAACATTTGATCTAATAATAATATGAATAATTATAAAATGAACTGTTCACTGTATAAAGACTGACATTAGATTGTATTAAAACAACAAAGATTCTTGTGCCATCTTTCACTTGCTACAGCTTATTTCAAGTGCAGTGCACACGGCTTAGGAGCTTGGATCCCAGCCACATCTACAAATCTGCAAGAAGGTAATAGTAGCACAGCAATTTCTCAAACAGCCAACAGTTCCATATCTATTAAAAGAAAACGTTGCATTCTGTGCCATTTCCTTAGTGTCCATAGATATAAATGAGCTGTAAAATTGAAAGAACAAGAAGATTTACTCAGTGCAATATATTCCAAGAAAGCTTTGAAAATTCATGACTTGCAGTCAAGTAAGATGACAGCATACTCTTTATTTTCTTCATATCCCTTGTGCCCCAAGCACAAAATAGTTGTCCTGTCAATGCTAGCCTTTGGCAGAGACCAGTTGTGCAAAGTGTGGGATGCAAGCAGAATCAAGAATACCTACCCTGGCTGGAGTTCTCTAACCCTAAAAGATACTAATGGTTTGGAATCCTGCTGGTTAATCCAGTTATAGTAGAACCATTAAATCAGTTGTTGAATGGTTAAGTCAGCATATATAAATCCCATTGATTCAACGGGTCTACTCTAGTTAGGACAAGAGAGTTCAGGCCATTGAGTATTATGTTTACTGGTTGTGGCAAGGCTGATGGTATACTGTTTCAACCAGTGCCAGGGTTCTTGGTTAGCCAGTGTGCACAGGAGGGCTTGTGTTCAGAAGGAGCTAGGTGTAAGCATGGGATGGAAAAGTTTTGAGAGTCAGCACGGTGTAGTAGTTTGAGTGTTGGACTAAGACACTGGAAGACCAGGGTTCGAATCCTTGCTCACCCATGGACTCTCTCAGCCTCAGAGGGAGGCAAGGTAAAAACCCCTCTGAACAAATCTTGCCAATAAAACCTTGTGATAGTTCACCTTATGCAAATATCCTCCCACCCTAAGGCCTTGCCATCAACAACAGAACAATGCACAGATTAACATGGAAATCACTCCTCCCTACCTAGGGTCATACAGTGTGTGTGTGTGTGTGTGTGCGCGCGCGCGTATGTAAACCTACAGCGCTATATAAATAAAGGATAATAATAATAATAATAATAATAATAATAATAATATACACACACATACATACACACACTCTCTTCCAGGCCAGCATTCTCTGAAGATACCAGCCACAGATACTGGTGAAAAGTCAGGAATTTCTCTTCTAGAACATAGACACACAGCCCAAAAACCCCACAAAACACCATAAAACAGGGCTTTCTCTTTTACATTAAGAGTTGCAGTCAAGTATTTTAATACCCAATTTGAGTATGCTAGCTGTTTCCATCTGCTTGATTTCAGTATGTCAGCAAAGAATATGACCAAAGAAAGAATCCACAAACAAAAGGTGGATGCTCAAGTCCCATTAAATACAATGGCATGGTAAAATAAGTGTCCCTTACAGAAAATGGCAAAATCAAGGCTTGCACTTTGGAATTTGTATATATTTTTAAATATTTTTAAGTGTGGATGTTTGAATCCATGGATGAAGAATTTGTGGATATGGAGGGTTGACTGTATCTTTTTTTTTTTTTACCTGACCTTTTTCTTTGATTCAAAAATTCCTTCCCCATAAGATACTAAGAGGAGTTTTTCCATGGGTGGTATGGCCTTGATCAGATAGTGTCTTAGAATGACAGTATCCCAGGTTGTAATATGTAAAGGTTTCTTGCGCCTGCTTCTAGATGGGATGAGAGTAATTTAGGAATATGGTGGCTAGGTCAGTGAGCTCCAGAGCAAAGGCAAAGTGCAAACCAAAGGTTTTGACTAAGATTAAGAATATTTTTTTAAAAAATTAACAGATGGGGTCAAATTATGTTTTACCACAGTGGTGAATAAAATCTACATGTTTAACTAGTTAGAATTAATTCAAGTCTGACCATTTTATCCTAGGGACTGCCTCTTCCCGTATGAGCCCCCCCCCTGCACGCTTCGGTCCTCTGGGAGGAATCTGCTACAGCCCATGAAGACCAGGCTGTCGCAGACCTCCCAGAGGGCCTTTTCTGCTACCGCTCCCAGGCTATGGAATGGCCTGTCGGACGAGATGCGTCTTATTGTATCCCTCAATTGCTTTAAGAAAGCTTTAAAGACGTATCTCTTCCGGCAGGCCTTCCCGGACAATGACTAATGCCGGCTCCAAAGCTCTCGAAAGCTCCTGACCTCTAGTCTATTCATCTAGTTGCTATTACCCATACTGCCGAAGAACTTTGTTGTTGCTATTATTATTATTATTATTATTATTATTATTATTATATTTTATGATGGTATCACTTGCTTTTTAACTTTCACTAATCAAATCTTATATTAAGGGGGGAAGGTGGGTTTGGGTTATAATAATTTTAACTGTAACTGTTTTAACTTGCTGTACCCCGCCTCGATTGTTTAGTCAGAGAGGCGGGTTATAAATAAAATTTTATATTATTATTAATATGTGTGCCTGTGTGAGTGTTTGCATGGTTCTTTTAAAAAAACTATAGATTTACTCTGTTTTGACAGTTCTGAACTCCTTCCTTGCATGTGATGAGCTTGAAGGATTTGTGTGTTGATTGTGTGTTCCAATTATTGATGGGGTCTGGCCAAAATAATATGGTGCCTTTTTTCCTCCACCCCAAAAGTGGAACACCTTGGTAATTGTAAATGCATGCGCACATGCACAGTTTTACCATGTCCAGTGGCAAGTTATTATGGGGACTGACAGACTGTCATCGTTTTGATAGCTTGAGCAGTATATCTCTTGAACAGCAATAGAGCTCTTATGCAGAAAGTATCATATGTTCCGAGCCAATTTACAGGGAAACAGCAATAACATTTTATCATGGTTGAGAGCCCAGTAGCTGCTTCCTATTAAACTTGCCCTTTCAAATACCTGTCTTGGATTAATTTGTTGATTTCAAATGGAAACTCAGTCTTCTCCACTGAAGCATGACTTTCTAGGATAGACTCTTACTGAATGACAATTACTGTATATTCTACCCGCTTTCAGACCATTACAAGCTCTGGGCACAGCGGAAGACAGAGGACTTCTTCAGTAACTGATTTTAATACGTGTCTAATTTTAGCTGTCAGTTATCTACGCACCAGTAGATGAACCCTCAGAAAGATGAAATGCAAAACACCTCTAACTTGCTCCTTTTAATGATATACTTGCTGCAAGGGATAAAAAGAGAAGGATTGGGAGGGGAATGGGGCCAGTCTCAAGTCTCTTGAAGGAAACTGGATAGTGGATATGAACACATAATTTTGAAAAATGTTGTTTGTATGTTCTGGAAATGCATTGCATTTGTATACAAGATCTGTGACGTTAAGAGACAAATGACATTAAAGACGTTCATGGTGGCTGTCCTGGGCAATGTTCAATATAGGGACAGAAACTTATATGTTTTGCTCTATAGGAGTGATTTCTTCTCCTTAGTCCCCAAAAGTAGGACTTCAATTATCAGAGTCCCTTACCATTGGCCATGCTGGTTCAATAGTATTTGGTTGCCCAAGGTTAGGAACCACTGTTGCATAACTTATAGAAGAACGCTGCAGTCCTATGGCCACTTACCTGGGAGTAAATTGAATTCAGTGGGACTGATTGCTGAGCAGGTATACTTAGGATTATACTGTAGTTGTACCTGAAAGTGATCCAGAAAGTTAATCTTTCTATAGTTTGGCTCTGGAGATGGTATAGTATCAAAGTACCCCAATCCTGAATTTTTAAAGGAGTGGTGCAAGTGAATCTTTATCACTGTCAATGCTGTTTTAATTGACCTTCAAGCAATCTCACAAAGAAAAAAAATTATCATAGACACCTGAGATGATACCAATATTGGTGCATAGTGAGTAATAACTATGAGGTCATATGTACATGGTATATTATTATTATTTTGTTGTTTTTAATGTAATGCTCATCTGTTGTTGTTGTTGTTTTTAAAGACAAAGGGAGGATATCTTCCTTGTGGATTGATCCTCAAAATGGAGGCTGTTTTGCAATACTGGAGCTGGATGTTGTGATTATGTGAAAGCACAATTCAAAAACTTTTAAAGCAAGGGTGAGGAACCTCTTTAAGCTTGAGGGCTAAATTCTGTTCTTAGAGGGCCACATTTCAGGTTTTTAGCATGCTTAATTTGTCAGACGCCTTGGCTCCCTTCAGGCATCATATAAATGAAATGAAATAAATAAATATACAGTAAATACATATTTTTGTTTAAAACTCTTACTGTTTATTGCTGAGCCTTAAGAAGGCATTTCAGGGAAGGAAAACATGTAAAAGCTAGAAAACCACCAAATAATGCTGTCATGGAAAAGGACTTGTCACTATCTGGGGTGCATCAGATAGACTCATAATTCAAAAAAGCCAGATTTGGTCCCAGAGTCTGAGATTACCCAGCCCTGTTTTAAAACCTACGGGGCTTTAGATGGGAATATCCACAAAATTCAGACCCAAGGTAAAATTCAAAGGTAAAAATTAAATACAATAATAAAAACCATCAAGCTACAGGGGAAACATCTTCTCAGGGGAGGACAGCTATTCATGTTAATGTCAGTGGATCAGGAGGTCAATCTGGATAGACCTGCCAGAGGAGCTCTGTCTTGACAGTCTTTTTAAAGGCATCCAGGGTAGTAATGTGACGGATCTCCTCCGGCAGACCATTCCAGAGTTTAGGAGCATCACACGAAAAGGCCCATCCCAGAGGACCTAAGTGTGGGGGGTGGATTATATCGAAGGAGCGCTCCCTCAAGTAAACTGGACCTAAGCCATGTAGGGCTTTAAAGGTTATAACCAACACCTTGTACTGTGCTCAGAAACTAATTGGTAGCTAGTGTAAGGATTTTAAAACAAATGTAATATGGTCAGCCCTAGATGTTCCAGTGGACCATCTGGCTACTATATTTTGTACTAATTGGAGTTACCAAACTTGGCATAAGGGTAGCCCCATGTAGAGCACAGACGTTGCAGAAGTCAAGTCGAGAGGTTACCAGCACATGTATTACTGTTACTAGGTCACCGGCTCCATGAAGGGTCGCAGCTGGCATATCAGCCGAAGCTGGTAACAGGCGCTCCTGGCCATCGCATCCGTCTGAAGTGATGTGGGGATCATTAATGAAGAAACAACTTTAGCTGTGATGCCCCATCTTTGGAATTCTCTCCCAGTGGAGGCTTACCTGGCATCCTTGGGCTTTACTTCCCTTAGGAAGGAAGTTTTTAGTAGTGATTTGGTGGCTGCTTTTATCTTTCCCATTCATTATTTTGCTGATTTTTGTTTTATTGTATTTTTACTGTATTTGAACTGTATTTTCAAGTGATGTAAATTGCCTTGGTAATTTTATGCCAAAAGTGGTGCAAAATCCTGATAAATAAAAAAATATGGATAATATGTGCAGCAATAGTGATGGTTTTAGCAATAAAAAAATCACAGGGAGAAATAATTGAAAATCAGAACAGAGCCAGCAGATTATGATGCAAATAATAATAATAATAATAATAATAATAAATTGCCACGGATTCTGCTTTTCTTTTTTTTCTTTTTTTTTATTGTGAAAAAAAGACAAACAAACATACAATAAAAGGAAAGGAAAAACACACAAGTAAAAACAAATATAAAAGCAGCTAACTAATACAAATACTGATAATACAAATCACTTTCTGCTTTTCATAGATGTATCGGTGGCTTTAGTATTTGAAATCTGATGTTTCGTATATGGTAGGAGTGACACATATTACTTGTTAGAGCAAGAAAAATGTTACTGATACTGCAAGCAATGTAATGGCCAGGTCCAAGCTTGCTCAACACAATCCTTGCAAAATTTTGCTGTAAAGGAGGATTCTTCTAGAATTATTTTCAATTCACATTACTGTCTTCTTAGAAGTAAGCCCCACCGAGTTCAATTGGGTTTACTCTGAGGTAAGTATGTATTGGAAACTTTTATTTCCCTTTCTTTCCAAATGTTTATATCTCTCTCTTTTGATAGATATTTTTGTGAAACTAATGAAGCTATTGTTTTTGCTTGTAGCTGCTAGCTTAATTCCTCATAGTGCTGTGCAACTTGATAGCCACAATCACAGGAAAATGCAAGATTTTATTTAAAAGCCTGTGGTATTAAAATATTCACTGTGTTTAAAATCTACCCACAACTGTGCAGTGGTTTATGCTTTCAGCTCAGTGATGGGTATAGAACAAATGATGTTTCTGCTTGGACAAGCTTTGTTTTATCAGGATCAGTAACCTTCTCAGCAAGTGACCCAGAACTATAATGCATGTCTCTGAATAGATAGAGAACATATGTCACTGTGCGGTGTAGACTTGCCTCTTGAGCAAGAGCGTATAATAAAGGTTTAATAATAAAAAAGAAAGTTTGCAATAGTAAAATGTCATTTAAGGAGGATATATTTTAGACTCATTACTGATGGCAGTGTAGCAGCCATGCTTCCGATTTGTCATTTTATGCTTCTCTGTAGGAATGATTTGGCCAGTGTCCTAGAATACCATTTGAATTATAAGATAATAAAATATATTCTTCTTATATAGATGAGCTAAAGGGATCCAACAGATCCACAGGGTCTTTTATTCTGTGATTCTACTTTCATCCAGTAATTTGGATGTTGAAACTAGCAGTGGGAGGTGATGACCTTTAATTTAAGGAAGTAGCTCCCTCTCTTAATTTCAGTTCTCTGGATCATTTTTCAAGCCCTTACAATACAAGTAAAGAAATGACAACAGGGTCTCAGCATATAAAAATAGGTCACCCATGACGTGTGCATTTTGACATGAACACTTCTCTTCTTTTGACCTTTGACAGGTTAGGGCTTGACCCAAAGCTATTGGCCAAAATCTTAAATATGAGCTCAGGCCGTTGTTGGTCAAGCGATACTTACAACCCTGTGCCAGGAGTCATGGAAGGGGTACCTTCTGCTAACAATTATCAAGGTGGCTTTGGGACAACCCTCATGGCTAAGGTATGTATATCCGTGCATTTTGTGGGGAGCTGAGAAAACAGTGATTCAATTTTTGGCTGAAAAATGGGGGGAGGAAGGAACCAAACCACCATGGATTATAACTGTTTTGTGTCAGTTTGCTTTGTGTGTGATCTTGACCCATTCAAAAAGATTGGGGAAGTTCAGTGAATTTGAGGGTGCCTTGTAGGCTTGAGGGCAACCTAAAAGGAAAGGTTGCGGTGTTACATATGAACTGTAGCCTAGACTTTCCCAACCCTGTGTATACCAAAACATAAATGTACTTGTATAGAATAATTATTCTTCATGGTCTGTATAATGAGCCAAAATCCAGTTGCCACTCCCAGCTAGATTGGACCATTGTATCCAGTAGGATTTACCAGTGTTTTGAGATGGTTAGCAGATAAGTGAGTAGGTGAATGCTAGCTGGGACCAGCAGTGAGATTTGGGCCTGATTGGGTGTCATTTTTCTACATTTTTTCGTTCTAGTTTTTTTTTTGGGAGAAATGCTCAGGTAAGGCTCATTGGACCAAATGGACCTAAGTATTCTCCCAAAAGGTGTACTTTATTTTTTCCTGACAATGGCTGAGACAGGGATTTTAACTGAGAAAACTTGCAAACATCAGTAGGGAGGGGCTGAATGTGCTAGGCGGAAGCTTAGTTATACTTTGTTCAGACTACCTGTGGTTTTTATTTAGCCCAATATTTATATGCATAGTCAGTGATTTGAGCACTGTAGAGCAGTGGTTCGAGTGGAGTAGTGGTTAAAGCAAGGTTCTAATCCCCTCTCAGGTATGAAAACTTACTGGGTGGCCTTGGGCAAGTCACACTCTCTCGGCCTGAGAGGGAGGCAAAGGCAAGCTCCCTATAAATTCATTTAGCCAAGAAAAACTCCTGATAGGTTGCTAGATAGATCACTTGAGGGTTGCTGTAAGTCAACAATGATTTGAAGGCAAAATGAGGGAGAAACCAGTGCCCCTGCATGACCTGTGGTCCAGATCTTGTTGGCTTCCAGTTCCTGTCGGTCCTAGCCAGTTTGGCTAATGGTAGGAGATGATTTGACTTACATATCTGGAGAATCACACATTCCCACCCCAGTGTACTCTCACTGTCCCTGTCTGGTGATATGAGAAATAGGGATACTTTTGTACTACTAAGCTACAGTATTTGCTTGAAGGCTGTGTCTTCCCTAACACCACTGTGATGTTTCAGATAACCTAACCTCCATATTTTAAAGTGTAGTTTCCAGAGCTTTGGAAAGTTACCTTTTGCACTACAACTTCCAGAATCCCTAGCTATGGGAGTAGTACTTTTCTAAGCTTTGCTACTGTTCCTTATATAATGAAATCACAGCTGGTTTTATTGCTTACATTTTTCACCCTCTCCCCTTTTCCACCTTCGGCCTCTAAATGTTTGTTTGTTTGTTTGTTTGTTTCAGGATCTTGGCTTGGCTCAGATTTCAGCTACCAACACCAAGACACCAGTTCCTCTTGGCTCTTTGGCCCATCAGGTTTACAGGATCATGTGTGCCAAGGGCTATGCCCAGAAAGACTTCTCATCTGTGTTCCAGTTTTTACGTGAAGAGGAAAACTTGTGAAATCTTTCCTTTGACAATGGACAATGTTAGAAACCAAACTCTAATTTAGGGAACCTCTTTACAGATTACTCAATAAATATATAGGTCTAATTCAAGATCATGAATCATGATCTCAGCCACTTCTGTCCTCTGGGCCACAGAACTGCCTCCAGGATTTATTGTCTCTTTTTTGAAAGGTTGTTGGAAAGGCTTTTAAAATGCTTAACAATAATGTAACTGGCTTAAAGAAAGAACCATACTAAAGTTAACATCATGCTTTCTACATGTATTTGCACACACGATTGATGACATAGTTATATACTGTGGAAACATAACTGTGATTAAATGATCTGATGTTGAGCTTCCTACCTAAGTAACAAATCATTTTTTCCTTTTTTTTAATAAAAGGAAAAAAAGGAAAAAATACTGCAATGGATAATTTTACTGATATATATTTTTTAAATCTAGCTTCGGCCAAAATATAAATAGTGGAATTTCACTGAATTAGGGTGAAAGGCTTGGTGAAGAATTGTTTTCAGGTTATTTGAATGCTGCTGTTCTTATTATTTTAAGTGATGGACATGGTTAAAATAATACTGTGTACATGCAAATGCATACACATTTGAACACTCTTACTAACATACTTTTAAATACTTTTTAAACCCCATTTTCACACATTTTCAAAAGGTTAAACTCACTGATACACACTTATTTTAGGCATATTCTGCATTACTATAAACCTAAATAAATAAATCCCATTTTACTTTGAAATAAATTTAAATCCAAGATGGTGAATTGCTATTAGAAGGTTTGTTTTGGTGTGTTTCCCTCCCACCTTCTTTTGTTGTGGAAGAGGCTGAGGGAGAAGAGGGAGGAGGATTAGAGACTGTTCAAAAAAAATAACATCGTAAACAATGCATCTAAAATTTGATGAAGGAATCAAAGCCCGTCTTGCAGAAACAGGTACACAAAACATGTAAAGACCTATTGTTGTTGAAGAGATTTCCAAGTCACATGGTCACCAGCAGCTCTGCTCAGGTCTTTACAAACTAAAGGCCGTGGCTTCTTTGATTTAGTCTATACATCTGGAATATGGTCTTCCCCTTTTCCTACTGCCTTCTGCCTTACCAAGCACTATTGTCTTTTCTTGGGAGTCATGTCATGATGTGGCCAAAGTACAACAGTCTCAGTTAAGTCGTCTTGGCTTCTAGGGAGACGTCAGGCTTTATTTGCTCTTGAACCCATTTATTTGTCCTTTTAGTAGTCTGTGGTATCTGTAGAACTCTTCCCCAGCACCACATTTCAAATGAGTTGATTTTCTTCCTATCAGCTTCCTTCAGTGTCCACCTTCTACAACTATACATAGAATCTGGAAATTCAATGACATTGGCAGCCCTAACTTCACCTATTTCTCTTTACACTTCAGGATCTCGTCTAGTTCCTTCATAGCTACACCTCCAAGGCTTAGTCTTTACATTTTTGACTGCAGCCACTATTCACCATAGTGAACATACCCAGCTCCTTCAACCATTATTAACTTTCTCAGCTCTGTCTTTAGGAGGGGGGGGGGACTATCAACCTAACAACAATCCTGGATGCTCCTATAAACCAGCTCTTAGAGGCCTAGTAAGCCAACAGCTTATTTTTAAAAAAAACAAATCATTCTACCACTATTCACCTACAGTCCCCTAGAATTCAAGGGGAGGGTAGTGAAATATCTGCAGACTTCTAATTGTAGGGGACAAGCACCAACTTAACAAGGAAAATCTGTAATGTGATCAAGACATAAAATAATGAGAATCTTGTTTGTTTGACATAGTATGGGACCTTTGAGCCAAGTCCCAGCTCCCAAATGGAGATGCTTTACTAAGATTAGAGAGAAAGGAGAAAAGCTGTTCCTCCCCAAGCCTGATCACTGGACAGAATGAGGATGTTGAGGACACACCTTCACGAATGTGTGTAGATGTTTATAAACTGATGTGGTGTGTGTGCTTGGAGGGGAGTGCATGAATTGGTAAATGGGTGTGGAAATGAGAAGGAAGAGGGATGGAGAGACCCTGCCCCTTTTTGCTTGGGCTCCATCACACATACCCCATCATCACACACCATGCTGCTGCACCTCTACCTCCACGTCTTGAGTCAAAGGGATGCAAATCTCCATCTGGAAAAGGCTCCACACAAGGATAGGCTGTAGCCTCTGTTTGGTCAGACTCTCTCTAAGTCCTCTGCAACATCACCCTAGTCTCGGTCGCGCTCGTTTTGTCATTGCCAAATCCTTGGAAAAGCAAGGTTTGACTGATTTGACTATTCCGGAAGAGGGAATGCTCAGGAAATCAGCTCCTTTGCCATTTCCACATTCCAGAGGTTACCCAAGGTTTTTTTTTTTAAAATTAAGAATTTAAAAGTACAAAAATATTTACAGAAATTAAAAGAAGCAAAAAATAAATAAAAAAGTGAAAAAAGAACAAAGAAGAAAAAATGACTTCCACTCTTCCTATGGTGGTTATGAATGCACATATTCATACCTTTTTATTTAAAGATTATTTTCTTCTTTCCATAACCCATTCTGATTAACCATCAAAGCAAACAAAAACAAAAAATCAAAACAAACCAATTTATTAGGTTTCTCCCCAAAAAAGGTCCATAAGTAGGTTCAGATCTTTAACAAATGCCCCTAGCATTCTCTAATCAAATCAATTTGTCGACTTCTACAGATTTTAGTGGTTTCCACAACTATTTAAGCGATCTAACACCTTATAGCAACAACACATCATTTTATAAAAATCGTCTTTAAAATCATACCACAATACAAATCTCAACCCTCTTTGATGCCATATTTTCAGTATTTTTATTGTCCATTAACACAGAACCTACCAACATCTTTTGACAGTGCCCAATTATCCAACCCTTTCCCCATCCCCTTGTTTACAATTTCAGTTTCCAGAATTTCCTCTTTATCATTACATGATTTTACAACCCCAACCCATTGCTTTAGTAATTCTTTAAATTCCTTAAACTCATTCTTCATGTCTTCTTTCGATCCCTCTTTACATTTTGCCATATCACCAGTTTTCAAAGATTTAATTTCTTCCAACACTTTCTGTAAAATTTCTAGCAGAGGGCATTGTTCCATCTTCAGCAGATCTAGCATTTAGAAGGTTAAAAACAGAAAATCAGCGGGGGGCCTCCCCCCCTTCCCCCTTTTGCCTTTGTAAGGCTAATAGTTTTGTCCCAATGCAAACTCCATAGATCCAAAAAGTCAACTCTTTTCTCTTAATCTTATCTTCTCAAAACAATCCATATTCCCACAGACATACACACACCCCAACAAAATTCATCATTCACAAGACCAAATCATCAAGAAATAATCTACCATTACTGTCCCCTTTATCCATTTAAAACTTCATTAAGCCACCTCCTGTAAAGCTGTCTGCTTTTAAGCTAAAATCTTGCAAATAGCCTTTATTTCCCTAAATCTTCTTTACTGAAAGAAGACAACTCAAATGAGGTTTTAATCTTACCTCTGATTGGAAGAACTTCCCTCACTTGTAAATGCAGTAATTAAATGTGATTAAGAAAGTGAGGTTTTTCCATAGGTCCAGTATCCATCACTTAGGCATCTGAGCCTGTTATTTTCAAGCTTGACCCTACTACTCAACTCATTCCACACTGCTACAAACTCCTCTGTCTCCTTGTAAGGAGCAAGTATTTCAGAAGACACCCACCTAAGCTTTCCCTGTCACAGAGCTCATGTATGGATATTAGTCCTTATCTGGAACTATAGGCTAACCAAGGGTTTGACAGAATTGCTTTCCGAGGCTACAGGAAAATCCTCAAGAACCATCAGCCTTTTTGGAGGGACCATCCTAATTGTTCTCTCATAACCCGTGGAGGTTCCATGTAACAATGTGTCTAAACCTGAACAAGGAGGGATATGCCTATGACAATAGGACTCAAAAAAAATCTTCCACCCCAAGATCCCTATCATCCCATCCAAGGACAAGGTCCTGTATGTAGCCTGCAGTATGAGCAAGGCCAGATACTACTTGGGGTAGACCTATGATTATCATGGCAGCCATGGAGCCCTGAGGCATGCCCAGTAGGGCAGGCTCACCATAGATGTTGGGGTTCCTCAGCAACACAAGCCAAAGGGACTCCAACATGCAAGACTGTCCCAGCTTGTTCAGGAAGGGAGACTCCAAGGTGAGTAGTATGTAGAAAATATGTATTTTGTGAAGTCTAAGGCTTTCATGGCCAGCATCCATAGTTTTTTGTAGGTTTTTCAGGCTATGTGGTCATGGTCTAGAGTCTGTGGCTGGCATCTTCAGAGGAACATCAGGAATAAACTCTTCTAGAACATGGCCACATATACATAGCCTGAAAAAACAACCAAAAACTATTGTGTATTTTGCTCTGCTCCATAATCAGCTAGTAAGTGCATATATTTCTCGTTCTGATTTCTTAACAAGTGTAGATACACCAATGGCTTCAATGACCTGTGGACCATTAAGTTCATTTTTATAGGTGGGGAGGGGAATTAATCCCTTATATTCAATTACAACATGACGCACAATAACACCTTGTTGATTAGAATTATTGTACTCAAACAGGATTGTCTTCATTAATTCATTAATGAATTTTCTTGATGCAAAACATCAAGATTAAATTGAGAAATTTAGTGTTCTCTATCTACATAGGAGCCTGTGGCTTCACAAAGGAAAGACATGCTGGATTCTAAGGAAACATCTGCTTTGAATTGCAAATAGACATTAAATTTCCTTGACTGTGAAAATCTACCAGTGACCGCATAGCCAAAGGGGGAGGTGACAGCCTGCAGATAGTCCTCTCTATCCTCTGAACTAAGACCAGAAACAGAAAATGCAGGTCTATGACTAACACCTTCAATTTTTTTCTCCTGTTTGCATGATGAAGAAGCCATAAAAGCTTACAACATGTAATTGTGCATTTTGGTTGTTCCAATAAAGGTATCATTGTTTGGATGTTATAGGATTTGCTATATGGCCATCATGGCTACCCCTAGATGTTCATTAATTTATATATTTTGTTATCATTTATCTTCCAAGCAGCTCAAAGAGGTATACGCTATCCACCATCCCATTTTTATCTGCACAACAATCCTATTAGGTAAACTTGGAGATCAGCTCAGCCTTTCTCAGTCTTCATCAACTTAGCACATTTACCATAGCACATTTATCCTATGATGTCTATTCAGAAGTAAGTCCCAATGAATTCAGATTGCCAGAAAATAGAATGGGTAGGTATACTTCTCATCTTTATTGTTGATTTTGAAGGGAACTGCCAATAACATTTTTAACTTTTTAACAGAACCAGGTTTAACAGCTACCAGGTTTCAAATAAATAGGTTTAGAGATCCAAAAATGTTTAGGAAATTAATAGCCTGAGATGTTTCAAAAAGGATAGGGGCTCCCTCCCTCCTTTTTTCAGTTAATTATTGTGCAACATTGATGTTTGCAGTTATGCATATAGTTACAAGCTTATCCGAATAGTTATACATTGCTTTGTGGACAAATAGAGATTGGGGGAAAAAAACTTGCAGAATTTCATAAGGATAGGAATTAGGGCCTTATGCTGCATGAAAATCAGTCTTAAGGCTTTTTTGTTGTGTGTTCAGTTGATACCAGAATCACAAAAAGAGGAATAGGATGCACAGATGATGGATGTTGACTATTGAGTGTCAGAGGCCAAAGGATTTGAACAGCTAGAATTTCTAAGCAAGCTAGCCCAAAGAATACAGAACATTAAAATGTCTTGTGGTATATTGCTCCACAGCGTTGGGGTTATCTGCTCTGATTAGAAGCTACTGCTGTCAGTTGAAACTACCCCCTGCCCTTAACCCATCTTCCTTTCTTGATAAGGGGAGCTTGTGCATGTGTGTGTGTGGATATATCCATTTTTGCAGCCACAGAATATTTTTCCAAATCTTCTAACATTCAGTCTGCTTCAATGGAACCCTTTCCTTCCAAATCATCCTGAATCAGAATTTGGCCAAATCCAATGCAAACCACTAGTAGAGAGTTTTGTTTTATTTTTCACACTAGAACTGTCTTCTAGGGTTACAGCTTAAAGTCTCAGAGGTGCTCAGTTTGTTGAGTAGATTACTTAAAGATATAAATGGTTTGATATTGACATCCTTGTCAACTAGTGTGAGGTTGGGAAATGCGTGTCTGTGTGTGTGTGTGTGTGAGAGAGAGAGAGAGAGAGAGAGCTTCCATCAGTTCAGCATATGGCCCATTGAGTCATCCAAAAACCTTTTTTAATTGTGCAGTTTGCGCTTAAATTCCAGTGCTCATAAACATCTTTAAAGAAAAGAATGGAATTCCATTAAAATATTACTGTCTCCTCGGCATAATTATTTTTAGCAAAAGTAGGGCTAGATTTGTCTATAGGTATTTCTAAAAAGTTCTCAAAATGACGGGTCTCAGCTCATACCATTTCTTGAGGCAAAGGTATTTATTTTAATACCTGAGGCTGAAATCTGCAAGTTTCTGCTAATGAATTTTGAATGGAACCCCTTTGTAGATGAAGATAAAGAGAAGACTGAGACTGCTGTGCCTCATTCTCCTTAACCATGACCTACAGCCTTCCTTCTCTTTAGGGGTCGGAGGTAATTAGTTATGTCTGCTTGTTAAATGTTGAGGTTTGCTGAGCCAAGTTCTCAGGAAGACAGGCTATTTGTGTGGCAACTATATAGTTTATTAGTCACCAAGCTTTACCCTTGAGTTGGGAATAAATGAGTTTGCATGATCTTTCCTTTTATATGGCAGATCCCATAGTATTTACAGTATTCATCTGATCTCGCAAGAGATAAAGGTCAGTTCAACTGCTGAATCACAGTAGCTATTCATTAGTAAATAGAAATGGTTATGCTGTTTCAGAATAGACTAACCCTCTGCAGATATTCTATTTGATCCCTTATGTGCTGTGTTGCATGTCTCACTGTTGCAGTCATTGTCATCGCTCCCTCTGCATCTCCCAGATGCAGACAGTAGACTGTCTATACACACATAGATGCAAATTTTGTGATATGTGAACAACCTTTTTTTCAATGTACGTATTTTTTTACCCACAGCTGTGCATAGGGCATTTTACAAGTATATGTCAACATCTTTATTAACGATTTGGATGACAGAATTGGGGGCATACTTATCAAATTTGCAGATGACACTAAACTGGGAGGAGTAGCTAATACCCCAGAGGATAGGATCAAAATTCAAAATGACCTGAATAGACTAGAAAGCTGGGCCAGTGCTAACAAAATGAAATTCAATACGGAGAAATGTAAGGTTCTGCACTTAGGGCGGAAAAATGAAATGCACAGATATAGGATGGGGGACACCTGGCTGAACGAGACCACATGTGAAAGGGATCTAGGAGTCCAAGTAGACCATAAGCTGAACATGAGTCAACAGTTTGATGCAGCAGCTAAAAAAGCCAATGCAATTTTAGGCTGCATCAATAGAAGTATAGTTTCTAGATCAAGGGAAGTTATAGTGCCACTCTATTCTGCTTTGGTCAGGCCCCACCTGGAATACTGTGTCCAGTTCTGGGCACCACAATTCAAAAAGGATGTGGAGAAACTGGAGCATGTCCAAAGGAGGGCAACTAAGATGGTGAAGGGTCTGGAAACCTTGCCCTATGAAGAACGCCTTAGGGAGCTGGGGATGTTTAGCCTGGAGAAGAGAAGGTTAAGAGGTGATATGATAGCCCTGTTTAAATATTTGAAGGGATGTCATATTGAGGAGGGAGCAAGCTTGTTTTCTGCTGCTGCAGAGACTAGAACGCGGAACAATGGATGCAAACTGCAGGAAAAGAGATTCCACCTCAACATTAGGAGGAACTTCCTGACAGTAAGGGCTGTTCGACAGTGGAACACACTCCCTCGGAGTGTGGTGGAGTCTCCTTCCTTAGGGGTCTTTAAGCAGAGGCTGGATGGCCATCTGTCAGGGATGCTTTGACTTGGAGTTCCTGCATGGCAGGGGGTTGGACTGGATGGCCCTTGTGGTCTCTTCCAACTCTATGAGTCTATGATTCTATGATTCTATATAGATGAGGTTATAATTCTGATGATGTTTCCTCCTGTGTGTAAAAGAGGGTGATGAAGATTATTTGTATAGGCTAATGATTAACTCTCTGAAAAATAATAGCATTCAGACACACACAATATTTTGCCTTGGTGAAGGTTTAACTTCCTATTCTGTGTTTAAAGCTTCATTAAAAAAAGAAAATGGGGGAAGACGACATGTGGCTTAGCAATATTGATCATGGACAGGCAACTATCTGCATAAACATTTTACAGAGATTAACAAATGAATCTGTGGCATGGCTGACTAGCATGAGCTTCCTGTGTTTTAGCATTGATCCTTCCTTCCTTCATATAAAAATCTGAGAGCACCTGTCTCTGTCTTTCTGCTCTCTGCATCTCCTATTACATGTTTTTAGTGTCATGGATCTAATAAGTTAGAAAACTGGATATGAAGGCTCAAGCACCTGAGTTTTGAGTGAAATGACCTTGAATCTAAAGCTAGATTTAATAAGGCAGGGTTTTTTTAATGAAGCAACATTTTGGACCTAATAGCACATTTGTGGCCAAAGTAAGAAGAGATGTCAAAACTTTGTGAGTTAGGCCTAAAAACCCGAAGGGCAATGGAAGTTAAGCATAGTCAGCATTAGTTAGTACTTTGATGGGAGACAACAAATACCAGGTGCATTAGACCTTATTTCAGAGGAAGGAACTGGAAAACCCACTTCTGAGTATCTCTTACCTAAGAAAACCCTTTGAAATTCATAGGGCTACCATAAGTCAACAGGCGGCTAAAGGTGCAGGGATACACACACACAAGGTCTAGAGCCAGCTTTACTATTAGCCAAAGAAAATGAAGCTTTTACCTCAGGCAGCAGATGCTGTGATGAGCAGAGTCTATTTTGCATCCATTGACACTGTTCCTTCACCAATGTTGAAGTAACATACTGCTGCCAGTTAGCTTCTGTATCCTGAGAGACGAAATAGGAGGATTGATATGCTCCTTTTCCACAAGCAGCCAAATTTCTTGATCTCTGTTACATTTATAACTTGAGGGGTTTTGAATACCATTGATTTATCATGGTCTTTTGTTCTGTTTTCAAGGTACTGAATGTGATCAGTGATGGTCAATGTGTTTCTAACTTCAACTGTTTTGTTTATTGAAACCTAATTCACAAGGTAGCTTATAAAATAAGTGCATGAAAATTCAAAATTACAATTAAGAATAAAAACAAAGGCAGCATAAATCCTATTCCATGCTACTGAAGAAAGAGCAAACCCTCCAAACATACTGATTATAAAAAGATTGTTTTGACCTCATATCAAGCTAAGCAAAATTAGTACCAGGTGGCCCTCTCCATAGAGGATATCTGATATACAAGGTTGCCACTACATAAAAGGTCCTGTCTTATACTTTACCTCTAAAAATGGGAGCTGGAAAAGGCCTTCAACAGATAATCTCAACATTTTATTGTTGGGTTCCTATCAATGTATGCAGTCCTCCAATGTGGGATGTACTGTTTGTGGTCTTCTGGCTGCTGCTAAATTGTATTTTCCATAACCCTGCTATTGACTATGCTAGTAGCTGGTGGGTATCAGACCATAATATTTGGAAGGCCACTGTTGCCTACTTCACAAATGAAGGAAGTGTGCTATATAACTCTGAAAGTTAAGAATCCTATTAAATCAATACAATTGGTCCAATAAGTGTTACCACCAAATATTTTGTTTATTTAGTCTATTGTAGGAATCAAATATCTCTCTCTGTGTGTGTTTTGTTTGTTTGTTTGTTGATCCAGAAATAGAATGAAATCCAATGTGCTTGACTTATTTCAGTGGTACTCAAAATGTTTACCCTTGGGAATCCCTTTTACTTCTACATGTGGATGTCACCCCACCCCCTGATGACATGGTTAAAGAATAAAAATATTTTGTTTATTTAGTCTGCATATTTTCATTTGCACATTAATGTGTTGTTGTTTTTTGTTGTTGTGTGCCTTCAAGTCATTTCCAACTTATGGTGACCCTAAGCCAGTGAGTCTATCCTGTGGTTTTTTTGGCATGTTTCTTCAAAGGAGATTGAATGCCTGTATACATTACATTATACATTATACATTAATATATACCCATATTTTAATATTTTATAAGGAAATACCATCATTCAAATTAGAAGAGTTTTATTTAAATAAATTCAGTATTTAACTCAATGTATGTGTAAATTCTACTCATAAAATTTTGGAAAGGAGAAGGGATCAGGTCTTGTGCTTCCCTTGAACAACTCCCCAGCAGTCCTGCCCCACCATTTGAGAACCACTGACATTGTATGGTGCTATGGTTCAACTTTAGGAGAAGTGTCCTCATAGTAAGATAATTTGGACAGAGGAATCAGTTACCTGAAATGGGTATTAACTCTCCCTTCTTGGATGTCTTCAAGCAGAGTCTGGAGAGCCATATAGTTCTAGATTTCCAACACTGAGTAGAGGATTATATTACAAAGTCTACAAGATTGCTTCCAACTGTGGTTCTGTTATTTAACAAGTAGATATGTGCTTTCTTTATATACGTCTAACACTGTATTAAGGTGGATTATTTTTTTTTCCATGGTGATTATATTGATTCACCTTATATTTAAAGCATCTAGTCTCTTTACAAGTCTTCTGCAAAACCTATGGAAATGTATTTCCTTTGTTCTCCAGTAATGTGTTTGTGCATAGTGAATAACACATTCCATCCATTTTATTTGATTAGGAAAACAAAGTTAAAGAACACTAGAACTACTTCTCACCTATAGGCATTTTAACACCAGTTTTTGTTTTCCTTCCCATGAAAGCATTATTTTTTATTTCTATTTCTGTTTTTAGATTTAGGTGGCCACCTCTGCACATGGATTCTTTGGAATACACTTTCAAAGTAAAACACAGGTTCAGAAGTTTCAAACGGAAAATGTTTTGAGAATCACTAATATACAATATTTTTAATATCTCATCATAGATGATGGAAAATACAGTAGGTTAGCAGCTCTGCAAAATAAAACACATCTTACTAAAAGCACAAATTTTATTTGTTAAACCAGCTTTCTTATCCAGTATTTTTTGTGTTTTTCCTCTTTTCTATTTCCTGGTGACACTTTGATACCACTTTAACTGCCAGGAGTCAATTCTGCAGAATTTTAGGATTCGTAGTTTTCATGAAGTATTTAGAATTCTCTGCCAGAGAGCTCTAGTACACTCCCTTGTAGCAGCAGATCCTAAGTAGTTTACCAAATGAGAAATGCAATGAATTTATTGGATGTAGCCCTGACAGTCTGAGTGGCTTCTAGGTGCTATAATAATCTAGTGTGAAAAAGAAGTACATCAACAAGCTATACTATATTTACTTGGAAGTAAATGCCATTTACTCCATTAGGGGCCAGTGTGTGTAGTGGTTTGAGTGTTCTGAAGAACAGGGTTCGAATTGATTTTTGGAACTTCAGGTATCCACATGAAATAACATTTAAGCCTAGACACATAAAATGCTCTGCATATTTAATTTGAGAGCCAGCGTGGTGTAATGGTTTGGGTATTGAATTACGATTCTGGAGACCAGGCTTCGTATCCCAGCACGGCCATGAAAACCACTGGGTGGCTTCGGGCAAGCTGCATGCTCCCAGCCTCAGGGGAAGGCAATAGCAAACCCTCTCTGAACAATCTTGCCTAGAAAGCCCCATGGTAGATTCACCTTGGGGATACCATAAATTGGAAGCAACTTGAAGTCACACAACAATTAGCAACATGACATTTAGTTCTGGGATTTAGTTCTGAGTAACGTGTAGGAATGCACTGGTCATAAAACTGATGTGAGGAAGGTCCCCCAATAAGCATTTGGATGAAGGTGGAGGATTCAGGAGGCCACCAGATACAAAAAGTTCTCCTCTACTCCAAGGCAACTAGATTGTAAACCTGAAGGAAGGGGTTGTCAACAGATTGTAAACTGCTCTGGGAGCCTTTTTGGACGAAGGGCCAAATGTTTAGAGCATGTTTAAATGCTCTGAATAAATAATAAATTATAAGAATGAATATTTAGTAACATATCCTCCACCTTTCTCCTTTTATTTCTTTTTCTTATGTACACTTGACATGAAAGCTTTCCAGATAATTTTGTGTGTGTTTTGGGGGGTTGGTCGAATAAATGTCTGACCACAATACGGACTGAGGAATTTGTGTTGTGGTCAACACATCTACCTCTGTATTTTATACTTGACTTATAACTCCATTTTTGACCTTGTCTATTCAGGAAAAGAATATAACTTGTTTACAGTCTCTGTGTGAGGAGTGGGGTGATAGATGTATGGTATGTTCATCTACTGACTTTAAATTAAACCATTATCAGCCAAACCTAATAAGAGAGAAAGAGTTTTCTTGGCTCACCAAGGAGATGTATTTATCAACAGTGTGAGAAGTAGGAACTGACTTCTCTCACAAAATCTAAGAGAAAAAGGCTGAGCGATAGTCAGGTTCTCCCCAGGCCCCCTGAGGCTATTGCTTTGGCAGCGTTGTCTGATTTTGTGTGTGTGTGTGTCTCCCGGTTGCCAGGAACCTGGTGGCTTGCTTAAATTCAGCCTTTGTTTACAGCCTAATGTAGCTCTAGGTTTCCAGCTTGGATTGAATTAAGCTTTTCAGATCTTACTGTTTTACATATGTAGGCAACTGAGCTGACAAGTGTATATTTAATGTGTTGCCCTGACTCTGTGAGTCATGGTGGATATTCAATCTGCTGTGAGCCAAAAAACGAGAGGAGGGAGTAGCAGCGTCAGACAGGGCTTGTCGGAAATTCTCTCTGGCAAAACACACAGGCAGAAAACGCATGGGAGCACTTTCAGTATTGGTGGAAAGCCAGACTTTCATTTCTTCTGTAGATAAGCAATTTACAGATAGATTTGAGTATCATAAAGCCAAATGAATTTCACATAATTAGCGTGTGTAATGTTTTCTACTATTTCCAGTGAGGGCAACCATTTAGACAAAACAAAAATTAAAACAAAACAAAAAAACTGAAACCAAAGCTACGTTTACAGCATCTTAGAAGTTTATCGCATTACAAAAAAGAAAAAGAAAGAAAGAAAGAAAGAAAAGAAAAAGAAAAAGATTTACCCTTGCCATGTTCAAGTCTTATTATGGGATGCAGTTGGGTATTATCGCAGGGAAAATGCTGCCGATGCCACCGTCCAGCTGCATCCCACCTAAAACACTGCTATAAGTTGAGCTCAGATGGTTGATTTGCTAAGTTGGTAAGCAAATCGGCCATCTGAGCACAGCTTGTAGGCAGGATGCAATTGGGTGGCGGCAGCAGCAGCATTTTCCCTGCGATAATATCCGATTGCATCCTGTAATAGACTTGAACATGGCAGGGGTAAGTTGGGGTGGGTGGGTTGTAATGCAATAAACTCCTTTAAAATTTAACAAATTTGATTTGATATAAACTTATGCTAAATGCAGGGGCATCACTAGGGGCAGTGTAGGAGTGCAGACCACACTAGGTGACACTAAGGAGGGGTGACACAAGCGCTCCCCAAACGTCTGCCTTTGGGCAGAAATGGGCCATGATGTTTGCCTGAATCCCTTTAAGACACTAAAGAGATGGTATGAGTGGGATGAAGCCCAGTGGGAAAAGAAAGGAGATGGCCCAGGTTTTTTTTTAACAAGTTATAATTTTTTAAAAACATTCTTTTAAAATTTTCTTTAAAAACATCAGATCTTACCAACCTTTCATTTTAACCACATGAAACTATGTACATGTAAATACATTTAGGCTGTGCGTATGATATTGTAATTTAAAGGTATCATTTTAATTTTGCTAGTTGTTTATGTCACAACTTGCCATTACGTTCAGTGATATACAGGAATTATGATTTATGGGTAACAATAGTCCAAGAAACATTACTAATGAAGTTTCATACTCCCAATTTGGTATGGGAAGAGGGCAATGGGGTGTATGTGACACCATGGATTTCCACACCCGGTGACTCTAGTGATGCCTCAGCTAAAAGAAATGTGTGACTTAAGGTACTTCCTTAAGGTAACTACAACAACATGGTTGTCACAAAATTGTAACAGCAAGCTACAAATAGTAACTTTTCAAGCTCATAAAAAGCAAAGCAATGCTGCACATAATTGACAATGTATTTATTGTGAGAAAACAACTCACAGTATTTTCAAAATTTAGTCTGTTTCCTTTGTCCTTTAACCATTCTTGGAAAACCTAAATATGACTGCTTCTGCATAGTAATATATTGATAAATATACTCATACCCAAATTGACTGGCCATGTGGTACATGCGATGTTAAAATATTACTCAAGCAAACAGCTCAGATTTACTTGGTTTCCAGGAAAATTTCAGGAAACAGCTGTCCACATGAGAAGAGCTTGGAGATACTCAGTTCCAGAAAAACTCGCTGTTATAAATTCACAGCAGCAAGCAAAATATTCCCATATGTAAAAAACACTTAACTCCAGAACTGGGCAAAGCACAGACCATATGTCCCTAACACCCCCACCCGATTTTTTCCCCTGCTTTAAGGCTCCTCATGTCCCCCATTGGGATTTTGTTTCCTACAGTGTGCAAGTAATATCCCCAGCCTTTGTGTTTGCATTTGTGGGTGTGTGGGTATGTTTTCTATTGGCCATTTTGTCATGGATTTGAACATTGGGATCCTTCTCTATTCCAAGCCTCTCTGGCTTTTTTTCTTCTTCTTCTTCTCCAAAGCAAGAAATGGTTTCAGGAATAACTTTATTCAAATAATTATATATATTTCCAATTTAATTAGTCATGGGGGCAATGTACCAACTGGTATGCATATCAAATTGAATACTTAAAAAATAGCTGGAGACTCTCCAGATTGTGGAAAAACCTTTGGGGTTAGCTGGGAATGAACCCTAAAAGCAGAGGGGATTGCAAGTTGTCCTATAGTGTGGAGCAAATTTAGCAGCAGGATCTGAGTCTGACTTGTAAATATAAACAACGCCAGTACTAGAAAATCATGGAGAAAACTGTTCCAGGAAGCTGTGTGGCTTGTTTGCCTTTTCTTTTTGCTGTTCTGTTCTTGTTTACCAACCTGGACTACATCTTATATACTAGGATGCAGGCGAGGCTGTAAGCAGCCAAGATGAAACGCTATGATACAAGTCCATTTAAGTTCTATTGATTTCTGGTGTGCTGAATCTGCTTAGCTGAATCCTGGGTCAGGCTGTAATAGTCTATAAATGTATTCAGGAATCTGTCAAAGAACTTCTCCCTTTCTGAAGCAAGTAAACCTTGAAGTAAATTGGCACCTGTGCTATTAATAATGCAAATTTGCAAACAAGAAAGTACTAAGTAGAAATAATGCACTGGGTTGAGAAGTAATAAAGTCTTTGATCTTTCTTTGAAGACTCAGTATAGGCTTAAACTACCTATTCAGGAACAACCAGATGCCCATAAAGCTCGGGACTTTGCTTTGAAAGAAAATCACTGAGACTGGCCCAGCTGCGCTGGTTTGTAAACAGATTAGTTGAGTGCTCATCAGCCCTGATTTGCATAGTATAACACTCTCGGTAATAGTCTTGCAGCCAGCACCAACAATCTGTGGGACCTCTTTGTTTTTGGAAAGCCATCCGACTTTTGTTGGCCTGAAATGGCAAACAGATAATTATGCATGAAGTAAAACAGGCATCGAGTGAAGAGTGGGATTGTTTGCTCTCCATGTACTTTAGCAAGAAAATTGTCAGCACTTTTTATAATCTTAAGAAAGGGTTACAAGGTTTCCAAGCTTTTGGCCTGTTGAGGCGCAAAGATTTTGTGCACTATGAGTGTTATGATCTGGAAGAATTCATTCTCAGTACATTATGTTTGCAAAAGCTCGCTAGAGGTCCTCAGATCTTGCAAAGTTATTTCAAAAAGTAATTATTTATAGTTCTACGCCCCCAGTTATTTCAGTTACTATTATACTGAAGATTTTCTAAATTAATGCTTTGTTTTCCTGTTTCCCAAGAGTAACAGTTACTTTTAGTTACTAAAAAACCTCACTTGAAAACTACACATTTTCAAAACATATTTTCCACCCATCTACTTTATAATCCCTTGCAGGACTATCAATGGACTGCAAGACAATAGCATTATGCCTCAGCCATCTCTAGAACTATGGAATAATATTCCACCCTTGAAGACTGTGCCTCAGTAACTTTTAAAGTAATTAAAATTTACAGTTATTCTGAAAAACAGAGGGAAGTTATCCCTCATGAAATTAAAATTATAATGATTTTTTTATATACTTTAATTATTGGGAAATGAATTAATGACAAGGAACTGGTCGCTTATAACTGGTTGCAGTCAAGAAATCAGAAGACAACTAGGATTGGGAAGGGCAGGTATGAAAGAATTGGACAAGATCATAAAGTGTAAAGACATAACTCTGAACACTAAAGTAAGGATAATCCAAACCAGTGTATCCCCCATTACAATGTACAGATGTGAGAGCTGGATGGTGAAAAAAGGCAACAGAAAGAAAATAAACTCATTTGAGATGTGGTGCTGAATAAGAGTGCTGTGGATACTATGGATGGACAAGAAGACAGACAAATTGGTTGTAGAACAAATAAGCCCAAACTATTCCTGGAAGCCAGGATAATTAAATTGAGGCTATTGTACTTTGGCCGCATCATGAAAAATGAATCAGTAGAAAAGGCAATGATGCTAGAAAAGGTACAAGGCAGTAGAAATAGAGGAAGACCACATGGCAGATGTAGAGACTCAATCATGGAGGTCATGAGCCTGGGCCTGCAGGACATGAGCAGAGTGGTTGAAGACAGGGGATCTTGGAGATGTCTCATCCACAAGGCTGTCATGAGTTGAAGTTGACTTGAGGGCAGTCAACAACAACAATTTGTACAAGACATACAGTCAGCCCTCCTTATCCACAGTTTTTTTTTTATCCATGGATTCAAACATCCACGGATTGAAAATATTCCCAAAAAAAAGTATACATTCCAAATAACAAAACTTGATTTCTATTTTATATAAGGGACACCATTTTACTATGCCAGTGCATTTATTCAGGACTTCAGCATCCAAGGATTTTGTTATCCATGGGGGCTCTTGGAACCAACCCCCAGTGAATAACAAGGGCCCGCTGTAGTTGCTGTTTCAAGAACAGTGAATTCTACAATGGGGGTTAGCAAGGCAGTCTCAGTGTTGTTAATGCCTTTTACATTCTCAAAATCAGTGTGCTTAAAAGACTGATTTATTTCTTGCTCTCTCATTTTTCATTGCAGTTTATTTCTAGGTTTCTCATTGCAGAAATAATCTGCCTCTTCACTTTTACAATACCGTATTATTCAATTAGTTTTTATGGGGTGAGAATGGGGGGCATATCCTACAGCATATCCTTCATTCTCGGCAAGGCTGGTTGGTCACGGCTTTGTCCCTCGTTCTAGAGAGATGCACTTGTTTTGCATCACAATTCTATATATATCTACTCAAAAGGCATGGTGGTTGGTGGCTTCCATGCCAGTGGACCAGTGAATTTGCCCTGGGATTTATTTCAAACTTTAAATGAACTATCCAAGGTAACAAAATTGTTTTAGGTATAGTAGGGTAAAACACCTTGGATAGCTCCTTCAAATTTTCTGCTAAAATACAGAGTGGATTGACATAACCTTTGACATGACAGCTTCCAGCTGCTACTATTCAGAAATACGCAAGTCCCACTGAGTCAGTGAAGGGTTCTTGTTATTTGTCTTGAAGTCAGCTACAACTTATGATGGCCCTACCATGGAATGGCAACCCCAAGCCAACCCTATCATGAGGTTGTCTTTACAAAATGTATTCAAAAGTAGTTGACTGTTGCTGTCCTCTGAGCCTGGTGATTTGCTCAAAATCGCCCAGTGGCTTTCCATTGCTCAGTGGAGATTCAAATCATGCTCTCTTGAGCTTTGTTAGAATGATTTTTTTTCCAAGTTCCACCTGGACTCATTGGGTCCTGCTTATATGATGTAGGGCCAAAACTTCAAATCAGGTTTGGCGTATCTTCATGATGCTTGCACCAGATTTTGGGCTTCCTCCCCCTAACCTGCATTTAAAAAATTCACAGGTTTTTGGAGGGTTTTCAGAAACATGGTGGCTGCCATTTCATTCATGTTCCCTGTTCATCGCCTGCTGTGGCTAGGTGCATTACTCTGACCTTACCAGCGATACCAGGTGACAAACAGGAACCACATGGGAAGACAGCCTACTGTCATCACGGGGAAAAGAGGATAAGGGAAGATCAAATTTGGGGAGAATTCAGGGCCAGAATATTCTGGACCAGCCCAGAGTACAGATACAAATAAGATAGAACAGATACAAATCTGATTATGAAAAAGAAACCTCAAAACAGTATTCATCTATCTACAAATTTACTCTTAGGAATGTACTTTAAAGTCAAAATGTAGTCCTGCAGTTGGTTGTCAATGGCCTTTCAACAGCTTTCTTTCTTTATTCATTTGCATTTCATTACAACTGGATTTTCTTAACAGTGGTCCTGGAAGTTTTACAGTGCCTTTGGTGATAATTCACATTGGTCTCACCTTTCGACCTTTATCTAGATCAAAAGATTAACCATAGATGCAGGTACCATTTTAAAAAAAATGCTTCCAGCTAAATTGGCAACTCCTTGATGAAGTGTGAATAAAAGGGAGAGGAGGAAGAAAAAGCTTTAAAGAAACCTCAAGGTAAAGAAACTAGTTCCTCCCCTGCCCCCCCCCCCTTTGTTAATCATACCTCTGTTTTTCTATACTGTAGCTGTAAAACTGGAACAGCTTGCTGGCATGCTAAGAAAGCCCAAATAATCTTCTTTCCGATGGCATTTTTAACTCTTCTAAAGAGCAAAACTTTTGGAAGCTAAGTAGTTGTAGCCAAGGCCTAAAAGCACCATATATCTTGACCATCCAATCTGTATACTGTACCATTATTCTGCTCCCAAGACTTGATAGTTATGTAGCTGAACCATAATGTCTCCAAAAGCAGCTGCTGCTGTTGTCTCTTTAAACAAACTTGTTGTTGATGTTACTTGCTGTCAAGTCAACAATGATTTCAACTGCCCTGCTCAGGTCTTGCATACATATGAACGTTGTACATTGTTAAGGATCCTCTACGTGTTTGCAGATCGCGTGTGTTAGGCAGCACTGTGATACAAAGTGCTGAGCACTGCTGTTAAAGTGCACGTGCTGGGTTATGTGTATATTCAAGCATAAGAGCCTAAATCCAATTGTCCCAATGAATGTAAGGCCATTATATCAATTGTTGATTCATACTGTTTTAAAGAATGCACTCTAGCTGGGAACAGCAATTAGATTTAGTTCGGTGTCTATAATGTGCAGTACTACTTACAGTACTAGTTACTGTAACATAGTTCTCCTTACTGTACTGTGAAAGACTGTCCTGGTGACCCATACACTTGCTCAGTCTCCTGTCCCATTAGTGAGTGTTCATGGGCAGTTACAAGGCCCTGGCTCCCCCTTCCTTGGGTCTGTAATTTTGTGAGATATTTAGCCTTCTCTGTGAGAGTCCTCTGGTGTGGCAAACTACAAATTGCAGGATTCCATAGGATGGAGCCATGACAGTTAAAGTGGTGTCAAATGTCATTAATTCTGCAGTGTGGCAGAAGCCTTACAAAGAATTTTGTCCACCTTTGATGAATAGTGTACATGGTCATGCTCATCTTCAGTACAAAATAAAATTATTCTCTCAGGCTTGTACTCCATTGTAAGCCCCACATGGTTTAGGAACTGTCACTTACAGGAGTGTCTATGTCCACATCCAAGTACTTGTGTACTGAGGTTACTGTTCTGTGACCTCCTCCGAGCAGTTTCACCATCTGGGTGACGTGAATGGCAACTGGTACCCACTGGTACCAACTGGAAACTGGTTCTGTGATGGTATTCAAATACATTCAGTGGAATTTTATTCCTAGCTAAAATGGGTATAGGATTATAGTCTAGTTTGCTGGATACACAATTTAGAAAACCTTAAGCCTAAAGGAATAAAGACTTTGAAAAGATATATATATCTATTTGAATTATAACATCAGTAATGAATTAGATTATATCTTAACGGTATTGTAATTTTGGAAGGTATTGTTTTATATTGTTGTTTTAATTGTGATGTAATCCCGCCTCAATCTGTGTTCTGAACCAGTGTCTGATCTCAGTAATGGTCTGAATGAGGACAAGCAAATTGAAACTTAATCCAATCAAGACAGAGGTGCTCCTTCTCAGTCATAAAGCAGCTTAGGGAACAGGGATTCAGTCTAATGATGGATGAGGTTACACTCCCCCTGAAATCTCAGGTTCACACTTTGAGTGTACGCCTGGATTTAGATCTGAGCCTGGATGCCCAGGTTTCAGCTATAGCCAGGAGTGCATTTGCACAGTTAAAACTAGTGCACCAGCTGCACCCATTCCTTAGATCTGCCGATGGTGACACATGCCTTGATTACTTTCTGTTTGGACTATTGTAACATGCTCTATGTGGGGCTGTCTTTGGAAACTGTTTGGAAACTGCATTGGGTGCAAAAGGCTGCAGCCAGGCTGTTGACAGGGGCTGACTACAGGGATCATGTTACTCCCTGTTGGAACACCTGCACTGGCTACCAGTTTGTTTCCGGGCACAATTCAGGATGCTGGTTTTGACCTTTAAAGCCCTAAATGGCTTGGGTCCAGACTATCTGAAAGACCATATCTCTTTATACAAGCCAGCCTGAGTGCTAAGATTGGCAGGAGAGGTCTTTCTCTCAGTCCCATCACCTTTGCCGGTGTGGTTGGTGAGGACTTAAAAGAGATGCTTCTCTGTGGCTGTTCCCAGACTGTGGAAGACCCTGCCACCAGAGGCCAGGTTAGCACCCTCCTTGCTCATTTTCCACCAGCAGCTGAAAACATTTTTATTTAGGTAGGTGTTTGGTGGCTGATTTTTTTCTTATGCTGGTTATAACTGTGTTTTAACTTATGTTTTAATATTTAAAATGTTTAGTAATTTTTTAACTTTTGTAAATCAACATTTTTATTTCTGTCTTTTAAAATTGTTTTGTCTTTTTAAAATTATTATAACCCATCTTGAATCCCATTGTGGGAGAAAGGCAGGATATAAATCCTTGAAATAAAATATAAATAAATAAATAAACATCCACACCCCACCGAAGAGTAATTCATTTATTGGGCCAACCAAAATGCACAATATACATATTGTGGAAAAGCTTACAACGTGTATGTTGTGCATTTTGGCTGGCCCAATAAATGTATCGCTGTTTTGTAGATTTTTGATATTATTGTAGATTCCAAGAGGAAGTCGTAGGATTCCATCCTAATCTTGTTATACTTAAAAGTATGTCAGCTGAAATCAATATGATTTTAAGGTCCTTATGACTAAATTCTTATTATTTTCAGTGGTCCTACCAAAGAATAACTAGCTCTTGATCAACTCAGTGCAGCTGCACTATCTACACAGTGCCTTTCAAAACTGGACCTTTTTATTCGTTGTGTATTAGTTGGAAAGCACCAAATGAACAATTTTTGTTATTCTTTTTTATCATAAAAGCAGTAAAGGTCCAGTAAACACTATTTTGTGAAGAATACAACATAGAGGTCTTGGCAAGAGGTTATGTCTTACATAATATCCAAGTCAGGCACTTAATGATACCTAAAACACTGGCTGGGAGTTAAGGGCACATCCATTTTGTTTCCCAGGAGATTTTCTCCACACATGAAGCAGACTACCTAGTGACCTGAAGGAAATCCAAGTTAACTTGTTTCATTCACCTGAGCTAGAAAACAGATAAAATGCTGGAAACCATATGTTAAAACAGAGCTAGACTTCCCTCGGGAACAATACATTAAAAAGAAGGCTATTGTTTTATGTAGTTAGAGATGACTTGATATAAATATTGGGATTGTTTTAAATACAGCTAACAGTTATTCATTCTGCTTCCTATTATAATGTAACACTCTCTTCAAACTTCCATTTAAAATGATACCTTTGGGATAAAAATTTTCGGTGGAATCAGTTCTCACCTATACCTTCTCTCTAGTTGTTAGATCACTGCTGTAGCCTCAAACCAGATGTCCAGCTTTGGTTAGCTCATCCTTCATATGCTAGAAATGTATGATCATACTCTAATGGAGGACAAAATGGATATCTGTTACTTTTCAACCTTCCTCAGAGGCCTACGTGGGAAATCTATAGTAAATGATTCAACATGAGATTAGACTGCCAGTTATTTGTATTGTTTGGCTGTCTTGCGAGACTTAAAACATCTGTGTTGGGTTTCACTGAAGTTGGAGCTGGACTTGTTTGCCATACTCAGTGTAACAAAAGTCACTCTAAGCCAAAGGTTCCCAACCTGAGGGCTCCACAAGGCATGCAAGATGGAATTTCAGGGGGTGTGACTTACTGCTTTTTCACACTAGGGGACAAACAGGATTTAAACGAGAGTTAAACAGGAAATGTCCTGTGATAAACATAGGGCATTTCCTGTTTAACTCTCGTTTAACTCTTGTTTAAATCCTGTTTGCCCCCTAGTGTGATAAAGCAGAAGTGGCTTATGTAGTTAAGTGACAAATCATGAGTCATCACTCATTTTTTTAAATAAATCGGAATCTAACTGCTCAGTTTACGTTTGCATTTTATGCAAATGAGTTAAAAGCTTCCTTTTTTTAAAAAAAAGTTCGGTTTGTTCATCTGCAGTATTGTATGTAGTTCAATTTGTTGGTCAAAACTTAGAAATTACATTTCTTCATTTTCAAATGCAAGATTCCTTTTTTACAGAGTGCAAACATGAATTAAATATTTCTTAGGGGTGTGGGGCATAGAAAAGGTTGGGAACCATGGCTCTAATCTGAGGTTCATGATGTGGAATAAAGGAAGGAGCTGTAAATACAAAAACTGCAAGGAGAAATGTTTTCTGTCACAATTCTGTAAGCATACCAACAGGAGCATCGGAATAGGGAAAAAACCAAGCAAAACAAACACACAGAAACCCTCAGGATAAATTTAATAGAACTGAGTGTTTAGTATAACTTAAATTTATATAATAAATGGAATTTGAATTAATCATGACTAAATCCCATTTATTTCATTGGGTGCATCCCAAATAAACTAAATTTGGATCCAGCCAATTAAAAAAAATACTCACATTATCACATTAGCTAATATAGGTAATCTGTAACTAATTTAATGTTTGTTATCTGATGGATACGTGATCATCATTAGGAAACTGAAAACTTAAATGGAATTATCTTCAAAAGAGAGATAATTTCTCAGGAATGGCCAGAATAAGACTCTAGTTTCCAGAAATTCCGGAAAGAACAAGAGTACTTTTTAACCAGATAAGGTCCTCACTGCAGGTTTCTGAAAACAGCAAAGCACACTGAAGAAAGAAGTCTCCCTAGCTTTTAAGAATGCCCACTGAAGCCTGAAGTTTAACAGGGACAGAACAGAAAACACAAACATATCATTTTATTTTTCACTAGAACTCTATGGTCTACCAACTGTGGCAAAATTGCTCATGAGAATGGATTGATGGACATAGAATTTTGAATAACAAATAAGCACATATCAAACCCAAGAATCCCCCCTTTGGACCCAAGCTGGAGGTTTTCATACAAATCATTTGATATACACTTTCCCTTCCCCACCTTCTTGATTTCATCTAGGGAGAGATAGGAAATTCTTTTGCTGTTAATGTAATTGTTAATATATTTATATCCTGCCCCATATCCAAAGATCTCAGTCCAAGTGTCAGGCAATAAAACAGTATCAGACAATCCAAGGCCATGTCATCCAAACATGACAACACCAGAATGTGGGGGGAAATGGGCCTGTTGGATGGTGCAGACAGGGTGCGAGACAACCTAAGCTCCTTTGCTACTGTTAGATCACTGGGAGATCACTATCTTTGTGATCTACTGCAAATTACTTGATGGTCTGCTAGTAGATCCTGATCTCTGTTTAGATCACCCTTGTTATAAATGTCATCCCTCATCATTTTAAGCTTGCAAGAAATCTGAACTGGTCATGCTGATGAGGTGACCATTGTGGAAAGGTTACAAAAAAAGAGATGAATCTGTCCCAAAAGACCACTGTGGACTTGCAGCGGGGGGTTATGGCCACTGGTAGATGAACTGACATGACACATACTAGTTAAGGGAGCTAATTGGCTTTACAGTTACGTAAAGACACAGCAGCAAACCTCATCTTGGGAAATTACCTTTGAATGGATCTCCAGAGCCAAAGAAAGAGATGTTACGGGATAATACAGGAAACAGAAGTGTCATAAATTAGAAGCCAGAGACGCATTCTTGGGCAGCAGCGACCACCTTTTATTGTTATTGGCAGGGGCCTGCAAGGAACTGTAATACGCAGTTTATCCAACTATTTACTACAACAGAGCTGTATAGTGCTCATTGCCACTTCAGCAATATTGCTCTTTTTGTTCTTCAGGGGGAAATTATAAGGAAATGCTAACACATGAAAGTCAGAAAGACAACAGGATCTTTAGCCTTTCTGCGATGGACATTTTATTTCTCACTCGTCACATGATCTGATATCGTATCCTGTACTCCACAATTTGGCTTCAACTGACTTGATTTTTTTCTGTGTCTTGTACCAATCTCAATACAGAGTGAGAATACAGAGAAACAATCATTATATTTAAAAAAGCTAGAGATTAAATTTTAGGTATTTTCTTTTTCAAAGAGTAAACTGAAGCCAAGTTATATGGGCAGATGCTGCAGTACTTAATTTGCCAGCTCTGTTTTTATTTCTGATGGACACACAGACATTTTTATTTTATTTTATTGTACAATAATACATGATTGAAGCACTGAATTAAAACTGAAGCACAGATTGAAAGTGACAAAGATGTCAGCTCTGTCTCTCACCAATAATGAACACTAATAGATGTTTATATGACATCTTGAAAATATGACAGTACACTTTGCTGTTGGCATTTAAGTCCAGTAGTAGGTAAACTGTGGTCCTCCAGATGTTCCTGGGCTTGAAAGCCCACCGGTCATGGGCCATAAGGTCAGAGATGGGGGGGGGAGTGCATTCCTCTAGATTTTGTTGGACTACTAATTCCCAGCATTCTCCCTATTTGCTTTGCTGGCTAGGGCTCATGGGAGTTGAAGTCCATAATTTGAAGGGCTGAACTTTGTCCACTATGTAAAAAAGGGAGATAAAGCACTGTGAAGTTGGACAACAGACTCAGTGGCTGTACTGCTCACCTGGTCATACTATTCCCCACTTAGGTTACGAGTATTTTCATTATATTTAAATTATAAGAGTCATTTCTACTTTTACATCTGCCCTTATAAATCGGCATATACAGATTTATGCAGATCAGGATCTCCTTTTGCCTTCATACCTTCCCTGATGATGCATGTCGTCTCTCTCTCTCTCTCTCTCTTTCAAATCCATGAGTAGTGACCGTAAAAAAGGGTTTGAACTGAGTAACCCATTATGCACTCTGTCTTGAGACTATTAAAAACAGAATTTTGGTCTTTGGCATCATGGCTAGCATCAAGCAGTATAGTTTGGGTCTTTGACACCATGTCTATTTTCTCATACATATCCCTTTAATTTTCCATGACATATACTCTCAAGAAGAATTCAAAAGCTTGCTTGCTACCTTGTGACATTTTTATCCTAATAAAGATTTTTCTCCTATTTTACCCTTTGTTTTACTCTGGCTATGTAAGTCTCTCTTCTGTCATGAGCTGTAATTCAGTTATCATTTGAGATCTATAGTTCACTTTGCATTTTATGGTGTGGATGCAGCATAGGAAATTAAGCAGGTGACTCAACAATAAATTTCTTAATGTAATTTATTGAACCAGGTTTAAAGGATGAATGATTTGGAATTTAGACGGCAGCAACATCTCTTGTGTTTACATTTCATCAACAGAAATGGAAAATAGATTAAACTATAAGTCACTGGAACAAGCAACAGGGCACCTCTAGATGACCAATAATCCCAATAAATGTCAGGTGAATATATTTCTGGATTGCATACCAGATAGTGGTGGTTCCTGTCCTGCATTCAGTCATGCTGTAAAAATATTGAGTTTTATGTGACACTTATCATTCCTTCCAACTCTATGATTCTAGTGAAGATGAATACACAGTTGCTGATATCCCAGATCAGGGAGGCATAGCATAAAGCTCTACATGGTGGAGCTATCATCTTTGTGCCATCATCCCATCTTTGTTTCATCATCCCATCCCACTTTTTATCTACTTCAGCCCTCTCAACGTAGACTTTTACTGGCTAATCGTGAGCGGGGGTGGTGGTGGACAAGCCAGTTATGTTTCCTATAGCTGGATATACAGTAGCAGGCATCTTTCAGGACCTCATGACAGTGTTTGGAGGTCCAAAGGGATGAACATCACTGTTGTTTATGCAGCTATAGGATAACAGATGGATGCTTCTCTATCACCCTATAAATGGTCATGTTGAGGAAGGGGGATACAGCAAATTAAGGGTGGTTTTGGGAGGAGGGGGTTGGTTGTTGCATGAAGGTGAAAAAGAATTATTACTTTGCAATGCCCCCCACCGCCCAAAAGAATGACTTATGCACATGTAAGTTGGACTTATGCCTGCATTAAGTCACCTTCAGGATGTCCGACTGTTTTTGTACCATTGTAAGGACACAAACCTATTTCATGCAGTTTTTGAACCACATACAATGAGCACACAGAGGATGTTCACAGTTTCTGCCGTCCACCCACTAACTATGCAGAGCGTATGTAGTACAAGATGTACATACAAAAGTTCTGTGCGAACATACTTTTGAACTAACAGGCCACACATCTGTTGTGCACCATAGAAAGACTATGTTTAAAAAGGGCCTGTGTTTGACCATGGATCTGTCAACTTTACTTGAACAAACAAACTAGAGGTATTTACTTCACACTTGACTTAAACGGTTTGACCTTCAATCTCCTATATATTTTGGCTTCAGTTTCAGTTCCATTAGTGCAATAGTATTGCTTGCTTGCTTCATAGAAAAATGAAATAATGGCTTTAGAAATGGAAATTGTTAAGAGATAATGTAGCAAAGTTCAGCTGACACATTGATGCTCTCCCAGACTCAGTTGTCTCACTAGACAGGGTTTGCCATGTGGAATTAATTTTGCTTATCTAGCGTAGCATTGACAAGGAGTGTCACCATGATAGCTGAGTGCCAGAAAGTCTGAAGAGTCTGGATTTTGTTGTCTGCAAAGTGAAATGTACAAAAAAAAAGTGATTTGTGGTGTTGTTGTGTAATGGATAATTATCAGATAACAGTCAGAAAGCAATTTGGGCTGGTGGGGTTCTCTTCATGACAATGGGAAGATGGAAAGAAGACCAATGGGGGGCAGGTTGGTGGAGATAACATTCAAAGAAAAAAATGGAAGTCTGCTTCATTGTTGGGAAAGAGTGCCCAAACTAAGGGTGCCCACAAGAGAAGAGGAAATATGACACCCCCAAACAGGCAAGAGGGGGGCTAGATTTGCAAAAAAATAAAATAAAATAAATTATAACTTTTACTTTTGTTCTTTTCTGTGTTCACGAACAATGGTAATCACATCATAGGGTTTTCTTGGCAAGAAAGGGTTTTCTTGGCTTCTCTTCCTGTTTTTCTTCTTTGTCTTCTTCTTCCTCCTCCTCCTCTTCATCATCACCTTTAAACCAGACTCCAACTCCAAATTTAATTCAGAGGAGGTTTCCTACTGTCTTCATCTAAAGCTGAGAGAGAGTGACTTGCCCAAAGTCAACTGGTGAATTTCCATGGCCGAGTGAGCATATGAACCCTGGTCTCTTGAAGTGCTAGTCTAACACTCAAACTATTACACCATGCTAGATCACGCTTACACTCCACTAGTACATATCTTCCACCAGTGAAGGAACATTAGCTGGATTTCACCTAATAATTGCAATTCAAATAGAGGCACAATGAACTCAATTGTTTGTTGGTGTAATGTGCTTTCAAACAAACTCTTACTTAATCCTGTCATAGGGTTTCTCTGGGCAAGATTTCTTCAGAGGGGCTTGCCATTGACTTCCCCTGAGGCTGAGAATGTGATTTGCCCAAGGTCGCCCAGTGGGTTCCATGGCTGAGAGTTGAAACCCTGGTCCATTACTCAAATCACATTGTCTCATTCTTACATGTACAAATACATATTTAGAATTAATGGTTGCTAATCAACTAGATTCCACCTATGAACTACAATTTAGACAGAAACACCATGTATCTAGCCTGTGGGTTTGCTGAACGATGGCAACTTATGGCTCCCAGGTCAGCAGGGTGGTGAATCTACTCTTGTGTTTTATCTGGACTTAGAAGATGTATCCAAGGCACCCAACGGGTTTTGGGCATAGGATTCAGTACTATAGAAAGCTCTTTAATATTTGAACTAAATATTCCATTGACATGGCAGTTACATGCCATCACTGCTCCAGAGGGTGCATCTACATTGTAGAAATAATGCAGTTTGACACCAGTTTAACTGCCACGGCTCCATCCTGCAGAATCCTGGCATTTTTAGTTTTGTGAGGCAATAGCACTCTTTGGCAGAGAAGGCTAAAGGCTTTGTAAAACAACAAATTCCAGGATTCCATAGGATGGAGCTACAGCACTTCAAACAGTGGCAAACTGCTTTATTTCTACAACATAGATGTACGCATAATAATAATCTGTCCAGCAGTTAATAGTTGATATCCAGTTTCAAGGGCCTTTACTTCCAATCCAACTCATGCTTCTCCTCCTGTTTTCTTCTTTGTATTCATCTTCCTCCTCCTCTTCATCATCACCTTTAAACCAGACTTCAACTAGACTAATTTAAATAAAGGACATTGTGAAAGAGCTGGCTCATCTTTCTATATATGGCCAGGCCACCATAATCCAAACTGCCAAGAACTTACAACTTCAAGCTTCATTTTGCCTGGGCTGTAGATTTTAGTTTGCCAAAATGACAGAAAGTGCAGATAAAAAGTCAACTACATGTCCAAAGCCATCCGGAGCACATTTTGAAATCAACATTTTATTCCTGCTTTTCTTCACTGAGAAAATACATAACCAGACCTCTGATGCTCTGCAGAACTTACTCCCATCCTCTTCAAGGTGACTAGACATTATGCAGTGCAATCTATCATATCACCAAATTGATGCTTTTATGAAGTGAACAGTACTAAGGAGCCATTAAGGAGAAAGTCAAAGACTTTTAAGGACAGTTGTAGTCTAAGTCAGTCAAAAGATAGCTGTTTCATCAGGCTGTATTCAGTGGTGTCACTATGGGGATGTGGATCGCTCCAGGTGACACCCTAAGGGAGGCTGACACCACTGCTCCTCAAAAACCTACTTTTTGCCAGAAATGGGCTGTGGCATTCATCTGCTTCCCTTTCAAATATGGTGGGAATAGCGTGAAGCTCAGTGGGAGGAGAAAGGAGAGGAGCCAGAATTTTTTAAAATTCAAATTTCACATTTCAAATTTTATTTTTTTTTAAAAAAATGAAATTGTTGAATTTTTAATTTTTTATTCTTTTTAAATTTTCTTTTAAAACATCACACTTTAACCATATCTTCACTATATATATGCAAATACATTTAGATTGTGCATATGATATTGTAATTTGAAGGTATAATTTTAATTTTGCTAGTTGTTTATGTCACAACTATTAGCATTACACTCAGTGGTATATGGGAATTATGATTTACCAGTAACCTTAGTGCAAAAAGCATTTCTAAGGATTCTGTATGGTTTGAAACAGGAGGAGGTAAATGGTGACACCGTGAGTTATCGCACTGGGTGACACCTATCCTAGGGATGCCACTGGCTGTACCCTTGCTTCATCATGTAGTCCTTTGCAACTCCTCTTGATTCAGCAGAGCTTATGGGAAAATCTGGGCTTGGGTCATGTTAAAACTGTTTGGTTTCTCTAATTCTCTGAGCTGTTCCAGCATAATGTTCAATTGGGGTGCACACCTTCACGGAATTGGGAAATGCTTTGGTTCTGAATATTGCACTGCTGCTGAAATTCTCTATGGTGCAGGAGAGTATTGAAGTATCTGCATGTACCACAGAATGTCCTCTTACGTTTCTGAATTCTGATGGAAATAGAAGGAAGGAAGCCCCTGAAATATAAGTGGCATGGGTCATGATGATAGGCAATGGGAGTTATAAAACAGTGGTATGGAACCAACTTGAAATCTGTAGACCACATCTTGCCCATTCTTCAGCCACAGTAGAACCTTATAAGGATCATCTTCAGCAAGCTATTCTCCATGTAAGCCTAGCATGGCTGAGAGAAAGATATGGGAGGGCTGATGCTTAGCATGCCAACTGAATCCTAAAAAGCATGATTAATTTTAACGTCTGTCCATGTAAAAAAAGGCAGCTTTGCAAACTGTGGTCATCATGTTGATCTCCTGTGTTTGTTTCAGGCCTTTAGCATGGGGAAAGAGTAATCTACAGTTTTATGAATGGATAAACTGCTGGAAGAGAAAAGGCTCCAGAGGCTCCGTGAATGTCGGCCTAGATGTGAAAGGAGGTTCCCCAAGGTTCCGAAACAGGCTACAGTAACATGAAAAGTGACATTCGCATTTGGAACTCCCCTTGTATGTGAATAATTTTATGTGAAGCTTTACTGATAAACAAAAGCAAATTATTCTACATATGTAAATTAGAAACTTGATAGGGAAAAGGTGGGGATATTTGCGGTTTGTTGTCAAGGCCAGCGACCAAGATTGCAGGAAAAAGTAGCCAAGTGATCAAAACTGAGCTTACTACTTTTAGTAAAGGTCTAGGCTGCTTGCTTTTCTTATCAGTGTGTGTGAGAGAAGCTAGAGTGATATACTCTGCTCCATCAATCAAGTCAGCAAAGTCATGCAGTGCACTTCCGTTGACATCAAGGTGGTGGTGACAGTTGCAGAGTTTAATGCATTCCTCTTTAATGGAATACCATAAATCTGGATTCAGGGCTGCCAAAGTGATAGCAGCAATTCTTGTGGAAGAAATGGCAGCTTTCCTCGAATCCCCAGAGGCCAGCCTGGTTGTTACAAAACCAATCATTTACATCCATCCTGAATTGGCTTAATGAAACTTGCAAGTCAGACAGCCAATGACTTAACTCACCTGAAAGGAAGCTACCTGTGTGAACTACATTTAGCAGGGCTGCTCAGTAGTGGTGTAGCTATGGGGGAAGGAGAAATGAAGCCACCCCCCCCCCAATAAAAATTATGCCCCAAATGAAATTTTCTTTCCGACCCAAATCTTAACATTGCAGAGGGTGAGACACTGAAAATCACTTACACAAAAGAACTCTGCTAAGTTCACATTCTTCTCATAACTTTGCCTTCTGCTTTTCTTTCCAGTGTCTAAACTATATTTCTATATTTCTAAATGTGTAACTGAAGTTTTCTGTTATTGTAATATTAGACATTTGGGAACCGAAGGAAATTTTCATGGTGGGGTAGAATTCTTATGGATGCATAAATCAAATCCTTTGCTTGTGAATAAATAAATCCTTTGCTAGTAAATCTCCAAACCCTAGCTCTTCCCTAAAATAAAAGAGAATCGTAGAATCTTAACGCTGAAAGGAACTACAAGAGCCAATGAGTCCAACCTCCTTGCCATGCAAGAATACACAACTATCCATCCTGAAAGATGCACATCCAACCTGTTTAAAGACCTCCAAAGATGGTGACCCCAGGATCCCATCACACTCTGAGGAAGTCTATTCCAATGTCAAACAGCTTTTACAGTAAAGGGTCTTAGTAATGTTTAGGTGGGATCTCTTTTCTTGTAACTTGAATCCATTGGTTTATGTTCTAGTCTCTGGAGCAGCAGAAAACAAGCTTGCTCCATCTTCTACATGACATCCTTTCAGATATATAACAATGGCTATAATGTCACCTCTCCATCCTTTCTTCTTCAAGCTAAACATACTCAGCTCCCTAAATTGTTCTTCATGAGGTTTTGTTTCCAGACTTTTGATCATCTTGCTTGCCCTTCTCTGGACACTTTCTAGTTTGTTGATATTCTTCTTGAACTATGGTGCCCAGAACTGAACACAATGGCCCGATCTAGACAGGCAAAAAGAGGTGCGAATAGGGCTAAAAAGCCCGCCTTTAGGGTTAGGGAGGGCGTAGCGTCTACACCTTCCCTAGGCCTAAAGCGCATGGACGCCGCCATTTAAAGATGGCAGCGTCCATATGGACGCACTGGAAGAGCATCATCATGTGCGCAGCGTTGAGATTCGCTGCACAATAATGATGCTCTAGCACCGCGGGAGGGCGCAAATCGCGCCCTTTCCGCGGCGCCAAAAAGGAGCTCCAAACGGAGCTCCTTTTTGAAGGCAGGTCTTTGCCGTGGCTTTTAGATAGCAGCGGCAAAGACCAAGGGAGGAAGGGGCCATGGCGGCGGCCCCTTTCTGCCTTCCGCCTCACCTCCGCAAGCGGGGTGCAGCGGGTGCCCAGGGCACCCACTGCACCCTGCTTAGAGGCCGTGGGGAAGCAGCCATTTGCCACTTCCCCGCGGCCTCCAGAAGCAGCATGATGGGCCGCTGAGGCTGCCGGTATGGCAGCCTCAGCCCCATCCCGCTGTGTCTGGGGGCGGGTTGGGACCGCCATTTCAGGTGAGGTGTTACCACAGAGTTTATTGCATGCAATTTTAATGCTGACCTGGGCAGTAAAAATTTTGGTACTACAAAGCTTTCCGTAGTACCAAAATTGGCCGCCAGAGCATTGCTGGAGGTTGAGAGATGGCAGGATGTCAGTGCAGCAGCAATTTTGCGTGTGGTAAAATCAGTTTTAACCTGTTCCAAACAAACAACAACAAAAAACAAAACACCAGTATCTAGAGACCAAATGCAGTAATGTAAGTTTCCTCTTTTGAGAACGCAGGAGTGCAGGTATCCAAACATGTGTTCATGTTTGAATTTCCCCCCCATACCCAAACCTCTCTGGGTATAGAAAGCTAAGGTGCTTGTTTAATCTGAAACATCTAGACTTCATCAATAGAAGTATAGTGCCTAGATGAATGGTAACAATAGTACCATCTTATTCTGCTTTGGTCAGGCTCACCTGGAATACTGTGTCCAGTTCTGAGCAACACAATTCAAAAAAGATGTGAAGTTGGAGTTTGTCCAGAGAAGCATAACCAAAATGGTGAAAGGTTTGGAAACCATGCCCTCTATGAGGAGCAACTTAGTGAGCTGGGGGTGTTTAGCCTGGAGAAGAAAAGGTTAAGAGGTGATATGATAGCCCTATTTAAATATTTGGAGGGATTTCATACTGAGGATGGAGCTCCAGAGAATATGACCTGCAGCAATGGATTCAAACTACAGGAAAAGAGATTCTATGTCAGCATTACGAAGACCTTCCTGACAGTAAGAGCTGTTTCACAGTGGAATAAGTTGCCTTAAAGTGTGGTGCAGTCTCCTCCTTTGGAGGTTTTTAAACAGAAGCTGGGTGGTTATGTGTCAGGGGTGCTTTGATTATGTATTATGCATGGCAAAGGTTTGAACTGGATGGTTCTTAAGGACTCTTCCAACTCCACGATTCTATGATTGCACATGAAGGTAGATACCTATGCACATGGTAGTAGATAGCTATGCAGGTGATGAGGATTACTGACAATTGCTTCTTTATATTCATGTCCTGCTAGCTTGCTGTTGTCGTGACAGGAAGTGAAGCAATTCTGCTTCCCCATTCTAACATTAACTCCAGTGGAATGAAATTTATTATGCTTGATCTAAAGTATATGAACAGTTCTCAGAAAAAGGTTGCTGTTGTTAATCCTATTGGCTCCAAGAATCACCCAGCAAGCATGGGTGTGCTCTCTCTAGAAATTGTTGTATTGTAATATTAAACAGTAGTATTTTCAAGCTCTGTCCCTGTGTATGTCAATTGAAAAGAGGCTTAAGCTGCTCCCTAACCTTGCCCCTATAAAGCTCCATTTCTCTCTTCACTGGAAACAAAGCATCCAGGTAGTACAAAAACAGGATTTTGTACAATGGGGCAATTGTGTTGGTGTTGAAGAAGCTGTTTGGGGGAAGGGCAGAAAGCTCCCTGCCTCATCAGGTGCACTTTATCTGCCTAAATCAGAATCCAATTCCACATTTTTTGATCCAGAAACCTTGCTTCCTTCCAGAGACTACAACTTCCAAAATCCTCCAGCCCACGGATCCTGGGATTTGCAATAAAAAATTGTAATAAAAGATATTGGGGTGCTGTTTACAACGCAATTAAGATGAACCTTCCTCAAGTCACTCAAAGCAGTGCCCAAATTTCTGCCCTGAGTCAAGATCATCTTCAACAGATATTTTCTGACACCTTTCAATTTTTAGTAAGAAAACTAATTCAGGAGTTTTATAATGGCCCTTTCATACTCTCAATGTTACTGATTTATTACAGCATTTAGTATTCACTTCTCAGACAAGGCTTGTATTCCTTGTTGCCAGATCTTAACAACAGAACACTCCTGTTAATTGAACCGTATCGCTCTTTATTTCCAATTTTCTTCTGCAGTACTCGTGTGATTTTGTCTTAATTTACCTAGCACTTAAGCAACACTTCATGCTGTAAGCACAGTTACTGGGAAGGGAGCTATCAAATAGCTATCACTATTGCCTGCCTTTCCAAAGGGATGTCTATAACTCCCTTTATGCCTTTTCATACAGGGCATATATAGGATTTCTTTACTGGTAAGGCTCAGACATTGAAATGTAGACCAATGTGCATCAGTGCTACACAGAGTGCTAGTCAAGAAAGCTTAGTTCACTGCTTTCAGACTAGATGAAATGTTGTGCTGGGAGGAGGGAAAGCTGGGTTCAAGGCCATCCCAAGATTTGTCTCTGCCTGAGACAAAAGTCAAGATCAAGAACAAAATAGCTATGATGGATCTGACAATGGACCTATATATGTTAGCATGCTGTTCACATAGCTGCATATGGGAAGCAGGATATGAGGGCCAGAATCCCATTGGCAAGTACTCATTAGAATAGGCCAATTGACTTAATTAATAAGGAGGAGAGTGTGATGAAGTAAAAATGAAGTATTTCAGATTGCTGGATGACTAATAACAATCGTATAAGCTTCTTAGGGTTTTCTTAAGCAAGGAGCACTCGGAGGTGGCTTGCCACTGCCTTCTTCTGCATAGATTGGATCTTAAAATGTAGAATTGTATCCTGAACATGCGCACCCACATTTATCTCCATGTTTGAGAAAGGTACGTTATACCATACCAAACACGTAGAATGCTAAATGGGTTCATTAAACCAAAGGTCTTGCTTTGCTTGGCCAACAAATGGCTGCTTTCCATTGCTTCCCTCTTAAAATCGGTCACTGTCAGGTTGATCTTAAAAATATGGCTCTTAATAGCTTGCAGTGGAGCAAACATTTGCATAAGTGTTACCTCAGAGCCCATAACTTTGAGCTAATTGGCTGCTGGTGATTAAAATGATTAAGTGATTGTAATTTATATGATTAACCAATTAAACTGTTCTCCAGTGAGCTTGGCCTAGGTGGGCTCTAGGATGGGAACATGTTTCCCAGCATGCATGCCAGCAATACTGTGGTAAGAAATATCCCTTTAAACACATTTTCTCCCCAAGGAAAAATCTTGCCAGCAACACTCAAGGTGCTTGAAAGGTACTTTAATCACCCTGTACCACTTGTATAGCAGAGAGGCTCTTGTAATGTGAAAGCAGGAGCACATGAATTATTAAAAGCAAAATGAGACAGAGTGAGAAAGAGACCACAATGAAGCTTGGGAAGGAAGAATTTCAACTGGCTTAATTCTAAGCAGTTCCACTTTGCACCAAGTATGGATGTAGCTTTCCATCTTTCACAAAGGGCACTTTTTACAGTTCACGTAGTTCGAAATGGTGTGTGTGTGTGTGTGTGTGCGTGGAGGGGGAGTATGACAGATTTGTATGACTTTCCACAATATTAAGGCTGAATCTGCCAGGTGGGAATACATACTATTTAATGGAGACCTGACTATTGAAAGAACTAGGCAGGGGGCAGGAAGTAGCAATTAAACATATTACTCTTTGTCGGTCTCCTGCAAGGCACACTGAAGAGGAAACAGGGTTGTGTTAGATCTTTCCCTCTCCTTCCCTGACTCCTGTTCACTGTGGTCAAAGTAAAACAGTACTCACAGTTTGAGCTGCCTCTTTATCCAGCCACACAAACACTTGTAATTTCTCCTTCCCTGAGGTCTGTCTTATCTTCATCCAGACTCTCCAGATTATATAGAATGTCAGATGACTTGCTGAATAGAACAGGCAGGTAGTACAGTGTTAAGTGTAGAATAGTACAGGAGTTTGGGGTACCTGAAAATATGTCCACATAAGCAGAACAGAGCTTATGCAAGGTGCTTTTAACTAGTTTAGGGAGATTTGACCTCCCCAAAACCTCCCTTCCTTGTCTATTTAATATAGTATCCCTGTCATAGAGGTTGTAGCCTCTATAGGGAGAGGTACATCAAACTCTCCAGCATGCAAACCTGTTCAGTCTAACTCTGAACCACATAATTTGGGAGAACAGTCTTTATTTAGAGTTATAACAGGCTGTTTAGAGATATAACAGGCCATGATGTATTCAAGTCTTGTACTCCAAGTCTCATGTCAAGTCTCAAGTCTCTACCTTCAAATTAGTCGAGTCTCAAGTTTTTGCATGACATTTTCAAGTCAAGTCTCACATATGAGAGCTAACGGGGGAAAAGAGGCAGGGTGTGTTTCTTGGAGGGGAACAGCAAATGCAGAAGGATTCTTTTGAAATAGTTTTTTTGGGGGGGTTTGGGTTGTGTGGCCATGTACAAGAAAAGTTTATTCCTTATGTTTTGCCAGCACATGGCATCTTCAGAGAATGTTGGCATGGAAGAGAGTTGGGAGCAACAGCCTGGGAGCAACCATGAAGAGGACCCTATCCCATCTCCTCACCAGATGGGCCTGAGACAATGGCGAGACTAAAAGACAGTTTTCCTCTTAGGATCTTAAGACTCAGGCAGGCTCCCATAGGGATATGCTTTCCTATCAGAAATTATAAGCCTCTGATATTGCAGGTAATATACAGTCTACTGGAACAGATGCCATTGCTACTTTTATTGCCCAAAATAAACTCATTTCAGATGTGGTGTTGTAGAAGAGTGTTGAAGATACTGTGGGCAGCCAAAAAGACAAATAAATGGGTCCTCGATCAGATCAAGCTTGAATATTCCCTGGAAGCCAAGATGATGCAACTGACGCTGTCATACTTTGGCCACATCCTGAGAAGGCACAACTCATTAGGAAAGACTGCTAGGAAAGGTAGAGTGAAGCAGAAAGTGAGGAAGACCACTTTTCAGATGGTTAGACTCAATCCAAGAGGCCAAGGGCCTGAGCATGCAGGACTTAAGCAAAAAGGTTGAAGGATAAGGTGGCTTGGAGCTGTCTCATCCACCACGTTGCCATGAGTTGAGGCCGACTAGAGGGCAGTAAACAGCAAGAATGTAGACCAGTAGTTTTGAACTTTTTTTTTTTTACAAACAATATATTTTGTTGCCATGGCTCCCCAAGAAGAGGAAGAGGAAGAAGATCTGAACCATTGAACCATTAATAGTTACACCATCCATTAAACCTTCCCTCAGAGGCACTGGAGGAGGAGGGAAGACTTTTCTCCAACTTCTTCCCATCAGTTTGCAGTTGGAACAGACTGAATGGCAATGGGCAGGCCCAGCCAGCTAGCCTTTGCCTTGGCTCCATCATATGGCCGCTCCGCTGCAGGAGAGATGTGGACTGAGCAGCCTTCAAGCCTTCATGAACCCTCCCTGTGAGAACACTGCAGCTCCCTGAAGGTTTCTGGATCACAGATTAAGAACCACTGACCTAGAGTCAAACAACACAGGGCAGGCTGTACCAATTGCAGGCTTATGGGGCATTGCATAGCCCAAGTGGTGCCAGTCTAGACCTTGGATTCAAATGGTCATAGCTCAAAAAAGTTACTATCACACAGTAATTCCCAGAATACAGATGAATTCTAGTAGCTGTATAAGCTCTGCAAATAATTTACAATACTCCATAATCATAATTTACCTGCCATAACAGGCAGGTAAAAGTCTTTTTTTCTGCCAGTGAAGAAACCAAACACACAATGGAAATGTGAAACCTGCTGCCTTAATACCAAAGGCTAAGAAAAGTTGTTTCTCTGCCTAATATTCTGACAGGTTTTAAAAGATTATTTTTTAAAAAACCCGTAAAGTTTTAAAACTCATTTTTAAGTATCTGTTTAAAACAAAGTCCAGCTGGCCTAAGGAATCAATGAAACAGCATTACTTAGAAGTGCTGAATTCAGACTATGCTCCTGGCTAATCTATATTTCAAAAATGAGATTGAACTCTTCAGTGATCTTTCCATAGATTTGATCTGATCCTGGCAGTTTTGAAGATTAAAAAAAGAAAGTAACAATTGCAGTAATGCAGAAGTTATCTTCTTCTTTGGCCTTCTGATTAGTCTCAATAAAATTGGACAGAGATGCTCTTAAAGTCCATTATTGGGTACAAGATATGAGACAGGACATAGGGTAGCAGTTTATGTCAGCATGTCTACTATCCTAGTGAGAGAGAGAGCTACAGGTTGGATTTATTTGAATTCAAGGCCTCTCTTTCACATTTGTTGCTCCAGAATTCCATCTTCTAGCACAAGAGCAAATGGTACTGCTTCTTTACAGCTCCATGCAATTTAAATTTTATCAACTGTATTGAATTTTTAGGGCAGAATCCTCTAAATGGCTTACTCTATCATAATCTCCATTTATGCCATCAAAACTAGATTTAAAGATACTGCAAAAGGAGGTATCCTTTACCTCCTTGTGCAATGCCTTTAGCCCACTCCCAATGCTTAAGAGCAGCCAGAAGCTACTAGGTACAAGTGTGCCCCTCTAGCCATTCACTTGCCATGCTGTTCTTGTGCACCAAGACTAAAGAAACAGCTTCCACCCTTTCCAGGGAATGAGAGCTGCTTCTTCCACCCATCACAATTAACAAAGATAGCTAGATGGCTCCTGGTACTCTCCTACAGTCAATACCTCAATGATGGCTGAGGGAAGTTCTGAGCTTCTGTTTACCCTTACGTTCCTGAGGAAAGAATTATACTTTACCAGAATAACTATTGGAACTTGACCTTTAGCCTTTGTGTGTCTCGTTCTGGGGCCACTTATGCATTTTCAAAAAAGATTTTTTTAAATGTATCGTAAAAATGCAGGACAAATGAAGCACAGATTTTCATAACATTTGCCATGTTGTTAGTGTAGTTTATGGTGATCCTTTCATATGCTTTTTTTGGGCATGATTTATTTAAAGGAGGTTTCCTCTTCAGCTGAGAGAAGGTGACTTTTTCAGGGGCACTTAATAGATTTCCAGGGCGGAGCTGGGATGAGCCCTAATCCGATGTTGCCTTTCATGTTCTCTCTTCAGATGGCACAGCCCCACCATCCCTAGCTCCAGAGATGGGTGAAGGCCCTTCCTTAATCTTAACTGCCACCTCTTGGTCTTGGAAGGAGGGAAGAGCCAACAGTATCTGCTGATCCCTTTCCCCACTGCCATTCCCTACTCCTTTTGTATCATATCTTATTAGATTGTAAGCCTGAGGGCAGGGGACTCTCAAATTAACAATCTGTAAAATGCCCTGAGAGCCTTTGTGGTTGAAGAGCAGGGTATAAATACTCTAAATAAATAAATAAAACTGCTGTAAAGTTGTAGCCAGATGCAAAATTGTGATAGCAGCAGCAAGATCCATTGGGATCCTTCAGAGATCTCAGTGCTGATGTAATACATGCATTGCAAAGGGGGCTTGTGAGGCTTTTGAGTAGCAGGGGGTGCTTTGGATGTGTAGAGGCAGGGAATAACAACACAAAAAAGACATATTTAAATATAAGGGAAACTTACACATGAATTTAGCCATAATAGAGTGCTAGCCATCATTCCTTATGCTTGGATACAATGGCCATATTGTAACAGAATGCTAAATCAGAAATTTTGGCTTGTAAAATAACAATGTGCAAGCAGCACATGCACTCCTTTTGCTCCCTCCCATATGTGTGAAAAACAAAATAAACATGATTATCTTTGTGTCACATTATAATCTGGAATTATGGTTTATTAATCCTGGTTTCCTTAGTTGTAGCAAATCACAGCCCTAGGTTTGGATGTAACATGAGCCATCTGTAATCATTTCACTTGCCAACAATGTCTGCTCCCACAAAAACACTAAATTAGCAAGATCTAAGATACTGGAAAACAGAAGAGTTGTTACCCAAAAGCTAATAATTCCACAATGGAAACAAAATGATAATAATTAACCTATAACAATAATGTTTTAGTGCATATTTGAATGACTTGATCTCCAGAGCAAGCAAGCTTTCCTGAAAAAGGCACATGTGGAGGTCAGGCATCCTTCATCAGCATGCCTTAATGTCAATTGATTTTAACTTAAGCATAATTTTATCAATTCTAATTTCTAGAATACCATTGCTACCAAGAGTTTTTTAATTCCATCAGAGCATTGTTTGTTTCCTTAAAACAGACTTTGTGAGTGTGCTCCGTAGCCTGGTTTTGTTCTTAAGTGCATGACCTTGTATATGGCAGTACTAAAATGCAAATGTTGTACTTGCTGTCAATTTAATCAAAATACATAGGTCAATAAGAACAGTCTCTGCTTGGCCATATTTCCCAAGATCCCATCATTGTGCATCTACAAATTCTGTCTTAGATAACAGAAACATATCAAATGCTTTTGGCTTGAAGATTGAAGCCTGTGGATTTCTAAGTCACAAGAACTCATCCTACAAATTATTTTACAGCTTTTAACTGAAATAAGCCCTGTATGTATGTGTACTCAACAATTCCTTATCCTGGCCATAGCTCTTGGCACTATTTTCTGGGATTATTAGTCCACTGGGTTTGCATTTAGGCTATGGCCTTAGACTGGAATCCTACAATTGCTCCTGAATTAATGGAATTTACCTGTGTATTCACTCACCATTCAACAATTGATTCAATGAGTGTACTACAACTGGGACTAAACAATTGGATTCCAGCCATGTGGTCCAAGTGGTAGAACAGCCTAGTGGGCATTAGACTGAGTAGGTCTTCCTTTCCACCCATGGAAAGGGAGTCTATGGAGAGAGAAAGAGGCCTGTCTCCACAAGTCTCCCCATTATGAAAGTAGAGACCTGTTGTGATTGCCACTTGGTTATTGACACCGCAACAGTGGTAATGGCAAAACCAGCATGATGTGGAAGGACTGGAAGATGCTTTGAATTTGGATGCCTTTACCAAGCACAACCCAGGTTCTCCAGTGCTGGGGCTACTGTACTTATACACTGGGGGGGGGGGAGGAATGTGAAGGGGAGATCCTGGGAATAAACCCACTTTTTGTCCTACTGGCCTTCCTTGGAGGCCTTTAAACAGAGGCTGGATGGTCATCTGTCAGGGATGCTTTGATTTGGAGGCCCTGCATGGCAGGGGGTTGGACTAGATGGCCCTTGTGGTCTCTTCCAACTCTATGATTCTATGATTCTATGATTCTAAGATTTGGGATATGACTTTCTATTTGCTTTGGGCTGTCCCTTACTATGTATAGATTCTAATAAGCTGAATTTAATCTATTTAATTCCTTGTATTGATTAATTCTCATATTGGCTATACTGTTATTTATTGAGAGAGAACTGTCAGACTAATACATCAGCAGTTGCCTAGGGTTTATCAATTTAAATATTGATTCAGTTCACACACACACACACACACAAAATTCCTTTTCAGTTAAGCAAGTTATCTGAAAGGCCTTTCATGCTCATTCATACTCCAAAGTGCCAGAAAACAGACACATTATTCAGTCAAGAAGCATTCTGTATCCTATGGTGTGGTTAGTAGCATTCTGTATCCTATGGTGTGGTTAGTACCAGCTTCAGCACCATCTCACAGCCGGATAGCTGTCAGTGGCAGAGTGGTGGACCTAAATCCCAGATTTGTACATCACAATGGACATATGGACTCTGTGAAGCTGAAGCTACCACTTCACTCAAGGCATCTACATAGAAATATATAAACTGAACACAAAGCAACATTCAGCCCATAACCTAACTCTTATTCACTACACTATGTGAGCACAAAAACTGACTGAAAATGTATACGTAACTTAATTATTACAAGTACTGTATATGCATAATGTGCACTGTTTACTCAAGAGCCCAAGAAGTAAGTTAAGTGACATCAAAACAGAATAAAGTAAAGTGTTAAAAACTTTGGTTGTGTTTTTCAGGAGACTGATTGCATGGTATACATATAGCCAAAATGTAAAACCTGCACTGTTCATCTGTAACCCAAGGATTAACTAAGATATCACCAGATAATATTAATGAACCAAGAAATCAGAAGAAGTCTAAGACCTGGAAAAATAATATTAAGAAACTAGATAAGATCCTCAAACATAAAATATATATTGCTGAATAACAAACACAGAAAAAAAGATCAACTCATTTGAAATGAGGTCCTAGAGGAAATTTCTATGGCTATCGTGATCCACCAAAAAGACAAATAAATGGGTCTGAAAGCAAATCAAGCCTGAACATTTGCTAGAAGCCAAAATGACTAAACTGAGGCTATGGTACTTGGGGCATATAATGAGACAATGTGACTCCCCGGAAAAGATGATAATGCTTTCTAAAGCAGCAGGCCATATGAAACGAGGAAGACCACATTGTATATTGACTGGTTCAACAAAGGAAGCCATAGCTCTAGTCTGCAAGACCTGAACAGGCCTGCTGGTGATTGGGGCTTCTTCATCAGTCTGCCATAAATCAATGTAATGATAAAGCCAACTGTAATGGCAACTAAAACAACTATAAACCACAGTATAGCCTGCTGCTGCAAAGTCTTCTGATTTTTTCACATGATTAGGAAATGTATGGGGGAAAGAGACTCATGTATGACCTACACCAGTCCACTACATGGATTTTATGTGAATATTCACCATACTTACATAGCTATTATATGCATCGACCCAGACTGTATACCCAGAGCTAAATTACTTGAAGTCATCCAGAAACTGGCTTCAAGAGATTTCTGGAGGTACATAATTCTGGAGGTTCGCGGATGTCTGCAGTGGGGAAGAGATTTGGATCTGACCCCCTTCTAATTCTGTTGGATTACACTGTTCTGCTAAAGAGATGGCAACTCTGGAGCCTGCCTACAGTTTGCGTATGTGTGGAGCGTGCATCCTACTGAATATATCTAGGCTGAAGGGTCTGATCTTTAACCCTGCTCCTTTCCTTCCTCTATGTGGTGGTCATGTTCAGAAATCTTTGAAAAAGGAGGTTTACACATCTGGTGAAGTGGGCTAGATGTCATGAAAGCTTGCACCAAATAAAACTGGCCAGTCTAAGGTGCCACAAGAGTGTCTATTGGTTTTGCAACATTAGAATTATATGGCTACTCCCACACTCTGTTTCCCCAGAGGTGTGGGGGGGGGGGATGTCATCCTTGCAACAGACCTAAGGAGAGGCTCATTTTAAAGGAAACTAATTTGCTTCATACTTTCTAAGTGTGGATAGACACCAGAGCTTGGAAAAGTTATTTTTCAGAGTGCAACTTCCAGTTGGCTTATAAGAAAAAGGTTAAGCTATACCCCATGCACTGTGTCCTTATCCTACATGGAAAGTTACACTTGAAAAACCTGACCAGATAGTTTTTTGTGGGGCTTTCGGGCTATGTGGCCATGTTCTAGAAGAGTTCCTTTCTGATGTTTTGCCAGCATCTGTGGCTGGTATTTTCAGAGAATGATACATTCTCTGAAGATGCCAGCCACAGATGCTGGTGAAACGTCAGAAAGGAACTTTTCTAGAACATGGCCACATATCCCGAAAGCCCCACAAAAAACTATGGATGCCAGCCATGAAAACCTTTGACTCCTGACCAGACAATTACTTTAACACAATTAGCATCATATTCACTTTGACCTTGAGTGTTCACCCCAGCAGTGAATTCCATTCCTTCCTTACAGTTACTGGCAACTGTTGTTTGTTGCTAACTGCCCTCGACTTCCACTTATCGTTACCCCTTGAATGTGAGACCTCTCAGACCTCTTATTATCGATAGCCCCGCTCAAGTCTTGCAGAACCAAGGCCATGGCTTTCCTGATTTAGTCTATCCATCTGGATATCTCTCTTCCTCTTTTCCTACTCCTCTTCACCTTGCCAAACATTATTCTCTTTTCTAGTGAGTCATGTCTTCTCATGATGTGGCCAAGATACATCAGTTTCAGTTTAGTAATTTTGACTTCTAGGGAAAGTTCAGGAATGATTTGCTCTAGGACTCATTTACGTGTCTTTCCAGCAGTCCATGGTATCTATAGAACTCTACTCCAGCATCACATCTGAGGTGAGTTTATTTTTTTTTCCTATCAGCTTTCTTCAGCTTTCAAACCCATACATAGTAATTGGAAATATGATTGCAGGAACTATCCTAACTTTAGCATTCAGTGATATATCCTTTACACTTCAGGATTTTGACTAGTTTCTTTGTAGCTGCTCTTTCAAGTTCTAGTCATCTTCTGATTTCTTAACTACAGTCTTAGTTCTTATTTTCCATACTGAGCATGTATGGAAAATCTTGAACTATTTCAATGGGTTCATGACATTTAAAGCTATGCAAGTTTAAAGTTATGTAAATAAACTGTGGCCATTATTTTTGTTTTCTTCATGGTCAACTGTACATCTGTCTTTGGTCTTTCTGCCTTGACTTTCTTCAATAACTATTCCAATAACCATTTGCAATTTTCTGTTAGTATTATGGTGTCATCTGCATATCTTATATTATTGATATTCCTTCCTTCAGGTCTAATCCTGTTTTATGTATGATATCTTCAGCGTTAAACAAATAATGTAATAAAATTCAGCCTTGCTGACTCCCTTGCCTATTGCAAACCATTCAATTTCTCCATATTTTGCCATAACAGTAGCTTCTTGTCCTGAGTACAGGTTATACATTAGGACAATCAAATATTGTGGCACACCCTTTTCTTTAAGAGTGATCCATAGCTTTTTGTGATCTATGCAATCAAAGACTTTGCTGCAGTCTTTAAAGTTTGTAGGAATGGATTAATCCATCAGTTTTGCTTTCTGCCAAGGTTCCTTGCATCCCATTTGTGAATTTACATGGCCAAGGAATTGCATTTTCTTGCCTGGGGCAGAACAGAAAAGGGTGCCCATCCACCTAAACCAAGTTACTTTGGTCCATAATACAAAAAAGCAGAAGCATCTTTATTAGCAAAAATTCAATCATGATACATTAAGTAATTAACAATTTGATCCTTTCCCATGAAACCCAAAATCTGCCACATGGAGTCACCTCACTCTGCCTAATGATAAGCCTAGCCTTGTGGATTTGGATAAGGTCTTATCATGCAGAGAAAGAGAGAAAGAGCAAATGAAATGAAATTCTCACTCATTTTCACTGGACATGTACATTAGGTACAGCTATTCTCAGTATGGAAAGATCGAACTTGTACCATATTGTACCATGTTGTACCTACATTCCAAAGATAAGAAACCTGTCCAAAAAAAAAGGTTGGTGGCAAACCTAATTCAGCACCACCAAAAGCAAGGTTCAAAGCCAGGCTTTTTAAATCTCAGCACTTGTGCCTTCCACCTTGATGAGGAAATGTCAGTTTTGCTTTCTGCCACATTCACGATTTAAAAATGTGGTGCTATTGCCATCCTGTATAGTTTTTTATTTTTAAAAAAAGAAAGGAAAGGAACACTTCTTTCTCAGCTCTACATGCTTGTTAGTTGATAGCATCAGGAAGTAAACATAGCTTAAATTCAAAGTTTGGACTGTTAAAAAGTAATTATAGGTTGTTGTTGTTGTTGTTGTTGTTCAAGTCATTTCCAATTTATGGTGACCCTAAGGCAAACCTATCATGGGGTTTTCTTGGGTTCAGAGGGTGTGACTCACACAAGGTCAGCCAACAGGTTTCCATTGCTGAGTGGGATATCGAACTTTGATCTCCAGAGTCCTAATCCTATGCTCAAACAACTACACCCTACCGACTCTAATTATAGTTGTTACTTAAACAGTTATTAAACCATTGTAGTTTCAAGCCTCCACACATACCAATCTAATGGAAGTTTAACATCTAAATGCTACAATTAATGGGCCTATGATACAAAACACATTTTCCCCTTGTCCATCTTGGCGTCATTTCACCCTTCCATTGCAAAATGGAAGAAAGAAGTACAGTCCAAGTAAGGCTTCAATATATTTTGGGGATAGGTTTCAGCAGTTTGGATCATTTCTTTAAGGTTTAGAGTAAAACCTAGAGTAAATTCAGTACTCCACAGATAAAGAGGTCACCAGTAGCCACTTCTCCACTTTTTGTTGCAGTAAGATTAATATCCAAGTGAATCCTGTTGCTGTTCCTTTCTTGGCAATTATGTTTACATGTATTCATATAGTGAATGGATGGAAATAACATACAGTGTCTCATTGGTTGCTCGGCTGTGTCAGATTTAAAATATGAGAGCCCTATGAGCTTCTGACTTCCTGGTATTGTTTATACATTATCCTGACTGTGCACCAACCTAGTTCTGTGCAACAGTACTTCATTATTTTAATTAAGCTTATTGCAAGAGTAATCATCATTGCCATCAGTATCAATCATCAGCAATATTTCCAATGATGGCTGTAAATGATGAAGGCCCTAGTTGACAATAAATGATAACGCTGCCGTCTTAAGCTGACACTTCATTGGACTTAGCGGGGCTGCTCTAAATACTCCTGGGCTTGCTACATAAAGAACTATTTATCTATGACAAAAGCCGGGTCTACAGCATATTTGTTTTTTGCTTCCCAAATGGATACATTCATAATGCTTGCAAATTTTACTTTCTGCATCTGAAACACAGTTAAAGTAAAAGAGATTGCTGTAATACCTGGGCTGCAAAAAAAACCCAAAACCCTGAACAATGAATGAATGAATGAAAGGTTCTTGCTTAAATATATATTAATTGAGTTATATAGTTTTCTCTTTTGAAAAGGAGAAGAAAGAAATTTGTTTTGATCTCAAAGCTGCATTTTCTGATTCCCAATTATAAATGGAAAAGAAAGTATGAAAGCCTAGGGGAACACAATTATGTTACACATTTAAATTAACTACTCTTCCTTTGAAAAGGGAACTTCTTCAACCTTTAAATAAGCTTTTTTCAAGTTAAAGTCCATGGCTGTTTATTTTTTGTTGTTACATTTCCATGGTTGAATCAATTCCTAATACTGTAGAATTTGTTCTACAGATAATTTTAATTGGAGAAGGATGCCCTTGGCATTTTAGAAATCACATTTATTTACGAGACTGTTGGAAGACACATACTTAGCTGTGCTATCTAAATTGTCTGTGGACTGCATACTTTTATTACTGTTTACTGGTTAGCTACTCAGAACCAATCCTCACTTGGATTTCCATCAGCGTGAGAGGGCACGAAATGAAGAGGATGATACTTGCATTATGAAAATGTCATGATTTTTCATGTCTCTTTACTGAAAGAAAACGATAGTCCTTGGTTAGACACTAGACAAATACAGACAAATACAGATTGAGTCTCCCTTATTTGAAATGCTTGGGATCAGAAGTGTTCTGGATTACCGTTTCTCCCAGATTTTGGAATATTTGCATATACATAATGAAATATGTTGGATATAGGACCAAAGTCTAAACATGAAATTCATTTTTGTTTCATATACACCTTATACACATAGCCTGAAGGTAATTTTGTACATAATATTTTTAATAAATTTGTGCATGAAACAAACTTTATGGACACTTGAACCATCAGAAAGCAAAGGCATCACTATCTAGGCCAACCAGATGGACAATTTTGGATTTTGGAGTATTTTCAATTTTGGAATTTCAGGAAAGGGATGTTCAACCTGTAGTTACCAAAACGTAATGTACTGTGAACATGCAGGCGTAGCTGCGTTGGCCATTTAGCAAATTCAAACAAAAATCCACCAAACAGTGATACCTTTATTGGCCAACCGATTGTGCATTTTGATTGGCCAATAAAGATATCACAGTTTAGTGGATTTTTGTTTGTAATGTACTGTGGTATTACAATATACTGTAGTGATTTACACTTCGGTAAACAGTTGTCATTCTTTGGCAGACTAGTCAGGTATATCATTTAATTCAAGAACTGGGAACCTATTTTAGTCCCAGGGCTAAATTTAATTTTAGAGATGTTCTTTGTAGGCTATGAACTAGGCTAAAGGCAAAAGAGGGTTACCAAAAATTGAAGTATATTTTATCTTAACGTTCTTGCTGCTGCCAGTAATTAAGCCTCCAGAGAGAAAATCTTTTTTGAATAAAGGGATAGACCTTACAAAAGCTGAGGAATTATCCAAGGGTGATACCACAAAGAAGCGAGTGTGGCTACCTGGGAAACTATAGTAGGACTCCAAAAGGGCTGAATTTGGTCCAAGGGTCTGAGGCCCCTAGACCAGAATAAATTGCTTGAAAAGATGGTCATCAGGTGAATGAATTTTTACCTTTTTCTCTTCCCAAAATGTCATCAGTAACAGAAATTTAAAGGGAGGTAGACACATTCAGGTTCTGAGGGAGTCCATGAGACTTTTGAGAGTCATAAACATGAGAATGAGGGGTGTCTATGCCACCAAGGTTGTACTTTCCTTACCCTTGGTCTAGATCAGTGATTACCAAAGTGGGTAGTATGATGGGCGGTGGAAGGATCCAGGGGGGCAGTGAGATGGAAAGGAGGCAGTGGGGTGGGGGTGGGGGGAGGTGGTGGTAGGGAACCCTTCAGTATTGTGTGCAGGAAAGGCAACGTGAAACAGAGGACTATAGGACCACGGTGGGGATGAGGGTTACATTAAACATCTTTTCAGAGTCCCCGGAAAACCCCCACACAGCCTCACTGATTATTTTGTCTGGTGATGTCTCCTACTCTTTGCCCGCCCATGTGAGTTTACTCCCTTACCAGTGTCTTTTGCTAGTAGTGGCAATTGAGAAACTTGCGCAAGCGCATTGCTTCTGTGACTCAGAGTGACACCATTTTGGGACAGACTGGAGCAAAGAGCATGGTGGCAGGGGAGAAGTGGCAGCAAAAAGGAGCCCCGCTTAAGCTTTGTGAACTTTGCTGGAACTTGGCGGACAGGCTGAAGTTTCACTGATGCTCGTGCTTTCTTTCATCAGACAGGGTGACAGAAGAGGTAAAAGAAGCAGCAAATTCTTTTTGTGGGAGAGTAGACACTTGAAGCTGTGTAGGGAAGACATGTCTCTGGGGAAGGAGTATCTGTATTCTTGGAAAGAGTCCTTTGTCTTGGAGTGGCTGCCAGTGGAAAGACATCTCCTGTCCTTGCAGCCATTTTCCTCCTTCTGCTTCTGGTGCCACCTCAGGATCTCAGTTTTTACAACTATAAATTATGTAATTGCTTGTTGCCTTTCATGCATGAACCTAGCTTGGAACAAATGGCAAACACTATTTTTTAAACTAAACTTGCTAATAAATGGATTTTACCTGGAAAAGTCCTGGTATAATAAGGCAAAGCGAGTAACATTGATTGAAATATTAACCTATAAACTCCAAATGGCTAAAGGAAATAAAGAAAAAACTTTTTAAAAAAATTATGATCTGGAACTGTTTTATTGAATGTATGGGATGAGGGGGAATAACATTGGACCTCCAGTCAAGTCTTTTTACCTGATTGTGCGAAGAAACATTTATGACATCTTAAAATTATGTATTATGGCTGATACATAAAGTTCTTAAAGTAAGTGTACTCCTATCGGTGGGGGGGGGGGGGGTGACTAAAAATAAAAAGATTTAATGTCCAAATACAACTGATATTGTTGAAATAGTCAGCATTAAGTACTGAATAAACATGGTAAAAGAACTAGAGTGTTGTTTAATATTTAACAGCATCCTTCCAGTTCTATTAGGAATAGTCTCAGACAAAAATATTGAAGTTGGGTAGGACCTTTACAAATACTTGGGACAGGGAATGGTACTACTGACGCCAAGTGCAGGTTTTGCTGCTCTTCCAACATGATAGGTCTTTGGAATCTCCCTACTTCAGTGCCACGAGTCATGCTCCTCCTGCATATTCCTTTCCCTCTGTTCTTGTCATTTTATCTGTGGGTCATAACAATGGGGAAAGGCTAATGGTGTCTCTTCAAATGAACCTACCTCAATGTCAAGAGCATCAGGAATCACAAGAAGTCTTGGATCTATTATTCTATTGTCCCAAGTAGGCTCCTTTTAACTTAAAACCAAATTATTCCCATTGGAGAAGTCATTGATTCCCAAGCTAAGTACAACCAGTTTGTGTACTGGTCTGAAAAAAACAGGAAGACTCTTTTTGAAGGACATTTTAAGGAGTTAGAGCAAGAGGTGATACAATTTTATTTAGACTGACTTGAGTTAAAACATTGGAAGCTAGCTTTGAGTAGATACAGAATGCTTCCTTAGGTTTAGATAGTCATAAATTATCAAAAAGATTTTTGAAAGGAAAAACAAATCAATATTGCATTGTTACACTGCTTTTTACCTAATCTTGTCAGCTATTATTAAGAACAAAGAAGCAGGAAATGAATTAATGCGAATTAATCAGATTAGTCAGGAAATTAGTTAAAGCCCACTGTTAATTATATTGTAAATAAGTCTTGAAGGTGAAATTACAAAAACTTCCTCCAGGGACAAAGCAATAAATAAGAAATACAGTTTCCCTTTGGAATTACAAGTCAGTAGTCAAGTATGACTACTATCTCCAAGATCATTTCAGCATAGGAATCTTATCGGCATAAGTATACCATATTGTTAAAACACAATGCATCCATATGGTTTAGGGTTAGGGAGGGTGAGGACGCTGCACCATCCCTAACCCTATTCACACCCTTTCCAGCCCTAAAGGCACCACATTTTGCCCGTCTAGATCGTGTTATTGTTGGGAATTTAATTCTTGTTTAAACTGCCATAATGTTCACATTAATTCATCAGAATTAATCCCTGTACAGAAGAAAAGAGTCCATTCTATTTCCTCACTTTTTATCTGAGGTTCCCATTTCTACCCACACAGTTTTGATCCATGTCTACACACTTTCATTTATGTATGTCTTTGTGCCAAACAAGGATTGAGGTCAGGCAAAGCAATGCTATCCCCCATTACATACCAGCTGATAGAGGTTAGGATGAGGTTGAAATCTTCATATACCAAATGTGGCAAGATATATGTCCTGAAGGCCCCACGTAGATCTCTACCTTTGACTATTTCTCAACTAGTGGAAAGGGTTCAAATGGGGATGGCAGTGATATGAAGCCACTCTCTTTTGTGCTGTAAAGGCCTAGATGAGACCTGTGTCTACAGTAAACTTAGATTGGTATATAGGTTGAGTCTCCCTTATCAGAAATACTTGGGACCAGAAGTGTTTTGAGTTCAGATTATTTATTTATTTATTTATTTATTAGATTTGGGAATACATGTATTTGCATTTACACACATAATGAGATATCTTGGACATGAGACTCAAGTGTAAACCCAAAATTCATTTATGTTTCATATACACCTTATACACATAGCTTGAAATTAAAGATATAGCCATGTTAATCTGTAGAATCAATATGTGGAAAGATCTTGTAGCACTTTTGAGACTAACTGAAAGAAAGAACTTGGCAGCACAAGCTTTCGTAGACTTCAATCCACTTCACCAAATGCATCTGAGGAAGTAGATTGAAGTCTACGAAAGCTTGTGCTGCCAAGTCCTTTCTTTCAGTTAGGAGATTAGTGCACAGTTTAAAAAAGCAATTTACCACTTCCCAGTTCAATTCTAATGTATCCTTCCCAGTTCAATTCTAATGTAACTTTATCATTGCATGGATTTTGCTGTTGATCCTGCTGGCCAGGTGAATCCCGGGTAACTTTTGGGTAGAATCCAGCTATTATCCAGGCTCAGCCAGCTGATTTGCAAAGCCAGGAGCTTCCCGGCTTTGTAAATCGGCCAGCTGAGCTCAGATTTTAGCTGGAAGTTACCTGGGATTCACCCAGCTGGCAGCATCAAAAGCAAAATGCATGCGATAAAATCCTGAATTTGAATTGAAATCAGCAGCAGTAAGTCGCTTTTTTTTTAGCTGTGTGCTAATCTCCTAAACCTCCAAGCTGCTACAAGATCTCTCCACATAGCTTGAAAGTATTTTTATGCAATATTTTAAATAATTTTGGGCATGAAACAAAATTAGAGTACACTGTACCATCAGAAAGAAAAGGCGTCACTCTCTCAGCCACCCACGAAAAATGTTTTGGTTTTTGGAATATTTTGGCTTTTGGAATTCTAGATAAGGGATACTGAACCTGTAGTAGTTTTCTCTCTCATTAGCGTCAGTCAAAAAGGAAATTAAAAGAACAAGTTTTTATAATAATAATAATAATAATAATATTTATACCCCGCCTCTTTGAGATCAATCGAGGTGATCTGTGGGGCTGCCATAAGTTGAAAATGATTTGATGCCTATTAAAAGCAACAAAAGGAGAGAGAGAGAGAGAGAGAGAGAGAGAGAGGAAAGCTGACACTTACCTCCTTTCTGGTTGCAACATGATGGCAGGGCTATGGAAATAGTAGATGGACTGCTAGGCAACTTCATGCCATTATCTCCACTTTGGGATTGCTCTATTCATTTAAAAAAACTAGAATGTGTTATGGGACTTTTGTTTGAACTGTTTCAATAATTTCACCTCTCTCCTTCCCAATGGTGAAATGCTTCTGTTCTGGAGACAGAAGTAGCATGTTTAATTTTGCTTCTAAGCATCTACTGGTAAAGCTGCAAGATTACTAGACAGACAAAGCACCTGGAGCATCCTATTCTTTTGTGCACCCCTTTCTCCTCTCTCTAAAATATCTTTACAGAGATGTCTCACTTTCCCAGGTTCTTCTCTTCACAGGTGGTGAGCTTAACCATACATCTCCTTCTATATATCATGTTGCAACACGTCAGGCTCCTAGAGCTTTGGGCTCTTTTTAAAATTACATTTTACACATCAGTAAACTTGTAATGCAGGAACTGCTTTCTTAGTGTTATTTATATCCCTGTGTTGCAAAAGAATTTGTCAGGGAATAATATGAATGTTATTTATCTGACGCTCTTCTTTATTGACTGCTACATTTCACATCCTTCAGTACTTTTTGGCAGAGGAGTAAATAACAGTGCTATTAACCTCTAACACCAGTATAAAAATAGACAGTTATTAAGGGGTAAATATTACTTTGATGATTATTGCCCCAGTCTGCTTTCCCTGTAATAAATAAAATTTCTTTGTGGGACTGTAAAACTCCATACTTTTTTTAAAAAATTATATACAGCAGTCTTGAATACTTGGTTCAAAATAGTTGGGTTTGTGTTGTTTTTGGTGGCTGGTATGTGTGCAACAATATTTCATGGTCTGGTAGACCAACACCAAGGTGGAAGAAAAAATAACAGGAAAACCATACAATTAAAGTGACTTGTGCCCTAGGATTTCCTAGGCTGATCTGGTATAAAGGCTAGCATAGATGGTCTTACAAGGAAAAGATGCTATTTTTAACAGCTATAATTACTTGGGTTTTTAAAGCATGTTCTTGTTTTAACAAGTTTCACTTGGTATTACATGTCTTTATACATCATTTCCACTGCATACAATGGAATTTAGTTCTAGGTAGCATCATAGTTGGGTAAATCCTACTTTAAATGAGATTTCCATCCTAGTATATGGACTTGGGATTGCAGCTGTGGCCTATATAAGAAGCTCTCAGGACCACTAGAATACATGAACGAAGCCTCTAAGTGGACATGGCCCCAGAACATATTCTTTGAGGTACATCATTGAGAAGAGAGGGCAAAGACCGCAGCTGATCATGGTCAGGTTTGAACCCAGGGCTAAGGTTCTTCCAAGTGGATATAAACATCCAGCTAGTAAAGCCTCTTTAGCATCCTACAAGATCAAAGACTTTTCTTGGCAATTGTGAAGTCCAGATTCCCTAAAGAAGTAATATTTCACTGCATATGGTATTTCGTTCTCTTTCATCTTTCTTTGCTTTATCCCCTTTTATTCCTTAACCATTGACTCTATGGTTATACATCAGATCAGTGTTACATCAAACCAATCATTTTCTCCTGCTCCTAGAGGACATTGTCAATGCATTCTCTGCCAATAATAATCATTCATTATCCCTTTTTTCCCGCTTCTTACATTATGATGGTACCTAAATACTGTGGGGTTAAATTATAAGGTACTTCTGGCCTTTCCTTTGACAACTTTCAAGCAAAATGTTTATATGATTTCACATCTAGCATTAGTCTATCTCATGGTGTTTTACTCAGAGGCTGAAAAAAGTTACCTTTTGAAGGAGAGTCCTCACTAGCCCTCTCCTAGATGCCAGCTAGGAGAACTGTAGCCAAAAACAATAACTTTTCCAAGCTCTGCTTTTGGTCTGCTGTTGCTTATGGCTTCTGTGGAGCCGGTTTTGCTTCTGCCATTTGCTTAATTAATTTTTAATTTTAATTTAATTTGTATTTTTATATAATCCATGTTTGTTATTCATACCTTAATTTTAGCTTTGCTGTTGTTGTGGCCCTTCCAAGTTGTTTCCATCTTCTGGCAACCCTAAAGTAAACTGACCACAAGATTTTCCTGACATTATTTGTTCAGAGTGGGTTTGCCGTTGACTTCTTCTGAGACTAAGCGACTTGCCCAAGGTCAGTCAATGGGTTTTCGTGGCCAAACAGCAATCTGAACTCTGGTCTCCTATAGTCCTAGTTCAACATTCAGACCACTAGACCATGCTGGCTCTTATTTGGTATTATCAGATAAAAATAGAGGATAGGCAAGCAAACAAACAAACAGAATGGGCGCTCAGCTTTTAGTGCATACATTTCAGCATCTTGAGATGAACAACAGCCAGAGTTCCATCTAAGCTCCTCTGTTTCCACCCCATGCCTCCCAGGTGTGTCATCACATCTGAAGATAACCCAGTTGTGGAAGGGTGCCTTATCACTGTCTGCATCTTTTTACTGAAACCACTACCTAACTGAGAGAGTGCCTTTGGCTCTCTAGGCTTCCATAGTAAACAATATGGATAGAATTTTATGTTAGTTAGTCTATGTTCTAGACTTTAAATAGCATGACTGATCAAGAGGGGATCCCCCCATTTGGAGAAAGAGTTCAGTACCTTGGATAAATGCCTATAAATCTAATGGAAAATATGGTATAGCTTCCTCACCTTACTGACATGAAATTGCCCTTGATAGGAACCTAATTGACCATTGCACAGTAGGAGAGCTCAAGACCTCTGTGTCCATTGCACAGTCAACTGTACGTCAACAGACATATATTTGCATTACAATAACAGTGTATAGACACACATGTCTTTTAGGTAAGTGCTGAATACTGGAATAAAAAGTTTCAGCATATTACAGTTTCACATACAAACTATATGGGTTTTAGACTGTCATGTACTAAGTGGCAGTTTGTAAAAGGACAGCTAGAATATGAAAGAAATGAAAGCAGATAGAAGACAGATTCTTGATAGTTAAGAGGGTAGATTTGGGTTTAATAGTACTTGTTGTATTGTGTACAATAGCAGTAAATGATATCTGCATCATATACAAGCAAGCAGATAAAGAAATGTAAATACTGGCTGAGGTCTGTATGCAAGACTGTTTAATAAGGTTAGACCTATTATGGATTAAATTGCCATAAATCTGACCGTCTGTCTTATTAGTCATGACTAATAAGAACATATGCGCTTCATATTCCTCTCCCCTGGGAGGTTATTTTGAAGAGTCGTTGTCTTAACTGATTAATTATAAGTGTACAAAGCTTATTCAGTATTTGAATCCACTTAGCAAGTCAATGTTTAATAGATGTGCAGCTTTATAGCTATTAAAACATATTTGCTATGGTGTTGTGTTATGTTTTGTGTGTCTGTGTATGGGTGTGATTATTGAACTTTTCAACTCAATAAAATAGCAGCTACCATTCCAAATTCATTATTCAACGAAGAAGATGGAGATTCCATAGATGTGCTCATTTCTGGAAGTAATCAATACAAGAAAATGATACGGTTGTGTAAGTAAATGAGACAGCACAATGACCCAGTATTTCGTTTGATATATAAATGGAATACATGCACACAGAGGAAATATATGTTTTAGATGTAGAGAATGTATCCAGGGCTAATGGGATCAAAATGCCAGACCTCTTGATAGCAGTGACATTGATGTCTTCTGCTTCTCCAACCAGCTCCGTTTCCAGATGAACTTAGAGAAGGCTGGATTTTCACAGCAACAGTATTTTGTTCTGGACTCACACACTGCTCAGCACAAATGGACAACTAAGGCCTGATAGGATTGCAAAATACCTGCTTCTAGTAGAGATGAAAACTAGTAGAACATGCTTTTTGGTAGGGAACAACACAGCTATCTTCATTATCCTTTAGAGTAGAGATGGGACCTTGGTTGGAGCCATAGCTCTTTTGAAGTTTGGAGAGTGGATTCATCCCCTCTCTGACATGAAAGCTGGCAGCTGCCTCTGCTGAGCAGGCATATAAGCCATCTGGTCAGACTCTTCTCCACACTGGTGAGATTTATTGTATTTCTATCTAAATTGTAGTTACTAGGTAGAATCTAGTTGGAGATTGCCTATTAGTTCTAAATATGTGTTTGTACATATAAGAGAGAATGTGGTATATTGGTTTGAGCATTGGCTTATGATTCTGGAGATCAGGGTTTGAATCCTGGCTTGGCCATGTAAACCCACTGGGTGATCTTGGGCAAGCCTCAGAAGAAGGCAATGGCAAACCCCTTCTGAAGAACCTTGGCAAGAGGAGCACCATAAGTTGGAAATGGCTTGAAGGCACACAACAACAGCAGCACAGTGTAGTGATTTGAGTGTTGGACTAGGATTCTGGGAAGCCAGGGTTTGAATCCCTGCTAAGCCATGGAAAACCTGGGTTAATTTGGGCAGAACACTCTCTCACCTTAAGAGTAAGACAATGGCAAACCTCCTATAAGAAAACTTGCCCAGGTTGGAAATCTAACAAAATAACAGACATAGAGGAATGGAGATATATACATTATATCATATGATGGAACTAGATCTTTTATCATACAAAGTGGAAAATAAGGATAGCTCTAAATGGAAAGAAAACTGGGGAAGAGTCATACAATACATGAGGAGAAAATGGGGGCAAGTGGTTAATTGGGCGTCAAATATGGATTACCTAGTATAAGGTTAAAGGGCAATTTAAGGAACTTATATATCAAAGCGGGAAGATAAACTTAATAAACAAGATAGGTAGAATGTAAGTTCAAGGGAATAGTAATTGATAATTCTGAATATGGGAGTAGCAAATTACAGTATATTAGTATGTAGCTCCTGGAAATGGATCCAGTGAAGGCAGATAGTATTTATATTTTAACCTTCAAAACCAAATTATGATGAAGTTTGCTACATACTATTGGAGGTTTAAGTTAACATTTTAATTTACAATACAATCTGATTAAACAGTATATGAAGACATGCGTGGTAGACAATCGAATGAGTTATGGTTAAAACCTTTTGATTTTGGAGAGTCACATCTCTAAATTTGTAAAAAAAAAAATTTTTCCCTGTGTGAATTCGCTCTGGAAGATTTGGGGGAAATTGGAAGTATTTCGAAGCTTGAAGAAGTATATATTATGTACATATTACAAGGACAATGTATGGAGAAAGAATAGATAAATCAAGGTGTGGCATCATTTATTAAGGAAAACAAATCGATGTATATGTTGATAAAATATGTTTAATAAAAATATTAAAAATAAATGTTTAATTTATTATTATTATTATTATTATTATTATTATTATTAACCTTTATTTATATAGCGCTGTAAATTTACACAGTGCTGTACATACAATCTTAAATTAGACGGATCCCTGCCCTCTGGCTTACAGTCTAAAAGAGACAACACAAAAGGAAGAGGGGAAGGTGAAGGGAAAGGGGGTGAGGTCCGGTGGTTCTTCTCTCCCTCTGGGGCCAGGACCAAGGCAGATGGACTGGAGGGAGGGCATGGCTTCTTAATACAAAGTTAATAATAATAATAAATAGCCACGTGAAACTGGGCTGGCAAAAGGAAGGTGGGTGCATGCTTGTCATGAGCAGCATCAACCTCTCCTTGAGCAGTAGTACATTGACATGCTCTGTGGTGGCATGAAAAATTCTCAGTTGGCCCATTGGTTGGCCCATTCATTGCTAGGAAAGAGCCAAAGGGATCTAGCAGAGAGACAGAGAGAAAGTCATCTAATCAGGGAAGCCATGTGTATTCCACTGCACACAACTACTTCAGAAAAATGACAACTATTTCAGAAAAATGTATCAGTGTGATGCAATGATGTGAAATAAGCTACAGACAAGCCTCTAACTTTTTAGTTGCAAAACAATGCTGAGTTATGCATATATCACATTGAAAATCCTACATAAATCATTGGGTTGAAACACATTGGGGTGAAACACTTTTTACCATTCCAGCATAAGAGATATTATTTAACATATTATGATATATCTCGATTCTTCAAGCAAGTGAATGATGTTCCGTTTGTTTATTTTAATTATGACATAAAATTGGGGGGGGGGGGGGAAGTCGGGCGATACTTAAAAACCAGGAACAGTGCAATTCAGTTAAATTTTCAGTTGTCTTTGTCAACATTAATTGAAAAACAGCATAGACTGAGGAAGAAAAAGGGGTCAAATTAATTTGAAAAACAGCCTATAGAATAAGTGAGGCACAGATTTTTCTGACAATGGTGGTGATTGGTTGGTGGGAATGACAGTTTGTCATCCACTGATTCACCCAATTAAAAGGATACATAACAGTTCCTCTTGCCCTCTCTGGTTCCCATCAACGTTAAGATATATCTTGCTAATTCATTTTTGTTAGTCATTTTTATTGCCCCATGAATATTTTCTGAACAAGGATTTAAGGTATATGGAATATGTTATAATTATCTCATCTCTCCTGACCATCTCCCTGCTATGAGGATTGTGGTATGTTGACAAAGCCAATTTATCTAATGAAGAGTAATTGCAAGCAATGCTAAAAGAAATGCAACTTTGATTTCTCTGTAAAATTCCAATCTCATTCTCTGCATCATTTTATCACTATATTTACATGATATAGTCACTGCTTCACTCTTGAAATATGATGTTAATTGCACTGATACAGTCTACTTAATCTTCAGAACTTTGCATAATAACATTTTGTTCCAATGGATAGCATTATGCTAAGAGAACAATTTGTTTTAGACAGACCCTTGCAATTTTTAAAGTTTGCATTTATCTGAATCAATACAGAAAGGTAGCAAGACATGTAATAAAAATATATCATTTATATCTTCCTGTATTTAAATATATTAACCATATCTAAATGAGACATTTATTAAGATCCAGATATTTATTTCACATTCAGGATTTTAAAAAGCTGCAATATCAGCACTATGGAAATCAGCAATTTTTGTGAGCGTTACATAGTGCAATGGACTCAGCTGAGCAGCAACTCAAAAGGGACTTTGTAATTCTGAATTTAGGATTCTGTTCCTTCAAGTATGGTGCCATAAACCTTGTCAGATATTGGTTTGGATTATGAAGGCATTGTATTCTGGGAATGATTTTGCTCCTGCCTTTTCCCCATTATCTTACAGCTCCTTTAGTGAAGGCAGACAAATTTCCCTTGGGTGGATCGGGTCCCAAAAGAGTTCAAATCAAGTTGTCCAAGTCGATATGACCTACAGCTGAGTCACGTTTAACCAAAACCTTATCATCTTCAATGGGGGTAAAGTGCATACCCTCCAACATTTCACAGATGAAAGAAAACTAGGACTTGTGTGGCCAAGCAATATCAGGATGTGGCCAAGATAGCAAAGGTTATTATTAATGAGGAAGATCATACAAATTGGGAAATACTACAACAGTACGCTTTTGTCTAAACCTATTGAGAAAGGCATGATTCCACCCTTCCTATTCTATACCCTTTGCAATTTGAGTGAAAACTACTTTTGCATTTTCAGCCCCATTTGCAGCAATTGAAATAAGCTGGTGACAAAGGTGGACAGTAAGTGGACGGGAAAGAAGCTGGGACATTTTGATGGCAGCCAAAAATGTTGAATGAGAGAGGATTAATTAGGACTCTCTGCCTGTTCACAGGGCTATTTATTTATCTGTTTACTTAACTGACATTCTGTCTTTTAGGAGTTCAGGAGATTCAGGACAGTCCTGTGCATACCTCGACTGTGGATGTAATGATGGCCTATTCTAGATTGGCAAAAAGAAGTGTGTTCATGGCTGCATGAAACTCTAGCCTTTAGATGAGAAAAAGGGAAAGTATGCCATGAAAATGCTGTTTTTGCATTTTAGGGGAGAAGAAGTGCCTTTAAAAAGGTGCTGGTTTTCTCAGCTTCTTTTTTAAAAACTGTGGAACAGCGCAGCTCCATCTAAAGGCTGTGGTGCAGCTGCTAAGCATTAAGGAAAAGGCAACTTCATGTCACACTTTCCTACCAATCTAGAAAGCCCCGATGGCTCTCAAGATGTAGTATTGCTTGCTAAGTTGGTGAGCTTCAGAAGGGGACCATATAGATGCATGGAAGTTAGGGCAAACACTGGGTACTGGTAAGGATGGCTATATGTCATTTCCTGCACCAGAGGCAGTATGACTCCAAGACAGAGTGCAATTGTATTCATGTCCTGCTGGTGCACTTCTAAATAGGCAACTCTGGCCACTGCATGAATAGAACTCTGCATGAGATAGTCCTTTGGTCTGACCCAATGTGCTTCCTTGTATATTCTTCTAAAGCTTATGCTCCCCTGCAATACTCCTCCGTCATTCATCCTTAAGATCTCTGGAAGTGGTTTGGCCATAGTACAGAAGACTGCAGAGGAGAAGAAGGAAGTTCTGGTATGGCAGCAGTCAGAGGTTAGCACAATAGAAACAGTATAAAAGGATTTATTTTCCTGAGTCCAACTTTTGGAATAGTGGGAATTCTAGAGCTCTGGGGTGAAATTATATTCTTCTGGCTGCCCATTTGCTATATGTTTCTGTTACTGTAAGAGATAAAACAGACAGATATGTATACACATACACGCATGAACATACACTTTGGGGATGGAAAGAATATGGGTTTTCCAGTCCAAAAAAGGATCCCAAAAAAGGATCCCACTCAAGAAACTTTGTCAAGAGAAATAAACAGCAGTGAGACAATTTGCATTTTGTGAGATCTTCCGGAGAATTATTCTGTGCAGACATGCATATTTTGTTTTGTTTTTTGCAGAAAGCTCATTTTCTATAGCAGAAAAATGTGCTCTCTTTGCAAGAGACAGGATACTTTGTGAAGAAAACTCTGTTTCCTGGGCTGCAATACTTTTTTCAAAAAAAGAATTTTGCTAGAAACACTCAAACCATCTCTGCCCAAAATAATGTGCTTGAAGACTTCACAAGGTTCAAAGACCATGCAGAAACAGAGGACTTTATCACATGGAGGCAAATTGGTTAAATCCCGTGAAGAAACAAGGTTTTAAAATGCACAAAACACCCATTTTTGCAGGTTGGTTTTCAGACACGTTGGCATCAATGAGAAATAACACAATATTAATCTGAATGCAGAATTGATGAAACACACTCCTTTTCACTTTCAGGAATGGGTTTTATCAATTTTGCATTCGTATTAATGTTGTGTTATTTCTCATTGATGCAAATGTAATCTGAAAAACTACCTGCTTTTGCAGGTTATTTCTAATTTCTGTTTGGGTTAACCCTGAACGTTGTGTGAAAAACAACCCAGTCACCTTTATCTAACTGCTTTTTACAAAACATACCTGAAGAAGGAACCTGGAGAACTTGAAGTCTGCACAGAGGTGTTTCTGAAATATGGATTTTGGAATTTTTCTTGAGTCAAGCTGTCAAGATCAGATGTGTTTTTTACTCAGTTGCACTTTTCTCCCATTTTTGGAGTGGGGAAGAGATAAATCACTTTTGTGCTATTTAATTACATCCTATATCTGCAAGACTTTTATTGTTTTCCTCCTGAAAACTAAATCTTTCTCTTTTTGTTTAACAAAACATCAAAACGATGTTCACTGAAGAGGATAATCCTTGTTCCCAGAAGCTCTGCTGTACATATTTCTTCTTAACAAGAGATGCACTCTTTTGTCTTTTTCCTTGGCCCAAGAAAATATAGTACACCGTCTTTTAATTCCCTCAACACATTTTTAAATGACACTACAAAACGCTGTATTCCCTCATCTGTTGAAGCTGGTGAAACAGTCCCATTATATTGGAGCTTTCTGTACTTCTAATAACAAGTGCTTTTCTTATCCTGTTTACTTGACATGTAGCCTAAATGAGGTCTTTTTCTTAACACACTGCATTCGTTGTTAAGCTCCAGAGCCTCTAAGAAAAGGTTAGCAAGAAAAAGCAACATAAAGAAGTAGATTAACATGACTTTGTTAATGTAAGCCTACAAACACTTTCCTTCTTTTCTGTATCCAACTTTCTTGACTCTCTGTTTTCTGGTTATTTGTTTCTTTTTTAAAAAAAAATTAAACTTTTGTTCAGATTCCATCCTTATTTCAAGTAGCTTAAAGCGACACAAATGACTCTCCCTTGGCTCACATTATTTCCATAACAACTCTGCAAGGTGGGCTGAGACATAGTGGAGTGTCCCAGAACTTTATGAGTAAATGGAGATCTCAACCTGATTCCTGAAACATCTGGGGACCAAGTGGTCCAGCATCTGTTCCTTTAAGGTGAACTTTCTGACATATACCTGGCACCGAATTCCAAATGTGGTTGTTATATTTGTAATTATGAGTACAGTCCCATCTCTTCTATTTCAAATAGATATATCAGAGCTGGGAAGGACACAGCAATAGTGGCCAGATGGTTGAATTAACTTTCCAGTGAGGAGGCACATAAACATTTGGAGTGTTCAAGAGTAGAACATGGCAGAAAGAATGGGCTGAGAGAAGTATGATGATCACTCTCAGCAACTGTGCATACCTCTGAAAGTGGACCTCCACAAAAATCCACATCTCAATAGGTATGTTAATACTATGTAACATGCTACAACACTCTGTTGGCTTTGTTATAAATAATCTACTGGGCCCTTCTAAAGGAATGAATTTGTGTTGCCTGTTATCTTAGTTCATGATAAACATCATTTACAAACCCTGATCATGTCTGGTCCCTATAACACAGCAATTGCCAACTTGGCAAGTCCTAGGACTGTGGTGGCCATTTCCCTGATCTGCTGGAATCCATTGTAAGCTGTACCACCTTTCCCCAAATGAAGCTGGAAGTTACTCGATGTCAGATTTTGATTTAGCAACCCTCTCTCATTTAGAAAGTTCTCTGTGGCGCAACAATTCCCGGGGGCTATTAAGTCTCACATTTTTGGAGGGAAAATCTGCATGAAGGGACATTGATGAGATTCAGGAGATGCCCTTGGGGCCTGTATTGTAGCCAAGGGCCAACCAAAATGGATTGGAAACCCCATGTGTCATTGGGCCACATTATTCCCACCCCTATACATTTCTGGACAAACACTCTTTCCCTGCAGTTATAGCAGTCCTCAGTGGACTAACATTCTTGCTCTCACATTGTCAGTATTGAGGAAAGATTCAGCTACCAGTCCAGGCAGTTCTTGTTCATGGAATAGAAGGGGATTTTCATCAGGCAGCAAAATATCTTGGCCCAGCCCCTCTTATTTTCATTGCATGGTGAACTTGCAATTTGGTCACTGTATTGCTGAAAGGAGATGAGCAAATTCAAACGCAGGCAAATCTTTGACTACAAGCTTCCATAGAACACAAGAGGGATGATGGAGACCAGAGCAGCTTAACTGAGAGGGAGCCCTGGTTGCACAGTGGTCAAAATGCCAGTACTGCAGCCACAAAGTTGTGAGTTTGATCCCAGGGCTCCAAGTTGACTCAGCCTTCCATCCTTTCATAGCTCAGTAAACTGAATACCCAGCTTGTTGGGGGCAATCGGCTTACAGATTGTAAACTACTTAGAGAGTGCTGAGTTCGCTGATAAGTAGTATAGAAATGTAGATGCTGTTGCTATTGCTGTTGATAACCTTGGTTTCTGTAAGAACCTAAAGACTACCTAATGACTTGAACCTGTGGATCAGATCATCTTCATTTGTTCCCTTTCCGAAGACTCCCCTTACCTGTATTTCCCCATGTATGAAATGTTCTACTCCAGGAGTGCATTTGGCGTATCACTTGCACATCTCATAACACAAGGCAAAGACCTCTTTAATTTTTCTATTTATTTGCCACTTTTGCCATCCTGTTTAGTTGCTTTTGTGAGTGAGTGTGGTATAGTGGTTTGAGTGTTGGACTGGGGCTGCAGAATTAATACAGTTTGACATTGCTTTAACTGCCATGGCTCAATGCTGTGGAATTCTGGGATTTGTAGTTTGTTGCTTTCTGACAGAAGGCTACATCACTTACAAAACTGCAAATCCTAGAATTCCATAGCATTGAACCATGACGATTAAATAAGTATCAAACTGCATTAATTCAGCAGTATAGATGCAGCTTCCAACTCTGGTAGACCAGAGTTAGAGTTCCTTCCCAACCACAGAAACCAAGTGACCTCTCGGCTTCAGGGGAAGTCTGTGGCAAATCTCCTCTAAATAAATCTTGCCCCCAAAAAACTCTACAGTAGGGTCTTCATAAGTTGGAGTCAGTTTCAGGATGCAGAACAACAACATTTACCTTTATCTTTATCCTGAAAGTATTGTTTTAAACCTTATTTCTGTAAACTGCCCTGGAAATGTGATCAAGAGCTTTAATCCATTAAAAAAATCGTTTTCTTGTGAGGCTATGATAAGAATAAGGAAGTAAAGACCATGCCGCACTAGGATCTCCTGTCCTACTGACCTCCCCCTCCTTGCTTAGATGTCTGAGCAAACCTGAAAACAATCCTGGAAAACCAACCCTGTACTGTACTAGGCTTCAGCCAAGAAAAGCGTACAGGCTCTAAATCTGTATTGTCTTTTGCACTCTAGCAAGCAAGACCAAAGCCTTCACTGTCAGTGCCCATGAAATTTCAAAAGAGGTTCAGTCTGGATGCAGGCATGAATTTTGCAAGTCAACCCCATTCCTAATATATGGATGTATGTATGTACAATGCAGATGCATCACTGGCATGATCCACATGAGCAGCATCCCATATCTAGCTGACAGTTTAATGAGACATTCTGAATTTTACCTAAGGCATCCTCACCAGTAGGAATCCTGTTAGATTTACAAGTGTCCATCTGTTAAAATTCTCTAGGGTCATTATGGATGCTGCGCTGTTTGTTGGGTTTTGACCTGCTTTGCTGTGATTGTTCAATTAGTTCTCTTATGTTTTGTGGCCACTTAGAGAACATAGTATGTATGTTATAGTGCTCAGAGAGAGAGAAAGAGAGAGACCATTTTTGAAGGCTCAGCTATTAAAATATGAGCTGGTGTCTGGGGAGAAAACTCAAGTGAAATTTTAATCATACCAACCCCTTCTTATTATCTTTCAGAGGTTGCTCATTCAGTGCATAAACTCACTGGGGACTGTGCAGGTATTCTAGTCTCATGCATTTCACATAGTCAAGTGGGTAGAGAGAATAACCATGTTGAAGAAAGGCAATAAACAAGCAAAATTGCAATGTGTCATCCATGCCAGGAGTGGACAATTTGTGGCTTTCCATTTGATTTGGATGGCAACTTTTGTGTCTGTGTGCATGTGTGGGAGGGAATGATAGGGGTTCCACTCCAGCAACATCTGGAGGGCCCCATGTGGCTCAATCCAAGCCAGGTCAATTTCCTATGGACCCATGATTAGTTCCACATGCCTAAAGGAACCACAGTCCACATGGAGACCACCAGGCTATAAGTCTACAGGATGCCATTAGTTCTTCTTATTTCCAGATCAAGTAATATTCTTGTCACATGCAAACTATTCTATATAGACTAAATGGGTTGGCACCTGGGTACCTAAGAAATTGATTTCTGTCTGCTAAGTATCTCCTGTTATAAGGGATGTCCCTTTTTTGGGTGATAGGATGTTTGTTGCTTGTAGGACTGGCAGGTATACCTTATTATGGGGGGACATCCCTTAAATCCCAATTTGAGGGCTGGAAAGCTAATAATAATAATAATAATAATAATAATAATAATAATAATGTGGTTTATTTATAACCCGCTCCTCTAATAGAATACTCAAAGCGGGGTACAGCAAATTAAAAAAATACAACAATAAAACAGCAGTCAAATTACTTCCCAACCTCCCCCCTTAAGACTAGAGTAAATCAAAACTAGTTAAAATTGACATCAGTTAAAAAAAATTAAAATAATAAAAATAAAGTGCAGTTGATGGGCAGTACGAGTGCAATCCCCAGTGGGTGGGATCAGAAGGTTTGAACAGAGGGACAGCTAGAGTTAATCCCCCGGTGCCATTTACATTTTCATTTGCATTATTAGGGTCGGGGGTTGGTGATATATTATTCCCTCTTCAGGGGAAGGCCTGCTGGAAGAGATGCATCTTTAAGGCCTTTTTAAAGCTGGTCAAAGATGTAATGAGACGCATCTCGTCCAGCAGGTCATTCCAAAGTTTAGGGGCGGTAGCTGAGAAAGTTCTCTGGGAAGTTTGCGACAGCCTGGTTTTCATAGGCTTCAGCAGATTCCTCCCAGAGGACCGAAGTGTGCGGGGCGGTTCGTATGGGAAGAGGCGGTCCCTAAGGTAAGACGGGCCTGAGCCATGTAGGGCTTTGAAGGTTAATACCAACACCTTGTACTGTGCCCGGAAACTAATGGGCAGCCAGTGGAGAGCTTCAAGCCCAGGTGTTATGTGATCTCTCCTTGATGTTCCTGTGATAAGCCTGGCTGCCATGTTCTGAACTAATGTTCCAGGTTAGGCACAAGGGTAGCCCCATGTAGAGCGCATTACAGAAATCCAGACGTGAGGTTACTAGGGCATGTACCACAGATTCCAGGTCTTTCGTATCCAGGAAAGGAAGCAGCCAGCATATCAGCCGAAGCTGATAGCAGGCACTCCTGACTACCGCGTTCACCTGACTGGTCATGCGAAGCGATGAGTCAAGGAGTACCCCCAGACTGCGAACAGAGTCCTTAGAGGAGAATGTGACTCCACCTAGGACTGGAAGGTGTATTCCCAAACCTGGTTTCGGACCGGTAACTGTTAGTACCTCCATTTTGTCTGGATTTAGCTTCAATCTGTTTTCCCTCATCCAGTCCATTACCGCTGCAAGGCAGTAATTAAGAGGAGAGACGCCATCTGAAGTCTGAGCCGACGATCTGGTCATGGAGAGATATATCTGAGTGTCATCAGCGTACTGAAGACACTGAGCTCCATGCCTCCGAATGATCTTGCCCAGCGGCTTCATGTAGATATTAAATAGCATCAGGGACAGGATGGCGCCCTGAGGGACGCCACAATTAAGCTCGATTTTGGAGGAGCAACTCCCCCCGAGCCTCACCCTTTGGGATCTGTCAGAGAGAAAGGATCAGAACCATTGAAGAGCAATGCCTCCGATTCCCAACTCCCTCAGCCGACCCAAAAGGATGGAATGATCTACCGTATCAAAAGCTGCTGAGAGATCCAAGAGCACTCACAGGGTCACACTACCCCTGTCAATGCTCAAGCGAAGGTCGTCGGTTAGAGCGACCATGGCAGTCTCCACTCCATGTCCTGTCCTGAAGCCGGTTTGAAATGGATCCAGATAATCGGCTTCATCCAAGACTGCTTAAAAATGGGAGCAAGGACACTGGTCTGTAGTTGTTTCTATCTAGGTGATCAAGGGAGGGCTTTTTCAGGAGGGGCTTGACCGCCGCCTCCTTAAGGCAAGATGGTAAAATGCCCTCCCTAAGGGACGCATTGATCGTATTCCGAAGAAACGTTCTCAGTGCGTCTCCTCCCTGGACGACCAGCCAAGATGGACAAGGATCGAGAGGGCAAGTCGTCTTCCGCATACTTCCAAGTAGCTTGTCCACATCATCGGTACTTACAGATTGAAACTCATCCAGTAATGTGACAGCAACCGAGTCGCTAGATGCCTCACTTATAGGATCTGGAGAAAAGATGGTGTCCAAGTTGGCTCTTATCTGAGAGATTTTATCTGCAAAGAAGTTGTTAAATGCATCGCAGCAGGCTGTCGTAGGGTTAAGAAGGGGATTTGGCGCAAGGGAAACCTGCGTCAGCTCCCCTACCACCCTAAACAGGTCCGCTGGGCGAGACTCTGTAGACTCAATGTGTGCTGAGTAGAAAGATTTCCACGCTGCACGCAAAGCCTCCCGATAGGCGCGAAGATGCTGCCTATGGCGAGTCTTGTCGGATAGGAGTCGAGTCTTCTGCCACTTGTGCTCTAGTCATCGTCCAACCTGCTTCATCTCCCTGGCTTCTTCTGTATACCAGGGTTTATGATTAGGAGCGGCTTGGAGAGGACGCTCAGGGGCAATTGCATCAATAGCCTTGGAGATATCGATGTTCCAGGTGTTTACCAAGGCTTCAACACAATCACCAGCATTGCCAACCATTGAACCCTCTAGGGCCTTTTCCTTTTATATAAACTGAACAAGATTTTTTTTAAATCCCATATTTGGGTGTGTTGGCCCTTCATAAAGAAAGAAATATATGCATCATATAATTTATGAATGTGGACAATATGTTAATTTCACAGAGGAATACATGCCTAAGGCCTCATTTTCATGGGCCAAAATAACTGCCCCCTCCAAACAGTTCTGGTGTCCTGTTTGGGTGACACATGTCCCAAACTCTGGTTCTGGTGTAAGCAGTTCATGCAATGTGTGGCACATTCTGCACCAGAACCAGGACATAACAATGTTAAAACAGAGTGAAATAACATTCCTCTTACTACAGATCTGCTACATTGCCGCCTGACCATCACCCATCTTTCAGCAGTGCTCTGGTGGTTGAGTTTGGTACTACGTAGTACACTGCTGGAGTAGTAGTACACTGATGGTCGAGCTGCAGCACAGCAGCAATTTTGCATGCGGTAAAATCAGTTTTAACCTGTTCCAGCTCGATCCTGTCCTGTTCCCGGGTCAGCATTAAAATTGCATGCAATAAACTCCCATGTGGCACAATGACGCTGATGCCCTGTGTTCTCTACATGAAATTTGATGGTGAAATTTTTATTGATGAAATTCTTCCAATTTCAGGCTGCAGCCCTAAACACACTGACTAGGCAGTAAACTTCATTAAATATACATTGACCTCATGTATAAGTCGAGAGGAGGTTTGGGAGCCATAATGATGAATTTTGACATGACCCATGGATAAGTCGAAGGTAAACCTTAGAGACATGTAACAAAGAATGTAAACGATGGAGCAATGGAAAAGGATGCCAAAGAACTTACAAGATTCCACCAGGCATAATATCTGTTTTTGCTCACCCTAAAGGCTGGATGGATGAGAAGGGAACTACAGTAAATTGTGTCTGTGACATGTGGCGGGGAGGCGACCAAGCTCAGTTGGGGCTAAGAAAATGCACATTTTGTCAAAAAGGGTGAAATAGCAAAGCAAAGAAAATGGTGAATATGTTAGTAGTGATTATAGCCTTTAATCTTAATGTGATAATTTTGCCTGATTTTAACTCAGAAAAGTTGACAAACATACAGAAATGTCTTATTCAGATCCTTCAGAGCCCGATTCCTCTCAGCACTCCTTTGAGGAGAAACACCAGAGCTGCCACGACTGTCATTTTCCTGCCCAGGTATTCAAAAAGGCCAGAAGTGGCACCCTAGCAGACAGAGTAGAGTGGGTTGGTGTTTTGTTGAGGTACTGCTCAGATGGACTAAACTCTTGCCTTTCACAACTCTACTCAGAGAAGGAGATCGTACCTTTTTTGATAAGAGTTTTTACATAAGGGAGTTTCTACATAAGGGAACAAAAAGTACATTACTTACATTACTTACATTGGGCAATAGATAAACTGACCCAGGGTTTTGGGGGTCAATGTTTTGACTGAAATTTCTAGGTTTACATATGAGTATATACAGTAAGCACCTTATGCACAGTGAACCTTTCTTGTGAAGCATCACCTAGGAATCTGACCTCTTGTATATTTAGGCCTATACCGGCCATCATAATCACATGAGACTCCAGCTCTTCATTTCTCCTTGTGAGCAAAAAGCCACTGTCTTTTACAATTAAGTGTTAGAACAATTTCATTTTGATTTCATGAACAAAAGCAGCTGCTTCATGAGCAATGAAGGCAGTTGATTAGTTAATTCTTCTAAACAAGTTAATGAGCATGTCTGGAGCAATGTAATTGACTAGGAAAACAAGGGCGGAAATTGGACGAGCTTTCTGAGATGTGCTAACTTGTGATCAGCCACTGGAATTGAAAATAAAATACACATGAGACAGGAAAAACTGAGTTTCTGAAAATAAAAAATAAAAGAAAATGCAAAGTAGAAAGCCATCAAAAATGTGAGAGCATGAATGGTCAATTAAGTACCAGGTAAAGATTTCCAATCTTCTCACAGTAAATTATTTATTTAGCCCTTGCTTGACATCAATATATTTTACAAGTTTAATACCCATATTATAGCTACCCACCCATTTATTGCCCTGTAAACGAGTCCTGACTTATCAATGTGAATTCTTGTTCTAGGCAATGTCAAATTTAGATTGGATTTGGATGTATTGCTTTTAGCCTTATCAAGGAAGTTTGCTAGGCTGGTATTTTATTGCTATATTTAAAATGGAAAGTGCTTTTAAATAGACTTGCCTGGAGAGCACAACTGATCACTGCTCAGATATGTCATTTCCTCACTTCAGACCTACCCTTGTTTTGACTGTAGGCTTTGAAGTTCAGCAGAACCCATTTATATCAAATTTTCTTTTGGGGGGTCAAATTTGCACGTAAGAAGGTAGAGCAAGCATAGCTGGAATGAATGTAGTTTTAAAGAAATATATGCCTGCCTTCTCAATAATAAACTGAAGGTAATTTACATGCAGTTTGCAAATTTATAAAGAATATCAGTAATGAAGAAGATAAGTGAATTTATCTAAGGGTTTCTTGAAGCAGTTGTCTCTAGATGTCAGGCTATGAAGTATTTTTTGTTTTCGTTCTAGAACTGTAGAGCTCCACTATGATATTAAATGGCGATTTGTGTTTGCGTAAATGTATATTTGTGTGTATTGCCAACAACATCCTGTACTCCATGAGCCATACACTAGAATGACCTCCATATACAAGCACAAATCTCATCTGTGTTAAAAAAAAGATCCAGGATTTTAACAGCCTAATTCAGAAACTCAAAACTTCCTCTTGTACTGCCCTTCCACATTGCAGAAAGAAAGCAGTTTGACACCACTTTAACTGTCATGGCGCCATCAATTGCAGTTCGGTGAAGTATTCAGCCTAGTCTGTCAGAGAGGTCTGGTGCTTCACCAAATTACTACAACTCCCAGGATTCTGTAGGATAAGTTGTGGAAGTCCAATTGATGTCAAACTGAAGTGTGGACATATCCATAATTGCTGTTGTTAAAACTTGAGAAACATGCAATGATCTACTATGAATCATTCAGCAACTCAAGGCTGGCCCTACCAGCCTCATACAGCAATGCTGGAATTTAGCAACAAAGTGTTGGAGCAAGCTGTGTGCCCTGGCCTTTTGTAAGTGCAGGTGATTCAACTGGAGGGGGAACCATTTTGTTCTTTACATATGGGAGAACAATGTCTTGGGCCAAACCTGGAGCAATCTACTAGTATATGCAGAACTACTTCCTACTTACCCCTTTATTAAAGCAACAAGAAATTCCATGATGGTCTGTCACAGATCTAGACAACATGTCTCAAAGCCCAAGGAATTATATGAGTTAGATACATGTGTGAATTCATCCCCAGGACAATCTATCTAACTTTGTAAATGTTTAAACATAAAAACATAGATTTTTTTCTGTTTTAGAGAAATATACACTCAGAAAGTCATCAGACCATGAGACCCACCCCATGATGTGCAACAGATATGTCTGTCTGTTACCTCCTTGCAGCTGTGGGTTTTCAGTAACAATGAGCCAACAGTATATGCACAATAAGCAGTCAGTATGTCTTGTTATCTACAGCCAGTGTGGTGTAGTGGTTTGAATGCTGGCCTAGGACTCTGGGAGACTGGTGTTCAAATCCCCACTTGGGCATGGAAACTCACTGAGTGACCTTGGGCAAGTCACATTCTCTCAGCCCCAGAGGAAGGCAATGGCAAACCACTCCAATCAAATCTTGGTGAGAAAACCCTAGGGAGTTTATCAGACAACGTAAATTGGAAGTATAATCCAATGGCAATCCAAACGCAATCATGGGGTTTCACGTTATTGCATATTAAACTAGCTAATTCACTTGAATTCGAATTGGCTCCATTTGAAATAAAGAGAAATTCCTCCCATCTGATAAACTCCAAAGATAGGTACAAATTAGGGTCACCATAAGTTGGAAACAGTTTAAAGGCACACAACAATAACAATAGCAACTACACTCCTTACAGCCAGGCCCTCATCAACCAAAGCCTTGCCATCTCTGAAGGCTAGAAACCTTCATTTCCATGAAGTAGTTGCATAATTGCTCTGCTACACATAACCTGTTCACAGTTTGGCTGTTTGCTCATTTCCTTTGGGCAGCTTTGTCAACTGTAAACAGGGAAGACAACCCTAAGATGACCCTGTCACAGCAGTTTTTGTTGGCAAGATTTGTTCAGATATTTGGTATTTACCTTTACCTTCTGAGGTAAAGTGGAGACTATAGGTTGTGTATTGTTGTATTGCCCTTTTTATTATGGCCATCATCATATTTTTATTCATCCAATTCTTAGTTGTTTGCCTGGAAGAACTGATGTATCTTATTTGCTGGCAGACCAGTGCCCAGCAATAACAAGAAGGGTGGCTACTTTTTGTGCAGCAGCAATGGTCTGTCAGCGTAAGATGGTTTCTTAAAATTTTATAATATTTTTAGTTTGCTAAAATTTTATTATGATTTCATACATTTATAAGGATTTTATATTTTTAAAATTACACACACACACATATATTATAAGCGAAATTTTAACCATAATTTACTTTTATAATTTATTATGGTGGTGTTTGTTGGTGTTGTTGATGTTTTGTTGATGTCTGATCAGTTGATCGTAATAAATCTATCTATCTACTTTCTGAAAGTGTGACTTTCCCAAAGTCATCTGATGGGTTTCCATGGCCAAGTTGGGATTTGAACCCTGATCCTCAGAGTTATAGTCCGACACTCAAATCACTGTGTCACGCTAGCATCCCTAGGACCTTGGGACCCCTCTATTGTCTGTACCCATTGCATTGTTTGCATGTTCACTTCCCAGTACCACTTACTACTTTTAAAACTCTAAATAGCTTAGACCTAACTCCCAATGGTTGTTTCTTTTCATGTGACCCCTCTTGTCTTAGTGGGTAGTGGCTTCCATTTCATGGGAGTGGGAAACCACTCCAGGCTTTAGTCCAAATCTTAAAGAAGCTATGAAGCTATATGCTGAACCTAATTCACTCCAAATAGGTTAAGCAATTTTGATAGCTTGTTTACTGTTTGCATTAAACCCAGAATAGATTGCCACCTCATTTTGCTCTATCTGTGAAATGCCTTCAGATGCTTTAAAATTTGGACTAAAGCCTGATTGGGATTTACTCCCCTACAAACATGGAAGCTACTAATTCTAATTGCCTGTTGTACCTTCATACTGGCTACTCTGTCTCTCTTGCTTTTGCTGTTGCATCCAAAGGTGGTGATGCCCTAGAGTGTTTTTCTAGATATCCATGTCCTCAAACGTTAAGGAATCTTTTTTCTTACTCTGTCTTCTAAATGAAGGCTCCCTGGGGTGTCATTCTGTGCAGGCCACACTCCCTGCACTTCATTAATGATGCCTCAGCTGCTGCATTTGGGAGGGGACCAAGGCTCTTAGAATAAACTTTTGACTCCACTCCTACTTGATTATATTTACTTACTATAAATGTAGGTCCTCTGTCTGTTTGTTTCTGCTGCTTCACAGTGGGGGTCACTGTGGTTGTTATCACTGGGTGCCTGGAAAGGGCAGTGGGAAGAGGGGCGGACTGCCCCGCTCTTCCTCCCTCCTGCTGTCTTAGGAGTTTATCACACAGGAGGGATTTCTCCCAATTTTGGATGGAGTTTAGCGAATTTAAGTGAATTCTAATTGCGTTCGGAATGGGTTCAGAATGAGTTCCCATTTCCCGAAAATGACCCCCCCCCATTGCCCGAAATTGCTTGAGATACTTTAATACGCAATTACGTGAAACCCCATGATTGCATTTGGAATGACCCCCCATTGCCCAAAATTGCATGAGATACTTTAATATGTAATAAGGTGAAACCCCATGATTGCGTTCGGATTGCCATTGCACTATACCCCCAAATTCCATCGTATGATAAACTCCTCAGTTGCCTGCTACCCAGACAAACCACTGCTGGGGGGTGATGCTGCAGCCTCTAGAGGACCCATTCAGGGTTTGGCATAGCTGCTCACTCAGCACCCACACCAGACCATAAACAAAAAGTAACCTCCCCAGCAGCAGCTGCTCCTGATGGGTGTGTGTGTTGCAACCTCCAAAGGGCCCATTTAGGATTTGGCATAACTGTTGGGTGAGTGAGAATGGGAGGGACACACTTTCTTGCTCATCCAGCATCTGCATTACTCTGACTGGGTGTACCACCCCACTGGGTTTACACACTCCCTGGGGTGTCATTCTGTGCAGGCCACACTCCCTGCACTTCATTAATGATGCCTCAGCTGCTGCATTCGGGAGGGGACCAAATGTGTTTTAACAATGACTTCTGGCTTTGGGACATTTTATGTTTCATATAGTCCTTTAACAGTTCTATTTTTTTTTTTTTTTGGGAGGGAGCCAGGAGGCTAGGACGGTTTTTAAGGCAGAGTGGGATCAAGACAGCATGTTGTTGTGCTTTGAATTTTGGACTACAAATCGGGAGACTGAGTTTGAATCCCTGCTCAGGCATGGAAACCCAGGAGTGGGTGACCCTATCTGAAAGAAAACCCTGTAACAGGTGTACATTAGGTTTACCAAAAGTGGGAAATGATTTGAAGGTACTCAGCAACAACAGTGCTCAAGACTGGCAGGCAGGCAGGCGATTACATAGTCTTGCATGTATGTTTTTAAAAGATAGTAAAAGCACAGGCTGCAGTGAATAATAATAATAAAAGAAGAAGAAGAAGAATACTGCCACTAAATTGGTTGACAATGTGACTACCATGAAAACAATGGCAAAATATTATAAAATTATTTAAAGTGTAAACTTAATCTATTAAGGAAAGGGGGTGATCCTTTTAAGTGAATGCAAAAATAGCTATAAACCAGGACACTTCTGACTGGTAGTTTCTCAACTACACCAGAGTCTTGGTGGACCTGATCCTTGGTGCCTTGCCCACCAGCCTACACTTGGGGTGCAGAGCTCTAACCCCCTTATCCCCTGTTCCATGAAGAGGGGAAGGTGGAGTATACTTTCTTATATATGAGGGTCAATAAAAGGAAATCCTCAACAACAACAAAAGAGCTGCCTCTGCTATTAAACTGGGATTGTTGGTGCCAATGTCATAAAATGCTGTCTGAATATTTTTCTGCACAAATGTGAACATCCAGTTTAGGAATGATTAGTAAACTCATTTGATCTCCTCAATCAGTTTAATGTTGCTGAATTCCAGACTTTCATTGCGGTGTTTTTTTAAAAATGTCTTTAACATTTTAGAATTCACTAGAGAATCGTGTGTGTGAAGGGAAGAGGGAGCTGCCATCTCTATTTGACTCATGTGGTGTTCTTACAAAGTGAAAACAGTGTTATCCTTGTTAACTCAAAATCAAGAAAGGAGCATGCCAAAAATCACACTTTTTGTTGTGTGTGCCAAATCAAAAGGCTTCGCTGAAGTAGCTTGTACAGTAATATGTGATTTGAAGCTGTTACAAGAATATTGCTGTTAGGAAAACAGCTCAATGAAGTGTCAACTAACTGTTGGTGACTGGCTTTTTCCATTAGGAAGGCATTTATGCCAGAGAACAGAGTGATGTTTTTCCATTCCTTGAGAATTACTCCCTTCTTCCTTGCAGCAGAGGGTGGGAGCTGTAATGTGAAACCAAACAGTTGTTAATACAGCAGTTAGTGTAATGTGAATCAGGCAATGGCCATGCCAGATAACTGAAATGTTACTTCGACTGCATTCTCTGTGTAGGTTTCACTTCATAATAATCCCACATGCAGAACCTGCTGAAATGGAGTTTGTGTGCATTATCAATTTGCTGAGCTATCAAACTCCGTGGTCTACCAGTGCTGCCTGATACATTTAAATGACTTTATTTAATCTTCAGACTTTAGGCCAAGAAATGTGCTTTTACCATTCTAGCACACATCAATATTTGCATCGTTATCATACTGCAGAACCATCACAACAGTTCTGCAGTGATGCACTAGCATAGCAGTCAGAGTGCCTCAAACAATTATTTGGTGCACTGGCACAAGCATCTTTCCATGTTACTTGCCAAGCATTGTGGATTATGTTTTCCATAATTAATAATGCACTGAATCTTCCTTAATCTCTCCCAAAACAACAACAACAACAAAACACCCACAACTGAGTAACACTAAAAGCAATTCAATTCCTTATCAAAATTTTATATTCTTAAAAAAAAATCTTCTAAATTGGGCATATCGGTTTGTAAATGTAAAACAAAACAAAACCCACATTTAAATATAATATTTATTTCTGGCCAAAGATATACTTGTTAAAGTGTTTTTAAAATAAGTTGTATTTCTTGTTTTAAGAGGAGATTGTATATGTATATAATTGTATTTTTAACTGTTGTACGCCACTTTCCTTGTGCATACAAAAGCGGGATATAAATAAAAGTTTTATTATTTATTTACAAAATGCTCTCTAATTTTATGAATCCTGCTACTTTTTGGATGGACTACCCCAGTTGACCAATCTATATATCCTCTTCTTGTTTCAGCTCTTTGAAAGTCACCTTCTTTTTCCAAATTGACCATAATTCTACGTTACATTTGTGGAGCAACACTCTGGACTCTTTCAGACGTGGAAAATTGGAAGTATAATCCAAGGGCAATCCAAATGCAATCATGGAGTTTCACGTTATTGCGAATTAGAGCTTCTCATGCAATTTCGAGCAAAAGGGAAGTCACTCTGAATGCAATCATAGGTTTCACGTTATTGTGAATTAAAGCTTCTCACACAATTTAGGGCAAGGAGGGGTCATTTTCGGGTATTGGGAAGTCATTCCAAACGCCTTCCGAACGTAATGGGGATTCACGTAAATTCGCTAAACAAGTGAATTCATGTGAATTCGCATTGGCTGCATTCGAAGCTGGGAGAAATTCCTCCAGTGTGAAAGAGTCCTCTGTGAAGATACATATATCCACAGGGCTTCTCTCCAACTCACAAGGCACAAGGCAGCTTCTTTGCATAAGCATGTGTTCCCATCATGGCATTTTGTGGCATAAGAGGCCAATGGGCACCCAGGCAATATCTGGACTAAATGGCTACCCTGAGTTCCGCTTGTCACTAAATGGTTCTCTGCAGGGCAGAAGTATTGCACAAGGGTACTGAATACCTCCTTGAACAATGAAAGTATGTATGTTTGCTTAAATCAATGTTATGTGAGATATGTCACCAGATTCCAACCCACTGTCAGCAATGCCCATGTCATCATCACTGTCCTCCTGTGGTGACATACCTGCTCTCTTCTTTTCCTCTGTCTTCTGCTTAGCATGTTTGCATGTCATAAACACCTACTTTTGTCTGAGAAAAAACACCATATATTCTGTCTTCTTTTCCTCTTACACTACATCTCTTTTCATCTCTTCCTCCACTTGATAATTCCTCTCTCCACATGCCTAGTTTATCTGCATAGCTGCCTGAAGTAATGCCTCTTTAGATCCAGTAAAGGGCAAATGATAGCCAATAAGATTCAAGTGGTAACTTTCAATGAGATATAGGATAACTCAAAAAGGCATAGGTGATGGTTTGAGGTGACATGTTTATTTTCTTCCCCCTGCTAAAACAGGGGAGGAACAGTCTATGAGTGCAGCAAGAAGGCAGTATGCACAAGAAATAGGTCTGAAAAGTAGGCGGAAAGCTACAGAGAGCATTGCCCCCACCCACAAGAATGCTGTTCATCCCAAATGACATTTTCCTTCAGTCGTCAAATTTCCAGCATTGCAGTAATTTAAAACTTCACTTGAGCATTTAGCAATAGAATTTAGACATCCAAACAAAGGGAATGCAAACACAGCAGACATAAGATATTTAGGTATGAATGATTTCCAATGTCTCACTCCTTGCAATGCTGGGAGCTTGAGGACTGAAGGGATAGTTCATTTGAGGGGCAGAAGTCTTATGTGGGGAGACAATGCCCTTATTTTGCCCCTTTCCTAAAGCCGCATCCTTGCAGAGACCTGACTTTGCAGTATGTAGGAAATCCTATGACACTACGGAGTATTCTAGTCATCTGACCAGGGGACTGAATTCTCTTGGGGCTAGTGATATGGGCTAGCATCTTATGTCTAGTCCGTACATATACTGTATATAAATAACTCTTATACCACAGCTAATTTTATTATTACAATAAATGTGTAAGGGAGATCAGGCTCAAAGACAAAGATTGGCCCAAGGGCACACAACAACCTTTTTGCCTGAACAGGGGTTTGAACTGAAGACTACTCAATCTAATTACAATAATATAATAGGGAGGCCTGACACACTGCTGACAAGTGGCTGTTGTGCTTCTCTGGAACAGGTTTGGCCTTTGGAATGATACAGGTTTCTCATCCTCTGCTCTAATCACTGTACCACATAGGCCACATTTGGGCAACTTGTGTACCTCCAAAAGTTATTGGACTACTGTCCCCTGCTGCACCCTTTATTGTTGCCTGTAATGGCTAAACATCATTGGACCTGGAGTCCAACAACATCTAAAGGACCAGAAGTGCCCTACCCCATAGAGACTCTGAAAAATACAATGCAAAGGAATTCAACAAAGCACTGCTATGCATGAATTTAGTTGTGTAGACTTCCACATGTAGAGTGACACTTTTTATATAGGTTTTAAAAACATAGTGATAAGCAATGAAAACTGGTTGGTAAGAGGTCTGCTTTTGCTTTAGGTTTGCCTCATGAGTTTCTTTAAAGAAAAAGAGAAATCTAGTGCTTGCTTTCTGTCCCTGATTTATTCTTGCCTCCTTTGAAGAAAAATCCAGTGCTTGCTCTCCATCCATGATTTATTCTTGCCTCTGGTCTTGTGTTTGGAGAAGCTGATGTTGTGGAATCCTTAAGTCATCAGTGACCTAGGTCACTTGAGACAGGAGCAATTCTGTAAAAATATTAATTGAAAACCTTCTGACAAGCCTTGTTCCTTCAGATGAAGTTACACATCAGATCAACTCAGCCTGCACACTGGTGTAGCCCTAAGATTTTCAATATCTCATAAACAGGCTCCTCAATCACTAGAATCTAATAAGGCTATAATCATCATTGACACTATAATGATTAAAATGAATAAAACCCATTAAGTAAAGTCATGTTGAGTTATTAAAAGTTTCGCTCTGTGTGATATGTAATCTTTTATCCATTTTTTATGATGAAATCTGTAACCATCTATCCACGAAAGACCATTAATTTACTGCTCTGTAGATGTTCCCATGCTCTTTAGTTTAGTAGCTTATCATTGATTTCTGGAGGGAGATATTATATTTGGAGGAATACACATGGAACAAAAAGGCAGAATGTTGCTGTAAATTTGCCACTGACAGGACGATCAAAGAATTTTTTGCCTACTTGCAAGCAAAGAGTTGGCGTGCAAGTTCAGAGGAGTCAGTGGTCATATCCGTGTTGGAAAGAGGCCTGACGTAAAGCAGCAGATACATGTTTTCAAGAATCACGAAGGCTTGTAAGGAAAGGTCATGTGCACTGCAGGGGGAAAAAAAACAATAAAATTTCCATTAACTGGAGCCTAGTTAACCGGCTTATTAGCATCTATTAGAAACAAATTGCAAACAAAACTGATCCTATTATAAACTTCTCCTTGTTCCCTCTGTAAAATAAAGTCACCGACAGATGGACCCCACAAAAGCTGGGGAGAATACAATTTGTCAGATGACTTGCTTTATTTGTAAGGGAAGTATCAGATTTCAACCAAGAAAGGATTTTTTTTAAAAAAAAAATATGAGTGGCAGAAAACAGCAAGTATACCTGGACCCACACAGAGAGAAGGTTTGGAACCAGCCAGTATTCTCTGGCTTTCATTCTTGAAAAGGCACTGCCTTTCCCTCCCTAAGGCAAATAGCAATAAAGATCCTGAATGGAAGGATGTGTACACAAAGAACTGAGCTAAGTGGTAGAAGACAGCTACTCCTAAAGTGGGCTTCTTCTCATCATAAACTCTGCTCCAGTATCTTTATTGCTCATCTCCCCCTTAATGTTATTAACAGTACAGCCTAAAAATCTTTCAAGAAATTAAATAAAGGGTGAGGACTTTCATAGCCCTGCCTTTACCTGAAATGACTAATGCATTTTCCCCCTTCCACTTCTTACAAGATGGTCTAATTTAAGGATGAGACACTTTTGGCCTTCTCGGTGCTTTGGACTTCAGTTCCCAGGAGCCCCAGCCGATTTGGAAAATAGTTGGCAGTTATGGGAGGTGATGCCTAAAATATCTGAAAAGCCAATTAGCCCCCCCCCCCCACCCCCCAAAATTGGCATACATTTCACAAATGAAAACCAGGACACATGTGGCCAAACAACACCAAAGTGGCAATCAGGAATGATTAATTAATAAATATTAACCAATGGAATGATCGATAAATATTAATGAGAAAGAACAGACAAGTTAGCGGGGGATGCAACAGTTTGCTTTTGTCTGACCTTTTGGGAAGGACAAGTTTCTGCCCTCTCCTCTGCTTTTCTTTCCCCATTAAGTTAATTGGGTGCAGAGTGCTATTGCATTTTGAACTCAGGCTTAAGCTGCGCTGCAGAAATAATGCAATTTGACACCTTTTGAACTTTCGTGGCTCAATGCTATGGACTTCTGGGAACTATAGTTTTGTGAGATATTTAGCCTTTTCTGTCAGAGAGCTCTGGTGCCCCAACAAACAAACAAACAAACAAACTCAACAAAGCACTTTTATGTAAGAATTTGGTTGCGTAGACTTCCACACTTAGAGTGACAATTTTATATATGTTTTAAAAACATAGTAATAAGGGGTTTTGAAGAATTTTAAAGACGCCGATGCCTTTACTGCCTCTAGTCTAGTTTTAAAATACAAAATGGAGCTACAGGCAAAGTCAAACAATACAAAACAAAAATAACAAACTCATACTTCGAAAGGAAGGTAAACCCTTTTCACGTGACAAAAACCATAGTTTGAGAGATGGGGAAGATATGGCCTTTAGATGGCTGTTCTCAGCTCGGCCACCACAGAGAAGGAGTTCAGCTGGTAAGAGCAGTGGATCTTGTACTTTGTAGAAGAAATAACCATCTACATTTTGCATACAGATGACAAAACTATAAATCTTCCTTGTGTGTAATGTACTTCAGTTTAAAAATTCTTCCCTTCAGCTGCATCCACACTGCAGAAATAATCCAGTTTGACACCCCTGGATTATCTCTGTATTGTGGACAACCCCTTCTTCTTTCCATCCAGAATTATAGGGGTAATTTTCAAGTATATTATTGCCATCATATTTCCAATTTCTATATATGGCTGTAAAATCTAGGTAGTGAAGAAAGCTGGCAGAAAAAGAATCAGCTCATTTGAAATATTGTACTGGAAGAGAGATCTATGGATATCATAGACTGCCAAAATAACCAATAAACTTAGCAGTAAATGGATCCTGTAAATGGATCTTGGAGGAAATCAAGCCTGATCTCTCTCAAAAAGCAAAATAACTATATGAAGGATATGACTATACCATGACAGAAAAAGAATGGTTCCCAATTAGCAAAGGGATCAGACAGGACTGCATTTTATCACTCTACCTATTCAAATTATATGCAGAACATATTGTAAGAAAAGCAGGCTTGGACACAGAAGAAGGAGTGAAAATAGGAGGAGGGAATATCAACAATCTAAGATATGCAGATGACATCAAAATGCTAGCAGAAAGCCTCCCATACCTGGAACAACTACTAAGAAAGACCAAAGAAGAAAGTGCAAAAGCATACTTACTGTTGAACATAAGGAAAACAAAAATAATGACTACGAAGAAACTACATAAATTCAACCTAGACAATGGACTCTTTCATACAAGGCTAAATTGGAAGTATAATTTAAGGTCAATTCGAATGCAATCATGGGTTTTATGTTATTGCAAATTAACTCTTCACATGCAAATTCGGGCAGGAGGGAAGCCAATTCGAATGCAATCATGGGTTTTACCTTATTGCGAATTAAAGCTTCGCATGCAAATTCGGGCAGGAGGGGGTTAATTTCGGGTAATGGGAAGTAATTCCGAACGGAGCAGGGGTTCATGTAAATTCGCTAAACAAGCGAATTTACATGAATCCGCATTGGCTCCATTCGGAGTTGGGAGAAATTCCTCCCCGTTTGAAAGAGTCCAATGAGGAAATAGAAATAGTAAAAAAAATCTAATACCTAGGACATCGATTGGAATGGGGGCTGCAGCCAGGAAATCAGAAGAAGAGTAAGAATGGGGAAAGCAGCTATGAAAGAACTAGGAAAAATTCTAAAATGCAAAGATATACAACTGAGCACAAAAGTTAGACTCATACAAGCCATCGTATTCCTTATTATCATGTATGGATGTGAGAAATGGACAGTTAAGAAAGAAGATAGGAAGAAAATCAATTCATTCAAGATGTGATGCTGGAGAAGTGTGCTGAGGATCTCGTGGACAGCCAAAAAGACAAACAAATGGGTCCTAGAGTAGTTCAAGCCAGAAATCTTCTAGAAGCCAAGATGACAAAACTGAGGCTGCCATACTTTGGCCACATCATAAGAAGGCACGACTCACTGGAAAAAAACAATAATGCTAGGAAAAATCGGGGAGAGCAGAAGGAGGGGAAGGCTGCATGCTAGATGGATGGGCTCTATTAAGGGGGTCACCTATATGAATTTACATAAGCAAAGCAGTGGAGGACAAGGGGTCTTGGAGATATCTCATCCACAGGGTCGCCATGGGTCAGAGTCAACTGGAGGGCAGTTAACAACAAAAACTCTGCATGTATCAAGTGATGACATGACTCATTGGAAAAGATTATAACGCTTGGCAAAGTGGATGGCAGCAGGAAAAGAGAAAGAATGCCACATTTCAGGGTGATAGAGTCAATCAAGAAAGCCACAGGCTCTGAGATTGCAGAACCTTAGGAGGGCTCATAATTACAGGGTATCTTGGAGACCTCTCATTTGTAGGGTCACCATAAGTCAAGGTTGACTTGACAGCAGTAAACAACAAATGGGAACTATGGTATGAGAGAGCAGGCTATACCTGGAGGCCCAGATGGTATAGGTGCAATGCCCCTCTCAAGCCAATGGTGACTATACTCCTGGAAAAATGCACACAATTAAGAAATACTGAGCTCCAGAAAAGCCTGTCAGAATTTTTTTTGCCACAAAAACCCTGTAATAGGTTTGCTTTACGGTCGCCATAAGTTGGATACAATTTGATGGCACACAACAGCAAGATTTGTTGTTCTACAGAAACAGTCACAGCAGGAAAAAACAGGAGCTATGTGCTCTCTCTTGCTTTCTCCCCACCCCTTTAATTTGAAAGGGGGAAAAGCCCTAGTGACTGAGATCTTTTGAAAACCTGATGTTAAAATCCTGCAGTTTCTTGTTTCATAAAACTGCCTCGCTGCTGCTGCTGCTGCTGCTGCTGCTGCTGCTGCTGCTGTTAACCAGCCTCAGGTCAATCTTGAATCAGGGCGCCCCTGTGGATAAGACATCTCCAAAACTCCCTGTCCTCCACTATTTCTATAAGTTCTTACAGATTCATACCTGTGACCTCCTTAATTGAGTCCATGCATCTAGCATGTGGTCTTCCTCTCTTTCTACTTCCCTCCACCTTTCTTAACATTATTGTCTTTTCAAATGATTCATGCTTTCTCATGATGTGGCCAAAGTACAGCAGCCTCAGTTTAGTGATCTTTGCCTCCAGGGAAATTTCAGGCTTGATCTGTTCTAGGACCCATTTAATTGTTCTTTTTGCTGTCCACATTATCCTCAGCTCTCTACTCCAGCACCACATCTCAAATGAATGTATTCTTTTGTCCATTTTCTTAACTTTCCAGCTCTCACATCCATACATGGTAATAGTAAACTGATGCCTTCCTAAGCCTTAAATGCCAAAACTGTTGTCCTCTGCTTTAAAATTAGTTGTCATTTATATACCCACCCACCCCCTACCCCATGGAGAAATATAATTTTTCCCATGAAAGTACTCCACCCCATCATCAAGAGTGTTTTCATGGTATGAACAGAGTAAATGTGTGTTTCTTGATCCTTGGTCAAAATTGAGACAATCAAAAAGGATGTGGAGAAACTAGAGCGGGTCCAAAGGAGGGCGACTAAAATGGTGAAGGGTCTGAAAACCTTACCCTATGAAGAACGCCTTAGGGAGCTGGGGATGTTTAGCCTGGAGAAGAGAAGGCTAAGAGGTGATATGATCGCCCTGTTTAAATACTTGAAGGGATGTCACATTGAGGAGGGAGCAAGCTTGTTTTCTGCTGCCCCAGAAAACAGGACTCGGAACAATGGATGCAAACTGCAGAAAAAAATATTCCACCTCAACATTAGGAAGAACTTCCTGACAGTAAGGGCTGTTCGACAGTGGAACACTCTCCCTCGGAGGGTGGTGGAATCTCCTTCCTTGGAGGTTTTTAAGCAGAGGCGGGATGGCCATCTGTCGGGGATGCTTTGATTGGGAGTTCCTGCATGGCAGGGAGTTGGACTGGATGGCCCTTGTGGTCTCTTCCAACTCTAAATTTCTATGATTCTATTTCCTAGTAAAATAATAATAATAATAATAATGTATTTATTTAAAGCCGGCCCGATCACAAGGAATTTGGGCGAGTTACAGCAATAAAATACATAGAATACAATACAATTTTCCTCAGACTGGTTTTACCCCATGGCTGCCTGCTAAAAGGGAAGAAAGAGGACTTTCTAAGCCTGTGAGGATTGGTGGAGCAAGGGTGGGCAGAGGGCATGTTATAATGTGGTTGTATGCACACAATCTATTAACAAAATCTGTTGAATCTGTTTCTGCTTACAAGATCAATTTGAATTTAATCTTCCTAGCTGATCTGAGTGTGAATGTTCTCCAGAAGCTATAGAATGAGAACTCGGGTCTCTATTAAACCAGTAACATGTTAAATAGCAAGACACAAAGAGTAAAACACAGAACTCTCATAACAGAGGAAGGAAGTAGTTGTGTGTGTGTGTTCCAATGCTATATAATGTATTGCTTCATGATCAGAAGGCAGGAGGAGCAATTATGTTGTTAGCAGTAGCAATCTTAGCATGCATATGCTCAGTATCTGTTCGTTTTACGTCTAGCCCACTCACACTGCATAATTGTAGCACTATGATGCTACTTTAACTGAGATAGCAACATCCTGTGGAATCTTTTGTTGTTGTATGCCTTTGAATTTTTTTCTGACTTATGGTAAACTTAAGACTATCACAGGGTTTTCTTGGCAAAGTTTGTTCAGAGGTGATTTAGCACTGCCTTCTTCTGAGGCTGAGTGTGACTAGTACAAGGTCACCTAGTGGGTTTTCATGCCTGAATGAAGATTTAAATCCTAGTCTCTCAGTGTACTAGTCCAACACTCAAACCACTACAGAGTTTAAGGAGCAAAATTAAGGAGTTTATCAGACGGGAGGAATTTCTCTCTATTTCAAATGGAGCCAATTTGAATTCACTTAAATTCGCTAGTTTAGCAGATTTATATGAATTCTATTTGCTTTCAGAATGCGTTCAGACTGACTTTCCATTGCCCAAAAATGACTCCCCATTGCCCAAAATTGCATGAGATGCTCAAATATGCAATAACGTAAAACCCATGATTTCGTTCAGAATAACTTTCCTTTTGCCCAAAATTGCGTGAGATACACTCATACGCAATAACATGAAACCCCATAATGGCATTTGGATTGCCATTGGATTATACTTCCAATTTCTGTCATCTGAAAAACTCCTAAGAGAGCAATAGTGCCTCACCAGGATTCCACAGAATACAACCATGGAGTAAAAGTGGAATCACAGCACAGTACTATGAATGAGTTGAGTAGAGGTCAAGGGCCCAAAGAATTTAGATATAACATCCATCGTATTCATGTCATTTTCTGTTCATAGGGCAAAGCCACACCATCTTTCTTCCTGTATCAGTCTCCAGTTCATTTGAGTTTGCTCATCTTTCATTTTGTGGTCTACTATTCTCTTTCTCTCCATGTTTGAGAAATATGAAACAAATAATATTCTCCATGTTTGAAGAGCACAGGTTACAGAGCCTCTCACCATGAGATGTTGTATCACATTTTGTAATATTTTGATATTTGAATCCTAGCCTCTCGGTGTACTAGCTCGATATAATATTAATATATGTAATATTTGAGTTTGAGAATATTATTTGTTTCATATATTTATAGTTTTGTGAAATATTTAGGCTTCTTTATCAAAGCACTCTAGTGCCACAACAAAGCACATAGCATTCCATAAGCATTCCATCACAGTTAAAGTGGTCTCAAACTGCATACATTCTGTAGTGTGGCAGTGTCGAGTCAGCACTCTGTGTGCTCAAAAAAAGAAGAGAAGAGAAAAGAAGCAGTATCTTGAGTCTTAGCTGGCTGGCTAAGGAGGTTCAAAGGAAAGATTAAAGAGTACCCTTCCTCCATGCTAACTGTCATCCTCTGGCCTGAGAGGGAGTGAATAGACAGTCCCAGCTCCATCAGGGCTACCCTGAAGAAAGACAGCCCTCCCTCCAGTCCATCTGCCTTGGTCCAGGCCTCAGAGGGAGAGAAGAACTGCTCAACCTGATCCCCTTCTCCTTTCGTGTCGTGTCTTTTTAGATTGTAAACCTGAGGGCAGGGAACCGTCTAATTAAAAATAATAATTGTAAGCCACTCTGATAGCCTTTAGGGCTGAAGAGTGGGGTATAAATACCAGAAACAAACAAACAAACAAACTGTGCATCCTAGCAAGATGAAAACTGAAACTTGAAGACTTCTCTTTACTGAACCATTTTGCAGCTGCAGAAATATAAATAATGGCTAATCAAGCAGGACAGATTTTTGTACTCATTTTCCCCTGATGCCTTTATATTGGTACCATTATGCCTGATTAAGAGGATTGGAGACCTTGAAAACATGTGCCACTTATTTAATATTTTAGGAATCCTAAGAATAGGCAGAGCCTGACAGAGGCTGGACTAATTGTCACTTGTTGTCCCTTCCAACTCTATGATTTTACAATTCTATGAAAGGTATTACTGAACTATAAGTTTTGCATAGTACTATAGCCCCACTTTTAAAAAAGGATATTATAGATCTGAGATGAGTACAGAGAAAGGTCAGCAAAAATTATTAAGAGGATTGAACTTCTTTTCTCTACAAGAAATGGCTGAAATACTGGAATCTTTATGGGGATGATGAAGGGGGGGTGCAATGATGGTTTTTAAAATTATGCATTATAGGGAATGGAGTGAATAGATTTTTCCTCATTTCCTTTACTTGTCAAGGTAAAATTTTAGGTTCCACCAATAAAACTGATGAACAATGTGATCAGGAGAGAAAGCATTCACAGTTAAAGGAACTTCACACAAGATATATCAGATGAAGTAAAGCAAGTCTGTTGAATGATCTCCTGCAGGTAACACCAGCCCCATCCCATGAAACTGAAAGACGTCTGAATTTTAGGAAATGCAGTGTTTCTTCTTCTTTTATTTTCTCTCTTTAAAACAACAAAATGTGCTCATAGATGCTATTGGATGTGTGATTCATTTTTTTGCTAATTTTTTTTAATGATAGAGAGAATGTAGGGGTCTGAGTGGGTATAGAAATAGCTTTGGGGACCATATGCAATTCATGGACTGTATGTCTTCCAGCCCTGCTCTAGGGTTTTAGGCAGAGTTCTCTTATGACTCATGTACCTGATTGTTTTCATTTGATATGCTAGGATTAGCCCCAGGACCTGAAGCATTTAAGCAGTGTGCTTTACCATTGAGCTATGGTTATTCCATCAACTTTGTGCTTAGCTAGAATAGAGCTTATTTATTTATTTAAATATTTATATCCCACTCTTTATCCAGAGATCTCAGAACAGTGTACGATAAAACTAATCTTACAGTTTAATACAGTGTGAACTATTTAAATGATTTATTTAAAAAGCTAAGAATATATTTAACAGTTTAACGGGTTAATAAGACTTAGAAGAGTTTAAATAGTTTCAAATGAATTTTATGCTGCTCTTACAACTGAGGTGTCACATTGCATTATGAAAAACAAAACAATGGCCCACAGATTGGAAATGATCACTATACATTCCTATCCCCCAAAAAAGGGGATGCAAAAGGGTGCAGCAATTATAGGACCATTAATAAATTACTCATGTAAACAAAGTCATGCTTAAAATGTTGCAGCAAAGACAACTACCATATATGGAGCAAGAAATTCCAGAGGTGCAAGCAGGGTTCAGGAAAGGAAGAGGCACTAAGGACCACATTGTAAGCATATGATGGATAATGGATTGCACGAGGGAGTGCCAGGAAAAAAAGTTTAAAATGTGTGGAAGTTTAGTCCCATGAAGACTTCTTTAGCTTAGGTCTTACAACTCCTTTATTTAGGGAAGGAAAACATTACCATCTTCCAAATGTGTTTACAATGCATTTTACAAAAATTTTGTACTATCACACCTAATTTTGGGCTGTGGCCAGAAGAATGCTGATATAGGTCATTGCAGTTATTCTTGTTTCAATATGTTTTAGGTTACAGTATACACACACACACACACACATACTTACAGAATCAAACTCTTCTCTCTACAGCTTCTTTAACAGTTGATTAACTAGAATATCCTGATGATATCCAATGTATACATGTCTTCTCAGAAGTAAGACCCTCTGAGTTCAGTGAACTTTCACACGGGTAGTGAATATAAAATTGCAGTCTTAACTAAATTGCTTTCTTCCATTCTTACTTTGGGGCGGGGGGATATGATAGGATAATTTTTTGTTACATTTATGGAGGAGTAAAATATATAATTTATATGTGCTACACAGTTTGATTTCAATTTTTGGTGCAGAGCCCAGCTGGAATGGTCAACTTTTTTTGCTAATTACCATTTTGCTAAAGAAAGCAACTCTTAGAACTGGGCCATTGGTGTAGCCTAAGTGTGTGATAATAATGTTCAAAGACACAGAGGAAATTATTTTCTCTTAGGAAGGAATGGTCCAGGTACAAAGTAAACTGTCTTTTGAAATACTAGCCCGTTATTAAAAAATTACAAAAAAACTTCGCTAACATCCTCAAAAGCTAATCCATCAGAAAGGTATTAAAAATATAGATCTTTCTAAGGAGCAAGGTGGTGACGAGTTTGTCATTAATTTTTTTTTCTTGCATGAATCTGATCTTTTAATTAACTATAACCCTCCAGAGAGGATTCCCTTAGAGAGAAATGAAAGATGGCAGGGTGCTTATGCAGCGGTGATAGAATAGCTTGCCACTTTGCTAGTTTTAGTGGAGCAGCACATTGGCAAGCAGCAATTATGGGCTGATGAGTCAGCAGTTCTAAATTACAGGTGGAGAGTGATAAAATCTTGCTGAGTTTGGTTATTAAAATTATATGGTTTCATAAATAGTATAATGTTGGTCTCGGCAGGTACGTGTTACATTTTAATGTCCTTCATGTTACAGCACACTGAGATCCTCAGCAGCTCAAGGTCGACAGGGTTGAGACACAAATTGAGTGATGCCAAAGTATAAAGGTTACTTGGTATAATGATTATATGCATGCAGCAGAATTGCTGAAATTATTGTGGAAAGAAAACAGTGACTGCAAAATTCAGAAACTGGGAAGGAGAAGAAAAAAAGAGTGATACCATCAAGCAACTATCCCAATTGTCCTAGGACTGCAAAAATGTACAGTTTGACCACTGTCACCACCAAGAGAAGAGAAACAAAAATTGAACCCCTTTCTGTTGTGAGAAGAACAGCAGTTAATTGAAATATGAATTGAAATTTTTCACCTCTTACCATTTCCTGTTGGATGAGTGAGGCTTGTATCATGGTACCCAGAATTGCTTTATCAAGTCTACATGGCTACTTCCTTATGTAGCAAAAGAACATATTGCTCAGTCGGGGGGGGGGGGGATGTTTTGAGTATATTAAATTTACTTACTTGTTAAAATATGTATGAAAATTAGATTAGATGTAAAAGTAGTAGTAGAAAATAGTGTCAGAATTATAGGACAAAATAGTAAAATTAAAATGGGCATCCCCATTTTAACACATATATAACTTATTAGCTGTTGCTGGATCTAGACCCTGGCCTATTGTGGATGAAGTGTGTGCTAATAGACGCTTCTTGAGAGCTTTCCCCCATGTTTTGTAAAATCACGTTGGCTGAATTCAGATACTGCTATGATTTGTGTCTCTCCCAACAACCCAGAAATTGAATCTATGTATCTGTAGTTTTATTTGTGGCATGCACACCAGGCCATTGTGTGTGCCAAGGCTAGTCTATGGAGGCCATATAAATGATTCAATATAAGATACTGTTAGAGCAGAGGTGGAGAGATGAGCATGTGGCCCTCTAGAAATTTGCAGTTGTCAAACTATAACTGTCTTTATCTCTGTATTGACTGGGGTTGGTGGGATATGCTGTCAAACAACATGTGGAAAACCACCGATTCCCCATCCCTGAAAGAGGCATCAGGTTGCAACCGAGAGAATGTAATTTATACATCTCGCAGAAAATTTTGGCTTCCTATGATGAGGAAATACGAGGGGGTATCCAAAAGTTTTAATGATCACCTTTTTAAAAAATTGACAGAAAGTTCATTTTGATTTGTAGTTGTTAACTTATCTCTACGTAGTCACTATCTAGATTTATACATTTTTCCCAGCGTATCTTGACCCTCCAAATACCTGACATTGTAGAAGCCTGCAGATTGCGCCTGATGAGGATTTTACACTTTAGTCACTTCTGGCACAGCCAGTCACAAAAATACACAATGAGCTGGTTTTCTCAGCAACGTGCACTTAGGGACCAATGATGACACTGACAAAATTTAATCTATATGCCATAATAACTTCCAGTTGATAATTATTACTTTACGATACCCCCTCATAAGGCGCAATGTGCAGACTTCTACAATATCAGATATTTTGAGGGTCAAGATACGCTGGGGAAAATGTATAAATCTAGATAATGACTACATAGAGATAAGTTAACAACTACAAATCAAAACATACTTTGTGTCACGTTTTTGAAAAGGTGATCATTAAAACTTTTGGATATTCCCTTGTATTATGTCACAAATTACAGTTAACTCTCATTTTGATTACCAGTTATTAATTCAGTTCTTCTGTTCATATTCCTCCACTAGGGACTGAATAAGATGATGATGATGATGATGATGATGATGATGATGATGATGATGATAGTGTATGGCTCTTTCCACCTATTCTGTACAGATAGTCTGGTTTAATTTGGACTAATTGGTAGCTGGGCTACTGGGGGTATTTCAATAGACTAACATCATCACATATGACTGGGACGTGTGGGTAGATTAGATTAGGAAACTTTGATGAACTCCAAAAATCATGTTATAGAGATGAATGGAAAAGCCAGAGACCTATGCTCAAAGGCTGTGGAATCCATTTCCTGAATACGTCAAGCCTGTGTGGTTAACTTCAAGCATCTACTCATAGCTGTGAGGCCCTGGGAAGAGGGGTAGCAACAGAAGATCACCCTCTACACCTAAAGATGTGGGCTATAGATTGGGTGTAACTGTGTCCACCTAATCATTAAGGTGTGTGGGGGGGGTCTTTGTCCTGACAGTAACAGAGAATTATAACTAGGTTAGCCCTACACATCAGTTCCCCTTCTACAGATCCTTCTAGCTGACATGAACGCAGGTGTCTTGGCTTGCCTCTCTACTCCTGTTTTCACCTCTAGTTCAAACCAGCATTCACAAGAAGGTAGCAGGTTCTGTATTTGAAACTCTGAATATCTTGGAGCAAGTTTATAAAGGACCAATTCCTTCTACATGAACCTGCTCATAACTTGCAGTCATCATCAGACACCATTATATATTTCACCACCTAGAAGGCTATGGGAACTATGAATTATGAGTTAGTACAAGAAACATTACTAAAGATCCTGTATGGTGTGGTATGGGAGGAGATCAATGGGTGTGTGTGACATCTCGAGTTACCACACCGGGTGACACCAGCCACTGCTAAGGGAGGTGAAATTTGCTTACTGATTTTTTTGTTTTTTTAAATGCACAATAAAGACAATTATATTCCATTGCTTTTAATACTGTGTAGTGTTGTTGTACCTCAGTCTTCTATGTTAATTTTAATGCTTCCCAAAAAATGTATACTATGATGTAATATTTGCTCCTGCCACTGTACTTCCTGTTTTTGTGATATTACGCTTTGATTATTCATTTATTATAAAAATAATACTATAATACTGGGTACATGTTAGACAGAAAGAGTGATTTTTTTAAGTAATCAAATCCACATGCTGTGTTTTGCTGCTGCTTGGAAAGTGATTGATACCCATATAAATAAATGAGTGATCTTCTAGAAATTATTTATTTAATGCATTTCTTATTTTGCTTTTCAAGCTTGCCATTCATATAATGAAAAACGAAAGCAGCAATAGTAATTGACCTTTTGCTTCAAGTGCTCAAATGGACATGCTTACTGAGCTTCTGGAGGGATGCAATGACTATGCCACATAATGGACCAGTAACAGGTTTTGTAAAACTAGGGCTGGAAAGGTGAGTCGGAGCAAGATTGGCATCATTTGGATGATTATCCTGCTAGCTTTGGTCAAAGAATTTTGGTGCAAACTATAAAAGATCAGGACCTTTTCGGGACATGCTAATAACCTCAAAGAATAAACCAACAAGCAAAATGCTGTGGCCTTTCTGTGGTTCTAAACCATAAATTAGCATGTGAAGGGGAAGAGAGCAGAATTCAGTAGTAGAGCACTTGCTATGTATTCATAAGACCTCCAGTTCGATCTATGCCATGTCCAGTTAAAACAATCAGATGGACTGTGATAGGAAAGAGAATCAGGGGAGCTCTCACCAGTTGCAGCAGAACAGAATGGAGAATCTCAGGGTCTTGAGACAAATCTGGCCCCTCTGGTCCCAATCTGATCCAATGAGATTCCTTGGATAACTACTCCATCTTCACCATTATACTATCATTTGGTGGTTCACCAACTTCCATACAATGTTTTTTTTTTTTCCCTTTTCAAAAAAGTTGAAATGCCTGTCCTAAGGCTTAGTTAGTGGCTATAGTCAAATATGCTGGCATTTTAATTTTATTGTTTTTATCCTGTGGGGTGCCATGTACACTGATGGCACTGTGTTAAAAATGATAATAACAACAGCAGCAGCAACGACAATATTTTTGGTCCTATCTTTTTTTTTTTCCCCTTTCGGGCTCCTCTTCCCCCCAGTAGGATATGCAGTCTCACAACTTCTGTGAAATTGATTTCACCCTTTGGGCTTAACAAAGTTTCCCATCCATGAGTGCATCTACATGGTAGAAATAATGCAGTTTGACATCACTTTAAGTGTTGTAGCTCCATCCTATGGAATCCTGGGATTTTTAGATTTATAAGGTCGTTAGCCTGCTGTGCCAAAGAGTACTGGATTCAGTTGGATAGAGCCATGGCAGTTAAAAGTGGTGCTGGACTGCAATATTTCTACAGTGTAGATGCATCGCGGGTAGTAGACAATGCAGTACTAGGCTAGATAGACCAACTCTATATAAGGCAGACAGTTCAGCTGGTTAAAGCCAACCCTTCGAAAGTTGATGGAATGTCAGTGTCTGGTGAAAGACCCATCAGGAAACATTCCTCATCTGTGATCAATCTAGCTCAAACATAAGTCACCCCTTACTTTTCCTTGATCTACCTTTATTTTATCTAAGTTCCATGGTTAAACATTTTAAGACAGTGTTCACAAGGAATATCAGGCCAACTACCCACAAAACAAAGCTGAGTTCATCTGATAGTTGGAGACCTGGAATAATAAAAACTGTACTGATGAAAAGATTTCCCCCTCCCATAATGATTGCTATCATTGTTAGCTTGACTATCCTCAAGGAAAGTAAATACGCATTAGGCCTCTTGAGAATACACTTTTCAGAATTAAGCGGCTTTTATTAGGCAAACATGATAAAAGGCATTTATCCAATGCATGACTGTGGTCCCTTTCAGGAGGCCTGTCTGAACAGGCAAAAAAAGCCTCCAGCAAAGGAACACAATCTGCAGAACTATGTCTCACCATCTGCCCCTACAGAGTTCCCATGTGTAAACAATCAGAGCTTGGGAAAGTTACTTTTTGGACTACAAATACCAGAATTCTCCAGCTATTGGCCATGCTAACTAGGGGATTCTGGGAACTATAATTCACATGTAACATTCCCAAACTCTCAGAATATCACTTAGCAGCAGAGTTCACTAAGACAAAGATAGTTAAATTCCTATTTGATATCACATTAACATTTCCCATTTATTAACTCAGCATGTAAACTATTGATCTGAAAATAAAAGTAGTAACCGCTCTGGCATTACCGTGAAGAACTGCAATGAAATAATGGGTGGGTAGGGGGACTTCTCACACTCAGTTGTTTAATACAAATCATTAAATTCTCTTATTATAGGAGTAGCTAATTAGCTACAATTTCCATTTCTCCCCCTATACCACAGGGAGCCCATCACTATTCTGAGCACATATCACTTAGGTGCACAAAAATTTGCATTGCACAGTTGGATTTTCTTTGGAGACAATGCCTGAGATATTAGCAGAATATAGATGCATTTGGTGTACATGCTTGAGATGGAGCTGTATTGTCTATGTTGCTTGGCTTCCTTTTATCTGCTGCCGGTTTCCCAGTGAGGGCTAATTCTTCATTAGAAAGCCTATAAAAATGTTGCCTTAACCAAGACAAGTTTTTGTCTTCTTGAGTAAACTTCGTCTGAAGCTGGCAGAAGATTTATTAGCCATTGACTCCCCTTGGTCATAAGCTCTCTCTGTTTGCACTTCAGTTGAAGATCAAAATGAGCTATGAGACACCAGACTCCGTTTATGGACAATTAACTGCTTTAGACCAGAAGTAGACAATCTGTGGTCCTGATCCTATTTTAATGGACCCCTTGGTCTAATTTCCAAAAGCCCTCTTTTACTGATGACAATTCAGGCTTCTGGTAAGAGTGATCTGTTCCTCTTGGAGCAGCCTGAGTCAGGAAGGAAAAGATGGGAAAAAAGGGATAGCAAAAGAGAAAAGGGTGGTCTCACCACTGCTCATCTCACCCACTTTGGGCTATGGCCCTGTCCACTTTCCACATAAACTCTCTGACAGAAACTGTGGAGATCCCACAATGAGGAGACAAAGTGGAACTTTGTACTCATGGAGTTATATATCAGTTGCACAATATTGTTTCATTAATTACTGTGTCATTACAATATGCAATGCAAATATGCATCTGTGCACATCATTGTTGTTGTTTATTGTTGTATGCCTTCAATTTGTTTCCAACTGATGGCAACCTTAAGGTGAACCTGTCACAGGGTGTTCTTGATGAGATTTGATTGGAAGGGGTTTACCATTGCCTTCCTCTGATCCAGAGGGAGTGTGACTTGACTCTTGGGAATTTATCACACACCTGGACTTCCGCGATGCTCCCGTTGCCCAAGCGTCACCAATCTGCAATGGGAGCCCCATGGTGGGATCGCGCCTAGCGCTATTAAAGTGGAACACTTCCATTTTCATCATGGAAGCATTATCATAATTGTTAGGAAAAGGGCCCTTTTTTAATGATGGATCAAATCGTTATTAAATTTCCTAACAATTACGATAATGCCTCCATGATGAAAATGAAAGCGTAGGACCATGAACGATCCCACCAGAAGGCTCCCATCTCAGATCAGTGACATTTGGGCGATGGGAGCATCGTGGAAAGTAAGGTGTGTGATAAACTCCTAGGTCTCCAAAGTCATAGGCAACTACCATATGACACTGGTTCTCATCCACAGAGTCTATTCTGCTTTCTGTCCTTTAGTAGGTCAATAACATGAGTACCCAGCTTGTTGGGAGCAATTGGCTTACACATTGTAAACTACTTATGGAGTGCTAGTTCACTGATAAGTGATACAGAAATGTACTTGCTATTGCTATTGCTATTGCTATTGCTATTGCTATGTACAACTCCAGTTCTACAACCTCAAGCTGAATATGGCCTTTCTGCATCAAACAAAAGTGTTGAATTGCTTTATAGGGAAATTTATGCATACAAACGAGACCAACAGCATTTGATCCCATGTGTGTGCCTTCAAGTCATCTGTTGACTTTTAGTGACCCCATGAATTTCATAAGTTTATCTTAGGCAAGGAATACTCAGAGGTGTTTTTGCCAGTTCTTTCCTCTGAAATATAACCTGCTGCACCTGGTATTCATTGGTGGTCCCCCATCTAAGTACTAACTGGAGCTAGTCCTGCTTAGCTTTCAAGATCAGATAGAATCTGGGAATGATGACATTCAGCTCTGGACTTCATTGTGGAGAGCACCAGCTTAAGAAATGCTGGAATGTATTGGTTACCTATCTTGTCTCAGATATTACTGTGGTATACAACAGCTGGAAGCCTATGTAAGGTTTTGCCCTTGGCCAGCCTGTCCACCACAGCTTCACTAGGTCCAGCAATATTGCCTTTGACTGGCAGTAGGATCAGTCTTTTTGATGGAGGAAGGTATAAACTGGTAAGATTTACACCTGAAGCTGCCAAATTTGCCTTGAGCCTATTTATCCTGTACTGGGTTCTGTACTGGATTTTGCCTCTCCTGGACTAAAATAGGTTTGCTGTCCTCTCTACCTGCTGTAAGAGAGTAGGCAAATGGTTCTCTCATAGACATCTTTCTCAACATACTGAAATCCATAAACATTTTATGTTTATTACTTGCAATCAAATGGACTAATGACGTTTCATTTATCACGGTGCAAGGATTTTTCAGAGGTTTACTGTGGTTGGTTGGGGTGGCTTGCTGGTCAGAGCATTGCACTAGGCTTAGGGTGGCAACTTGGGACCCTCAAAAGTCGATTGATTGAAATGATAATCCTTATCATTTTAACAATGGATTGGTGAGTTGAAACTAACCAAAATGAATCCAGCAAATGTTTGTCAGTAGTGGGATGGAGCCCCTGTAGGGAAAAAAACCAACCTTTTGTTAATCTAACTACAGTATGACTCATTACAGTCAGCCCTCCATATCCATAGGTTCTGTATCCATGGATTCAACCAACTACAGCTCGAAAATATTCAAAAAGAAATTACAAAAAGCAAAGCGTTTAGTTGTTTACCATTTTATATAAGGTCTGCCATTGTAGCACACCATTGCATATTATGGAACTTGATAATCCACAGATTTTGATATCCATGGAGGTCCTAGAACCAAACCTCGGCAGATACCAAGGTCCCACTGTATTAAATGATATGTCAACACACAGGTAAATCCTGTTGATTCAGTGGATCTACTCTAGTCAGGACTAGCAATAGAATGTTTAGTCTCGAAGTTTAAAAAACCAAAGAAGCTGATGTCAGCATACAAGGTGTTAGCACATAATAGGACTCTGAAAAAAGAAACAGGTCGTTTTTCATGCCCTTGCTTAAAAATCCATCTATAGAATATATGTGAACTTTACCCTTTCAGCAAATTGTTTGAATATGTGAGGTTTGCTGTGGCTAATTTCTACTTTAAATGGCATTAAACTACAGACAACATTAAGAAGTTATATCAAGTATTTAATACTGCAAACACTCATGTAAAAGTTTTTTAAAATATATTTCTGTACTTGCCAGACAAAAATAAACACTGGTAGGTTTTTTTTAAAGAACAAAACCTTAATTGATTTGTCTAGTACTGATTAGATTTCATGTCCTACAAAGATATAGCACACATTTAGCCTTTTCTAAATTTATTTCCAAAGATGCTTACATGTCACTTAGGGTTTTTTAATTATAAGGTTGTAGAGAGATATATGACACAGCTGCTTCATTTGCACAAGTACAAATTTTTAGTTAATCTCTTTTAAAGGAAAGAAAGGAGAAAATTTCATGGCCAGAATGCATCCTGTTCAATTGACTACCAGTTATCAGCCACATTAATTCCTTGTTTAGGTTTCTAAAGCTGGTATGTATTTTATCTTGTATGCCATTTAAAGAAATATTACATTCTCAGCCAAAGTGAAAGATCTAATGGATGCCTGATAAGCAGGGGGGGATTTAAAATGTGACTTTTACAAGTCATTGAAATACAAGTGTTTAATGTTAAAGGGATTTGTAGCCACAGAAATAAACTCACCACAGGGCTAAGCTGAACACAGACCATTGGCTGCTATCCAGACCTTTTCTCCTTTTTACATTTTGCCACCTACAACTGACCTCTGCAATGCCTTACCTTCCACCCTGCTGTTTGCCCATTCTAATTCAGAATTAAAAAACCATAATCTCATCTCTAGTCTGCTCTGAAATCTGGAGGACCCATTTCAATACTACTGTTTATGGGTCATCCTTGGCCTGGTAAAGACCGTAGGTGGTGCCTCCATCACATCATTCCTCTCAGTAGGCCATTGCTATTAGCCCTGCATGTTAATGACTTGTGGGGCTATTTGTATAAGGTTCAGTGCTTGCTACATCCTGAAGATGAATGGATGACTTTTGCTTATCCGTGATCTATTCACCTGCCTTCACAGGAAACACGAACATTTTTATTTTGCCTTTGGGGAGCCTTCTTAATTTGAATGCAAGGTCAAGAGCTGGTCACATTGTCAAATGTCATTAAACCATCTCTATTTCCAACCTGCCGCAGGAAAAAAGAAAAGGTGAACGTATCCTAGCTAACAGTGTCTCCACGCATGTGGTTTCTGCCCCTGCTTAGTAAAGCTTCTCAACCCAAACGGTATTTACCTCAGAACCTACATATGAGAACTACATTGAACTTACATTGAGAACCAGTGTGCTTTCATGATTAAACTGTTAGACTGGGACTTGGGAGATCGAGGTTCAAGTCCCCACTCAGCCATTAAATACATTCAGTGACATTGACAGTGACTCTCTCAGTCTGACCTACCTCACAAGGTGGTTTCGGGAGTACAGTATGCAGGATGGGAGCCATGTCCTTTACTTTAGGATTTTATCACATAAGGTTTGAATAGCAGAATTAGAGCAGATGAGTAGTGTCTGTGGCCGTATCTTATTACATGATAACTGTTTCTGTCCAGTACTGGTCTGTAGTCAATCCATTGCTGGAGTGGTCCTTCTCATTGATGGGCAAACCCCATCAATGATTCCCAATTGCACTGCTTTTACCATTATTGATGCATGTGTGATAAATTCCTCACAAACTAGTTGTCAAACACATGGTGTGAATAGGAGTGATTCTGCTCCTCTCCCCCTTGCTGTTTCCAAGTGGGCTGTTTTTCTTTGTTTCTTTCCAATTTCTTTTCTTTTCTTTTCTTCTTTTTTACTTACTGGATTGCCAGGATCACACAAATAATCTAGAAATAAAAATAAATACAAACGAAAAGACGTAATGGGAACAGGTTAGGGCAGGGAGGTGGGACTGTGGAGGCTGATGTGAGGAAGACAGAGGCCAGGACAGAGGCAACAGCATGGCAATTTAGAAGAGCTGTGTGATAACGACTGTCCTCAACTCAGTATGTTAGCATCTCCTAGACTAATGTGATAGTGATGCCTTAGGAGCCTAGTATGATAAAGTCCTTAGTGGAGAAAAGGTGGGATGTAACTGAGCCTGTACACACTGTCCTTAAAGGCTGGCTGGGGGGTGTAGTTAGGGCGTAGTGTCTCTACTCCCCAACTCTACCCCCAAATTGTGATGATGTCACTTGCAAAATGAAATTCAACACAGAGAAATGTAAGGTTCTGCACTTAGGGCAGAAAAATGAAATGCACAGATATACTTGGGGGACACCTGTCTGAACGAGACCACATGTGAAAGGGATCTAAGAGTCCAAGTAGACCACAAGTTGAACATGAGTCAACAGTGTCATGCAGCAACTAAAAAGGCCAATGCAATTTTAGACTGCAAGAATAAAAGTATAGTGTCTAGATCAAGGGAAGTAATAGTGCCACCCTATTCTGCTTTGGTGAGGCCCCACCTGGAATACTGTGTCAAGTTCTGGGCACCACAATTCAAAAAGGAGAAACTGGAGCGGGTCCAAAGAAGGGCAACTAAAATGGTGAAGAGTCTAGAAACCATGCCCTATGAGGAATGACTTAGGGAGCTGGGAATGTTTAGTATGGAGAAAAGAAGGTTAAGAGGTGATATGATAGCCCTGATTAAGTATCTGAAGGGATGTCACATTGAGGAGGGAGCAAGCTTGTTTTCTGCTGCTCCAGAGAACAGGACCCAGAACAAAGTATGCAAGCGCCAAGAAAAAAAGAATTCACTTCCTGACAGTAAGGGCCATTCGACATGTGTAACACACTCCCTCAGAGAGTGGGGGAGTTTCCCTCTTTGGAGGTCTTTAAACAGAGGCTGGATAGCCATCTGTCAGGGATGCTTTGATTGGGAGTTCTTGCATGGCAGGGGGTTGGACTGGATGGCCCTTGTGGTCTCTTCCAACTCTATGATTCTTTGATTCTATGCTGCACCACACAGCATGGGGTGTCATGGTGCTCCTCCAGCACTGCATCCACATGATGCAGTGCCAAAGGAATGCCACATAGCTGTGGCACCACAACTATTGCACCCTTTCCAGGGTGCAAAAAGAAGTCACTTTTTGCAGCTCATTTTTGCACCATGGAAAGGCCAGATCAGGGCCACACCATGCAGTTGCCATGGCCCTGATCTGGCTGAAAAAAGGGTCAGCTGGAGGTCGCCCCTTCGGGCCTGTTTGCACAGCCCCAATATTACTAATTAATAACAATAAATGCGGCAGTTACATAAATTGCTGTCATCTGTGAAACCATCTTTAGCACCAAGCACAAAACCTCCATTAAATTAGGGTACAATTATAGCATACACTTAATCATGAAAAGGAAGCCTGGTAGTTTAAATGTGACTCAAGAAAGTACCAAATGCTCAAGACATTTGTCATCTGAATCCTATTTTTTGCCCTGCCTTTTTTCTGTATATCATTGTTTGTATCCATTTGTCTTTCATTACATGTTAGAGAGACCCCATGTATAGCAAGGGTGGGATTATATGACTTCTAAAGTTCTGAAGCCACATGAGATGTTGGATGGACAACCAGGAACCACATAGGCTCCCACATAGTCATACACATGTAAAACACACACACACGTTCTTCCTTCGTTAATCCTGTTGTAGACATCTGAAATGGGTAGCAGATTTAATGTCTTCAACATCCCACAAATTTGAGGATAAAGGTGAAGTTGTGTGTATGGTAGGGATGAAGCAGAGAGGCTATTTCAGATTATGGAGATCAGCCAGATCAGTTTCCATATTATTTTTGAACATTTTTGGGTCAAGTTCAGAAATACAGTAGCTCAAATTTCTTAACCAGCATGGCTCTGGCAACCATACAATCCATTGTCATATATCAATTTATAAAACAGGAACGCTCCAAGATATGAAGAACATTTATTGGCAAGCATAAGAGAGGGAGGAGAATGCCTGATCAGAACATACTTTTCCACAAAAAAAGATCTAGCGGGGACAAGAAGGGCCACAGCTACAAGCCCTTTCTTACATTGCTGCCACTAATTGCTTAATCTTAAAGGAGCAGCGATGACATTGATCATAATTTACAAAGCCTTGGAGAAGTTGAACAGTCTGGTACTCACAATCGATGTAAAATATTCTTAATAAGAAAAAAAAGACCATTCAAAATTAAGCAACTGAGCTCTCCTCAGTGACACCAAAGAAAAAGAAAGTATATTTGGTTCTTACAAACTCCCTGATACCGGTAGTTGTAGGCTGCTGGGGTTTATTATGAGTGCAAGTTTGTATAAAAACAGGGTTTGGGTGTGGGTTTCACCATCTTCACTAGATCAATGAGATCAACACAGAGAGACTGAAAAATCATAACAATAGACAAAACTATTAGGCTTCAAAGGAGTTCATGCAGACTTTTTTTTTTTTTTTTAGAAATTCCCGTTTTGTCAAGCTGCTTTAGTCAGCCAGTCCTTGCTGTAGGAATATGCTAATATGTAATTAAACTGCACGCCCATCACGCCATATGGTACATTTGAAGCATTTTTTAAAAAAATAGCTTTCCATTATTTGAGTAGGGTTGCTTGGAGGGAAAAGGCATTAAAAGACAGGGACAAACCCAAGGGAAAAAGGATAGTTTTTCTGTCCAGCCACATTTTACATACCAGCTTTTACTATTAGACACTGTTATCCTTTCTCAAAAGGCGTGACAGCTTTAGGTTAATGGGCCTTAATTTTCTGTCCATTATGGGCTACCGTACATAACAAATAACGCGGTCACTTTGCTTCCCATTTTCTTTTAATTTAGCCATAATTAAAAGGCTAGATAATTAAGATATTGATGTTAACTTCAAAATCTGCAGATATGTGCATTGACCAGATAAGTGGGGCTGTTGCATGCAGCTTTAGGCTGTGCATCTAGTCAGTTCCCGCTGGAGCTGGAGCTGGAGGTGGGGGGTGGAATCTTGCCATTGATTTCAACGGCCAGACCTTTCTGTGCTCTGATTCTGTTAGCATTTCCGACATGATATTAATATGCAAGTCAGGATGCAAAGCAGAGACGCTGGACTCAAAAAGAGAACCTGGCAGTTAGGCCTTTAATTACATGATGGCATGTGGATGATACTGGATCCAGAATGCGTATGCAGATTAAAAAAATAAAATGATGAATCTCTCAGAGTAATTATACTTGATGTCCTGATTGTGTGGCCGTAATTGGAATTAAACTGGCATTTCATGTTGGCACTAGGAAACTGAAAGGAAAGATCAGAGCAAGAAACTTGTTAGTTGTGGTTAATTCCTTTCCACAATAACTAAGATATAACTAACTGTACAATTTTTACTGATTGGGGGATAAAATCACATCTCTTGAAGTCTAACTACACTTGTCCCACCATATTCACTAGGGTTAGGGTCACAAGACAACCGTGAATATGGAAAAACCAGAGATAACAAAAACACCATGTTTTTACCTGAAAAGACATCTCTCTAGGAATCTCTAGGTCCTGCAAAGCAACTCTGTGGTCAACGGCCAACAGACACTGACCATAGAACTGCACTGGAGGAGCTACAAAGGCCTAGTAGAGTATTATCTGTAGGAATCTGTAGGTCTTTCAGTGCAAAGTTGACCATAGCGTTGCACTGGAGGACCTAGAGAGATTCCTAGAGAGAACATTTTAATCAAATCTGTGAACAATCAAATCCGCAAATATGGAGGGATGACTGTATAATGTTTTACAGTTAGTTGTGGGTGCACTCCTCACTAACAAGATGAGGAATATTTTGAGGTTCATGTGCTGTCTGTCCACTGTTATTCCTATTCTGCTCTGACGCATCAGACAATTATGAGGTAGGTGGGGAAAGAGTGTGTTTTGTACCACCATCCAATAGTAATCAGATTTTTAAACGTTACTGTCCTAGTTACTTTAGAGAAACAGGATAGAGGCTGCATCTGCACTGCAGAAATAATGCCGTTTGGCAATGCTTTAACTGCCATAGTTCAATGCTATGGAATTCTGGGATTTGTAGTTTGTCGGGGAACCAGAGCTGTCAGACAGAGAAAGTTTCTTCAGTTGCTAAAGATGAAACTGAGCTGTATACAAGGAGGTAGTTTAGAACGCTCTGTTTCCAGCATTCTGGAGTGGGTGAAGCTATTAGTATCGAAGTAGAGGCCATACGGTCTTAGGTCTCTAAATCCAGAAATTCTCTGTTTTTTCCAAAACGTCTGAAGGAGAAAGAATCTCTCTAACAACCAAGGATAAATCAGAGAGGCTGTGATGTTGTGCAGTGCTGTGATTATTCATTTCACCTCTGAACATCACAGCTTCTCTATTTTCACAACTGAACCAAAGTATAGGAATCATTAACTATTTCAATGTCTTCATCACCCATTTTAAAGTTAGGTTAATCATCTGTGGTCATTATTTTTGTTTTCTTAATATTCAACTGTTTTTGCCCTTTCTTATTTAACATTCAACAACTCGTGTTGGTGGTGCCTTTAATATAGACTGAGAACCAGCCTCAGTTCACAGCAAATTATTCTGCAATAATAGTTTCTTCAGTAGTCTCCCAAGTATGTTTTGTTAGTCTGTGTGATTGTGTGTGTGCTTATACATATGCAGAAACAATTGAATTATTTTCCTGGAAAGTACTTAAGAGTTTGCAAGCTACTCAAGAAATACTTGCATAGAAGTGAAGAATATGGAAGGGACTGGAATAGCATGTTTGTAGCTGTTGCTGAGAGAATAATTCAGACTCTATAATCGTATAAATAAAGGTATCTTCTAATAATTGGGGTAACTAGCCTCTTACAGGAGCTGTTAAATGCACATTTTTATCTCAAGGAAAAACAGCTGCTGATGAAGCTGGAGCATATTGAGAAATTACTCTTTTCAGGTGGGCTTCCCTTTCCTTTTCTTCCAGGCATGAAATGCCTTCTAGGATTTTCCAGTCCAAGACTTTACACACAAATTTCTCCCTTGTTCCTCTTAAAAGACACTGATCTAATCTGATGAGAGATAAATGCAATGCTAAGGGGAAATGTTTTAGTCTTTAGCAATCAAGCTTAATGTCTTAGCAAGGAATTTTCGGCAAGAATAGAAGACATAGAGCAGGAATGTTTACAAATGGGATAAAGATTGTCCACAGTGTCATGTTAGCTCCAAATTTCAGAGTGCTCCTTGAAAGTGCTTTGTTCCAGTCCTAGATTTGTACAACATGTTGGGCCAGAGCTTTGCTATACTGACAGCAACCCCCATTAAAATAATGGGACTTTAGTTCCAATTGAACTACTATAGTCCACACTGACAGAATCAATTATAGTCTTAACACACATATGTCAACAGATATGGAAAACAAAACAGTGGCCAACAGATTAGAAATTATCTGTATATATATCCCCATCCACACAAAAAAGACACAAAAGACTACAGCAACTATAGGATCATAACACTAATCTCACATGCAAGCAAAATCATTCTCAAAATTCTGCAACATAGACTTCAACCATACATGGAAAGAGAAATCATAGAGGTGCAGGCAGAATTCAGAAAAGGAAGAGGCACTAGGGAGGACCACAGGGCAAACCTATGATGGCTAATGGAGTGCACCAAGGAATTCCAAAAGAAAATCAGCATGTGTTTTATTGACTACAGCGAAGCCTTTGAGTGCTGTGGATCACCCTTAAAGACACAGGAGCACCAACACATCTAATAATACTTATGAGGAATCTGTACTCAGGACAAGAGGCTACTATCAGAACAGAACACGGAGAAACAGAATGGTTCCCAGTTGGCAAAGGGGTCAGGCGAGGGTGCTTCCTTTCACCCAATCTGTTCAACTTATATGCAGAAAATATTATATGAAAAGCAAGCTTGGAAAAAGAAATAGGAGGTGTGAAAATAGGAGCAAGGGATATCAACAATCTAAGATATGCAGATGACACCATATTACTAGCAGAAAACATCACAGACCTAGAGCAACTACTGAAGAATGTCAAGAAAGAAAGTGCAATGACAGGCCTACTGCTGAACGTAAAGAAAACAAAAATAATGACCACAGAGGATATTCATAAATTCAACCTGGACAACGAGGAAATGGAAATAGTAAACGTGTTCCCATATCTTGGATCAAATATTAATCAGAACAGAGACTGCAGTCAAGAAATTAGAAGACTTTCAATGAGGAGGACAGCTATGAAATAACTAGAAAAGGTCATAAAGAACAAAGAGCAAACTGAGCACAAAAGTCAGAATTGTACAATCAGTTGTGTTCCCCATTACCATGTATGGATGCATGAGCTGGGGAATTAAGAAAACGTATAAAAAGAAAATAAATTAATTCAAGATGTGGTGCTGTAGAGCAGTGCTGAGAATACCGTGGACAGCGCTCCCCCCCCCCCCCAAAAGGGGGTCCTAGAACAGATTAGGCCTGATATCTCCTTGGAAGCCAAGATTATTTAACAAAATATGAGGCTGTCATACTTCAGCCACATCATGAGAAAACATGACTCATTAGAAAAGACCATAATGCTAGCAAAGGGGGAAGGAAGGACAAAGAGAGGAAGACCACACACTAGATGGATGGACTTCATTAAGGAGGTCATGGGTATGAATCTACAAAAATTAAGGAAAATAGTGGAGGATAGGGAGTCTTGGAAATGTCTCATTCACAGGGTTGCCCTGAATCAAGATCAACTCGAGGGTGGGTAACAAATGTTAATTGAAGCTACTGTCAGTCTCATTAGTTTGGGCAAGTCTACTCTAAGCATGCCTATGACTGGATCCAACCCAATTTATCATTGTCCCTGTGAATACAGTAAGGAACCAAGGTGTGAAGCTTCATCCCCCAGCAATTGGTAGTCTGTATTTATATGGATTGCCTAGATCTGTTATAAAAAGTGAAACGTGGGCTTCTGTGCTTTCCCTCATCAATAGAGCAGTTTCTTCTACTTGTTGTGTTACATAATGCAGGGATGGGAGTTGTACAGCCCTCCAGATTTTTTTAAACTGCAATTCCTAGTATTCCTAAACAAAGTTTGGAGGGCTGAATGATTCCCACACTGATGTAGTAGCACCCACCCTTGTTTCTCCATATGTTGTTAGGCTACAACTCCAAGCATCCCCAAATAAAATGACAAATCATAGAAATGGTCAAGGATGATGGGATAAATAGTATTAGGTACCAGTTTCAAACATCCAGCTCCTAGAACTAGAAAATACGTCTCCCAAATCTAGGACTATCACACTAGGCTTGTAAGATGCTACAATCATGTAAGTCCAGGAACAGCAAACATGACAGGTTGGAGACAGTCATTGTTGCTTAGCTCTTCCAAATCACCATAGTGCATCTTCTGTCTTGGCCTCTGGCTTCCCCATGACAGCCTCCATAGCTCTGCCTCCCTGCTATGTGCCCTTCCTAGCATGCCTTTCAGTCTGTATCTATTTTTATTTATTTTTATTTTTAGCACAATTGCATGATCATGGCAACCCATTAAGTAAAACAGAAAGAAAGAAAAGGAATTGAAAAAGTGAAAGAAAAACAGCCCACTTGGGAATAGCAAGGGGGAGAGGAGCATAATCCTCTCCTTTCAAGCCCTACATGGTTTGGGTCCAGGTTACCTACAGGATCACTTCCTTCCATATATAATATGCACCATACTCTCAGATTCTCTGGCAGACATTTACCCCAGTCTGCCAGGATTAGGTTGGCAACAGTCAGCCAGAGAACTTTTTCTTCAGCCGCCCCTAGACTGTGGAATGACCTGCTAGAAGAAATTTGACAGCTGAATACGCTGTCCAAATTTTAAACATCACTGAAGTCCAGTCACTTCCAGCCAGGCTTATCCAGATAATTTTAAATTATGAATTCAGATGTTGAATTTTAAAGGTAGAGATTGCTTTAAAATGTGTACATTTTATTTGTTCTCTTTAAACTGTTGCATGTTTTAAATAACGTGTTTAATTGATGTTGATTTATTGCTGTTCCCTGCCTCAAGCCATGAGGAGAGGAAGATGTGAAATAAATTGTTGTTGTTGTTGTTCATGTCCACTAACACCACATGACTGCCTGAATATCAGAACTCCTTTGAGAAGAGCTGATTGCATGTGGGCAAGCAGTGTGATTGGGAAACATTGACAGGTTCTGCCCATCAATAAAAAGGAGTACTCCAAGAGAGGATGGACTACAGACTTTTATTACAAACACAGCATAATATGATAAAGTATGGCCACAGATACAGTGGCTTAGTGGTTAAGATGCCAGTTGCGATGATCGGAAGATCAGAAGGTTGGCAATTTGAGGCCCAAATGCTGCATGATGGGGTGAGACCCCGTCACTAGTCCCAGCTTCTACCAGCCTACTAGTTTGAAAGCATGCAAATGCAAGTAGATAAATAGGTACATTTAAGTGGGAAGGTAATAGCATTTGGTGCAGTAATGCTGGCCACATGACCACCAGAGCAGTCCTTGGACTATGCTGGCTTTTTGGTTTAGGAACTGAGATGAGCACCGCCCCCTACAGTCAACTAAACATTAATGCCAAGAGACTACCTTTACCTTTATGGCCACAGATACTACTATCCTGCTCTACTTCCAGTTTTCAATCCATGAATGATTACGTCCCTAGATTGTGTTAATGACCACTCCCAGCCCCACCGTTGTATTCCTAATAATTGCAAGAAATATAAATTGCTCTGCACTTTACATGGGTCTTGAAATTATTTGTTTTTTTATCTTCCCTGTAAATGTGTGATTATACTTGTAGCAATTAAATATGTAGGCCCCTCTGGGAAGTGCTACAGTAATTATTTCGCTGATGATTCAGATAATATTTTCTTAAGCGCTGGTTGTTGATAAATTGCTCTTTTTAACCTGACATTCACAGTTCCTCCATTTAAGTAAATAATTGAAATATCTGCTAGATTACTTAGCAGTTGTGCTTATTTCTTTTACAAGGGAATATAGCAGGAATGTAAAATCAGGCAGGAATTTCTTACTGCCAGGATTCCTCTTCATTGGCTATGCTGGTTAGGGCTTAAGGGAATTTAATTGGAGCACCATTCGAAACGCCACAAGTTCCCCATTCTTGCTATGGGTTCTATAGTGTAGCATAAGCATTGATTTCACAGTAGCCTTTTCTAGACTGATCACAGTGGCCCTTGGGTTGGTCACAGTTACCTCTTCTAGACTGTTGTCTATTTTTAAAAGTGACGCTTCCAAACTATGCAACAGTGATGTTACTTGGATGATCTCTTACATGAATATAAGAACCATTTCTAACCAGCTCCCATTAACCTTCACACACCAAAGGCCATGTTTCCCTTGCCTAGATACCCTAAAGGCATCCAATCCTTTTTGATATTGGAAGCTAAGCTGGGGCGTCCATGGTTATTACTTGGACAATTTTTCTCCTCTTCCCCCACACTCTTAACCTGTATATTGTTCACTTTCCATCTGTACTCTTTTTTTTTTTTTCAGAGTCATCATTGATCATCTTTTAGCATTCTTGGTGAACAAGAGAGATCCCTGCAGACTTGAAGTGGGTGAATGCTGTCCCCATCTTTGCAAAAGGGGGGAAAGAGCATCCCAGCAACTACTGACCAGCCACCTTGACAATGATACCAGGAAAGGTTCTAGAACAGTTTGTGTGCACTTACAAAGGAATGCTGCAACTACTAAGAGTTAACATGGGTTTTTCAAAAATAAGGCATGCAAAACTAATCTTATCTGATTTTTGAAAGAATAAAAATTTAGTAGATCAGAGGTGTACTGTAAATGCAGTCCAGCTTGATTTCAGTAAGGCTTTTGACAAGGTCCCCCATGATATTTTCACAGACCAGTTGGTAAATTTGGACTGGACAGTGCCGCTGTTGGGTGGACAGACTGAAATGGGCTGCCAGAGTGAACCGAAAGGGGTTGTCTTCATTCTGGAGAGCAGCGACTACTAGGGTGCTGTAGTTTTCTGGTCTAGGCCTCCTGTTATTAAATTAATGACTTCAATGATGGAATAGAGGGCATGTTTATCAAATTTAGAAATGACCCAAAATTAGAGGGATATTAAAACCAACTGCAACAGATAAGAGAACTAGGCTAAAACTGGCAAAATTAATGTTAACAGAAATAAATGTAAGGTATTGCATTAAGGCAGGAAAAATGAAATGCACAAATAACAGGATGAGTGACACCTGAGTTGATAACAGTACATGCAGAAAAAAAATGTAGAGGTCTTAGTAGACCACAAGCTAAATCAACAGTGTGATCCAGTAGCCAAAAAACCCAAATGCAATTGTAGGCTGCAACAACAGGAATATAGTGTCCGGACTCAGGGAGGTAATATTACCACTTTAATCTGCTATGGTCAGACCTCCAGTTCTGGGCATCACAGTTTAAGAAGAGTATTGATAAGCTGGAATGTGCCCAGAGGAAGCCAACTAAATGGTAATCAGTCTGGAAACTAAGCCCTCTCTGAAATAACTTGGGAAGCTGGGTATGTTTAGCTTGGAAAAAAGAGGGCTGAGAGGGGATACGATAGCCATCCTTAAATATCTAAATGGGTGCCATGTAGAAGATGGAATGAGATTGTTTTCTGCTGCTCCAGAGACTAGAACACAAATCAATGGGCTAAACTAACAAAAATGAGATTCCACTTAAACAATAGGAAATAATTTATTGACTGTAAGAACTGTTTGATAGTGGAATAAACTGCCTTGGAGGGTAGTGGACTCTCCTTATTTGGGGGTCTTTAAATAGTGGTTGGATAGGCATCTCTCAGGAGGTTCATGGAGAGAAAAGTCTGCAGTCTTTCCTCCTCTCCGCTGTCAAATGGTTCTCAATCCAACTTGTTTGGGGAGATCCTGAAACCTCTTGAGAGGCTTTGTGGGAGTAACAGTCAGCTTTGCGGTGGTGGGGGAGGAATTCCTTCATAAATTTCCTTTCAGTTAGCTCTTATCCAAGGCAATATAGGGAAATATAACCTCGAGATTTATAAGGGTTAGTATAATTAACATGTTTTTTAAAAAGAAAATCTTTCCCAAACCTTGAATGATGTATCCACAATAGAGTTATTCTTAAATAATAATAAAGGTGGAGTTATGTGACAGATGTGTATTGAAAGTGCAAGTCATGAAGCTAATGGTGGATAAGGGATATGGGAATGTATTGAACTATAAATCCAAAATCCATATTAGGACAATATCCTTATGAAGCCAACTGAAGGCCACAAAATCACGTGCTAGCTTTCCTTCCAAACTCTTAATCATGTACATACAAACAGCCCCTAATTTCCTCTCTTCCTGTCCTTTCACTTTATTTAACACATCTTGTCTGATGAAAAGGTCTAGAGAACTTGAAAATTTGCACACTGTTTTGTGACCTTGCATTAACTTCATAAAGGTATTGCCCTAACAATGAATCTGGATTTTTTTTCTTATGGCCAAGGTGGATACTTTTAAGGTTTGTATTAAAGCAGGATGGGCAACTTCCTGAAGTCCCAAACATTTTTGGCTAACAGCACAGTCTGAGGACAACGCACTCAGATGCAGCCAAAACAATAACGTAGCAGAGCCCAGAAACAAAACCACCCATCTATTGGTATCGGCAATGTACTGACCACTTTTCACACTTAAAGAAGAACTCACAGACACAGTTGATTCATCCAAAGTCCTGGAGGCTTTATTTTCAGTTGCAATATAACACAAAATATATACACACTCTGATGGTTACAGGCATATTGCTCCAACAAACATGACATTATACAGTGGGCCCTTGGTATCCACTGCGGTTTGGTTTCAGACTTCCCACCCCCATAAATATCAAATTCCATGGTTGCTCAAGTCCTATTAAATAAAATGGCATAGTAAAATGGTGTTCCTTCTATAAAATGGCAAAATCAAGATTTGCTTTTTGAAATTTATATATTTTTAAATATTTTAAAGCCTGGGTGGCGCAGTGGTTAAATGCCTGTACTGCAGCCACTCACTCAAAACCATAAGGTGGCGAGTTCAAGACCGGCAAAGGGCTGAAGCTCGACTCAGGCTTGCATCCTTCCGAGGTCACTAAAATGAGTACCCAGATTGTTGGGGGGCAAATAGCTTACAGTTGTAAACCGCTTAGACACTCCTTAAGGGTATGAAGTGGTATATAAATGAAGCTGTTTGTTTGTTTTTTGTTTGGGTGATTGAATTCATGGATAAAGAATCTGTGGCTATGGAGGGCCAACTGTATAAAACCGTATACCTTCTTGGATGTACAACTGGCCATTTTAGTCCATTTCCCACACACAAACCCAACCAGGGATATGTGTCTTTCTTCTAAACCAGAAACGAATGGATGAGTTTCCACTTAAAAAGAAAATGGTCCCATAGGCCTAAAACAGATTGGGAGAAATAGGGTAAATATGACCAATTGAACCCCATGGATTGTACAATTGTATCTACCCCCTCTTCCCAAATTATGTCTGTTGCAGGTCATATGGGTAGAGGGGGAAGGAGGCACAGTGGTATTCCTGGAAATCACTTGTAGCTCATGGGCTATAGTTTGCCCACTCCTGTGTTAAAAGTGCAGGATTAACTGCTAAAAGAATGAGGAAGGAACAGCTAGCGTTACAAAATGTGAGAGATGTGCAGGCAAATTAGAGGAAATTAATACGGGATGCAATCCAGGTGCCACAGATGTTCATAGCAAACATTTGGCTTTAAGAGATCAGGTTAAAGATGTGAGATGTTGTGAATAATGGCACTTACTTGATCTGGATGTTAAAAAGAAAGAAATGTTACCAGTATGTCAAACAGCATGCTCTCATTTAGAATTTCACTTTTTTTTCTACCAGTATTGAACTTCACATCATTTTGACGTGAGAACATTTTTTGCTTTACTCTTTAAATTCACGTAACCGAAATAAAACAGGCCAGGCTACTCGGTTTAGAGATATGCAAAAGGGACTCCTCTTGGAAAATTGTAAGGGAGGGACTGCATAGGATAAGCCTTCAGAGGGAAGGCTTCATAGCAGTATACAAAACAGTTAATCACAGATCCATGCAAAACTGTTGCTAAATATCTTCTTTACACAATTCCAGCTGACAAAACAAATGATTGATCATAATGTTGCACAGCTTCATAATAAAGCTAAATCATGTGAATTTAAGGAGCTTACTGACTCCAGGGTGACTGCATTATTTCTTAGATGACTGATGGCCAAAAATCAAGTTGACATTGCAACGATCATTGAATATCTGGAAGACTGGTGAAACACATATTTAGCAACTAAAGGAACTGCAGTACAGCAATGTAGAGTCACATTCCCATTTGTGCATTGTGATGTCATAATATTTGGCTACTATCATAATATATCACAAATAGTGTGTTGGTTTTCTTTAAAGGAAGAGCCAAGAATTATATTGTAAGATAGGTAGCAACGCCATTACCAGTAATAACATAATTTCTCTTGGGATCCAGGTTATGTTCTTTGGGAAGTCACAGTCCCCTTTCTTAGGCAGAGTACACTGAATGTCTCAAGAAGTTCACATGGAAAGAGAGTCAGGTCCTGAGCTATTTAGAGTTTTAAAAGCAGTAATTAGCATCTTCAATTATACTAGGATGTGAACATGCAGATATTGCAGCTGATACAATAAAGGGGCACCATGAACCTAGCAGAGCCAGGGTGGTATAGTATTTTGAATGTTGGGTTAGGACTCTAGAGACTGGGATTCCCAGCTTCATCAGGGAAACACATTCTCTCACCCTCAGAGGAAAACAGAAACACACACACACACACCCCCACACACAAATCATGCCAAGAAAACTCCATGATATTAAAGTTTACCTGACAAAAAGAACCTATTAGGCCAGATATAATGTTAATAGTTTTATGACTTTGGACACAACAGTTATTGTTGATTGTCTTCAAGTGATTTCCACCTTATGGTGATCCTCAGGTGAACCTATCATGGAGTTTTCTTGGCATGATTTGTGTGTGGGGTGTGTGTGTTTCTGTTTACATTCATACGCAATAACATGAAACCCCATGATTGCGTTCGGATTGCCATTGCATTATACCCCCAAATTCCGTCATATGATAAACGCCATAGCCCCATTATTATTATTATTATTATTATTATTATTATTATTATTAGTGAATTGATAATATTCTGCAAAAGACCCATGGAAGTTATCAATTTCTTTTAGTTCTCTCTGAAGTGATAAAACAGAAAATAAAATGCAAAGTCTACAGTGGGGCAACAATACCTTTATTCAGATTCATTAAATAATATATTGTTCAGGTTTGCAGGCTCTCCGGAGACATTCGTCAAACTTGATGGGAAAGAAAGAAGCAAACAGATGAAAAAGAAAGAACAAGCCTAAAATTAACCTAAACAGCTGATGGGAAACATTTGATCATCCTGATGTTTTGGACCTCACCTCCCAGAAGCTCCAACCAGCATGGCCAACTGCGAGGGATTATGGGAGCTGTAGTTTAAAACATCCAAAGGGATAATGGTTCCCTTCTCCACACAATCACACACACTGGGCTAGATTTCTACCTAGTCTCATTTTCAGGCTGAAGATTGCTGACAGAATGCATTAATAACTGCTAGGTGCTGCAGGTATGAGGACACTAGTAGGATCCTGGGATAAAGAATCAACCCTTGAGCGCAATTTTGAAAACAACATTTTATGGCAAATACTGAGAATTTTGTACTGGAGCAAAATAATGATAGTAGCTCCTTGCATTTGCTGATACTTGCACATTGGCAAGCCAGACTGACAAAGCAAATCCAAGTTAACTGCTGGACATTCTGTTTTCTAAAGCCAGGAAGCATATGCACACGCCATAGTTGAAAACTGGTTTTACACCACTGTGTAAAGTCCATGTCCTTTCTGGAATCTATCAGAGTTTCTGTAAATGGATTTATGATTGGAGGGCCAGTCAATTAATTACTTGGCTTTTAACCCAGCAACCGATGAAACAGCCATTTAAAACAAATAGTGCAGTATCTCTACCCAAATGATTTTGAGGATATTTGATGAAGGCAGCAGTTGCTCTTGACTAATGATCAAAGACAAATCATTAATTGCTTGGCAAATCACCTCCAATGGCATTATCCCCTTCAAGAGATTCACGCTCCTAATTTAAATCCAGTGACATTTTCTTGGGAAATGTGGGAGCATGGGAACCATTTCAGATGTGATCAAATCTCCCTAATCTTCACGTTAATAATAATGTTAATAAAAACTTTTAACTATAGCAAAATAAATTCCTTGAATTCATTGGCCCCTCTGGTAACGTATGCAATACCATTCCTAAAGGCAGTAATATCTAAGTATCTAAATACTGTAATGTGTTTCACTTGAATTGTCTCATCGTTCTGTATCTTAATTCTCGACGCTGCTCTGCCGAATGTTCATTTGAGAAGTGTCAGGAGGTTCGAGACTAATTCCGCTGCACTTAGGCCTTATTGAAAACTGCAGAACAAATTAGGTCATGACTGAAATTCCATTGATTTTTTGGTAAGAAGTAATTGCAAGTACCTTAGTCTGGTTTCAGCCCATTTGTGTTTGACGCACCTGATGATTCCTTGATGCCAGCCAATTCACCATTAAATTGACCCATTTGATTATTGGCATGTATATATAAACTTTTCTTTGATTTGAATCCAGTTGTTATTTCTGACTAGAGTGGATGAATGTAGGAGAACCTGGTCCCGTGACTTATGCAAGTTCCACTGATGCCATGGATCTGCACAATTGGTCAATGGATCTCAATGGATGGGTGTGTCTTTTTAATCATACGGATCCCATTATTCATTTGTATGTATTAGATAAATAGGATACACGATACATTCTTTTTAGAATTTGGAATTTCTAAGGTTTTCAAGAGCAGTGTGGTATAGTGGTCTGGGTGTTGGACTAAGACTCTGGAGAACAGGGTTCAGTTCCTGGATGACCATGAAACCCACGGGTGACCTTGGGCAAGTCACATGCTCTCAGCCTCGAAGGAATAAATCTTGCCAAGAAAATCCCGTGATCACTTTGCCTTAGGGTCACCATAAGTCGGAAATGACTTGAAGGCACATAACGACAACAGATTTTCACAAGACCAAGCCTATTTTTGCAACATTTTAACATATAAATGAAGTAATGATCATCAGCCAAATCGGAAAAATCTTTGCACATGTTTGAAAGCTGACAGTAACCTTAAGGTTCTTGCCAGTGGAAACCACAAAAGCTAGCTTACCTATGAGAGATGTTCTGTAGTAACTCTTTAGTAAACCCCACTGTGTTAATAATGGCTGTTTCTGATCCTTCTGGGATCATACACAGGGGTGGGATCTTAGTTATACTTAAGTCTCATCCATACTGCAGAAATAAAGCAGCTGGATACCTCTTTTAAGGCCATGACTCAATACTATGGAATTCTGGGATGTTTAGTTTTACAAGGTCTTTAGCCTTCTCTACCACAGAGTGCTGGTGCCTCACAAAACTACATATCCCAGAATTCCATAGCAACGAGGTGGCAAACTGATTTATTTATGTAGTGTGGATGACATTAGAGTCCATGTAGATCCATGTAACAAAGGATCTAAAGAATGAAGGAGCTAAAGAAAGGATCTAAAGAATGAGGGAAAGGAAAACAACACCAAAAAACTTAAAAACATTTCACCAGGCATAACTGCTTGCAAAGTCTTGCTTGCAACAGGAATTAAGTGTCTGACAACTAATTTTCCACCCATTCATTTCAATGGAGTTAGTCTAAATGTATCTAAACCTGGATACAAAACACAGACAATTCTTCTCAAGTCCTTTCTTGGAAGAGCAGTGTTGGCTTCCAAAAACATCTTTCCATGGAGTCACTTTGGAGTGTTTGTTTTCTCTTCTTTGAAGGTCGGTTGTGGAGGAGGTTTTGTGGATGATGATGATGATGATGATGATGATGGCATGGTGCTATTCTTATGGTGATGATGATGATGATGATGATCATCATCATCATCATCCACAAAACCTCCTCCACAGCCTCTGTTTGTCCCAAAGGACACCAATTAAAAGACATTCATTGGTCAGCCATGCATCAAAGTCTCCTCTGAGAAGGACTCCTTGGAGCTTGAGGAACAGACTTGGTTAGGCTTATTTTTGTTCAGGCAAACCCATTCTGGGAAGCATTGCCATCTAAAATAGCTCCATGGAAGAGGAAGGAAAAAGAACAAATTTTGATAGACTGTGGCACCCTACAGTCCCCAGATTTCCATAGCATTGAGCCATGGCAATCAAAGTGGTGCCAAACTGGATTGTTTCTATAGTGTGGATGCAGCCTGAGTTCCAGAGAAAGGTTTCTCTTTTGGCCTCCTCCAGGTCCAGCTTCCCCTGTTTCTGAATTCTCTTTAGGTCCAACTATGAACCACCTAGAAAGTGCATTTAGGTCCAAAAAACACACTGCAGAAGTCATCCAGTTTGAAACCACTTTAACTGCCCTGGCTCAATGCTAGGGAATACTGTGATATGTTGTTTTGTGAGGCATTGAGCCACCTCTGGAGCCCTTTTTGGAAAAGCATCTACACTGGAGAAACCACCCGGTTTGGAAGCGCTTTAACTTGTTGTTTGACTCACTTGCTATGGAATTCTGGGAGTTGGAGTTTGTTGTGGGGCCTTAAGGCCCCACAACAAACTCCAACTCCCAGAATTCCATAGCAAGTGAGTCAAACAACAAGTTAAAGCGCTTCCAAACCGGGTTATTTCTCCAGTGTCTTTTTTCTTTTTCTTTTTAAAACGTTATTATCTTGTTTTCCTTTTTCCTGATTTGTTTATTTCCCCCCCTCTCCTTCCTTAAATAATTCGGATGAAGATGCAAAATAGGAAAACAATAAAGTCGGGAAAGGATGCGGCTTTTCTCTCTCTCTCTCTCTCTCTATTTTCAGATTGGACAATCGATTAAAATCCGTGGCCCGCAATTGCGCATCCTTTTGAAAGGCTATTGAAACAGACGAAGGCCTCGGTGGCCTCGCTTCTCTCTGCATTAATTCCTCATTCATCCTCGTTACGGAGGGGATTTAAAATGAGATCGCAACGCCGTTGAAAAAGGCTCTCCGGCTTTAAACGAGGCCCATCGAGCAGCTGCAATAAATACAAATATATTTTTTTTTTATTTTGTTTCCTAAGCAGCCTCGTTTTTAAATCATTGTTTACGGCTTTGGAGTGTAGGTTTTAAGTGGCAATCTCGCTCTCTCCATGCAGAACCATTCTTCAATAAATAAGGAGGCGAGGGAGGCTTTGGCTTTTTGGCCGCAATTTGCATCCGCACTGGAGAAACAATCCGGTTTGACAGCGCCTGAACTGGCATGGCTCTGTGCTGTGGAATTCTGGGAACTGCGGTTCGTTGTGGCACCTAATTACGGTTCCCAGAATTCCATAGCACTGAGCCATGCCAGTTCAAAGGCTCTTAAACCAGAGGTGCCACAAAGAACTACAGTTCCCAGAATTCCATAGCACTGAGCCATGCCACTTCAAGTGCCTTTAAACCAGAGGCGCCCCAACGAACTACAGTTCCCAGAATTCCATAGCAATGAGCCATGCCACTTCAAGTGCTGCCAAACCAGAGGTGCCACAAAGAACTACAGTTCCCAGAATTCCACAGCATTGAGCCATGCCAGCGGATTCAACCAGAGATAAGGCTCTCCTTTCTAGATCTAGCCCTGGAGGTCGAGTTGTTCTGGTATTCCGAAAGGATTAAAAAAAAAATAATCTAAAATAAAGTGACTCCTTTCCCTTGCCCCCCAAAAAATGCTGAATAAAGGAACTGATATTAACAGGGATCGTTTGGAAGGGAATGGATTGAATGGATTGAAAAGAAATTTACTGGCAGAGGTCACTTCTCATTGACTTCAACAAAAGATTTGCCCCATTCATGTGTGCCCATGTGTGTGCCTTCAAGTCGTTTCTGACTTATGGTGACCCAATCATGGGGTTTTCTTGGCAAGATTTGATCAGAGGAGGTTTTGCCATTGCCATCCTCTGAGGCTGAGAGAGTGTGACTCACCCCAGGCCTTCATATCCGAGCGGGAACTCGAACCCTGGTCTCCAGAGTCGTAGTTGACCATAAACCCCAGCCAGCATGTCCATAGAGCATGGATGGAAAGGGCTGTGGCCCTATAACTGGAGGTCCTGTGGTCTAAATAGCCCCAAGGCCCCTGATCTCTTCTGATCTTTGAATCTAAGCAGGGCCAGCCCTGCTTAGTACTTGGATGGGAGACCGCCAAGGAACACCAGCTCCTGTAGGCTACATTTCCGAGGCACTTCTGATTCTTCCTATCTAAGAAAACCTTATGAAATTCATGATGTCTCCATACATGGAGAGGCAACTTGAAGGCACACACCAATTGGAGGTTGTCTATCTCTGGCTGATGTGAGGATAGTCCTCAGTTGAAAATAATCTTCTTTGGGATCTACATCTGTCTAGATCTAGAACAAGGGAAGGGACTTGTGTGGCCTGCTAGATGTTGAATTGCAGTTAAGTTTCACAACAACTGGGAAGAGGACATCTAGGTGGAGATCTGGACCCAATATTTAATAATAATAATAATAATAATAATAATAATAGTTGTATTCCGCCTTTCTGCCTGGGCAATCAAGGCGGCTTACATCAAATAAAATAGGTTGAAATAAAACATTATCTGGATTAAAAAAAAGAGAGATCAAACTATGTCAACCCCTTGGTCCCAGTAACATCTCCCTTGACTGTCAGTGGTGCTCTAAACTATTTTATTTTTGGGCCTTCAAGTCCTTTCTGACTTATGGCGACCCTAAGGCAAACCTATCACAGGGTTTTCTGGGCAAGTTTCTTCAGAGGAGGTTTGCTATTGCAGTCCTCTGGGTGTGACTTGAGATGAGTATTGGTGAAGGGTCCTGAAGGCTTTAGGACAGGATCCTTCCAGAACAATCCTAGGCCCATCTGCTTGGAAGTATTCTCATGGAGTTGAAGGAGTTTCTCCCAGAGAGGCATGAATATAGGACCTCAGCCTTAGGCCTCCATTCTTGGGGTCCTTATTTTCCAGCAAACATTTGAAAGGACTTCAGAGGAGGCCTCTTAGATCAGCTCAGTCCATTATTGGTCTATCTATTGGGTTAGTATTATTAACTGCCGCAGCAACATTTTGGCACAAGTCTTTGCTGTCTTCTACTACCAACTGGAGACACTGGGGACTGAATGTGAGATCTTCTGCATTCAAAGCATGGGCTCTACTCCTGGAGTAGGGTCCCTTCGATCATTTCCTCCTTCTTCTCCCATTAAGGATCTCATTGTTCAACCCAGGGATGCTACCTTCTACCAAGGACCTTGGCCTCCTTATTAGAGAGAAAACAATTCCATCCTGAAGCTCGTAGTTGCATCTCTAATTATTAGATATGCCCTAAGAGCCCCAGATCTTCTCTGATCTCGGAAGCTAAGCAGGGTCAGCCCTGGTTAGTACTTGGATGGGAGACCGCCCACGTATACCAGGTGCTGCAGGCTATATTTTAAAGGAAGAGACTAGCAAAACCCACCTGTGAGTGTTCATGGGGTCTCCATAAATTGAGAGGCAATTTGAAGACACACACACACACACACACAATGTGATGTAAATGGGAGTTATTGGCTCTGGGCCCCACAACAAACTCCCAACTCCCAGAATTCCATAGCCTTGAGTCAGGGCAGTGAAAGCGGTGCCAAACCGGGTTATTTCTCGTTTGCCTCTTTCCTGTCTCAGTCCATTGTAGTTATCTGGTTGTATCTAGACTCTGAACTTAATGGTGCCTTCAAGTCCTTTCTGATTTAAGGCCACTCTAAGATCTTCTTGGCAAGATTCCTTTGGAGGAGGTTTGTCATGGACTTCCTCTTAGGCTGAGAGAGTGTGACTTGCCCAAAATCACCCAGTGGGTCTCTGAGGCAAGGAGGCCAGACAAACCCTGGTTGCCCAACGTCGTAGTCCAAGAGTCCAACTTGGATGACTTATGCTGACTTTAAGGTCCAAACCCAGTTTGAGACCGCTTTAAGGCACACAACAACAACCTGTTCCGCAGTAGACAACCCCTGGAGCAAGGAACACCTGAATGAAAGCAGATCTTCCTCGGTTTCATCCAAAATGGTGAAAGGGGCTAACGCAAAATGGTGACCCAATAGGGATTTATATGGAAGAACTGAGATAGAAACAACCCCAAAGAGACAGATCCAAAAACACACTACAAAAACAATCCAATTTGGGACCGCTTTAACCACCTTGGCTCAACGCTAGGGTTTCCTGGGGACTGTAGTTTTGTGAGACATGTCAGAGAGCTCTGTTGCCACAATAAAGTACAGTTCCCAGGATTCCCTAGCACTGAGCCAGGGCAAATAAAGCAGTCTCAAGCTGGATTGAGTTCTGCAGTGTGTTTTGGACCCTTAGATGGCACGAATAATGTGGTACGCTTGCCATGCTAGGTTATGAAGATCCCTTTTGCCCAACTAAAGACTCTTGACCCAGAGTCCTGCTCCAAGGACACCTTTCTCCCTCAATTGCCAATAATAACAACAACAACAACAACAACAACAACAACAACGCATGCCCAGGTGTCCTCCTTGGCAGTGATACCAATGCTGTGACTGGCAAGATTGGGGGCATTTGGCCTGATATATGGAAGCTTCATGGTTGAGGTGGCACTACTGAGTGGTTAGAGTAATATACCCAGAAGGAAAGGAGGGCAGGGAGGTGTGGACTTTTATAGAAAATAAGGGGTGACCCCATTGCAAGAAGCCCGACACAAGCCGGACAAGTCATGGAGACATATGGGTCCTCTTTCTTTCTTTCTTTCTTTCTCTTTCTTTCTTTCTTTCTTTCTTTCTCTCTCTCTTTCTTTCTTTCTTTCTTTCTTTGATAAGTCATTTATTTTTCCAGGTGTGTTTGTGTGACACAGCTACTCATCGTGCAGAGAAAATGCATATCGGGAGTAATAGAGGAGGATAAACCTTCGAAAGAACTTTAAAAGTGAATCAGATGTTTAGAATGCGTATCCACATATATCAAGCCAAACAACGTTATATACTCCGCTTTAATACACCCGGATCAAGCCGGATCTTGGTTTACACTGGTTGGAGCAGGTGAAGTCGCTGGGATGGGTTAAGGCTAAACCTGGAGGTATTTCTTAGCCCGGTGGGAAATCGATTTGGGATGAGAGGAAATTTTTAAAACTACCTAATCCGTGTGGAGCCGGTGGGTTGACCAGGGTTCAAATCCTGGCTGGCTCATGTGAACCCACTAGTGACCTTGGCCAAGTCACACTTTCTCAACCTCAGAGGATGGCAATGGCAATGGCAAATCCCCTCTCAAGCAATCTTGCCAAGAAAACTTCGTGATAGACTCGCCTTTAGGGTTATCGCCGTAAATTGAAGGCACACAATAACAAACAACAACAACAACATCTGCAACAATCAACCACTGAAGCAAGAAATGCCTGGATGAAACTCGGTTTCGTCCCAAATAGCGAAAGGGGCTAGGGCAGAATGGTGATCCGGCAGAGAGAGAGATATGTGGAGGAACTGAGGCAGAAACAACCCCAAAAGAGACAAGTCCAAAACACACTGCAGAAACAATCCGCTTTAGCTGCCCTGGCTCAGTGCTGGGGAATTCTGGGAACTGAGACATTGTTCCTTCTCTGTCAAAGAGCTTTTTGACACCACAATAAATTACACTTCCCAGAATCCCCCTAGACCTGAGCCAAGGCATTTAAGGCCTCCTCAAACGAAATGATTTCTGCAGTGTGTTTTTGGACCACAGGTCCCTTGGAGGAGAGAAGGATGCGCTACTCACTGAGCAATTTAAAGACCTAGATACAAGGGGATCATGGCCTGCTAAGCCTTGCTTTCCTTCAGTCTCTCTCTCTCTCTGTGTGTCTGTCTTTCTCCTGAGCTCATCTCTCTTCCTTGGGTTGCTTAACATGAGCATTATTCCAAACATATGCAAGGCAATCCGTTCGGTCACACTTACAAGCACACGCTTTAATAAGGCAATCAATCACGGACTAACTGTTGGAGCCGGATTGGAGCTGGATTGGAAGTGGCACCTCGGGAGGAGCCTGAAAACAAGCCAGCCTTGGAGGGTGACAGGGAAAGGACGCTGCACCAGGCTGCATCCACACTGCAGAAATAACCCAGTTTGACACCGCTTTAACTAGGGTGGCTGCATGCTTTGGTGCCAAACCGGATTATTTCTACACCTACTCTCAGTTTGGGAGGATGTGTGAGATTATTAGAGGCTGGGGGAGGGGGGGAGTAACCTTTCCCTCTAAACTATAAATCCCAAGATCTTCTTTGTGAGATCAAATCCTGCCGCTTCCTGGGGCAGGGTTTACTCCAATGTTTATTGGATTCATTGATTCTGCTCGGGTTTGGCACCTATCCCTGTAGTTAAATTTCCCCCCAGCCCCCTTTTTCTTCAATCCTGTCTTTCCCCCTCCCTTTTTCCATCCTCTTTGGCATATTTTCTTCTGCAAGGCAATTATCAATACCATTCAGGGTGTTTATATGAGAGAGAGAGAGAAAGAAGGGGGGGGGGAGGAAGAAAAAAGAGAAAGGAGGGAAGGAGAAACCACCCTCTCCATTGGCAAAGGAAAATTTCATTAGGAAGCCCTGAGTAATTCCTCCTCGCAAGATGTATTGTTATATCTTCCACTTCAATTTGGAGGCAGAGTGGCTCAATTACCTAGAAAATACAGTCAATTAAAGGCTGCTGATTGGACCCGAGGAGGGATCATCGATCTTGTAACTTTCCAATATCGCTCCAGACACCTCATTTTCCCTCCCTATTAACTGGAAATACGCCTGGCATTACCACAAGCTCGCAGCCTATTTACCTGTCTCTCAGGCAATCTCTGCCCTCCAGGACCGAATCACTAAAGGATTGGGGGGGGGGGGGAGGAGGAGAAGGGGGGGAAATACCCCTCTCATCTCTATAAGCTCCTGGATCCGCCAAAAGAAAACCCATTTGAAAGACAATGGCTCCCCAGGGGAGCAACCCGAGAGAAAAACGGGTGGTGGGATGTGGAGGAGTTTTTTTGCTCCTTGCTTGGGGGCAAGGCTAGATCTCCCCACCTTGGAAGTGGCCAGCAATATTTTCTAAAAAGTGATCGGAGCAATGAGACTAAATAAACTTTATAAAATATTGTGGTCCCTTGCCTCCCTGTCGTTTCCGACTTATGTCGGGTTTTTCCTAGCAAGATTTGTTCAGAGGCAGTGGGCCTCTGAGGCTGAGAGAGTGTGACTCTCCTTGCCCTCAACACAGTTTTTTTTTAATTCATCTTCTTATTATTATTGTTGTGTGCCTTCGAGTCCTTTCCGACTTACAGGGTTTTCGTGGCAAGTTTTGTTCAGTTCATCCTTGATGCCAGAGCCATGCAAAAAGGAGACATGAAATAACTATTCTTCTGCTCCAGCTCTTTCTGAATCCTTCTCCGATGGATTTCTTCTCCATGATCCTAACCCTCCTTGGAAAGGGTGCCGTTCTTCAAACGATAAGCCCACATAGCTGAGGAAATGTGATGTGGGAAATAAAACTGTCATCAAGAAATCGGTAGGGGATTTTACCATAAGAGTGAGTCTAGAATATTCATTTTTAAAAAAACATATATCTACTGATAGCTCTTTGGGGACTGAATCCTGCACAGTATCCATTGGAGGCCAAAGATATGTTGTCCTGTGAACACATACACACTTAGGTTGTTTTAAAGAAAGGACCGAGTCCTAACCTAAATAGGACTTCTCTTTAGGCTGCTTGGTGGAAGGCTGTGTGTGGGATGGAGCTAGAGCTAAACGTGTCTGAAGAAAGAAAAAGACCAAAGTGTTATCTATCCTGGGCAAATGGGTCTAGAAAGGCAGCAAGGGGTAGTGGTTTGAGTGTTGAACCACGACTCTGGAGACCAAGGTTGAATCCCCACTCGGCCATGCAAACTCACTGGGGGAACCTTTGGTCACACTGTCTCAGCCTCAGAGGAAGGCAAGGGCAAAAAAAAAAAATTGCCAAGAAAACCCCGACCCAAGCTTAGAAACTTGAAGGCACACAACTACAACAAATGGGTCTTCTTCTGGTTTTCGGAGGACTTGTATCCTTCCACCGCTTTTAGGCATCAGTTCCCACCAACCCCAGCCCACGGTCAGGAATGATGGGAAGTGCAATCCAACAAGATCTGGGAAGCCACAAATTGCTCCCACTTGCCTTACGCCAGCCTCAGTTGTCACAGTGAGTTATATGCCCAGACTTTTGAAACATATCCTTTGGGATCAACATGGCAACCAATTACACTGTTTAGTCAGGAAGAAATTGCTTCTTTTTTCCTGTGTCCTTCCTTTAGATTTCCATAAGGCAAATGTTTAGGGTTATGCTGGCATTGTGGAACCCTTGACTCACCCTGAACCTGAATTTTATCACTCCAGCAGTACCTTTGATAGAAAGGGAGGACATCCTTCTTCGACCTGGTGGTCCCCCTCAATGCTCTTAAGCCCCAAGCCACACAGCAGCATTTACAATCATGTGCCCTGAATGACACCTAAGAGCATCTTTTCCCATTCGAGTGGTGTACCTTTCCTGCATCAGTGCTACAAAGGAGCACCGATGAGCATCTTTGCTTTGTTGTTGATGTGTGCCTTCAAGTCCTTTCAAATTGATGGAATTGCCGGGGGGTTTTCTTGGCAATTTTGTTCAGCCATTCTCATCCTCTGCGAGAGTGTGACTCGCACAAGGTCACCCAGTGGGTTTAGCCGGGATTTGAACCCTGGTCTTCAGAGTCCTAATCCAACATTCAAACCACAAGACGCCATACTGGTTCTCTGATATTGACTTCCAAAACAGCAAGACTGCAAGTCAATGCTCTTGAAGAAAAAAAAAAAAGATTTCTTTGGAAGCCAGAGGCGATTTGACAGAGGGTTGCCTTCAGTTGTGGTTATTGGCACACCCTTCATTCCTCCAAAAAGCCACAGTTAGCCACATCTCCTTTCCTTTCTGATCCCACCTTCTCACAAGGCACTAATTCAAAGCGGCGTTCTTCCCTAATAACAAAGGATTGTGCCACATCCCTAGCATAAAATGACTCCATCCCATTTTTTGGTGTTTTGTTTTAAACCGTGCCAGGCGATGGTCAATCTATCTCCTCTTGAAACCAAGACCTTAAGATTTACACCCCGATCCTGCACACGATTACTCAGAATTAAGGACTATTGGTTTCAAAGGGATTCCTCCCTAGGTAGGCATCCCTAGAAACGTTTTACTGTCCTTCCATTCTCTAATCACGATTTCTTTCTTTATTCGGTTGTAATCTATTCAGAATCCCAATTAATAATTATATTTCGATTAATAATTCTCTCTCTTTCTTTCTCTTTTTTTCTTTCCTTTAGTTTGATCGAAATCTGTTAAGGTTCCTGCTTGCTATGCTATTGTTTGCTTTAAAACTCCCAAGGACTGGATCCTCCTTAAATGCAAAGCAACGCACTGATCCACAATATTTTTTTTTCTCTTTCTTCAGAGATCAACTGGAGTAGAAAAGAGAACACACTTAACCTTTTGTCCCAATGATCTCAAGTACCTGACCTCCCGGGAAGTTCTCCAGAGAGGAGCCCCATTGAAATGAATGGGAGATATCCATTTCTATGCCTCTGACTGATCCAGATCCCTCGGGCCTTGTCCATTTCGACAATTCCCAAAAATCATGATCGGCTGGGTTTTCTCTAACCAGATTATCCGGAATCCAAACCGAGATTGCTGGAGTCCTCTTGCAACATTTTTATTGTTTGGAAGTAAGACTGATGTCAGTAAAACTTGCTCTCCCTGCAAATAACTTTGGATCCTCTCTGAAATCGGATTTAGAGCTGGATTAAAGGTGGAGATGACACCGGTTTTGACATTTGAAACAAATTGGACTCCATCTCTTCCTCTCTCTCTCTCTGCTATTACTACTACCTTTCCCTTTTTATTTTCCTTACAGTCGAACTGGACATAGGATACGGAAATATAGAAGCGCCAAGAAAGGATTTGGAACCATCGCCGCACACAATAACACAATAACTGCCACGCTTTGCTGAAAATGCATAAAGAAAAATATCAGAGCATTGTCTGCCTTCTAAACAACCGAAGAGAGAGAAGCAATTGCTAGTCCATCGGTGTGCGTTATCTTTCTTTTTTTCCCTTCTGATGACATTGTGGAAGACAGCACGCCGCTTGCAAAAACAGCAACAACAACAACAGGGACTGAAATCTATAAATGCAAATGCAAATGAAATGAAACCAGGAGCGCAGAAAAGACAAGGAGAAGGAGAAGTAAATGATCGCCTCGTGTAAAAAGGGGGGAAATGGTGATGAAATGCAGCATGTTTAAATAAAATAAAATAAAATAAAATGAAGAAGAACGGATGCTGCTGGTGGTGGTGGTGTTGGGGAAAGCGATGGGGGAAAGGGAAGGGGCATCAAGCGAGAGAGGAGCCTTCCTTGGCTTTAAATTGCAGCTCAGCAACTGGGCGAAGGAGGGAAGCGGGCGGCTCCCTGTCACTTAATCGCTTCCCTCGGCGGCTTGTTAGCGTTTGGCAGACGCACCGGCGCTCCGGGCTCAGAAGCCTCTTGCAGCTCACACAAGAGAGAGAGAGAGAGAGAGAGAGAGAGAAGGTGGACACACACACACACACACACAAATCCCAAGCCTTCCTTCTCCTTCCCACAACTGCTCATTTCACCGGTGGTCACAATCCAGGAAAAGACAATGGCAGGCCTTGAAAGGACCACTCGCTCGGACCCTCCTGGGCTTCCCTCTGCCAATGTCCTTCTCCCCATCCGGATCAACGCCCCTTCTCCCCTCAATGCCCTCAGCCCCTCTCAGAAAACCAGGTACAAGGATTAGCCTCCTTTCCTGTCCTGCCCTTTCCTTTCCTTTCCTTTCCTTTCCTCAGAGATAGGCTCTTTTTTTCCTTTCCTTCCCTTCCCTTCCCTTAAAGATAGGCTCCTTTCTTTTCCTTCCTTTTCCTTTCCTCAAAGATAGGCGCTTTTCTTTTCCTTTCCTTTCCTTAAAGATAAGCTCCTTTCCTTTCCTTTCCTCAAAGATAGGCGCTTTTCTTTTCCTTTTCTTAAAGATAGACTCCTTTCCTTTCCTTTCCTTAAAGATAGGCTCCTTTCCTTTCCTTTCCTTTCAAGATAGGCTCCTTTCCTTTCCTTTCAAGATAGGCTCCTTTCCTTTCCTTTCCTTTTCTTAAAGATAGGATCCTTTCCTTTCTTTTCCTTTCCTTACTCCAAAGATAGGCTCCTTTCCTTTCCTTTCCTCAAAGATAGGCTCCTTCCCTTCCTTTCTTTTTTTTAAAAAAGAGAAATCCTAGGAGATGGGATTTCCCATTGAATCCCGTTCTGGGAGAAAGGCGGGATACAAATCCTTGAAATAAAGAAATACAGTAGAATAAATAGAAGCTGGGGAAAGGGAAAGGCGAGGGAACCCACGCAAATCCGGACACAGTGCCAGTTGGAAAGGTTGTCTTCTATATTTTTAACAGCCAACCTCTTATTAATAGTAATTTTTTTAAACCCACCCGAAATCGAGGGATGACACATTGCAAAATCCTCCGAGGCCCTTCATATTTTGTTCCCCCCCCCTTTTTTTTATCTGTCAAAGCATAGATCTTTCGTCAGGCATACATTATTATTATTATCATTATCATCATCATCATCATCATTATTATTATTTTCCTTGAGGCTGACCATCTCTCCTTTTCAAGTATTCTCCTTTCAGTCACAGAGAAGGTCCGACAGAAGCCGCTGAGCCCTTGAGGCTGAAAACCAGTCCTCCGAAGGAGAAGAAAAAGTCTTAGCCGTTTAGGAGGGGGGAAATGGTGCAAAGAATCAATCTGTCTTCCTTTTTCCTTCCTTCCTTCCTTCCTTCCTTCCTTCCTTCCAGAATGGTCCTTAGGAAAGTCCTGGGCGGATTCAATTGTATTTTTTCCAGGGATCCGCGGCACAAGGAACCCTTCCATTGAAAAATCAAACAAAGCGACGGGTTCTTTCTTTCCTTCTTTCTTTCCAAGGCTGCATCTGCACTGGAGAAATAGTCCGATTTCGCACCGCTTTAACTTTTTTCTGGCTCAAGGCTATCGAATTCTGGGAGCTGGATTTTGTTGTGGGGTCCAGAACGGAACTCATCTCCTTTCCTCAAAGATTAGGCTCCTTTCCTTTCCAAAGATTGGGTTCCTTACCTTTCTAAAACGAAAAGGCTATGGAATTCTGGGAGTCGGAGTTTGTTGTGGGGTCCAGAGCGCAGCTTTTTTCTTTCCCTTCCCTTCCCTTCCCTTTCCTCAAAGATTAAGCTCCTTACCTTTCTAAAACGAAAAGGCTATGGAATTCTGGGAATTGGAGTTTGTTGTGCGGTCCAGAACGGAGTTCCTTTCCTAAAGAAGAAGAAGAAGAAGAAGAAGAAGAAGAAGAAGTTGTTTTATTTCTAGCCTGCCCTTGTCCTTTCCAAAGACTAGGCTCCTTACCTTTTCTGGCTCAAGGCTATGGAATTCTGGGAATTGGCGTTTGTTGTGGGGCCCAGAGCGGAGCTCCTTTCCTTTCCTTTCCTCAAAGATTAAGCTCCTTACCTTTCTAAAACGAAACAGCTCTGGGCCCACAACAAACCCCAACTCCCAGATTTCCCTAGCCTCGAGCCAGACAAGAGCTAAAGCGGTGCCAAAGCGGGGTTATTTCTCCAGTGCGGATGCAGCCGACGTTTCCTTTCCGTTTCAGCAAGAGGTCTCTCTTTGGGAGGCAGTCCCAGAAGGGCCGGAGGGAAACCTCGGGGGCTGGTTGGGGGGTGGGGAGGAGGAGGAGGAGGGCGAGAACCCTGAGATGAAGCCCTTCGTGGTTTTCCTTATCTGGTCAAAGGGACCTCTTCCCGCTGATCCGAAGCGGAGGAGCTCTTGCTGAGCACCGACGGCGTGAAGGTGAGGAAGGAGTCCGTCCGGGGGGCTGTCGGGGGGGCGGCGGCGGAGGGGCAGGGGAAGTCCGATCCGGAGGGCCGGGGGGCCAAGCCGTTGCTGGGAGCCCCGTGGCAAGCCAGGCAGGAGCAAGGGCTCCCCGCGGAACCTCCGTGGGCCGGGGCCGCGTAAAGCGAAGGGTGTCGGAAAGCGCAGAGGAGCTCGGGCCGCGGATACGGGTGCGAGAGGACGCGGAAGGTGTCCAGGGGCCGCAGCGGGGAGCTGAAGGGGGCGGCGGCGGCGGCCGAGGCGGCCCCCAGCCCCATCGGGGAGTAGTAAGGGAGAGGGAGGTGGGAAGGGAACGGGTAGGGCAGGTTGCCGGTGGCCGCCGCGTGGCTCATCATGTACGTGTAGAAGGCCGGGTCGGCCGGATGGGGCCAGGTCATGGCCAAGCGCTGCCTCTTGTCCTTCATCCGACGGTTCTGGAACCACACCTGCAAAGGGATGGCAACCATCATCATCATCATCATCATCATCATCATCATCATCCTGTGTCCGGTTCTGGGCACCACCGCTCAAAAAGGACGGTGGAGAAACTGGAGCGCAACTGGAAACCTTCTAAGGAAAGACTTAGGGAGCTGGGGATGTTTAGCCTGGAGAAAGGAAGGTTAAGAGGTGATATGATAGCCCTGTTCAAATATTTGAAGGGATGTCATATTGAGGAGGGAGCAAGCTTATTTTCTGCTGCTCCAGAGAACAGGACCCAGAACAATGGATGCAAACTCCAGGAAAAGAGATTCCACCTCAACATTAGGAGGAACTTCCTGACAGTAAGGGCTGTTCGACAGTGGAACACACTCCCTCGGAGGGTAGTGGAGTCTCCTTCCTTGGAGGTCTTTAAGCAGAGGCTGGATGGATATCTTTTGGGTATGCTTTGATTGGGAGTTTCTGCACGGCAGGGGGTTGGACTGGATGGCCCTTCTTGGGGTCTCTTCCAACTCTATGATTCAATTATTCTATGATTCTAATTTTAAAAAATATATATTTATATGCCGCCTCTCCCACAGGATCAGGCACCTTACAACATCAGGTTTTAAAAAATGTAAAATGTAACATAGGATTAAAATACATCCCATTCATTACCTTCCCCCACCCCCAACCATACTATAAAATATCATTAAACAATCCAAAGAAGTTTTTTTTAATTAAAAGATTTTTTAAAATTGCAATAAACAACCAAGCCAGTCAGAGACAAGGGGATGGGCAATCTGGGATCGTCTGTGTCAATGGAAGGCCGGGTGGGTTATTCAAGGAAAGCCTGTCAGAAGGGCAAAGAAGGCTTTAAAAATCCCCCACAGGGGAAAAAAATAAATACAATAAAAAAAACCATGTATTCTTACACTCCTGCTGTACTCAGGTCGGATGCCCCGACTTCCTCCTTTCCCAGGGCATAGCCTCCATTTCATCCTCCTTTCCAGGAGAAATGCCAAAAGGCCCTCCATTTTTTTTCAACAGGACTAAGAAGCATGGATTTACACGGATTTAGCACATGCTTCCTCCTTTCCCAGGACATGATCTCCATGTCAGCCTTCTGTCCGGGAGGAAGGCCAAAAGGACCTCCATTTCTGATCAGGATTTACATTTCTAGCCGGTGACCATACTTATTCCTTTTCCAGGGCATGGCCTCTATTTCAGCCTTCTGTCCAGCAGGAATTTCAAAATGTCCTCCATTTTTTTGAGCAGGACTAATAAGCATAACTTTTGCATTTCTAGCCATTATTTTAGCTCATGGTGACCATGCTTCCTCCTTTTCCAGGACATAGCCTCTATGTCTGCCACATGTCCAAGAGGAATGCCAAAGTGCCCTCCAATTTTTTTCTGGAAAAGGACTATAAAGCATGGATACACATTTTCTAGCCATTATTTTAGCTCATGGTGACCACGCTTCCTGCTTTTCCAGGACATGTCCTCTATTTCAGCCTTCTGTCCAGGATGAATTTCAAAATGTCCTCTGTATTGAGCAGGACTAAGGAGAATGGATTTATACTTCTATGAGTGTTTTAAGCTAGTTTTAGTCTAATGGCCTACTTTTTCCCCCCTTGAATGTCCTCCATTTTGTGGTGCCTTGTCCTCCTTTGCGGTGAGGACATCAGGTCACCCAGGCAAAGGAAGGCTGCTCTCCTAGGCTGGGCTTGTGTGAAAGGTGAGAGTCTTGGAGACATCATCAAGCGCCGCTTAGTTTTATCCCAACCCTTTTGTTAAAGATTAATTTTTTAAAAGAAAATTATAAATGCCCACACAGTATTATTTTTCCCAATCTTCTTGTTGTGTGCCTTCAAGTAGTTTCAGATGTATGGCGACCTTCAGGGAGACCTATCTGGGGCTGAGAGCCTGTGACTCAGCCAAGGTCACCCAGTGGGTTTCTATGGCCAGCAGTGAATTTAAACCTGATATTCAGAGTCCTAGCTCCAAGGCTCAAACCATTACACCATGCTGGATCTTTCAATCTGCTCCATTTTCATAATCTTAATTCAATTTGTTTGTTTTTTTCTATTTTGAGAGACAGGTAGGTCCCCTTCTTCTTCCTGCCTTATATATTTTAAAAATTAATAAAATAAACACTCTCTGTGTGAAAAAGAGAACCAGAGAGAGAGAAGGATGGGGTGCCCTCTGACCAGGATCAACTATATCCAGTAAGTATAAGCATGGGATATTAAGTTCACCAACAAAAAGGGACATTCACATTCAGTTTAGGGGAATAATCCCTGCCAAGATTTCTCCAGCTCAAGGCCTACAGAAATGGCCTTTGTCCAATTCCCAGTCATTGCACTGCAGTTTGGAAATAGTTTCTCTCTGTATCTGTGCTTTATGCTTCCACAATATCCTAAAAAGATCTGCTTCCTTGACTTCTTTCTTTAGTTCCTAGACCTCTGCTAGGAGTTCCAAGGCAAGTGAAAGACGGGAGTTGTAGTTCTTATCATCATCATCATCATCATCATCATCATCACCACCACCACTACATATTATTTTTATTAGGCTTTATTTATTTAGCACTGTAAATTTACACAGTGCTGTACACACACAAGGTCGTTTCTCTCTTCCATTCTCCATTTTCAGTCTATTCAACATGTTCTTCCTATGTTTGAAACAATTCTGTTATACTTGTTAGGTTGTCCTCCGAATCCCACTTAATTTTATGGAGGACGAAGCTCTTCGAGAAAGAACTAACTTGAATCCTTGCCAGGCTCCCTTACCCTTGTAATCAGATTGAAAATGGTCTGTAATGTCAATGTTGTCGAACCCTTACAAACTGTAGCACACAGGAGCAATGTGCAGTGAAATTCTATTGAGGGTTATATGAAAGAAAGTCTCACTAAGGAATTGGACTAGAACTCTGGGAGATGGGGTTCGAATCCTGCTCGGCCATGGAAACCCACTGGTTGACCTTGGGGCAAGTCACATTCTCTCAGCCTCAGAGGGAAGCAAAGACAAACCCACTCTGAACAAACCTCGCAATAAACAAACAAACAAACCTGTGACAGGTTCACCTTTGGGTCTCCATAAGTCGGAAAGGACTGGAAGGCACTCCTCAAACAAATCTCACTAACTTCAAAGTGTACACACAGTGCAGTGTTTGATCTGTGAAAGACAGCCTGACCCAAATGCCATTTAAATCATTAAATTGTTTTAGGTAATATAAATAATTTCAGATCATATCACCTGGCCTACATAAACTAGGTTGAGGTTCCTGTTTTTTTTAAGAGGGCTGTTGACCTAATAAAGATATTACTTTCCTATGGGCCTTGGATTTTGTTTTATGTTCTATGCCCCTACCTTCAAGCATGCCTCCTGTACCTAGAAGTAAGCTCCATTGATTTCAAGTAGATAAAACTGTAAGTAGCCACCACAATTCCCCAAAGATACTACATCCAGGGGTAGCCGTCTTGGCCATGTAGCAAAATACAATAACATCCAAAATCCACAAAAAGGTAGCACAATCTAGGTTGTGACATCTCCACTAGTTGTAACAAAAGCTTTTATAATTGTCTTCGTTTTGTTTTCACTGGCAGTGATTCCCAAATTCCTGGAATGAGGCCCATAGAGGTCAGTGGGATTTACTTCTGGATTGATATGGATCAGATTTCTCTATCAGGATTGCACCTCTCCCACAAGTACTAGCTAAGTACATTTAAGGCCTGGGTTAAGACACAGAACCAGTCTCTGTTTGGGGTCCCTAAAGTGGTTGGGGTACCCCCCCCCCACAGACACACACATTTTCCATGCCCTGAAAGGGTGAGAAAATGTTCCCCAGGTGCATCTACACTGTAGAAATAATACAATCGACACCCCTTTAACTGCCACGGCTCCATCCTACAGAATCCTGAGCTCTGTAGTTTTGTGAGGCACCAATCACTCTTTGGCAGAGAAGGCCTTATCAAACTACAAGTCTCGGGATCCCATAGGATGGAGCCACAGCACTTCCAAAGTGGTGCCAAACTGCATTATTTATACAGCTGCACCCTAAATTGTGGTATTAAAGCTCTAGTACAAAGGTTTGCGAGACAGCATCCCTCTTGTTGTTTCTGTGTGCTTCCAAGTCATTTCCGACTTAGGGCGACCCTAAGTCGGGGGGGGGGGGGCTTAATGGGATTTCCTTGGCAAGATTTGTTCAGAGAAGGTTTGCCATTGCCCTGAAGCTGAGAGCGTGTGACTTGCCCAGTCTTAATAAAAAACCTTCCCTGCTGGATGGCAGCACCGATGACCTGATAAAGAGATCCGAACATAGGGCCAATAGTAGAAATCCACAGCCCTCTGTGAAATTGTACTAATTGTCACTTTGAGAGCCCTTCTCTTGGGAGCATCATTGTCCTGATCCTATTCCTGTTATTCATCATCATCATCACCATCATCATCTTACCTTGATGGTGGTTTCCGGTAGGTTTAAGGCAGCCGCCAGTTCGCACCTCCGGGGCCTGGAGACGTAATTCTCCCGGTAGAACTCCTTCTCCAGCCGGGCGATCTGCTCCCGGGTGAAAGCCGTCCGGTAGCGGCGCATTTGATCGCTGGCGCTGCAGGCCAGGGAGCCTTGCGAGCCTCCTCCTCCTCCTCCTCCTCCTCCTCCTCCTCCTCCTCCTCCTCCTCCGCCCCCGCTGCCTTTTGGGGGGTCTCCTCCGGCGCTGGGGCTCCCTGCCGAGGTCTCTGAGCGTTGCCCTGCAAGGGGAAGCCAAGAGGAAGACATCCAGAGGGAGAAAGGCCAAGGCATCTCCCACCCCCCCTGCCCCACTCTTTCTGCCCCTGTGGGGGGAGGGGAAGGAGGAGGGGAGAGTGGGTGCCCCCAAGGACCCCCTTTTGGCCAGCAGTGGCTCCTGAGTTGGAGGGCTACTGGCCTGATCCACGAGCGCCTTGAGCCGCAGCTGGGCTTGGCACAGGTTGACAGGGCAAACCCTAAAGCCCACTGAGTTCAATGGGGATTGGAGGTCGCCCTGTTCCACAGGGTTTAAGGGTTGCTCAGGCCTAAGGCACGCTGAGTTCAATGGGGATTGGAGGTTGCCCTGTTCCTCAGGATTCAGGGTTTTTGTTTTGTGTGTGTGTGTGTTGTGTGCCTTCAATTCGTTTCCGACTTAGGGAGACCCTAACATGGCAAGCTAGGTTCAGAGGAGGTTCGCCATTGCTTTCCCCTGAGGAGGCTGAGAGAGTGTGACTGAGCCAAGGTCATCCTTGGCCCAGTCACACTCTCTCAGCCTCAGGGGAAGGCAACGGCAAACTTCCTAGGGGTTGCTCAGGCCCCAAACTGAGTTCAATGGGGAATTAGAGGATGCTCTGTTCAATGAGCTTTAGGGGTTGCTTGGACCTAAGGCCCACTGAGTTCAATGGGAATTAGAGGTTGCCCAGTTCAACAGGGCTCAGGCCCCTAATGGGACTGGCTCTTAGAGGAGCAGGTGTGGGGCTGGATCCCTGGCATCCCCTCCTAGACCTCATCACTTGGGGGTTCCCCCTATTAAGTCCAGTGGGGCACCTTCTGCTTTAAGAGCGGGCACACTGTGCATGGCAGCGGGTCCTTTCCGATTTAAGGTGACCTTCGGGGAAAACAATCGAGGTTTTGTCCACAGGAGCTTTGCCATTGCCTTCGTCTGAGGCTGAGAGAGTGTGACTTGCCCATGATCACCCAATTGGGCTTCCATGGCCGAAAAGGGATTCGAACCCTGGTCTCCAGAGTCTTAGTCCAACCCCTCAAATCACTCAGACCGATTCCATGTAAACAGGGTCGGATTTCCTTAGAATCAGACTTCCGTTTGCTTGCTCAGCCGTGGCTTGGAAGGATAAATCCTGGAAGGATGCCTTCATGCTAAGGTTGCAATAGGATGCTCTCCTTCCCGGGGATCAGCCTCATTGGCCACATCAGGACTTACTTTGGAATTAGGACTGGATTGCGCTGTCTCTCAGGTTCAACGTGGAAAGTAAATTCCCTCGATAGCAAAGGAAATAATTTTATATTATTTGCCATTGGACCTGTTTCCTATTTCCCCCCAGCACCTGCGGTCTAAAGACTCTGGGAGGGAGGAGGGAAATGGAAGGGGCCAGGCCTGCCTCCCTCCAGCCTCCTTCAATACTGGGAAAGTATTTAATAGCCTTACCCCCCCCCCCTTTTCACCCCACATCTTGGACTCCAGTTCTTAAAAGTTTCATGCTTTTAAGAGGTCGGCTTTCAGGTCCCACCGGATTCTTTGGCTGCAAGAGGCCTCCAAGGAAAAGTCCTCCTCCTTCCTTCTCCTTGTAATTTCTCCCATGCGCAGAAAAAGAGACTGGAGACCAGTGAGTCCTGCAAGACAGCGATCTTGGAAGCAGGATCTAGGCTCTCCAATGCAAGGTGAGTAGGATAAAGGTATGAAGGAGCATCATTAGGTGAGATAACCCTCCCCCCAGAAGGAAAAGGGAGGTCTACGCTTCCAGCCCTTAGGCCTGATATCTGAAAAATGGGGTGGGGTGTGGGGCGGGGTGTGTACAACTATTGTTCCAAAATGTTTCATCGGGTTCTGTCCCAAGTGACTGATCCTGGTTTGAATGGGCTGGGATTCTGGGAGCCCTGGGTTCGAATCCCCCGCTCAGCTGTAGAAATCTGTTGGGTGAGCTTGGGCAAGTCACACTCTCTCAGCCTCAGAGGAATGAAAAGCCCTTTGAAGCGATCTTGCCAAGAATTAAAACCCCTTTGCCTTAGGGTCGTAAACGACTTTGAAGACACTTAGCAACAGCAACAACAGACCATGAAGGTAGGGAAATGCCAGAGGCTGAGAAGATGCAGTCCCTCCGTCCTTTATTTTGGGGATGGGGAGAGCCTTCCTTCCTTTTACTTCCGTTCCTTCTCTTTTTTAACCTTCCTTCCTTTTCTTTTTTTCCTTCCTTCCTTCTTTTTTTTCCTTCCTTCCGTTCCTTCTCTCTTTTTCCTTCCTTCCTTCCTTCCTTCCTTCCTTCTCTCTTTTGCCTTCCTTCCTTCCTCCCTTCTCTTTTTTGTCTTCCTCCCTTCTCTTTTTTGCCTTCCTTCCTTCTCTCTTTTGCCTTCCTCCCTTCCTTCCTTCCTTCCTTCCTTCCCTTTTTTTGCCTTCCTTCCTTCTCTTTTTTACTTCCATTCCTGCTTTTTTAACTTTCATTCCTTCTCTTTTTTACCTTCCTCCCTTCTTCTTTTAGCCCTTCCTTCCTTCCTTCCGACAATCGAGGTCAAAGGAGGCTTCCTGGGGGTGATCAGGAGCTCTGGTCTTCCCCCCCAAGAAGTACGTTTAAAGCTGGGAGGGGGGGGAGTTGGGGGGGGAAGAGTGGGTCTGCCTGGGTGGGAGGGGATGAGGAAGGCCTTGGGCTTTCAGATGATGCCGCCTGGGCTCCTTGGGCCTTAGGCAATTGGGAGCCCTGGCGCCGCCGGGACAAGAGAGGTGACAAGGCAAGGGGGACCTCGGGCCAACGTGCCAAAGCCACACCTGGGCAGAGCCTCCAATGGGGCAGCCGTGGGGCTGCCTGCAGCAATTTGTGGGTCGGGAGAACGATGGAGGGGCTTGATCCCTTGCTCATCCATCTCAGCAGCTCTACCAGGATGGAGCAGCAGACCCCCTCTGCCCAGAGAGCTGGCTGCTGGAGACCTGGCCAAGGGGAAGGCGGGTTTCTTTTGATCTCGGCCAAATCTGGGGGAACTCCAGCTCTGGGGCGGAACTGGAGCGCTGGACCCGGGGACAGGAAGAGCTTCTGGGGGAACGGGTTCCAATAAAAGCTCCCCTCCCCACCCCTCACCCCCTTTCCCCTGCAGAGGTCAGGATGGCCCTCGCGTCGAGGAGGCGATTTCACGTCCCCCCCATTAACACCTCGTTAGACTTCAAAGCGGGAGATGTGTGCGGGTTGTGATGGCCGCTGTCTCTCTGGGGGCAATGAGGAAGAGAAGCCTCCTCCCAAGGATCGGCTCTGGGGCTCCGGGGGGAGGGCAATGCAGGAAGAGGGTGGCCTGGCAGAGCAAGAGGAAGGGGGGGGGGCACCGGAATAAAGACAGGCGGCGGTCCTCAAGGCGCTTGAGCTGGGTCGGAGGGGAAAGGGGGCCCTGGCCCTTAAGGGCTTTAGGGATCGAGCAAGGAGGGGGACAGAAGATCCCTTGCACTTCCTTGTGAGGCTTCTGCACGTACACCTTCCTGGACAGAGGAAAAAGTCCTCCTTCCTTTCTTCCTTCTCTTTTCTCCATTCGTTCTCCTTCCTTCCTTCCTTCCTTCCTTCCTCTTCTTTCTATCCTTTCTTCTTTTTTCTCCCTTCCTCCCTTCCTTCCTTCCTCCCTTCCTTTCCCTTCCTTCCTTCCTTCCTTCCTTTTTTCTTTCTTTCTTTCTTTCCTTCCTTCCATCCTTCCTTCCTCCCTTCCTACTCCTTTCTCCTTTCCCTTTCTTCTCTTTCCTTCTTTCCCTTTCTTCTTTTCCTTCCTTCCTTCCTTCTCCTTTTCCTTCCTTTTCCCCTTCCTTCCTCCCTCCCTCCCTTCCCATCCACCTTGGCCTTCCCATCCCGCCTGAACCCCTCCTTCCCCCTCCCCTCCGACCCCCCCCCAACTCCAAAAGGGCTGCAGAGAGAGAGAGAGAGAGAGGGCTGTCGGTGGGTCTCTCGTGGAGGGGGGGGAGTGCGGAGGGTACCTTGGCCATGGTGCTGCTGGAGGTATTCCGCGCCGCCTCCGCCTCCGCCGGGGCCGCAGTCCGGGGTGCAGCTGACCTCGATCTCCTCGTAGAAGTCGGACTCGGTGTCGGAGCTGCTCTGCTGCTGGCCTTTGGCCGAGAGGCGGTGGAGGGGGGGCGGCGGGGCCGAGGGCGGCGGAGGAAGGGCAGAACCAGGAGCCTCCGGGCCGGACGAGAGGAGCAGCGCTGCCGCCGCCGAGCGGCTCTCGGGGACCGTCCCTGTCCCTGGCAGGACTTCCACCTCCTCCTCCTCCTCTTCCTCCTCCTCTTCTTCCTCTTCCTCCTCTTCATCTCTTTCCCGGGAGGAGAGGGGTCCTGCTCGGGGGCTGAGGCAGCCCCTCCGATGATGAGCCCCTTTGCTGTCCGGAGAGGGCTCTGGGCGGGGGCTGCCCACCACCACCACCTCTGCCAAGCCCGGTGCCCTCTTGCCCATCAGGGGGGCGAGGGGCGCCCCTTCCAGGAACATCACCATCTCCTTCCTGGCGTCCATGGCGAGGGGCTTCTGGGGGCCCAAGGAAGAGGCCTCCCCGCCCCAAGCCCCATCCACCCTTCCCTGGCTGTCTCTTCTCCCCAGCCCTCCCTCGCCTTCTCTTCCTCCTTTTCCTCCTTCCCAGATCCTCTTCTTCCTCTTCTTCCTCTCCTTCTCTGCACCACCACCAGCAGCAGGAAGGGCGTCCGGGGGGGCTCCGGAGCTGGGCTGGGGGTGACCTTGCGCCGGCTCTGGGAGGGAGCTCACCATTGCCCTCCTCGTCCTCCTCGTCGCCTTCTTCTCCCCAAAGCTGTCATCCTCCTCCTGGAATGGGTGCCTTCTTCTTCCTCCTCCTCCTCCTCCTCCTCCTCGTCCTGCCCCTACCTCTGCTGACGCCACGCTGCCTGGGCTGGGGGGCTGGGGTGGGGTGGGATAAATAGAAACCTCTGCCGCCGGGGGCAGAGGAAGATGAAAGGAAGAGCCGGAGGAGGAGGAGGAGGAGAAGAAGAGTTAAAGGGGAGGGAGGGAGGGGGGCAAGGGGTGGGGGAGATCTGGGTTGAGGGAGGGGAGGAAAGGATGGACCAGGTGTAAACCTGGAGGAAGGAGGCCAGAGAGGAGGAGACGGGAGGGGAGAGGAGGATGAAGAAGAAGAACCTACATCCCAACCAGAGTCGTCCTCCTCAACTGCAGGAGAACTTGGCTTCCAAGCCAGTGGAGAAGACTTGGAGGTCGGGGTCGTCTTCACCCCACCCTGTCTAGACCTTAAAACGAGTAGGAGACACGTAGTACGGATTCTCCTCCACCTCCCCGTTGTCCTTCGGGGGTCGGTTGTGGGCCTTCAGGTCGTCCCCGACTTCAGGACCGCCCTAAGGCAGACCTATCATGGGGGTTTTCTTAGCTAGTGTCTCCACAAGGGGTTTGCCCCGGCCAACCTCTGAGGCTGAGACAGCGTGACCTGCCACATGTCGCCCAATGGGTTGGCATGGCTGAGCCGGGAGGTTAGGATACATCTGGAGGAAGTTGCACTTGGCGACTTCTAATAAGAGCAAGAGAAAGGGGCTCGCAAACAAGGGGGCTACTCCTTGTTCGTCCTTCTGTCCTCCTCCTCCTCCTCTTCCCCCACCTCCTTTTCATGATGCCCCATTTGATTCCACTTCTCAGGGCCATCTGGCTCCAAGACCAGGATGAGTAGCAGCGATGCTGAAGGGAGGGAGGAAGACCCAGGCAGACAGCTTGATTGATGCCCCTAACCATCTCCAATCCGGATTGTCCCTAATGATAATTTATATCAAGCAATATCTGCTATACATGCCTCTTCTTCTTTTTCTTCTCCTCCTTTACAGGGACCAGAGAGAGGGAAAACTATCTGCAGATGATTTATAAGCTTCAACCGGAGAGAAAATAATCCTGAGGCAGGGCTGCTTAATCGAAGCGAGGGCCGAAGATTTGTGGAATATAATCAAACGGGTTTTGCTTTGTTTTAGCTTTCTGGGGCAAATAATAAAAAAATAAAAATAAAAATGGGCGAGACCTTAAAAAGGTTCACAAGCTTTCTTTGGTGGAAACCTTGGTGGACTCCAGCCCATTGATGGCTTTGAGGAAATGGGTTGCCCTCCAACAAAAACCATCTTGCAACACCTTTGAGACTAACTAAAGAAAGTTGGCAGCATGAGCTTTCCTAGACTAAAACCTACTTCCTCAGATGCATTTAGTGGACGGTCTAGTTTTATTTAGCACGTATGCACAGACTTTTTTTTTTTTTTTGGCCATGCCGTCATCGTTTATTTTATTTTTTTTTAATGTTAAATCTTGCCTTTTATTTTGCAGGCAGTCTGCTAACCCTACCGCAAAATATCAAATAACCCTCCTGTAACCCTCCTTTGTAACTCCGCAAGAATGTCGGGTGGCGTTCAACCTTCAGCTAATAATGTTTCCAATCTGGTAAAGAATTTATGGGGATGTTTGAGGGATTTTTTGTAGAGGACTAAAAGAAAGAGAAATACAGCGGAAACCCCAAAGGCAAGTTTAGCTCCCCGATACTCTCCAAGAAGGGGTTTTGTTTTTTTAGAGTAATAGAAGCAGGAATGCTGATCAGGGCAAATAAATAAGCAAGCCTGGAAACAAACACATCTAGCATCTGTTTCCAGTACAAAGACCATCCCACTGCTCCGAAGAGAGAGTAAAAGCAGAGGAGCTGAATGGAGAGACCTACTGTAAGTAGCATTTACTTACTGTAAAGATTGTTTTCTTTACTCCGATTTTTTTAGTCCTAACTCCGGTAGAACCCTTACAATCAATGGGACCTATAGAAAAGGGTGATTAAAAGGCCTTCTACATATCTACTGGAGTAGGGACTAAAATTTGCTTTAATTGCATCTCTCCTGATACATTTTTCCCCCTTGGCTGTTTTAAATTTTCTTCTGATCACCTTTTCTTCCCTCCTATGCCTTAAGACGCGTACCTGAAATCTGGAATAAAACTCAGTGCCTCTGATCAAGAGGACTCGGGCCTCCTCCTGCAATAAACCTGTTAGGCTTTAAGATGCCACAGGGCTCTTTGTTGTGTTAGACACGGTTTTAATGTGCATTCTGTCGCTCCTTTAAGTCTGGCTTACTTGTGTTTGAGAGCATGTAATCTGCTGCCGTTAAAACCGACAATTAGGTTTAGCGGTGAGATTTGGACAGTACCCTTTTCTAAGGTCTTAAAAACCCTCCAAATGCATTTGTATTTATACTTATGAACAAGCCCCATTCAATTCAGTGGGATATATGTCCAAAACAAACTGTAGAAATAACCCAGTTTGAGACCGCTTTAACTGCCCTGGCTCAGTGCTAAGGGAATCCAAGGGATTGTAGAGCTCCCAGAAATGGGAGCTAAAGTCTCACAAAACTACACTCCCCAAAAATCCCTAGCACTGAGCCAGGGCAGCTAAAGCGGACTCAAACTGGATTATTTCTGCAGTGTGTTTTGGACCTTAGTCTCACCTCAAGAGTGTGTAGGACGTTTGTCCCTTTCCATAAACACACATCAAGTTACACGTGTGGAGCGTGGAGGTCGGGTTAAATGTGAGTCGTTTTAAGTGCCTTGAGGATCAGCCTCTCAGACTGCATCCCCAGTGGAGAAATAACCCGGTTTGGCACCGCTTTCACTGCCCTGGCTCAAGGCTATGGAATTCTGGGAGCTGGGGTTTGTTGTGGGGCCCAGAGCAGAGCGGAGGAGAAATGTAGGAAACGGCTTAGAGTCTATCCACCCTGCGGAAATAATCCGGTGTGACAGCGCTTTAACTACCATGGTTCCATGCTATGGGATTCTGGGAATTGTAGTTTGTTGTGGGCCCAGAGGGCCCACAACAAACTACAATTCCCAGAATCCCATAGCATGGAACCATGGCAGTTAAAGCGCTGTCACACCGGATTATTTCTGCAGGGTGGATCTGGTTTCAGCATGTCGCAGATCACTCTTTCGTATTTGCGGGATCTACTTTTATTTATTTATTTATTTATTTTGTTGGCTTTAAAAACAAACAAACAAACAGAGTTCTAAAACCTCCAAGGTCCACAGACCTGAGCCTGGAGCGTGAGAAAGCCATTTAAAAACGAAAGAGGAGTGAACTTGCTCCGAATTAAGGGGCAGGGATGCTATTTTCCCACACAAACCCTCTCCTTGTTATCCAGCGCTTGCTTCATTTCAGAAGGATAATGGGATATACATAATGGCAGGTATCCGTTGTTGTTGTTGCTGTTGTTGTTGTTGTGTGCCTTCAAGACGTTTCTGACTTAGGGAGGCCCTAAAGCGAACCGATCATAGGACTTCCTTGGCAAGATTGGTTCCTCGGGGGCTGAGAGAGTGTGACTTGCTCAAGGTCACCCAGTGGGTTTCATGGCCGAGCTGGGAACCGAACCATGATCTCCAGAGTCATAGTCCAACACTAATAATAATAATAATAATAATAATAATTTTATTTATATCCCACTTTTCGTAATAAAACAATCAAAGCGCCTTACAGCAAACCCCTAAGCAATGGTGTCTCCTTATATACGGGGAGAGAGAAAGAAATCTATAATGATATATATGATATATTATATGATATATCACATATATATAATGTATATGTAATTATATCTATCTGTATAATGATATATGAGGAGAAATGAGGAGAGAATAATTCAATTGTTAAACGACTGGGAGTGGGGAATCCTTGCAAAATCAGCTAGAGATGAAAACCTTTCTTTCTTTTTAGTGCACAATAGTGACAGACGTGAAAGGCAGGTCAGGTTCTGTCCCTCGTATGTGAAAACCTCCTAAATGCAGAGTGTGAGTTATCCCCGATTCATTAACCCGGGACAAAAAAGGCGAGATGCTGTGCAGGAGCCGCGTCCTCAAAGACTACCAGGTCCTCCTCCCCGCCAATGGATCAACCTTTCTTTCTTTTACCTCCCAATGGATCCTTCTTTTCATGGTTATCTTTTCTGCTTCCCAAGGATCCCTTCCTGCCATCTGTGTCCTTTTTCTGCCCCCATTCCACGCAGGGTGGGTTATTATGAGCCCCAAAAAGATGGATGGAGGATGGTGCTTTTGTGTCTTGAGGGAAGGGGGAAAGGTCTAGTTCACAATTTGTAAGCCGCTCCGAGAGCCTTTTGGCTGAAGAGCGGGGTATAAATAAGTAAATAATAATAATAATAATAATAATTAAGTAATTATTTCTAAAAAATCTCTAAATTTCTAAAAAAAATTCTAAAAAATTTCTAAAAAAAATCTCTAGCTGATTTTGCAAGGATTCCCCACTCCCAGTCGTTTAACAATTGAATTATTATTATTATTATTATTATTATCAAATGCGTTGAAACACAGCTTCTTCCATTCAAGCTGGAAGGTCATCCTTAGACCAGTCCTGGCAAACCATGCAACTACAGCCGGTCTTCTTTATCCGCGGATTTTTATATATATAATGCATAAATTCTAAATAGCAACGTTTGATTTTCCATTTTATATAAGAGACACCATTGTACTGTGTCGTTTGTATTTAACGGGAACTTGAGCATCCTTCCCCGGATTTTGTTATCCAGGGGGAGGAGGAAGGGGTCCTGGAACCAAACCCCAGCAGCAGATCACAAGGACCCACTATACTTGTCCTCTTCCCCCCACCCACCCACCCCATTGATGTTTTTGGGAAATCTTTTTCAAATGCAGGGAGTGGACGGTGGCCCGCTTTGATCTCCAAGGCTTTGCCTCCGGGGGCGATGCTCAGTCCTTAAGGATCTGGTGCTTCAGTCAAGTGGCCATGATCATAAGGAGAAGGAGAAGGAAAGAGGGGGGAAGTAATGACAGGGGAGGGTCTTCCCAGAGGCCCCCTGCTGCTGCTGCCATCCCTTCTCATCCCTGACCCATTAAGGGAGTGATTTTAACCAGATCTGCTCCCTGACCCCAAAGGGTCGATGTTATATAGCGAGGTGAAGTGACTCTCTAAGCCCTCCAGAGACCCCCATCCCTTCCTCAACCCCCGCCTTGGTCCGAGCCCAGGGTGACCCGATGTCCTCCTTTTTCCCGGACATGCCTTTCATTTCAACCTGAAGAAATTCCCAGATCTCCACTCTGAGCAGGACTAAGAAGCATGGGTTTATATGTCTACTGAAATATTTATATTTATTACAGCTCGCCTAGTGGTTTGAGCGCCGGACTAAGAGTCTGAAGGCCAGGGTTCGAATCCCGGCTGGACCAAGTCACACTCTCTCAGCCTCAGAGGATAGCCTTGGCAACTGAAAGAAAACCTAAGGATAAGGTCGCCATAAGTTGGGAAAGACTTGAAGGCACCCAACAACAACAAGAATCAGGGATTGATATTTATATTGGTGTTTCTGGCTTTTCTTTGGGAACGCCCTACATTTTTCTGGGCTGTCCTACACTTTAGTCGCCTTGTCCTCCTTTGCAGTGAGGACATGGACTGTGCTTAACAAAATGCTAGGAGGGAGATCAAGCCTAGCCTTGCCATGGGTCCACACCAAAAGTGCCCCAGGGTGACCATGAGAATGGTTGTGTTGTTGTTTGGATGCAGAGGAGCCTGTTCTGGTCTATGAAGTCGCCTGTCGCCTTTCAAGTTGTCCTGCTGTGTTGTTGTGTGCCTTCAAGGCCTTTCCGACTTGTGGCGCCTCTATCGTGGGTTTTCTTGGCAAGGTTTGTTCAGAGGAGACTTGCCATTGCTTTCCCCTGAGGCTGAGAGTATGTGACTTACTCAGTGGGTTTTATGGCCGAGCTGGGAATTGAATCCAGGTCTCTAGAGTTGTAGTGCAACACTCAAACCACTATGCCAAGCCTTTGGGGTGGGGTCGGTTTAATGTCCCCTAATCCCATATGTGCCTACAGAGAACGAAGCCCCCTTGAGCTCAATGGGACCTACTCTCCAGTTGGTGGGTTTTTAGGCAGGGGGACCAAGATGTCCTAACTGCAAAGGAGGACAAGGCACCGCAAAAAGTAGGTCATGCAAGAACAATGTAGGACATTCCCAAATAAAAGCTGAGCACACTAACGTAAATATAAATCCATGCTTCTTAGTCATGCTTAAAATGGGATTTGGGATTCCTCCTCGACAGAAGATTGAAATGGAGGACATGTCCTAGAAAAGGGGGAGGTCTGGTCACCCTGGGTTTTATAGGCCTGACTCCTTTTTTTCTATTCAGGCGAACTACATCTCTTTTTGCGAACCCATTGAAGGTCATAGAAAGGGGGGGGGGGTCATAGAAAGTTTTCTTAGGAGGTGGTTTGCCACTGCCTTCCTCTGGGGCTGCATCTGCACTGCAGAAATAAGGCAGCGTGATACCGATTTAACTGCCACGGCTCGATACTGTGGAATCCTAGGGTTTGTAGTTTGGTGAGATATGTAACCTTCTCTCTCTATAAATCCCAGAATTCCAGAGCATGGAGCCATGGCAGTTAAAACGGTGTCAGAGTGCATTATTTTTGCAGTGCAGATGGGGCTCCATTATTGAGTGGGAATTTGATCCCTGGTCTCCCAGGTCCAAAACACACTGTAGAAATAGTCCAGTTTGAAACCGCTTTAACTGCCCTGGCTTCATGTTACGGGGGACATTTAGCCTTCTCTGTCAGAGATCTCTGGTGCCACAGTAAGCTACAATTCCCAAGATTCCCTAGCCACAACCAGGGCAGTTAAAGCAGCTTCAAACTGGATTATTTCTGCAGTGTGTTGTGGACCCCAGAGTCCAATACGCTTTTGCTCTAGAGAGATCTAGTGGCAAACCTCTTGTTAGTCTCTTTCCAAGACAGCAACACACAATCATTAATACACTTTTATTAAGGCAGAAAGGTTTTTGGGCTAGAGTCCACTTCATCAGATGCATAAAGTGTTATCTCAAGTTCCCAAGTCACAGGAGCATTGTCTGAGGGCAAGAAAAGACAGGAAGCACGTGTTTATTTCTTTCAGTCCTGCAGACCTTTTCCCCAGAGAGTTCAAGACACCTGAAGGCAGCATGGTGCAGTGGTCTGGATGTTGGACAAACCCTGGAGAGCAGGGTGCGAATCCCTGCTCGGCCATGGAAATCCACTGGGCTGACCTAGGGCAAGTCACACTCTCTCAGCCTCAGGGGATGGCAAAGACAAACCCCCTCTGAAGTTCGATGGAGAGTTGCTGCATGGCAGGGGGTTGGTCTGGATGGCCCTTGTGGTCTCTTCCAACTTTGTGATTCTATGATAAATCTTGCCACGAAAAGCCTGTAACAGGTTTGACTTAGGGTCGCCATAAGTTGGAAACAACTTGAAGGCCCACAACAGCGACAAAATACGCAGGTCTGTGTACACTTCTTTGAGGCCCCTTAGGATGAAAGAGCAGAGAGTGGTCCCTGGTTTTATGGAAAGTGTCTAGAACTGCTGGATCAACCCAGGAGTAAGCCCTTAAAAAACACATGCTGAAGGATAACCAAAGGCTCAAACGTCCTTCTAAATGCAGACTGCTGAAATTAAAAAGGAGGATGCTTGAAGAAACAAATGTAATGTAGATAATACATGCTTTTTCTTTAAACGAATGGGGGTGGTGTTCAAAGATTTATACATTCAAATAAAACAGTTCTGTGTTCCTTTGCGTTTAAATTATCTGTGCAAGAATGAACGTTGAAATTAATTTTAATTTTCTTAAGTTGCAAATCAATGGATTTTTTTTCTTCAATAAAATACCTACCCTTAAAGAAAATTATGTTTGAATACACTCGTTTTGTTTCTCCTTGTTCTTGTTTTTTTTAAATAAATACATTATTCTCTAGATAGCCAAACATGATTTTATTTGTACAGAATCATTCCGTTTTCTACATCTCTATCAATAACTAATTTTCCTATTTTTCTCTCCCCTTTCTCTTTTTTCAAGCACAGCCAAGGCAGGGGTAGGAGCCACAAAACAAAGAAGCTGGAAAAAATGGTTTTAAGATGCTTTTAAACTGCTTATGATTTTTTTTCTTTATATCCATCCCAAATGATCAGCAAAGCAGAAAGCCATTTGTTAATGGATGTATTTAACCATAATGACACAATCATTGCTTGTTCTATTAAGACTATTTTATTACAGTGTTAGAGACGAGATGCAGCAATGAAGGAAATAAGAGTGTTTATTCCCCAGTTCTCTAAAAAGCAAACTTGTTGATAGAATGAGCCCAAGGAGCCTAACAAGTAATAGGTGCATGTGAGCAACTGTTTTGTTGTGTGTGTGTGTGTGTGTTTGCCTTCAAGTTGCCTGTGAACTCATGGGGACCCCATAAATTCTATAGGACTTTCTTACCCAGAGGAAGTTTGGCCAGCTCCTTCTTGTGAAATATAGCCTACAGCACCTTGTATTGGTTGGAGGATTCCCATTCAAGAACTGATCAGGGCTGACCCTATTTAGGCTGCGTCCACATTGGGGAAATAACCCGGTTTGAAACCGGTTTAAGTGTCTTGGCTCGAGGCTATGGGATTCTGGGAGTTGGAGTTTGTTGTGGGGCCCAGAGCGGAGCAGAGCTCCGCTCTGGACCCCACAACAAACTCCAACTCCCAGAATCCCATAGCCTCGAGCCAAGACACTTAAACCGGTTTCAAACCAGGTTATTTCCCCAGTGTGGACACAACCTTAGTTTTCCAAAACAGAATTTTATGCCTTATGGGTATTTAGGCAAGAGTAAGGTGGCTACTATTTGGAGATAATGGGATAATGGGAACTGAAGTCCAAAACACCAGGTTGATACTTGGCTACAAAGTGAAACTTAAAGGAGTACTGACTTAACATTCAATAATAGTCAATGGGACTACTCTACTAAGGAGTACCACCTGGCTGTAGCCTACGGAATATGGCAGATGCCAGCATGGCATAGCAGTTTGAGCATTGGATTATCATTCTGGAGACCAGGGCTGAGCCATGAAACCCACTGAGTGACCTTGAGCAAGTCACATGCTCTCAGCCTCAGAGGAAGGCAGTGGCAAGCATCCTTTGAACAAATCTTGCCAAGAAAACCCCATGATAGATTTGCCTTAGGGTCACCATAAATGGGAAATGACTTGAAGCCACACAACAACAACAACAACAAGAATATTAATTAAAGCAGCACAAACTGCTTGGAGGGAGAAAGGCATGTTGAAGTAGTAACAGTGGTTCTGGTATGCAAAGGGATCTTGTAGCACCTTTGAGACTAATTGTGTGAAAGAAGTTGTAGCACAAACTTTCGTGGTGGAATATGTTAATAACAGTCACATCTCAAAGACCAGGTTCAATAAGAAAACACAGTGTGCATCTTACAGCAGCTCTTCCATTGTTAAGAAGAGGCTGGATGCATCTATCATGGGGATTATATTAATGGAATCTCTGAATCAGCAACAAACCCTTTGGGAACTACAGATCCCAGAACCGCCACCAACCCAACCAGTATGGCCCACTAGGAGATTCTGGGAGAAGGAGTCCAAGCAAGTGAGGTTTCTAAATGCTCACCAGCACGGGTTTGGGCAACATAATATTGGAGGTCCCTTCAAAATGTTTAATTCTGTGCAAGTCGAATTCAGCTGAAATCTCCTCTCTATCGACCAGCCTTAAATGTGCATGGGTGTCTGCATTGCTATGGGTTAAGGAAAACAGCACAAGAGAAAGAGAAAAAGAGACTGACAGCTGTCAGCTGGACTACATGTGGGAAATTCACAGACCAGTTTCCCAAGGCTCTTGTAGTTTGTTCTCACTTAATTTCATCCCATTGGATTCAGCAGGACTGAACTGGCCCCTTTGCTTTACCAATCTGGTGGATGGGTGGAAAGTTTCTATTTATAATAATAAAAAAAGATTCAACTGATCCAGACTTTGGCACCTTTGAATGCAGTTGAAATCCACAAAGCAAGTGAGTGCTCAACCTCTGGCCCTCCAGATGTTTTTGACTTCAGCTCCCAGATTCCCCTATCAATGGCCATGCTGGCAAAGGCTTCTGGGTGTTGCAGTCCAAAACAGCTGGAGGATCAAAGGTTGAGAACCTCTGGATTAAATGATAAGTGATAGGACTTGGACCTCATATTTTCAGAAGTAATACCAAACCGTCCATTTTTAGGAGAGCAAGCAAGGGAAGGATACTATTTTTGTTCCTGGTTTGAAAATGAACATGAAGATCAGCTTTGTGACTCTCAAATGGATTCATAAATTTGTCCTTGTTGTTGCGTGCCTTCAAGTTGTTTCCGAGTTACAACGACCCTATCACAAGGGTTTCTTGGCAAGGTTTGGTCAGAGGAGGTTTTGCCATTGCCTTCCTCTGAGGCTGAGAGAGTGTGGGTTGCCATGGATTTGAACCCTGGTCTCCAGAGTCGTGGTCTGTAGTGGCTCAAACCACTACACCAGGCTGGCTCAAATAAGCTGGGAAAACCACAGAGCCACTCCATTCCATTAAGCCTTGTTTGGCCTCCATTTGACTCAAAGCAAGGTTCACTGGCCAATAAAGGGTTTCTTGCTTCCTCTGCCTGCTTTTACTGGCACCTTATGTATGTTTCATCTGTTTTCGATAGGAACATATATGTTAACCATTGCTGAAATCCTGACCTCTTGTAAGGAAGCAGATCTCAAGCAGAAAGAGGAGATACAAGATGTTCACCTCCCCACTATGTGTGTGCCTATGTCTTTGGGCAGCAACTGTCACCTACTACTAGCACAGATGGGAGTTTATGTTGCCCTCCAGATGGGATTAGAGTGCAACTCCCAGAAGCCCTGACCAGCCTACTGGGAAGTGTGGTCTAAAGGGTAACATGCTTCCCACCCCTTCCCAAGGGAGAGGTACTTCTTAAGGTGCAACTTTAAACGTTTCTGCTTATCCCTTTTGAGGGGACTACTACTCTCTGTGGGTATGTGCCTTCAAGTTGCTTGTGTCCACAGTCTATGGCTTATGGCCACCCCATGAATTTCATAGGGTTTTCTTAGGCAAGTGGAATATTCGGAGGTTACTCCTCCCATCCCAGGGCCACATAGTGTGTGTGTGTGTGTGTGTGTGTGTGCAGTATACCCAACTCTCTTCCATGCCAGCATTCTCTGAAGATGCCAGCCACAGATGCTGGGGAAACGTCAGGACGAAACTCTTCTAGAACATGTCCACATAGCTCGAAAAACCCACAAAAAACTATTCAGAGGTGGCTTCTCCAGTTCCTTCCTCTGGAATATAGCCTACAGCACTGCTATTCACTGGTGGTCTCCCATCCAAGTACTAACCAGAAATGACCCTGCTTAGCTTCCAAGATCAAACAGAATCCGGAACACTTAAGGTGTTTAGGCATTGGAATATACCTCAGAAAGTGTAAATCCCTCAGCGCATTCTGAGAGCATCTTCTCTCCAGATTTTTTGGTTGCCTGCAAGGAACAGGAACTTTCCTTCCTTCCCTCCACTCCTCTCCCCATTCTTCCCTATCTCCCCCTTTACTTTTCAGTTCATACGTTTACATTCCTCCTTCCCTACACGGGCAACCACACCAAAGGAGGCCATTCAGTGCCTATTGAAGTTCCTATAAACAGAAAGCCCCCAAATATATTTCAAAATATTTTAAGTCTCTGTCCTATTTATTTTATTACAACGTTGGCCCTGAAAACGTAACCCCAAGAAGCACTTTCTATCCAATAAAATATGACGGTGGACGTAATTTACCAAGATGGAATCGTTAAAAGACATCTCGTTTACTCCATGCTTGGTGGAAACTATTAAAAAAAAATAAGCTCCATAAATTTCCATGCTGTTTCTGTGCATGGATATTTTAATTGCAAGTCACACAACATCTGCATTTTGTCATATTTTAAAAGGGAGCGGTGTCTCCACTGTCAAAAATGCTATGTAATTTTCATAGTAGATGTTATGAGAAAGGCGGGAAGACAATCCCTATGTAAGATAGTAAAAAGTCCTCCTGATTATTTTGACCTCTAACCTGACCTACAACCGAAGGACTGACCTAAGGTCCAGTGCTTAAACTGAAGTGATTATATTAAATCCAATTTAGTTCCAGTAAAGCCAGTGGAAATACAAAGTCAGGTGTATATCTGATTCCACATAAACTGGTGCAAACTTTCAATTTATTGTTGTTATTTCAGTGGAACTCTCACAACAGCCATGTTTTTGACATCCTGATAATTGTGAGAGGACAGAAATACAGGGGCCATGTAAACAAGGTGTATTTGTAGATGGGAGCCATTTTTCCCTCTTTGGTAATTAAACTAAAGCAAGTTTTAAAAGCTTTTTTTTCCTTTGGGGTTTTTAAGGCAGTTAATGGGTGGGGTGGTAAACTCAGCCCCTTTGAAGATACAGATCCCCAGACTCAATCCAAAGAAATAATTAAGGATATTTCTTTTCCTGCTAAATGAAATAGCCTCTGTACACTGTGAATGTGCTTAAAAAATGTCCAAAACACACGGCAGAAATAATCCAGTTTGAGACCGCTTTAACTGCTCTGGTTCAGTGTTAGTGAATCCTGTGAATTATAGTTTATTGTGGCATCAGAGATATCTGAAAAGAGGACAAATGTCTCACAAAACTGCAGTTCCCAGAATTCCCTAGTATTGAGACAGGGCAGTTAAAGTGGTCTCAGACTGGATTATTTCTGCAGTGTGTTTGGGACTAAAGTGGAGGGAAACAATAGGATAATTTAGCTGCAAAAAAAGCAGGGAGATTGGAAATTAATCTGGGAAAAGGATGTTGCCCAGGGCATGATGTCACAACGTCTGAGTCTGCAGGGCATCTAAGGTCAAATCTCTAGCACCATCATGGTTGAAGGCAAGAGATATGCATTGCCTATGGATGGCACCAGGAGGGAACCTCACCTTTGATTTGAATGGATCCTGGGATGGGTCTTGTTCCACCCCATCACAGAAGGCTTTTACAGAGAGTGAAGAGCTTTTTTAGAAGGTAACTCAGCAGAGGAGACTCATGATGTGTCATAAAAGGCAAGAAAATACTTTTACAGGAGATATTACCCTAAACCCTGTTCTTAGTCCTGATTGCTCTTGACGTTGTTGTGTGCCTTCAAATCATTTCTGGCTTTTGGCGATTTGAAGGTAAATATATCATGATGTTTTCATGACCATATTTGTTTAGAAAAGTTTTGCCTTTGCCTTCTTTAAGGCTAAGAGAGAGTGATTTGCCTAAGCTCACCCAGTGGCTTGCTATGGCCAAGCATGGTTCAAATGCTAGTCTCCAGAGCCATAGTCCAATGCTCAAGCCACTACATCACACTGGACTCTTTCACACGGGAGGAATTTCTCCCAAACTTCGAATGGAGCCAATGCGAATTTACAGGAATCCCCATTGCATTCGGAGTAACGCTCCATTTCCCAAAAATGACCCCTTCTTGCCCGAAATTGCGTGTGAAGCTTTAATTCGCAATAACGTCAAACCCATGATTGCATTCGAATTGACTTCCCTTTTGCCAGAAATTGCGTGCAAAGCTTTAATTCGCAATAACGTCAAACCCTATGATTGCGTTCGGATTGACCCTAGATTATACTTCCAATTCCTGACGTCTGAAAGAGTCCACTGGCTCTCTGATTAGAGACCAACTGAATACATGGGATTTACCTGTGTGCTCACTCACTATTCAATGACTGAATGGGTCTAACTCTATCTGGGATTTATCAATAAGATGCCAATCAATTTGTGTTGAGCATGCAGCTAGTTCGGTTTTATTAAATATACATTTCCTTTTCCCATACCTCTCCTATTTGGATGCCCGCAAAGCCGTCCTAGTGTCCTCTGCTGGGAAAAGGAAGCCCTGTGGGTTTCATTGTCTGGACCTGTTTTCAAGTAAAATGTGCTCTGTCTGCTTCTTTAGCAATGGAAATGGGCACTTCAGAAAGCTGGGGTCTTGATCTTGTTCCCCCTCCCTATCCCCCCATGCTATTTTCAGAAGCTGGATGTCACTTGGGAAAGCTTCTCTGATGCTGATGGATTTCTTCTCCCAGGAATTGTATTTATGATAGCAAGAGGAACATGTGGTGTTCCAGATGTTATCAACAGGCATCTGGTGGTTTTCCTGTCAGAGGGGCAATAAACTGATTCTGAATTTTAGCCAGGAGCCTTTCAAGATGTAGAATCTATCCTCCAAACTGAGCTCCACACCTTAGATAGCTCCATTAAAGTTCAAACTGGATTAATTGTCCCACTGATATGGAAACCACCAATTACCAAGGCAACTTGTTGGACAGCAACTCCCATCCTTATCATTCATTAATTCATTTATGTACAAACCACCTTTCCCACAATGCTGGGATTCAATTCTTTGCTGTTTTAGTGCTCAGGCACTTACTCTTTCACATGAAAATTCACATCAGGTGACAATTACTTTGTATAATTAAAATCATTCAGTGTCTCAAACCAAGGTCCCTTCTTAGCCTCATATCTTCTTTCCCATCATGGACAGCAAGAGCTGCTGCTGCTGCTGCTGCTGCTGCTTCTTCTTCTTCTTCTTCTTCTTCTTCTTCTTCTTCTTCTTCTTCTTCTTCTTCTTCTTCTTCTTTTTTAAAAGGCAAGGCATGACAACAAGGTATGAGTCAAGAGAATATTTTAGCACAAGATTCACCATTAGCTGCAGTTAATGTTTATAGCAGTTGTGTGTGTGTGCCTTCAAGTGGCCTGTTAACTTACAGTGACCTGAAAAAGTGCAAATAGATAAATAGGTACCACTTTGGTGGGAAGTTAACAGCATTCTGTGCAGTCATACTAGCCACATGATCACAGAGTTGTTTTTGACAATGCTGGCTATTTGGCTTAGTTCCCTACAATCAGTCACAACTTGACAATCTTGTTAAGGGAAAACCTTTACCTTTTCTGGAAAATAACTATATTCTCAGCTAGTACTCAGAGGTGTTTCTGTCCAATATTGTAAAATAGCTCTTCCATCATTGCTAAATACATCTGGTAAATCTGCAGGGATATTATAAGGACAATAACCGATGAGAGGAATGACTTCCCAATCCTGAACTCATTTCCATGTATGTGAGGCTCAACTATTACAAAATGTACTTCCCTTGGTCCACATATCATGAATTCTCAAACAACAAATAGACCCACTGAGGAAACCATTGACAGCCAAAACAACAAACAAATGGGTCCTTGAACAAATCAAGCATGAAATACCCCTAGAAACGAAGATGGTCAAATTTAGGTTTTTGTACTTTGGCCACACCATGAGAAGACATGACTAATTGGAAAAGACAATAATGCTAGGATACATAGGAGTTTATTAGACAACGGAAATTGGAAGTATAATCCAATGGCAATCCGAACACAATCATGGGTTTTATGTTATTGTGTTTTAGAGTATCTCACGTAATTTTGGGCAATGGGAAGTCATTTTTGGGCAATGGGAAGTCATTCTGAATGCATTCCAAACGCAATTGGAATTCACGTAAATTCGCTAAACTAGCGAATTTACATGAATTCAAATTGGCTCCATTCAAAATGGAGAGAAATTCCTCCCGTCTGATAAACTCCATAGAAAGAGAGGAAGACTGCACACCAAATGGCTAAACTTAATTAGGGAGGCCTTAAGTAAGACTTAAGAAAGCAGTGGAAGATAGAAGGTCTTGGAGATGTCTTACCTGCAGGTTTGCCATGTGTTGTGATAGACACAAGAGCAGTTAACAACAACAGCAACAGACACAAGAAAATCCTTTCCACATGATTTATAGTCAGTCCTCTATACACACAGATTCTTTATCTTTAAAAGGATTCTTTATCCTTTTCTGTGAAGATTAAAGGAAAATATAAGCTCTTTATCAATGAAGAAATGGACAAATGAATATTAAAAAATCAAGTCCTGTTTGTGCATTTCTCATAGATGTCTACTTGGCTTCTGTGGTATGTATGTGTGGCGGGGCAGGGGGAGAGGAGGGGGCAGGTATGTGTCCAAGTCACCTGCCAGCTTATGGTGATCCCATAAATTTCATAAAGGTCCAAAACACACTGCAAAAATAGTCCAGTTTAAGACTGCTTTAACTGCCCTGGCTCAGAGCTAGAGAATCCTGGGAATTGTAGTTCATTGTGACACCAGAGCTCCCTGATAGAGAATGCTAAATGTCTCACAAAACTACAGTTCCCAGAATTCCCTAGCACTGAGCCTGGGCAATAAAAGCAGACTCAAACTGGATTATTTCTGCAGTATGTTTTGGACCACAGTTTTTTAGGAAAGGAATACTCAGAGGTGGTTTTGTCAGTTACTCCCACATGATGCTAAACTAGATTCAGTAGGCCTTAGTATCTTATACAGCCTTTTGCTCCTTAATTTCTTATTCCTGCTGGGTCAGACTAATACGTCTTAAAATATAGTGTCTCCAGTGAACCACCATAGTGTAACAGTTTGAGTGTAGGATTAGGACTCTGGAAGACAAGGGTTCAAATCCTTGCTGAGGTAGGGAAACCCACTGAGTGACCTCAGGCAAGTCACACTCTATCCTTTGTGGTCGTTGTGTGTCTTCAAATCCTTTCTGACTTATGGTGACCCTAAAGTGAATCTACCACAGGGTTTTCTTGGCAAGTTTTGCTCAGAGGGGATTTGCTTTTGCCTTCCTCTGAGGCTGAGAGAGTGCAACATGCCCAAGAAACTCAGTGGGTTTCCATAACCACCGATAGACATTTTCTCTATGATGCCATCTGGGCCCTTTTCAAAGCCATTAAAGCTAGTGCCCATTGCAGTAACTTGAGGCAAAGGATTCTACACATTAATTTTGCATTGTACAAAGAAATGTGTCTATTTCCTGATTTTTTTGCCAGTCACTTGGGTGCTCAAAAATTCTCATATTACCAGAGCTGGAGAGACCACTCACTTTGTTCAGTCACTTTTCTCATCCTGACCTTTCTATCTCATTGTGGTTGTTGTGAAGGTAATATAGGGAAGAGATTAGTTGTCTGTGCTGCCTTGAACAGTGGGATGTCAAATAAATAAACACCCACTGTTTCCACAACATGCATCATTTTATATACACAACTATGGAGTCATCATTGACAATGCTGGCTCCCTCTGCTAACTAATGGAAATGAGCACCACCTCCTACAGTTGGACATGATTTGACAATCATGTCAAAGGGGAGAACTTTACCTTTATCACTATGTATGTAATATTAAAGTACATCACTTCATAACTATTTAGATAGGACAGCATTTGACATTTTGCTGCCTAATCATCTCATTAGGAGATCCCGCTGGAGCTTGGGTTTTCAATACCTTGAATCATTTTGTGCCATCCACATACCTGGTCATCTCATGCTCATCTTTCACCCCACAGCTTTTAAGAACCGTTTAAAGATATAGTATACGATAGCTATCTTTCAACAATCCCATTTTATAAGAACTTTAGGAACTGCCTATTTGTTTATTTTCACTCTCTTTGTTCTTTAGCAATTTATTAATCCATGGGATAACTCTCTTTTTGTCCCATGGTGGCTAATCTTATTTAAGAACCTTTTTTCTGGACATGCATTTTTAATATTTTTAGCTATATAAGGTTTTGCCAGAGTGCCAGTGTGGTATCGTGGTTAGTGTGCTGGACTACAACTCTTGAGACCAGGGTTTGAATTCCCCTCTCAGCCATGGAAAGCCACTTCGTGACCTTGGGCAATTCATACTGTCTCAGCCACAGAGGGAAGCAAAGGCAAAACCCTTTTGAACAAATCTTCCCAAGAAACCCTCATGATAGAGTCACCTTAGGGACACCATACGTTGGAAACAACTTGAAGGCGCACAGCAACAAGCCTATCATCATAAGGCACACAACAGCAAATGTTTTGCTTGTATTACTTTCATTCTGTAAGCTGCCTTTAGCCCCATTGTTTGGAGAAAGGCTAACATAAATAAAGTGATTGATAAAGCAGCTGAATGTAGTTGCCCATTATATTGGTTTACATGTAGCCCATAGGTCTCAGCCTATGATGCAGTCTCTCAATCATCAGAAGTATCCCAATATCAACTAAGCTGAAGCCAAAAATCAGCAACAAGTTCCTGAAGTTTGGCAGCAAACTGTGGCTACATGTTCCTCAACAAAAAAGGGCATGTTTCTATCATTCTGTGGCTCTTCATCTCTCAGGTTCCACAACATTCCAAGAACTGTGTCAAATTTACACACTTATAGCTGCATGAAGGGGAGAGTGGGCTGCACTCATAGATCCAACCTTCTCAGAATTTGGAAGTAACTACTCATAGGATGTTATCAGATGGGAGGAATTTCTCTCAATTGCGAATGGAGCCAGTTCTCAATTATGTGAATTCGCTAGTTTAGCGAATTTACTTGAATTCTAATTGCATTCGGAATGCATTCAGAATGACTTCCCATTGCCCGAAATTGCGTGAGATACTCTAAGACACAATAACGTGAAACCCACATGATTGCGTTTGGATTGCCATTGGATTATACTTCCAATTTCCATCATCTGGTAATGTCTATAGATAAGTAATAATTGTAATTACTTAATCTTGTAATTCATTCATGATCCCTTTTTATAACAATGAGGGTATAACAGCATTATATTACAATTGGGATTTAATGAGAGACATGTTACACATGCCCTGTACTGAATTTTGGAGTCCTCATATTTTGATATATTGTATTTTGAAGATAGCGTGCTTTTGAGAGATTGGTGAACTTTCACGAATACTAAAGCTCAGGTTCCCAGGAAAAAGGGAATAATTTTCCCCAGCCCTGTATATATCCAAGTAAGCAAAACCATCAAATGTAAAATGCTCATTCCCTCAATTCCCCACTGGACTGGTACCACTGCCATTCATATAATGGAGAAAGTGGTCTTGTACAGAGCCTTGAAATGTTACTTTTTTGAACTTCAACTGCCAGAACACTTCTACACCATTTTACAAGATTACTCTCCAAAAAGAGACAGACCGAGCTTGGCTAAATTGTATCAGATGAATATCACATGGATCAATATGATGTGAATTTGGATACATTGATAATTGGGCTAAGCAAGTCCAAGGAGAGCAAGTCTGTCAAGAGCAAATGTGGTGCAGTGGTTTAAGCACTGGACCAAGTCTCTAGAGACCAGGGTTCAAATTCCTGCTTTGCCATGTAAACCCACTGCATGACTTTGGGCAAGTCTCATTCTCTCAGCCTCAGAGGATGGCAATGAAGAAAGGCTCTCTAAAGAAACTTGCCAAGAATATTCTTCTCTGTTGACTGTGAGACTAAGGGAGTAATAGTTTCCAAGATTAGGCCCAAAAGATTTTAAAATGTTGTTTTCAAATAGTGTTTTATATTTCAAGCAGCATTCCATCGTTGTTCCATGGTGTATCGTGCACTGAAACAATTTGAATATGAAGACCTTTCAAAGGAAAATAAAACTTCTGAAAAGAATGGAGAAAATTGGAGCAGATTTGTATCTTTGTTTAAAAGACAGCAAGACAATCCAGAAAAATGGGACAGAAAATGAGTCAGATCAGCTTTGTTGGAAAATCCTGCTCAAGGAAGCATTCACTATGCCTCCTTCTTTCATTTGCTACTAGTAAGTAAGTGAGTTTCCTGCATCTCTTCACTATCTCTAGAACTTTCTCTTTTGCTAAAAATCCAGTTGTAATGTATGGTGATCAATAAATCCATGTATCTAAACAACCACACCATGTGACCAGATAACCTTCCAGGTGTGTCTGCAACCACATAAAATACTTCTCTCTCTCTTCTTCCTCTTTCAGGACGATGAATGCCAACTTTGCTAAGTTGCCCCTCCACTTTATTTGAAATCCCTCTAGGTAGCCAGGGCTCAGGCAATATATGTATATATGTTTTGCATATTCTTTTCAATGTAACCAGTAAAGTTTTTAAATTAAATAATGTGAATACTGCCTGTCTGTTTTACCTTACTGAAACTATACTTTTACTTGTGAACTCTGCTATAAGAGACTGAGGGTGCCTCACTAAACTACAAATTCCATGATTCTGTAGGATTGGCCATGTCAGTTAAAGTGGTGCCACACTGCATTATTTCTACGGTGTAGATGCACCTTCAATCTTACCTGAACCAGTCTTTATTTTTTCCTCTTCCTTATGCCTTTTTGATGTGTTAGACTACAATCCCCAGCATTCCTGACAATTAGACATGTGGGAAAATGAAGTCCAAGTCTGGAGGGTTCATACTGAGGTTGGCTGTCTCCGATATTGGAAGGGTTTATGAGCCAGGGCTCTCCAAAGTGAAATCCTAGATGCTGTTTTGAAATCTACAAATATGTGAAGCAGTTTTAAAATGTTTTCAAAAATGGGTTATTCACTGATAAATAGCTACTGTCCACCCACGCAAGACTGAGATGATAAGGCAAGGCGCTCAGGTGAAGACAAGGAATATGAATTACAGGTTGGCAGGGATGACAAGGCTCCTCTTTTAAGAAAGGAAACAGAAATAAAGGATAAGGATATGTGTAGACCAACTTATTTTACATAGGCAGCTGACAGTCCTACTTTACCAATTCAGCTTTAACAAAGTCCAGAGAGCTTTTGAAAACTGGCATATACTCTGCTACTGTAAGAATAACATTATCCTTTGCGTTGGCTTACTTGAATACTCTGGGCACTCTTTCCATTAAGCCTTATTGTTACAAATTAGGGAATCCCTCTCCATTTCTGGCTCTCAGTTGGAGTTCTAATGCACCTAAGGCATTGCCAGAGTCAGGCTGTTACCATATTTTCCAAGATTCAGCAGCTACATGAAGAACAAAGTCAATGCAGCGAGAAACCAGAGCTCTGCTTGTGTTCATAAAATGTTCTCAGCAAAGCCTTTATTTCCCCCCCTCTGCCTCATTATTCAGCACACCAGTTGCCTCTTCTCCAGCTGGAGTCAACATCCTAATAAACTGTGGAGCTCAGCCAAGCATTGCTACCAAGATAATGTGGCTTTTCAGAAAAATCTCAAGAACAGCCAAACAAACATGAAATCCTTCTCGGTGGATGGCCTGCAATTTTAAGGGTGTTTGCCATGGGGGGAAACTTAAATTGGACTGTAATGAGGATTTTAAATCTACATGGCCAAAAGACATGGGAAGGAGGGGGGAAAACCTAAAGGAAGAATGGAAAAAAACTCTTCACTTGCCAAAACACAGACACAGACACACATCACCAGCACCACCACACACCACACACACCCAAAACTCTTAGGATATGAGTTTCTCCCAATTTTTTTTCTTTTTGCATTTTTCCTCTAGTGAAGGGTTTCCCCTTCTCCAGGTCATGATCACAGCTTGGGAAAGTTGTTTTTTGGACTACAAATGCAAGCTAACTCCTAGTGCTTTTTCACTACAAGTCAATTTGGGTGAATGGGTGGAGTATTAGTGAGAAACAAACCACACTGATACCTGACAATGGTACTTCCACTTTCAACCAGCTGGTCATCTCTTATCAAATCTCAGAAAAGTTACTTTCTTGGAATACAATTCCCAGAACCCAGCACCAACAGCAGCCTAGCCACCTCTTGTCATGTCAGTTAGGGATTCTGGCAGTTATGAAAGCAATTTTTCCAAATTCTGCCCAAAACGTACATTCCTCTTGTATATTCTATGTTTATAATATTTACGAATGGAGGGAACCATTTAATATTATCATATATAAAATATGATGGTCTCAGAATTTCTAAGACAGTGGTTTCCAAACTTCGTAGCATCAGTGTGAAACACATCTGACTTCCCAGTTTGTTAGCGGAAGACACACTGTACATCAGTGTACATCTTCCACGTAGTGCCATGTTGGAGAATATGAAGGATTGCCAACTTAAAACTGTAGAAGATTCCTTTACTTTTAATGGATGTATAGAAGATGGGGTCCCCACTTGAAGGGACATACACATACAGAAGGGGGAATTTCAAAAGATGGTGCTTGTTATCTGGCTTCATGGCAAGTAACACCTTCTGAATTTCCATTTTTTTACTCAACCTTTAAAAGTACAAGAGCTCTCTCGGTTTTTTAATCTGGCGACCCTAGGGGCATCTTCTAAGGCCCACTTTTCATTCATTTGGATAATTGCCTTGTCTGTTGAATCATAGCACTGTCATGCATGAATGAAAAATGCCATTTTTGGGTGGAGGGAGATGCATATCTTGCCTTTTCTTTCGAAAAAGGAGTTACTCAACATAGAAAATAGAAAAATAAACACTAAGGGGGGGGGGGAGCAATCTGTCATTAGAACACAATCACCAGGCTTAAAATAGCAACAAGAGCACTAAACACACACAAACACACAGAGCCAACAATAACCATAAATAAGTTATATTAAGCAATAACAAAATCACAATGCTTGTTTAAAAAGGAACGTTCTCAGTCTTTAGTGGAATGTTCATAGAAACAGAGAAAGCTAACCGTTTGGATCAGGGAATTCCATATATGGAGTAATAGCACAAAGAAAATATTTTTTTTCCATTGCCACTAATTTTATGTAAGAAGGCATTTGCAAACATGAGAGGAGCATACCAGATGATCTTAAGGAATGTGTAGAGGTGCGCCAGAGGAGATTTGCTTTTCAGTCATCTAGAGCCTAAAGTTGTTCAGGGGTTAACACACAATAGCCAGCTCCTTGGGCTACACACCAAGCACAGTTATGCTACTTGAGAAGACTATTAATGGCAACCAAATAACTTCACGGAACTTTATGCATCACTGCTGATCTTCTTTCTGAAGCGTCTCCGATAAATTTATGAGAACTGCAAATATTCCATGGCTGACAACTTGGAAAATGCTAGCCAAAATGCTGCTTAGGAAATGCTATGGGGCAAGTGGGCAATTGACTCTGAGCACTTGGAGACCTCAGCATAATTATACTGAGACGAACCAGCTAGTGAACATGAAAAACAAATGTAACATTTCAAACAAGGTCTTCCTAAGATTATAATGGCCAGAGCAAAACAAGAATTGGACCAGATTGCATCAGTTCCTTTGCAAATTAAAACCATATAAAGGGGATGAGGGAAACTCCAATAAAGGATGAAATTCATTAGGATATTCTGCATGATATGGCTTTGTGGTGGGATTTTCATTTGAAAATAGCCTAAAACTTTAGCCACAATGAAGGAGCGATGACTCAGTATGGTTGTAAATCTGACCTCAATGGTCTGAGATTTTATTGGTCCACCATCAATTGGTGTTGCATATTTTGAAACGTCGAACCAATAGAAATGTATTTATTTGTCTATTTGTTTATTTATAATCTTGCCTTCGGGAAACAGTGTGTTGTAGTGTCTTGAGTGTTGGCATATGACTCTGGACACCAGGGTTTGAATCCCTTGGGTGAGTGGCCATGGTCAAGTCACACTCCCTCAGCCTCAGAGGAAGGTAAAGGTAAACCTACTATGAACAAATTTTGCCAAGAAAACCCCAGGGTCACCATAAATCAGAGATTACATTGAGGCATACAAGAACAGCAATCCTGCCTTCCACCTCTCTACAAAGTAAGACACTAGCCAGCTCGCAAGATTTTAAAAAAAGGTTCAAATAAAAACATTAAAAATGATAATAAAACAATTTATACCATAATACTAAAACACAACCAAGTTGAAAACAATGTTAAAAGCAATCCAACAAAAGAACTTGCAGAATGTCATGTTAAAAGCCTGTTCCTCCACAGCCAGTCAGTTGTGAATAATCCCCCCAAACAAACAAACAAACAAATAAAACTTTAATTTACATCCCGCTTTTCTGCCAATACAATCAAAGCGGCTAACAATTAAAAATTCCCACACAATATTACAACAATATAACAACATTCCCCCCTTTAAAATAGAATTAAACATATTACAGTTAAAAATTAAAACTTTTAAAATATCTGATTAATAATAAACAGAGCATGGACAGAGCGGTTTTATTCAGGAAAGGCCTGCCAGAAGAGATCCATCTTGACAGCTTTTTTAAAGCTGTCCAAACTGATAATTTGATGGCTCTCGTCTGGCAGGCTGTTCCACAATCTGGGAGAAGTAGAGACATTAACTAGTGTGGTACTGAGACCAGTGTTGGGTCTAAAGGATATTATAGTTTTCCTGAAGAAACTGTAAGCCATTTTCAGCATGCTGGACAACATAATCCTAGCTACCATGCAATGTTGAGACCTTTACACCAACACTCCTCACAAAGCTAATAGGAATATCATTCCACATGGGGCTACAGCAGATCCAGTGACCAAACTAAAGGGAGAATCTCTTACTTCTGATCAATAATACCGCCATCGTCTCATGCATCAACCCAGATGTCAGGCCATTTTCAAGGAAAAACTGGAACAATGGTTTCTTGCTGCCTTTTCCAAAAGACCCTCCCCTGCCTGAGATACATTTGCTGCAACAGCATCTGGACCTGTGGGCAAGAATCACTCGAGAAGTTTCCCAAGACTTTAATAAACTTTCACCTGCATGCCCATCGACCTATTAGTCGTATTGACTACGACTAATATTTACAAGCTTCCATCTTCCACCTCTGCTGACCTCAACTACCATGTCACAAACAGGGCATGAACATAGTGAAATTACTTCCATATTTTGTAGACAGTGTAAAGAGTCTCTCTTTTTTTTCTTTTTCTTTTTTTAAATAGAAGTTAAAAAACTCAGGCTGTACAGCTCTTTGAAGTCTGCAAGGAGATGTGTGCAGCCCCTGAACCTTGGGTAATTGCCCATCCCTTGTCTAGAGTCGAGGCGTATAATATAAACACATCTCCATTTAGGCTCTTTAGACACAGATTCACAATTTACGAATTTACATTGTTTCTCAAACTACAGTGCCCATCAAATAAAATGGAAAAGGGGATGGAGAAATAGACTGATAAGGAAAAAACTAGTAGCAAGGAATAATTTACTACAGCGTCAAGTAAATGACAGAACTTTACTTTTTTAAACCTACAGATCCCAGCTTAAATGCCCTATTAGTAAGCAGCCTGTGCTGCACAACAACACTTCCCTTTCACAAGGCTTGATAACAGCATTGTGTGTATGCACTATTAATCCCGCAGCCTTAAGAAACCACTCGCTAGCAACAACAGGCCACAGTGTAAGGACACAAACATGTCCACTCATATCTACTTTGGCAATGCCATTACAGGACTTAACCATGTCCTACAGCAGCAGGAGCTTATTCACTTGCTCATCTTTCAGTGTGATATATGGCAGCTTTGTCATCAGCGTCTGCTTTCCACATAGACTCTGGCTGTGTTCACACTGGAGAAATAAACCGGTTTAATTGCCATGGCTCAATGCTGTGAAATTCTGGGAATTGTAGTTTGTTGTGGGGCCCAGAGCGGAGCGGAGCTCCGCTCTGGACCCCACAACAAACTACAATTCCCAGAATTTCACAGCATTGAGCCATGGCAATTAAACCGGTTTATTTCTCCAGTGTGAACACAGCCTCTATGTATGGCATAAAGCAAAGAGGTCAATTTCTATGCAAAATAATACATGTACAGAAGTCTGACTTAAGATATGGCCACAATTTACTCACCCTGACAGCTGCATAGAACAACAGTATATTTTGAAGGCTTGATATTACTGAGGACCAAATGTTTTGGACAAATACAAGGGAGGGCCATTCACTTCCTGTGTTAGATGATGATGATGATGATGATGATGATGATGATGATGATGATGTCACTCAACAGAATAAGACATATGAATGAAATAAATCCAACAAGGCTAGTTTACCACATTTTGAAATATGGGAGCTGGACCTTTGCCCTTTCTGGTTTATTACTCAGGCCAGAGAGAAACTAGCTGAGTGAGGGAAGGTGGCAGTCATTGCCTCTCTACAACAAGGCAGACTTCCAGTTTGCCTAAAGGAGACTACTGTGATGCCTATGTTGAAAAAGCCATCCCTGTATAGGTATTTATCATCCAGTGTCCAACCTACCATTTTGGAGCCAGATACTGTATTAATGCAGGCCTCCCAGTTAGAGGGGTTTCTCTGTGAAATGGATTATCTAGATCCATTTCTATCTGGTTTCTGATTGGGATAGAGATAACTTTGGTCACCCTGGAAGATGACTTATGCAGGGAACTGGACGGGGGGAGTGTGTCCCTGTTGGTTCTACTGGATCTTTTAGCAGCTTTCAATACCATTAACCATGGTATTTTTCTGGGCCACCTCATTGGGATGGAACTTAAAGGCATTGTTATACAATACTGTAGCTCCATTCCTTCCTGGAGGGGTGAACCCAGAAGGTGGGGCTGAGGGATTCCTGTTCAGCCCCCTGGCCATTGTCCTGTAAGGACGTTTTGTCCCTCATCCTTTTTAACATATACATGAAACCACTGGGAGAAGTCATCTGGAGTTTTGAATGTAGTGCCATCGATATGTGGATGGCACCTGATTCTACTATTCTTTTCCATCCCACTCCAAGGAGGCTGTCCTGGTCCGAAACCAGTGTCTGTTACCAGTAACTGACTGGATGAGGGCAAACAAATTGAAACTTAATCCAAACAAGTAGAATTCAAAGGCATGGCCATGTTAGGCTAGATCACTATATATTTTAGTTGCATTTTATTCTTTTAACCTGAGATGTGAATTGTTTAAATACTGCAAACAGTTTAATTCTGTTTTAATTTTCACTTTTTGCATGCTTTTAATTGTATTGCTCTTTGAAATTATGAGCTGTTTTGAGTCCCAATTTTGGGGAGAAAGTGGGATACAAATAAATATTATTATTATTAATATTAATATTATTACAGTTTGAGGGAGATGCAAATAATTCAGTTTTCTTATGGTGCTTAATTTGTATCATTGCAGCTCCACAAAGACTTAATTCTAGAATTGTTGTTGCCACGTGCCTTCAAGTTGACTCTGATTTAGGGTGACACTCTCGCTGGATCCTCTTGACAAGATTTATTCCGAGGGGATTTGCTATTGCCTTTATTTTTAGCTGAGAAAGTGACTTGCCCAAGATCACCCAGTGGGCTTGCATGGCTGAGCAGAGGTTCAGACTTTGATCTCAATAGAGTCCTAGTCCAAGACCCAAATCACTACATCACATTGGCTTCAGTTTCAGAATAGAGGGATTGACATCTTATGGTAGCTAAAACCTGGGGTACTTCTCAGTCAGTTAGCTGATTGTTTGCAGAAGAAAGTAGCTTCTGAACAACAGTGATACAAGCCAGTGTAATTGGCTTCAGTTCAAACCATGGGTGAACCTGTTGATTTGTACTGAAGCCAAGGGCACCTCTCTATCTCAAAAAGAAGCACAGTTAACCCAGATCCCTTTGAGCCTGGGACAGGGCAGGCAAAATGCACCACTGAATCCAAACACCCTTCCTCAAGTATTTGTAGGCCTTTCTCTAACTGCATTTTATGTGGACAAACAAGGGTGAATTCCATCTCCTGGAAGCCTCCAGAAGAGGCTATTCAGCTTTTCACACAACCCACTGTTTTAACACTGAAGACAATAGCAGTTTTTCAAAACCAGATGTGGACTTCCAGCCACTTTCAGTTTACCATTTCTGACAGTCTGCTAGCAAAACTGACTCCTGGGTTTGCTGTAGTTGCCCACCCCTTGCCTAGGAGATTAAAATATTCAATAATTTGCTTGACAACCTTTAACAAGAGATTGGTTTTACTAATTTCCATGTAAACTGGTGGTGTGGCCTCTTCATTTTATATCATGGACTTAATCGTGTCCCCAGCCCTTTATCAGCTTTGCATGATCAAACGTAATCCTTCAGAATAACATTTGCCTCCTCCATCATCCACCAGTTTTCCATGCTTTACCACTGTTTCAATATTATATATATATATATATATTAGAGAAAAAAGGGTGTGTTGGGTGAGTCTGTTTACAAATTTTGATCTAAAATGAAATGTATTTTTAGCACCTGCAGATTCACAATCTAAGCTTTGGACTATGGAATAAAATGCAGTTTCCTTCTCCCATTCTGGTGCTATGCATGTGTACTGGAAAGTGAATGCCCTTTCCTTGCAAAAAAAAAAAAAAAAAGGACAGCGTATTTTAAAAAATAAAAATAACACAGGCACTGTATGGTAGCTTTTATGGAAATTTGGCATTCATCGTCCCCGGAGTTGCTCCATTACATAGATTTTTTTCCCCACAACTTATTTGGACAGTTTCTTTGTTATAATACGTGACTGAGTGAAAAAACCCTGCAAACAAATTATCCCGAGAAGAGGCTAAAGTTTCTAAGAGACTTTCAAAACTCTTTAATTCACGGATATGAAACACGAAAATCTGTTTAAAAGTGCTAAAAGAAATCACGCGGGGACAACTGAATAGATTTTTTAAAAATGAATTTCTGAAGGAACTGTGGGTGGGTGTGACATTTTTACTGTTGTTTTTTTTTTTAATTCAGCATCCAAAAATACATTAAAAACAGCTTCAGTGTTGGGGGAAAGTATTTTCATCACAGGCCTGTCTAACTGAGTGAGAACCTGGAGCCATGTGTGTCCTCTTGCTCCTTACAGTATGCTTTGAAAGACAAAAAAAGAAAGGACGGGTGCTGTGTTTGAAGGCCAGCCACAGATGGGTCACAGGTTGCCATGGTCCACGTCAGGGGCTAACACCAAGCCTGTTTGCCTCTTTGACAGAGCTGGATTTAGGGCCAAAACAGACTGCAGAAATAAACCAGCTTGAGACCACTTTAACGGCCCTGGCTCAACGCTAGGGAATTCTGGAAACTAATTTTGTGAGGCATTGAGCCTTCTCTGGAGCTCTGGTGCCACAACCAACCATAGTTCCCAAAATCCCCTAACATTGAGTCAGGACAGTTAAAGTGGTCTCAACATGGGTTATTTCTGCAGTCTGTCTTGGCCCAAAGTTACTCTTCTCAAGACCCAGAAGGGGGGATTCTGAGGTCGGCCGTCCAAAACTAGCTTCCCAAAGCTTCGGCGCCACCGCAAACAAAAAAGAGATCCCGGAATCCCATCGCCTGGAGCCGTGGCGGTTAAAGCCGTCTGGAAACGGATTAATTTCCCCAATGCGGATGCAGCCTGGACTTCAGGTACGGAAGAGGAGGAGACACCCAACCTCCCTGTCAAGTTCTCCTCTAGAGAAGCTGACCGTGGTCATCTATCTGCCGGAGGGGAAAAAGAAGGGAAGGAGGAGAGGGAGGGAGTTGTTCCTGGGAATGCAAGGGCATCCCATCCCTCCCTTCCCTCCATGTGATGCCAGATCTCCCCCCCCCCCCCTTCCTCAGGAAGCCTGGTCCAAACTGCTGTCTTCTTGCGCCCCCCACTGCCGGCGAACCGCAGAGATCAAAAGGAAGCAGGGCCCAGGAGGCGATGCCTCTGCTCCTGCTGGGGACCCTCTCTTGCTCTCTTCCAGCTTCCTCTCGTTCTCCCCGAAGCCGACTGTCTTCTGTCTCCTGGGCCAGAGGGAAGCCAAACCCTTCTTCTGCCCCTTGCCCAAAAAACAGGGCAGGGCGAGGAGGCTGCAGAACCAAAGAGAGAACCCTTTGCCAACCTGCCTGGCAGGAGAGATCAATCTAACCCGAATGGGGCCGACGTCTCCCCAGGTGATGCCCAAGAGGACCTTTTTTGGAGGGAGATTTCAGAGCGGCGCCCTCCTTTTCCCGGACACACCCTACACGTCCAACCTTCTGCCCGGGAGGAGTCCCCAAATTCATTCTGAGCAGGACTGAAGAAGCATGCATTGATGATCTTTTTTGAATGAGCGTTTTCAGCTTTTTCCTTGGTCGTGTCCTCTATTTTTCCTCCATTTTGCGGTGCCTTGTTATGTTATTATTATTATTATTATTATTATTATGTTATTGTTGTGTTATTATGTTGTTATTATGCGGCGAGGACATCTGGACACCTCTACAGGGAAGGTTTTTCCCCGTTACTAGGCAAAAGCCCTGGGAGTGCCAGGAAAGCTTTCTCAGGAGGAAATCTCTTTTTTATTATTTTAATACCATCCTCGAACGAGAGAGGCGGCCTCCGCAAATTATATTCCCCCACACACTTGCCTTTGTATGCCAAAATTTTGTCCTTGTGTTCCAGGCATTCGCTCTTCTGTCCTCCAACTAACCCGGCAGACCTTAGTCATAAGGCACAGACTTATATATATATGGAACCTAAATAGACGGGAGCTACTCAGACGTTTCTAAGAGGATCAGAGGCAGCGTTATCCTGGCTTTTGAGTTTCATCAAAGAAGAATGAACTCGCCTTCAGACATGCCCTTCGTTCCTTCATGCCACAAAAGTGCGGTGGCTCCATTGGCTTTACCTGCTACCTTCTTTGTAGGTTGTGTAAAGGGGTAGCAAGAGATTACCCTTTCCATTTTCCTTTGCTTTGTATTGGATGCTTATTTGGGACAAAGGGGGGGGGATTATGCTTATGTGCAAAGTATGCTATATGTGTACACTTTCTTAGGAGAAAAATCCACTAAACTCAGAGGAGTTAAGTTTAAAGCATGCACATTCTTACACTGCTAGAAATGCAAGGAGAAAAGGCAAAAGAACACCATTTGTGTTATTTTGGAATTTGTGATACTAACCTGCCTCTGTGCTCTTTCTAGTCTTAGTTCACCAGTTCTGTCCTCAGACTAGTAAAGATGGACTATGTTGCATTAAGGTTTAAACCATTGCAGCGTGATATATCTGTTGCTTTTGTCAACCACCTTCGTGTCGATTTGGACCCATGGCGACCCCATGGGATGAGACGTCTCTCTTTGTCCTCCGCTGCTTTCCTTGGTTCCTGTAATTTCATACCTCCTTCATAGAGTCCAGCTTGTACTATTCTAATATTGGTGATAAATACTAGACTGGGAACCCAGGCTGGTTCCACCTTAGAGGACTTCTAAGGTTTCTATGTCTCTTTTTCTCTCTTTGCCTCAATGTGTCTTCTCTAAAATGGGAATGTTAATTGCGTAGTGTGCAAAATGTTGTGTGCCTTAAAGTTTCCTGTGACGACCCTAGATAAAGGTAGACCATTCCTAGGTTAATGTATTTGGCTCCCTGTGATCTCAGATATTGTACTTCTATAACCCGGTTGTATGTTTTATATGAGCAAAAATGGTATGATGTGTATAATGTGTGTATCATTTGTTATAATTAATAAAAATTTATTTTAAAAAGAAAAAGAAAAGCAATGGCAAACACTCTCTCTATGTTTGTTTGCACGATTTGCTCAGAGAGAGTTTGCCATTGCTTTTCTTTTTCTTTTTTAAATAAATTTTATTAATTAAAGCAAATGATATACACATTATACACATCATACCATTTGCACTCATATAAAACATACAACCGAGTTATAGAAGTACAGTACCTGAGATCACAGGGGAGCCAAATACATTAACCTAGGAATATTCTACCTTTATCTAAAATCTTCCATCCTCCTTCTTTCTGGCTGTTTCTATCTTCTTTCTTCCCTTCTCTTCACTCCCTCTCCAGACCTTCTCTTTACCTAACTCAACTTTCCTTAATCCTTCTCTCCTCTTAGCAACTCTTCCACTAATGTGAGTGGGACTTCAAGAGTCTCGATCCTCCTCTTTAATACTGTTTTACACCCGCAGCCGACTGATGCAGAAAGGCGCTTGATTTCCAATAGAGAAATGTATTCTCTCCGAATATTTGCGCATTTTGTAACGACGCAGAAAGAGAAGTCTCCTTGGCTCCTCAATTTAGCCATTTATTTGACAGGAATTGCCTTTTTTATTATTATGTGTGTGCCTGCGAGTGCGCGTGTTTACTCCCTGGTCAATTTTAATCATTCTTTTATGGTTTTATTGTTGGCAATTAGGGTCATTTATTAAAGCAAACAAGCCTCGAAACTTCAGTCTTAACTGGATGAGTTTTTTTTATTCCAAACCTCGCTCGGTGGCTTCTGTTTTTATGCTTGCGACTTTTCGGAAACCAGAATGAAACTGGAGCCGAGTCAGGGTTAAGATTTCCCCTACAAAGAACAGTCTAGTCACATGTGTTAGGAAGGTATATTTTTAATTGTTCCAGTCATTTTTAAGAAGATTTTTTTTAATTGTTCTAATTATTGTTGTGTGTGGGTTTTTTTTAGAGCAATCAGTCCTAAAATGGAATCAAACTGAACTTGACAGTTTTATATATATATATATATATATAGCTGCTTACTCATATATATATATATATATATATATATATCAAAAGGAATTTGGGGGACTCGATGAAGAATTGTGGCCCAGAACTGAAGCAAGTGTAAATAAATGCGTGAATTCAGCATAAACCAATTTGCGTCTTCAGTCGCCTTTCAGGGTCGGGATCAATTTGTCTGTCCTGGTCTTGGGTTTCGTTGAACGCTTTGAAAATGTCTTCCAAAGACTTTGGGGCGAGAACCTGCGGCCTGTGAGGTTTTCGGAGGAACCTGACATTCAATGATCTGATTCAAATCCAGGAAAAGGACAGGAGCCGTCCATTCATGAAACCAGTTCCAGCCAATTCACATAGTCCTTTGCAAGATAGACTCCAAATCACCCACAAAGGAATCCCACAGAAAATCACAGAGTGAACCGTCTGCCATCCTCCTTAGGACTCAGCCTGCAAACCAGAAGGTCGTCTTCTTAAATAGCAGGACTTCCAAGAAGCTAATAAACAGATGTGTCTCTATGTATATGTATCTTTACTAATAAACATATATGTATGAATACGTATATGTTGTTATTATCTTGGAAGTCCAGCTATCATCCTGCAAACCGGAAGGTGGTCTACTTACATAGGAGGACTTCCAAGATACTAATAAATAGATGTGTGTGCGCATGTGTCTATGTATATGTATCTTTACTAGTAAACATAGAGGTGTGTGTGTGTGTGTGTGTGTGTGTATTAGTATCTTGGAAGTCCAGCTATTATCCTGCAAACCAGAAGGTTGTCTCCTTACATAGGAGGACTTCCAAAATACTAATAAACAGATGTGTATGTGTGTCTATGTATATGTATCTTTACTAGTAAACATAGAGATGTGTGTGTGTGTATTAGTATCTTGGAAGTCCAGCTATCATCCCGCAAACCTGAAGGTCGTTTCCAAGATTCTAATAAACGGATATATATATACTGTATATGTATATGTATATATCTGTATCTTTACTAATAAACAGATGTGTGTCTGTGTATGTTTATTAGTATCTTGGAAGTCCAATTACCGGTATGTTAGGAGACGATCTTCTGGTTTGCAAGATAAGTCTTAAGGAGGGTATGAAAACTATGCATCTGAAAGGAAAGCCCCCATTTTATTGAACGAAATGTCATCCATGGAAGGAGAAGACGTAGCCATTGGCTAGGAACCAGGGAAAGGCAGTAACTTTTGCATTTCACCAGCCCTTTCCCCAGGAGTAAGGTCATTATTGTCTAGCCAAAAAACGAGCAGATTTCAGCCTCTCCCCCACCACAATTTAATTCAGATTAAACCCTCCAGGGGCGGAGTTGTGCCACGTTTTCAAGTGCAGATGGAAGGAAAAGGGTCGAGCTTTGATCGGCTTCTCGGGGGGGATTAAAGCGAGGCGAAAGCAAAGCGTGTGATCTTGGATCGGATGTCGCGCTCGGATTTGTAACGCGAGTCCGAAGGAACGAGGAGCAAATCCGGGGTTAAACGGAAAGGAAAAGAGGAATTCCCGATGCAAAGGAAGAGAAGAAGCAACAGCTGCTGCAGCGGCGGCCCAGAGAAGGAAAGGAAGGGCCCTAATCCGCAAAGAGAAAGGGAAGCTTTTGGGGATGGAAGAAGAAGAGGAAGAGTAAGAAGAAAAGGAGTGTGTGTACCCATCATACCCAGAAGGGGGTTAGGGGGCTAAATCCCCCCCACATTATCAAGCACCAAGGATCAGGACCACCAAGACCCCTGTGTAGTTGAGCCTCCTGAGGAAGTACCAATAGCGAACAGAGTCTCCTTTTACACCTATTTTTTCGCATTTGCTTAATTGTCGGGTGCCTTCAAGTCCTTTTCTGTTAATGGTGACCCTAAGGCGACGCTGTCACTGGATTTTCTTGGCAAGAATTGTCCAGAGAGGGGCTTGCCAGTGCCTCCCTTTGAGGCTGAGAGAGTGTGACTTGTCTAAGTCACTCAGTAGGTTGTCAATGGGTCTCCAGGGTCATAGTCCAACGCTCAAACCACTTCATTAGGCTGGCTCTCTGCTTAAAACGGCCTAATATATTTCCTTGGTACCTTCATTTTATGCTTTCAACCATTTTATAACATTTTATTTATATTTTTCTGACTTTTTTTAAAAAATGGTAGTCTGTTGGCGGTTTTTTTAAAATTATTATTCACTTTACTTTGTGGCGTTGCTGTTTTTGTTTTTACTGCTTTACTTTTTCCCCCCCAATAAACATATATGGAAGTAGGCAAAAATTCATAATAGCCCATCTGCCAGTATTGAGTGCCTTCACATTAAAAATTATCCCTACCTGAAATATCCTTCCACTGCATTTCTAAATGGAGTCTCCATATTTATAAAATCTTGCTTGGAAGCTTTCGAAGAGGCCTCTTTTTACCAGGAAGGGCTCAATCCTATCCATATTTACTCGAAACTGATCCCCATTGAATTCATTGAGGATTACTTCTAGATACGTGTCCTTAAGAGTCCTCAAAGGAGGATTATATCCTCTCCCCTCGAAGGAGATGGATGGATGGTAGCCTTTCCCATTCTCCTTTTTCTTAAAAAATGTAAGAGGGGAGAGAGAAAGAAAAGGTGAAGTGGGATAACTGGTTCTTTTTTGCTTCTTCTGGGAAACAAAACATGAAAATATAACCAGGCAGGTTTCTTTGTTAAGACGCCTCCGAATTTATGATCACATGAACCCAAATGGAGATAAATTACAAAGAGAACAGTCAACAAAACGAGGAGGAACCTACTTCCTCAGGTGTATGGCCTGCTATGCTCAGCTGGCAAGCGTCGTTACATATTTATGGCCAAGGGAGGGGAGGAAAGTGAATTTGGAGGCCACGAAGGTCATGAAATGCCAGAGGTACAGATATAATAAATGGTAGATGGTCTGGGAAGGTAAGTAAAGAGTGTGTCCACCGCATTGCAAGGAAAGAGGTCCCACTAAACATTAGGAAGAACTTCTTCGTGGTAAGTGATATTGGACAGTGGAATGGAGTCCCTCCTAGAGTGGTGGACTCTCCCTTTTTTTGGAGATCTTTAAGCAGAGGTTGGATGGGCATCTTTCAGGAAAGTTTGTAATTGCGTATTCCTGCATGGCAGAACCAAGGCGGCTGTTGCTGACCTCCCAGCTCTGCGATTCTACCCCTGGCTCTCCAAATATTGCTGGATTTAGATTCCCCATCATCACTCCCCCTGGGCCATGCTGACTAGGGCTCATGGAAGTTGCAGTCCCATTCTACAACAACATCTGGAGGGCTTAAGCTTAAGTCATAACAAGTTTAAGGGATAGTTTGCGAAACCAACTCTCGCTAAGCCTCCAAGGCTAAGGTGTTCCCCAACGCTTTTACTGAAGACTTTCGTCCACATTCAGTTTTCTGGAGGGGTTTCGTTTGGACCGCCCAGAAGTTATCAGATTTTTCGAGCTTGAGTTTTCCCCTCCTTGCCTTCACTCATGGTGACCCTAAGGTGAAACAATCACGGGTTTTTATTGGCAAGATTTGTTCAGAGAGAGCCTTCCGCCCTTTGAGGCTGAGAGAGTGTGGCTTTACCCAAGGTCACCCAGTGGGTTTTCATAGCCGAGCGGGGATTCAAAACCTGGGCTGCATCCACACTGGATAAATAACCCGGTTTGGCACCAGTTTAACTCTTTCTGGCTCGAGGCTATGGAATTCTGGGAGTTGGAGCTTGTTGTGGACCCCACAACAAACTCCAACTCCCAGAATTCCATAGCCTCGAGCCAGAAAGAGTTAAACCGGTGCCAAACCGGGTTATTTCTCCAGTGTGGATGCAGCCCTGAGCTCCAGAGTCGTAGACCAGCTACACAACCACTACACAACGCTAGCTCTCTCTTCCCCTTCATATCACTTTCCTTTCCACACAGAAATTCACTGCAGTTTCTTTCCTTTCCCATCCTTAATTTGGGACCAACTGATTTCTCCATATGTAGGGAGATCTTGTTAGCACCTTTGAGACTAACTGAAAGAAAGAAGGAACTTTCACAGACTTAAGCCTACTTCCTCAGATGTATTTCCTATTACGTGACTATAATTCCTTATGAGGAAGACCGTTGTCCAAGCGGAGGACGAGGACGCCTTTCCCTTAAGGCAGTGATGTCCAGACTCTGGCCCTCCAGAGGTTTTGGATTTCAGCTCCCAGAAGCCTCAGCTACTTTGGCCAATGGTCTGGGATGCTGGGACCTGAAGTCCAAAACACCTGGAGGGCCAGAGCTTTGGACATCACTGAAGGCTTAAGGGAGACATCCATATGCAACACCATTATATGTGATGTACTTGGCACCGAAAGGACACTGAACGGTCTTTCCCAAGTTGAGGCATCTGGATGGGGATGATGGGAATTGTCCAGTGCACCTGAGAGCATCAATTTGGAGCAGATGGTATTAGAAGCAAGCAACACTTCTTTCTGGATTCCCTTCCCCTGATGTCAGGGTGAAGGCAAGAGAATAGTAGTAGTAGTGGGAGTACAGGAACTCCCAGGAAGCCAAACCAAGAAGATTTCCATTCAATCCTCTTCTCCCTCCTTGTGATTTGCTTCCAAATATTACTAAATATTTCTCTTGCAGTTTCCTTCTTTGGGAGGAAGAAGTCCTGAAAGCCAGCCTCCTTTCCAGGTGTCCATTGTCTCCTCAGTGGTCTTGCTCCAAAGGTCTGAAAAACTATGGTGACATCATCATCATCATCATCATCATCAAATATAAAATCCTACACAAGACTTACTTAAAGTGCAGAGCTCGAGAAAGGGACTCTTTTGGACTACATCGCCCATAATTCCCGTTGTGCCTGGGAATTCTGGGAGTTGTAGTCCCAAAGACCCACATTTCCGGGTGGTGCTGGTGTGTGTGGCAGCCTGTGCAGTGGTTCCCAAACTTTGGTCCTCCAGATGTTTTGGACTTCAACTCCCAGAAGACCCAACCAGTTTGGCCAACTGTCAGGAATTCTAGGAGTTTGAAGTCCAAACCATCTGGAGGACCAAAGCTTGGGAATCACTGCACTTCTAGGCTGTTACTCGGGAAACCTCTTATCAGGAGCTTCTCTGGTGGAGGACAGAGCTGGACATACCATACATGGTTCTGGAAATAATGCCTCTATTGCATTTTGGAGGACATGATGGCATCACCAGTGTCAAAGAACCCATGCAAACGATCCCCACCTTCCTGCAGTCAAGGCCAGCTCTACCATTAGGCAAAGCGAGGTGGTTGCCTCGGTCAGCAGATATTTGGGGACTGTCAACAGAGGCTTCCTATCTGTTCTGAACTGAACTCTTCAGCTTTTGTCCTTACCTAGAGCTCCCTCAAGAAGCCTACTGTACTACCAGAGCTGGGGAAAGGTACATTGTTGGACTACAATTCCCAGAATCCTCCAGCAAGCATTCTAGGATTCTGGGGACCGTAGTCCAAAATGGATGTTTCCCCAAGCTGTGCTATTGCTTCAAATGTGCTGAAGGACACTATTCCATTGCTCGTTTTCAAATGAGATTCAGCTGCCAGCTCATGTCGAAGGGAGAGGGGCCACGGTCTTGTTCTTTTGCTTCAGGCCGCAAAATAGCCGCAGTCCTCCCTGGAAGCCCCAGAAGCTCAGTTTCTCCCAGGCCCCCTCTTCTCAACGTCTCTGGGCCAAAAAAGGAAAAAAAAGAAAGAAGTTAGGTAATGGTAAAAGCGATATATGCTATCACAAGGATATCAGAAATGTTTGTGAGATGTTCAGTTTATATTTAAAAAAACAAAGGTATATCATTCAAACTTTGTCTTACATAAAGAACCTAAAACGCACACTTTGAAGGATCCAACTACAGTGTCCTTATACAAGTCCTGAGAGGACAAAGCCCTTGTCAAAAAGGCATGTTAGTCCTGGAGAAGTACTCCAAGGTATCTCTTGGTAGAAGTTCTGTGAATTCAATCTCAAATGATCACCAGCCAAGCGCATTTGGACCAATGGTCTTCTCCAGTGGCTTGGGTATCAATAGGTATCCACTATTATAACAAACAATATGTGGAATAAACGCCATCCAAATAATCCACCAATCTCTCTCCTATGTATCAGACACACTGCAGAAATAACCCAGTTTGAGACCTGCCCTAGCTCAGTGCTAGGGAATTCTGGGACCTGTAGTTTGTTGTGGCTCTCTAACAGAGTTCCCAGAATTCGCTAGCATTGAACCAGGGCAGTTAAAGCGGTCTGAAACTGGATTATTTCTTCGGTGTGTTTTGGCCCTCTTATTCCAGCAGTTTGTCAGCATGATTTGGCTAAATATTAAGGAAGAAACCCAGGGGAAAGTAATGAGATCCATAGTTGTTGTTGTTTTTTTGGACTACAATTCCCATAACTCCCTGATAGTTGACCATGATGACTAGTCCTTGCAGCCCAAAGCATGAGGAAGGCATCGGGTTGCCAATCCTTACCCCTAGGAGCAGCATCTTCTAGAAGTACTGAGAGCGCTTGAACATTTTTCTCCCTCCCGCAGTCGTTTCCAATCCGTTCCTTTCAGTGAGTTGAAAAGAATTCACTTTTCCACGCTGGATCAGAGTCTGGGAAAGCGACCAAGTTTTTGGACTGAGGCTCCCGAATCCCTGCATCTGTGGCATAGTGCTGGTTGGGGTGGAAAATCCAAGAAGAACTGTCCCTTTTCCAAGTTCTTCCCTGGTCTGGAGATGCCTTGGAGGAGAGGAAATGGGTCCCCATTGACTTCATCCCGGAATAGGCGTCTGCTAGATCTGGAGAGCCAAGGAGGGGGTCACAAACACCACCACCACCATCATGATGATGTTATGCAGCATCTCAAAGTGGCCAAGCCTTCAAAGAAACGTGGGAGGGATTTCCATGTCCCAGAGGCCGGAATGGCGGCCCTTTCTCTGCCTCTTTGTTCTTGACTTTGGCGGCATGCGATGCTTCTTCCAAAAAACTGGCAGGAGAGCCCCATCCCAAGCCAGAAGGAGTGAAAAGGCATTTGGGTCTCAGGCGTGTGAACGTGGGGAAGAGGTGGCCCACATTAAAGTTGAGAAAGAAACCCGTTTATTATTGCTCCGAAAGGACTTTCTTTTGAGGAGGAGGAAGAGGGAAGAAAAAATACTTTTGGCATCAGAAAGCAAAGCACGCATTCCTGCTGGTCTGGAGGGGAGCTGGGATTTATTTTGGAGGAGGAGAAAATGACAAAAATGGCCAAAAAAAGAGGTCTTTTTTTAAAAAAATGTATTTTCTGTAAGTCTGACGTGTTAACATCACCAATATCACAAAATCTGCACTTTCTGGAGGCTTCCAGTTTCTAGTTTAATAGTGCTCTCGCCCCATTTTTTTAAAAAAACCTTGCACGACAAAAAGTACAAAATAATTCTAAAGACGTACAACGGGATCTATTGTTTTACCGCCGAGTGAGGAGGAGACTAAGAGAGATTGGACTCTGAACCAAGGGTTTTCAGTCTTTGGATGACATATTTCTAAAGGGGGCCACAAAAATATGATTTGGCAAAAGTTGCTGCCAGCAAAAAACCAAACTGCACACACAAGAGGTAAGACAGGGGAAAATGTAGGCTTGGCAGGTGTATGAAAGCCTTGCTCAATAACTGTGTGTTTCTGTGTTTCTGCCCACTTATGGCGACTCCATGAATTTCATAGGGTTTTCTTAGACAAGGAATATTCAGAGGTAGGTTTGACAGTTCCTTTTTCTGAAATACAGTTTACAGTACTTTGTATTCTTTGGTGGTCTCCCATCTAAGTACTAACTAGGGCTGACCCTGCTGGGATCTGATGTCTTTAGGATATTTAGGCCCTCAGCCCAGTAACTGCTGGATGTAAACTCTTCCAGTTCCTGGAAATTCAAACTCCTGTATGAAATATTTCGGCATAATCAACACCAGCATGATGTAGACTAGGATTTGCAGAGACTAGGAATCCAATCCTCACTCAGCCATAAAAACACATAGAGAAGTCAGACCATGCAGTATTCAGTGAAAGTCTCCATGGTCTTTCTAAGAACAGAATAGAGAAAAATATGGGGCTCCAGATGTGGTTGGACTGCAATTCCCATTAGCCCTAGCCAACATGGATGATTGTAACTGAAGTCCAACAACATATAGAGGGCCATACCTTCCTAATCCCTTTCCTAGTGCCGAAGAATGATCATATACCCATCAGCTATTAATAAGTACTGTGCATGCTGAGCCTTGCATTTTTATGTTTATATTTTGTATGAAGTAGGATTTATAGTGTAATCTGTATATCCTGGCCAGTGGCCATGCTGGCTGGGAGATTCAAGGAGTTCTAGTTATAAAAAGTAAATTCACCAAGTTCTGTTTTGGGGCAGAATTGTTCTGAATCTTCTGATACTCAAGTACTCAGAAGGAATGCACTTCTAACATCTAAAACCTAAACATAAAAGAAATAAAGCTTTTGATCACCTTTTGCATTTAGCATAACAACTGGATCAGTTTTTATCAGCACCAGAGCCAGAATGGGGTAGTGGTTTGAGCATTGGACTATGACTCTGTAGAACAAGGTTCAGTTCCTGCTCAACCATGAAACCCACTGGGTGACCTTGGAAAAGTCACATGCTCTCAGCCTCAGGGGAAGGCAATGGCAAACCTCCTCTGAGCAAATCTCGCCACGAAAACTACATGATAGGATCACTATAAGTTGGAAATGACTTGAAGGCACACAACACACACAGCCACTAAAGGTGTGATGTGAGAGCTGAAACCATGTTGGAGATTATACCACCCACCACAAAAACCTTTATTTGTAGTCTCAGACAGTGCATAGTATGACATGATTACACAGCAAAGACGGGGGAAGCATGGTTTCTATTTTCATTGGTACTTTATTACCACATCACAATTTGTACCAGTGAGGTCTATCTATAGATCCTTTTTTAAGAGTGGCCCAAATTAAGGTTACAGTGCTAAGGACACAAGAGTTGCAATCCTATATGTAGTCACATGGGAGTAAACCCCGTTGCATTTAGTGGAATGTATTGCTGAATGAACTTTGATAGAATTGCAATGCCAAGCACATTTACTTTGAAGTAATCTCATTCAGTTACTCTTTGGAAAATGGAAATATTTTGTGGACAGATGATCTTTATAGCCCCGGGGAAGGGATCTTTTGCCCTTTTGTAGATGTAGTTGGACTGTAGTTCATATCAGACCTAATTGACATAGTGTCAGTGCTGAGGAATGATGAGAGTTGCAATCCAATAACATCTGGAAGAGAGCATGGAAACATTACTTTTTAAGAGCCAAGTTATGTTCCCAAACTGTAATCTACAAAGCCACATCTTTCCTTCCTCTGTCCTTCTTTCCTTCCTTGTTAATTGCTATCTGATTTTATTGTTATTGCTTAATACATTGCCATTTGTTTTTTTAATTCATGTATATTGTTATTGTGTTTATAATCCCCTCTGTTGTAAGCCACCCGGATTCCCAGTGATTGGGCGGCGTATATATAATTTATTATTATTATTAAACACAATGATGTTCAGTTAGCTACTAAATACAATGCTGTGTAAATGTGGGTTTCCAGTTTTAAATACTTGTTTGAAGTAGAATTTACAGCATAATAGATTCATGTTTACTGAGATGTTAACTGAACCTCATGATTCCTATTTTCAAATAAACTCCTTCTTAGCCCTGATCCAAATTAAAGCTGCACCCCTGTATTCATATAGTCATATTCATATAGCTTACAACACTGATGTATAAATTGTTACAGAAAGAAAACACCAATAAAGAATAGACTACTACAACTTGTATTAATATTGTGCACCTTTCCTAATGGCTTCAGGTGGGAGAGATCCCACATGGATTCATAAAGTAGTCCAGGATAACTACAGCGTGTTATAGCGGTGTAGGTGAACCTCCTAGGTTTCTAAAGAGAGTTTCTACTCTGTATCCCTTCAGAATTTTCTAATGAGACTGCTAGGTCAGGGATGGCCAAAGCCATTAAACTTCCTGAAGTGAAGAACAACAAGATACACACATTAAGTACACACTACACTTCAAAAGTCAACTGAGTTGGCAGGTCAGTCCAGGGTTGCCACCCTGTTAGTGTACTAGACTAATTAATGTATTTTTTCCAGGACTGTCCAGAAGTGGCAAGAGAAGGCAGATAGAAAAAGACTGAAGAAGCCTATTTCATCAATGCCTTATTTCTTTTGCAGCCCCTACACTCATGGCCTTTCCCCTCCAATGATGGCAGTTTCACCAGCACATTGGGCCAACAGAATGCAGGCACAATTTTCCTGCTTTATATAGTTCTGACCTTCAGCAACAAGAAATGAGCATGGGCTGCAGTTGCTCCTCCCTCCGCACCACCCAACATCTGGCATCTCAGTTATGGACCTCATTCTCCTCAATGTTAGTGCCAGCCTTGGACTGCAATTTAAGGGATCCATTTGGTTGTGACAGTCACCCAGTCAGTAAAATGTAATAGCCATACTTCTGTTGGCATGCTATGCTAGCAGTTGCACCTACCCACCCACCCACCTCAGTGCTGTGTAGCGTAGTGTGGTGAAATAAGGCACACTCTGGGGTCTGAATCCTATTTCTAGTCAGAAAAAGAGACTTGTTGAATCCATGGGATTTATGTATGTACTGAGACACTGTAAACTGATTTAATGAGTCTACTGTGGTTAGAACTAATCAATAAGATTTAGGCCAACATTGGCTACTCCAAGCAACCTATTTCTCCATCACTTTACCTCCTGCATAATCACTGCCCCGTTACCATCACCTATACCAGTAAAGTCATATTGCTGTAGAGCACCAACAGGAATGTTCTCAGTGTGTCCCCTCCCTGGACGACCAGCCAAGATGGACATGGATCGGGAGAGCAAGTCGTCTTCCTCACGCTTCCAAGGAGATTGTCCATGCCATCGGTACTCACAGATTGAAACTCATCCAGTAAAATAGCATCAGCGGAGTTGTTGGATATCTCATTTGTGGATACTGGTGAAACACTGGCATCCAAGCTGGTCCTTATCTGAGAGATTTTATCTGCAAAGTGGGTGTTAAACGAGTCACAGCAGGCTGTCGTAGGGTCAAGTAGGAGGTTTGGCGCAGGAGAGACCTGTGTCAACTCCTCCACCACCTTAAACAGTTCTGCTGGACTGGACTCTGCAGATGCAATACGTGCAGAGCAGGAGGATCTCCGTGCTGCATGTAATGCCTCCCGATAGCCACGAAGGTGCAGCCTATGGCGAGTTCTGTCGGACAAGAGCCGAGTCTTCTGCCACTTGCGCTCTAGTCGTTGTCCAGTCCGCTTCATCTCCCTGAGTTTCATTGTGAACCAGGGTTTGCGGTTAGAAGCGGGCTGGAAATGAGGCTCAGGGGTGATTGTGTTGATAGCCTTGGTGATATTGGTGTTCCAGGTGTTAACCAAGGCTTCAACAGAATCGTCGGTGTTGCCAACTGTTTGACCCTCTAAGGCTTTCTGGAAACCAATTGGTTCCATTAGCCTTCAAGGGCAGACCGTTCTAATGGGTCCGCCACCCCCGGGGGGATGGAAAGTGGACTTAAGTTCCATCTTGATCAGGAAGTGATCCGTCCATGACAATGCGGAGGTTTTGGTTACCTCCGCCCACGGATGTTCCTGTTCCGCACTAAAAAATCCCATTGAATGTATGATAGGTTCATGCTTGGTTTTTTTGCAGTCCACCATATTCACAGAACTTTTCTCCACCTCCACATTTCAGATGAGTTGTTTTTCTTCCTATCAGCTTTCTTCTCTGTGCTGCTTTCACAATCATACATGGGAACTGGAAATATGGAAAATATGGAAAATCCATCATTAGTATTCAATGATACATGTTTACACTTCAGGGTCTTGTCTAGTTCTTTCATAGCTGTCCAAGCCCTAGTTTTCTGGCTTTTGGACTGCAGTGTCCATTCTGATTAATGACTGTACCAAAGTTTGGAAAATCTTGAACCATTTCACTGCCTTAATTGTCTACTTTAAAATTATGTAAATCATCTATTTTCATTATTTTTGTTACATTCATGTTCTCTTGTAAACCTGCCTTTGCACTTTCTTCCTTGACTTCCCTCAATAATTGTTACATGACTTTCGTATTTTCTGCTAGCAGTATGGTGTCATCTGTATATCTTAAATCACTGATGTTCCTTGCTCCAATTTTCACACTTCTTTTCTCCAAGTCTAATCCTGCTTTATGCCTGATATGTTCAACATACAAGTGAAACACATAGGGTGATAAAATATAGCCTTGCCTGTCCCACTTGCCAATTGGAAACCATTCAATTTCTCTGTATTCTGTCCTGATGTACAGTTTACTATCAGGACAATCAAATGTTGTGGCACACCCATTTTTTTTAAGAGTGATCCACAGTTTTTCATGATCTACACAATCAAAGGCTTTGCTATAATCTATAAAACACAGGCTGATTTTCTTCTGAAATTCTTTGGTGTGCTCCATTATCTAACACATGTTTGCAATGTGATCCTTAGTGTCTTTTCCTTTCCCAAATCCTGTTTGGATATTTGGCATTTCTCGCTCCATATATGGGAAACGTCTTTGTTGTAGAATTTGGAATAGCACTTTGCATACATGGGAGATAACTGCAATGGTCCTGTGGTTACTGCAATTTCTGGCGTCCCCTTCTTGATGACTGGAATATATATTGAGTGTTTCCAATCTGTGGGCTATTGTTTCATTTTCCATATTTGTTGACAGATCTTAGTTAGAGCATATTCTGTCTCTGCAGCCGGAAGTAGCTCTGTTTGCCCTCTGTTCCTGGTGATTTATTTCTCCCAACTGGCCTGAGTGTAGCTTCTACTTCACTTTCTAAAACTGTAGGGCCATCTTCAAGTTTTTGTTCCTTGAATAGATCTGCCATGCTTTCATCTCTTTTATGTAATTCTTCAGTGTATTTCCCCACTGTCGTGTGTGTGTGTATCTGGTCATATAATGTGTTTAGCTGCTTGTATATCAGTCCCACTCGTGGTTTAAATTTCCCTTTGATTTCTCAGGTCTTTTGTTCATTTTGTTGTTGTTGTTGAATCTTCTATTTCTCTCCATTGTTTTTCACATTTCATGTTCCTATAATATATGTTGTGCAGTTTTGAACTTTCCTAATTTCACCTCTGAGGGTATCGACATCTTAATGTCCTTTTGGCTTGAATCCAGTTGTGCCACAGCACTACTCACAGTTGTCCTCTATTCTTCCTCAGTAGCTTGTTGAGTGCCTTCTGCCCTAGGAATATCCTCTTCTGGGTCTATCTCTTGTTTCATTTGGGATTGTCTCACATTGGGGTTTTGTGGTAAAAGACATTCAAAAGGGGATTACTGTGCCTCCTTCTGTCTAGTTTTAAGTTTTAGCTAAAAATAAGTAAGGTATTGATCTTGTTTCTTGTTTCCTGTCCTATTAGTTTATATATTGTTGTTTGTTTGTACACTTATTTACTGTTTTAAATTGTTTTTTTATATTAATGTGTTTTAGATTGTATACAGATATCTGCTTTCAGTACAACTTTTAATAGTGATATCTGCTTTTAATTGTTTTATTAAGTATATTTCCCTTGGATGGTATCCTTTTGGGATCCAGGTTTTACCTGAAGACAGTGCTGTTCACTTGCTCAGTTGTTTTATTCAACTATATATGGTGCCATTTTCACGATCTAGATTGATAGTCAAAATGACCATAATCACTGTTAATGCAATACCTGTGTATTTCTAAGCATAATTCAAGTATAGTCCTTTAACCTTATCAAAGTTACATATAAACTGTAATTAGTGGAATTACCACATCCATTTTATGTCAATAGGACTTATTTCTATGCAATACGGTATGTGCAGGTTTATAGTTATGGTGTAGGTTAAGTACTCTATTTCCTCATCTATAAATGTAACGGATAACAATAAACTTCTTATTGGAAGCACTGCATTTTCTGGAGAGTGCTAAGCTTTGAAGGAGCAGAGCATAGACAAACTCCATTGTGAGTACATCTGGTGAGGCCATGTGGAAGGGAAGTACTCTGTGGTCTTTTTCAGACCTCTGATAAGTCCCCTCCAGGAATCTGGCTGAAAATACACAGAGCCAGTAGACCACAGGATTCTTCATTGGTTCTTCTATAAAAAGCAAAAAACTATCACAAGGTACAAGATGTTTTGACAATTTCATGGCAACTCTTTGACTAAGGAAGTTTTCAGTAGTAAACATACCAGGCCTTGTGCAAGACATTCTGGTGCCCGAAACAAAGCATTAAACTGGCACCCCATTCTATTCGCAAAGAGAGAAGCATCCTGGATTGGCATGTGGCACAGGAATCTGGGAGATGTTCTCCCAAAAATGACAAGCTAGATACAACAAAATACAAAGTCCATAAAAGAGTGATCCTGAACAAAATCAGAAAATACTGTACATCATGTGAACTTTCAAAGTTTCATTGGACCAGGGACAAAGGGCAACAAAAGATTGGTGATAAAATTTAAACTCCATTAACAAAAGAAAAGTAACTTCACTCGAGATTCAAGCTACCCCTGCGCTGTGCAAAGCTAAATGCTGTTTTCCTAGGCAGAGAACACTGAATTTCTCAAGAGGTCCCTGTACTATTATATTTGGAAATCCTTTAGATGCGATATGGGTGAAACTTGCCAATTGTAGTCCAAATGAAAGAGTTTCACCTTTGTTAGACATAAAAAAAACCCCTCAAAGAATTGAGTCTCAGTCCATTGCTCCCTATTGTTAAAGTTTCCCCTGCTGCAGCAAAATTCGGTATCTTCAAATTAAAAAAAGATTATATTCAGGAATAGCAGTGTTGACTATGCAGCAATATACAACAAAATACAAATCAGAAAAAGAGTCTTGCTTTTATTGGCCAACCAAAATTCAGAAATTACAACATGAAAGCTTTTAAAACTTCACTGGCTTCTTCATCAGGCAAACATGCTAAAAATCATACGGGAGCAGAAAAGTGACAGTGTTAGAATCACAGGCCCATGCTTTATTTCAGATGTTATTTACATTGTCAGTTAAGATGGTCTAAGGGGATATCATTGGATGCTATGATAAGAGTGAAGGAAAGGCCATATGACACAAAGAGATCTTTCCCCAAAAAGAACAGAAAGTCTGGAGTCTCAGGAAGAATGACTGTAGCAGCTACTATTGCTCCTATGCCTCATCTCATTTAGTTGTCTCACTCTGCCAAAAGGGAGGACTGTCCCTGATTCCTATTCAAAACATGATTGAAGATATCCATCTAAAGTGTACATATTTATCCCACACACGCACACACAGAGCCTAAAGAATCAAAGTTTTGAAACGTTACTTCTTGGGACTACAGCTCCCAGATTCCTGCAGACAACATGGCAAATGGGAACTGTTGTCCAAAGCGTAACTTTCCCAAGCTATGGAAACTTTCATATAACCAAAGATATTGCACAAACGTCTAGCCATCTTCCCATTGCACAGCATTAGCGTGTGTGTTAGAGAAAGGGGGTGGAAATGTGTCTATGGAAAAGGGAGTAGAGCCAGTACATACCAACACCCTAGCAATTCCTGGCTGCAGAAGTAGCCTCAGGGTCATTTTACCAGCTGGTCTAGATTACAGTATAGAAGATATATATGTGGTTTAAGTTGTTATGGACTGAGCTGGTGTGGAATTGGCCACAGCGGCAAAACATATAATCTCCTTAAATGGCATTTTATTCTCCTCATAATCAGGCACCCATTGTAGCAATGTGGAAACAGCAGAACTGATATGAAGATATGCTCTTTGGGATGTAGCAAATCCTCTTTCTTGACAGGAGAAATATCTGCATGCATCTACAGGCATGCTGAGGAAATATAAAACACAACTCCATCCTCTCTCCACCCCTTAAAATAACCCCAAATTCCAAAAACCATTAAAGACCCTTTGCTATAGGCCCTGTAACTCCAGTTGTTATAACTTTTATTGCAGGAGTTCATAGAAAACCTTTCCCAAACACCTTACAAAGGCTGACCACATCCTGGCTAAGACCAAGTGTTGTGTGATAAAATGTCTGTCTGGAACAAACCACAGCAGATTCATCACAAACAGACTTGGGCTGGAAAGAGTCCCTTTGGTTAATTCACAATAATCAAACTACAGGTAGAATATGTTTAGTCAAAAAAAAGAGTTTTAAAAACTCACTCTGCCTGTCATATAATGTTTTCAATCTTGCCCCCGTTTGGAAGACTAGAGCTCCCAGAATCTAGCAGCTAGCCTTGTGGCCACGCCAGCTCTCCCAAAGTAACTTCTTCAAACTCTGATTCCAGAAGGCTGTGTGTCAATTCCATCCTATGGCCTTCCCCATGCCTTTCAAAGTCTCTTGCAAACTTCCTGCTTACTTCTTGGTGCAGAAGTCATGTGGCTTCTAACCACATTGCAATTGCTACTATGTGGGATGTTTTCTCAACATTTGCTCTATGCACAATTTCAAAAAGGGAAAACTTGGAAAATCAAATGTGTGTTACCCACCTGCTGTGAGTCCTTTCACATATGCCAAACCTTCAGCTTTGAGGCTTTTACAAACTGTATTCCTAAATTCCTACTATTGACATTCCAGAAGCAAATGTTAAAATCTCTCTCTCTATCTCTCTTTTGGAAGCAAAAAGAAAACAATGTTGCTGATTTAATTGTTTTCCAGTATGTATGGCAATTGTGTTCTATGAATGCACTGGTAAACTTAAGGTAGCAATTGAACTGGGCCATTAATATTAGGATATTATGTTCGGTACCTGAGTTTAGGTTTCCCATTCTAGCTGCTCAGCCTTCATCTATTGATTTCGTTGTCAAATACAGAACAGACTTCAGGCTTATGGGATCAAGTCTGTATTCTATATGAACCCTGAAATCATCATCATCATCATCATCATCATCATCATCATCATTATCATCATCATTTTTATTTATATCCCCTCTTTTTCCAATATCAGAACCCAAGGTGGCATACAAATTAAAACAAATATGATATATTTTAAAACTTGCAAAAGGCCAACATTAAAATGAAACTATCAACATTTAAAACTATTTAAATCATACTGTATAAGTAAAAAATATATATAAAAAGCAAGTTTACAGACAGTATCATTAACCATTATTAATATCAGTATTAATAAGTATGAAGTATCAGTATCGTTAATCACCCTACTCAGCATGGTGTAGAGCATTGGACTATGATGCTGGAGAACAGGGTTTGAATCTCTGCTTGATCATGTAAACCCACTGAGTGACCTTGTGCAGGTCACACGCTCTCATTCTCAGAGGATGGCAATCGCAAACCCCCTCTGAAGAAACTTGCCAAGAAAAACTCATGGTAGGTTCACCTTGGGATCACCGTAAGTCAGAAATGACTTGAAAGCACACCACAACAAACAACGTCATTTTTAAAAAGTACAGCAACCTCTTAAAAAGGCACACAACAACAAAAAACGTCATTTAAAAAGTACAGCAACCTCTTAAAAGCTGTTTCTTTTAAAACCTTCAGTTTTCAAAAGCCTTTCAGAATCATCATCATCATCGAAAGCAAAGAGGCAGTGGAAGCAGCTACTCTAGCATCCTTAGAAAGGAAGTTCAGCCATTGAAACGGTCCTATCTCCTCCCTGAAATCCACCAGCCAGAGCTGGGGCAAAAAGTAGGACAGGTAGCTGGACATAGGCTTAATATTAAGGTACAGGATGCATCTGATCACATGCCAGATCTAGGAATTAGTGATCAGAAATCATAACCAAGTCCCTTCAAACACATAAAAATCAGGGTTTCCCCCCCCCCCCTGCAAGCATCCTTTTTCAAACATCTAATTTGGAGAAGGGATTGTTTTAAAGTTGATGCTAATCTTAGAAAACTGAAAGTCAGATACACTTTCAGATTTACTGAAAATCAAAGGTTGAAGATGAAATCTTTTCTACATCAGTAAGTGCAGTAGTAGTGGTAGTGGTGGTAGTAGCAGTAGCAATAGGAATAGGAATACTGTACTGTAGTAGTAAAAGGAAGAAGAAGAAGAGCAGCATTGTGTGTGTGTTTTTAACTACAGAGATCTTGTAGGGAATTCTGGAAGCTGTAATCAAAGAAGTAAAGTTTCCAGTCTCAGAGGAGGAGGTAGTGTATATGCTTCATATATATTTTGAGTCATTAATCCAACACCTCTGTAAAGAAAGGAAACATTATTATCTCAAGATTTCAGATAGGGTAGCGGTCACAAGAGGATGGTTGCCTTATGACACCTACTTGTTATTGCCCTACTTCATATAAGGAGATGGTCCAAGCATATACATCATCAATAGTTTCATGTAATATATCTTTGTTGGGAATCGTCCATATCAGGCTGGAGGTGGAGGCTAATGTTCTCAAATGCTTCCTGTACTTATCTACAATTTACTCACTGGAAAGCCTTCACAGTAGGCTCCTCCATGTTAAATTAAAAACACACTGTGCAAACAGAGCTATCATGTTATGATATACTAGCAGCTTTCTGTCATGCTCCTTTTTAATGTGCAATGAGGTACGTTGCTTGGTGTGTATGTATGTGTATATATATGGTTGTTTATTTTTTCAGTAATTTGATTCTCACATTCACAATCTGAACTGTGCAATTCAGTAACAAGCAACAGTGTTAATTCTATATCTGGACTTTTCTATCAAGGGAGGTGCATGGCACAGTGGTTGGAGTGCTGGACTGTGACTCCGCAGACTTCAGCTACTGGGTAACCTTGAACAAGTCACATGCTCTCAGCCCTCAGAAAATCCATAGAGGCACCTTAGGGTTGCCATAAGTTGTAAACAACTTGAAGGCACATAGCAACAGCAACAAAAGCTGGAGAGACTCAGGAGATGTGAAAAGAGCCAGGAAATTAAGTTCCTCCGATCCGTTCCCTCCATGTGTGACACACCTTTATGACTGAGGTGACAGCTTGATGACTCTATTGAAAGCCCCTTCCTTTTAGTCCTATCCAATGTTCTGTTTTCATTCATTGCAGAAATGATGGCTGAATACTGCAACATTGCTGCAAAACACTTCACCAACCATGCTGCAATGCTAGGCTGAAAAAGAAGACCTACAGCAAAATTCTACAGGAACTTACTATTCTTTTTTTCTTATAAGTAGAAGGAATCAGTTTCCAGGAGTAAAATGAGAAGTCCTTTTGTACCTAGGATCCTCCTGAGACCTAGGGCCCTTTTATACTGCCCAGTTATAGTGCTATGGTTCCGCTTTAACTGCCATGGTAACTTTCTGTGGAGTCCTGGGATTTTCAGTTTAGAGAATGACATTTCAAATTCTCTGCCAAACCATTCTTCTGGTGGGAATAGCATTTAGTCCTTTTTGGTGAGTTTGTATGTATGTCATAGCCTTTTGTCATCCAGTAGCTACCACTGCATGCTTTGTGAAAATGCTGTATACAATTTAATTGCTCATTAGGGAGCAGATCCCATTTGATCTTGGAAGGTAAGCAAGGTCAAACCTGGTTAGTACTTTGATGGGAGACCATCAAGGAATACCAGATGATGTAAGGAGGGAGCTGGCATAACCACCTTAGGGTATCCCTTGGCTACAAGAACCCTATAAAATTAATGGGGTTGCCATAAATCAACAGGTGACTTGGTGGCACATACGCACACACATACACACACACTGGAATTTGGACTTCTAAGCCAGAGTCCACCCAGCACTGTGTCATTAAATAAACTGCTGAGTTCACTCTACTATCAGACTACATTTAGCATTTACATTTCTGTACCACTTTATAATGAACTGAGCACTCCCTAAGCAGTTTACAGTCTGTAAGCCAATTGCCCCTAAAAAGCTGGGTACTCATTTTACTAAACTACAAAAGGATGGAAGTCTGAGTCAACCTTGGAGCCCTGGGATCAAACTCACAACCTTGTGGCTGCAGTACCGGCATATAACCACTGCACTGCCAGGGCTCCTTAAAGGATTTTTTAAAATCCCTTTCAAGAGTCACTGGGCCACTGCAAGCTACTACAAAGAAAGGCTGATTAATTACTGTATAGACAGAATATTGGACTATAAAAGACCTTTGGCCTGATCTCAGTATGGCCCATTTTATATTTTCACTATTGTCCATGAGAACTATTTCTAAGCATTTCTGTACATACTCTTGCCCTTTACCCAGCCTTACCACATTGTTGCTAAGAAATTCAAACATGTGTGGATCTTTGTAGGCATTCATGATAGGTCTCCCAATACCACAATGGCCCCAAATACCCCAAATCCTCTGGATACTCTTGGGAAGCAGGGGGATACTAGAACATTAATGTGTATGTACACTTATCCCAAAACCGATTCTAGAAGCTGCCACCTATAACATGTATTAGAGAAGTTGGCTTTTCAACCTCTTTTCTTCTACTGACTAAAGAGAACATTTCATCTGAGCATGCGAAAAATGAATGTTCCTCCTCAATGGTCAGCCAAGCCGCACCCAACATATGAGTGGCAAAGTTAGTATTTTGGCTGACGAGAACAATGTAGTAGTTGTTGTTATATTTATTTGTATCCTGCCCTTTTCCCAAAACTGAGACTCAGAGTGGCTTACAATATTTAAAACAAAAACAGTACAATTAAAAACATACAAAACTGATGCATTAAAATAGAATTAAATTATGAAATTAAAACAGATTGCGTGTCAAAAGGATAAAATACAGTTTTAAAAAGTGTTTCCAGAACATTGCATCCATATGTGTCTGTGTGTGTGTGATGTGTGTGTGTAAAATCTTTCCCAGTACTGTGTAACTGTCCATGTAAGCAAGGCAAGAGTATCTTTCTAAATAGACGTGTCAAACTAGGTGCACTAAAAATCTCTGACATCCTATAGCCAGATTCTTCCCAAGGCCTTACAATTTGCAACATGAGGACTCCCAAAAGGGGGGATTATAGATAAAGAGCTGTAGAAATACTACCAAACCCTCTGCTATATAGGGAAGTGGGGAAAGGATGGAGACCAAATGACCTTTTATTGCTTTTTGTAACTGATTTTAGAAAGGCCTTCTCTGTACTGCAGACACGCTGGACTAGCCGAATTACTGGGGAGAGACTTTTCAATCTCTTTTCTTCTATTGACTAGAGAGAACATTTCCTCTGAGCATGTGAAAAATAAATGCTCCTCCCCAATGGTCAAGCCAAGCCTCACCCAACATATGAGTGGCAAAGTTAATATTCTGGCTGACGGGAGCAATGTTGTTGTTGTTGTTCTTGTTGTTGTTATATTTATTTGTATCCTGCCCTTTTCCCAAAACTGGGACTCAAAACTGAGTGGCTTTACAATATTACAATATTTTCCCAAAACTGCGTGGCTTACAATATTGTTTTTAAAAAGTACAATTAAAAACATACAAAACTGATGCATTAAAATAGAATTAAATTATTACGGGATTAAAACAGATTGCATGTTAAAAGAATAAAATGCAGTTTCCAGAACATTGCATCCATATGTGTGTGTGTGTGTGTGTGAGGACGTGTGTAAAATCTTTCCCAGTACACTGTAACTGTCCATGTAAGCAAGACAAGAGTGTCTTTCTAAACAGATGTGTCAGACTAGGTGCACTAGAAATCTCTAAGATGCTATAGCTGAGGTTTCTGTGTACTGAGATTTCTCATTTGACCTTTTCATACCTGATTTAAAAGGCGGAGAACCTCATTCTGTGAATGTCTGGAACTCAGGGTAGCCAGGACTTTGTATGGAGTTTATCATATTATGGAATTTGGGGATATATAATGCAATGGCAATCTGAACACAATCATGAGGTTTCACGTAATTGCGTATGAGTGTATATCACGCAATTTTGGGCAATGGGAAGTCATTCCGAAAGCAATCATAGGTTTTATGTTAATGCGTATAAGAGTATCCCATGCAATTTCAGGCAATGGGGGGTCATTTTCGGGTAATGGGAAGTCATTCTGAATGCATTCCGAACGCAATCAGATTTTACGTACATTCCCTAAACTAGCAAATTTATGTGAATTTGAATTGGCTCAATTCAAAATTGGGAGAAATTCCTCCCGTGTGATAAACTTTTAGCTCTCTCTCTCTCTCTCTCTCTCTTTCTATAGAAAAAGAATCTCTAGCCAGATTCTGCCCAAAGGCCTTACAAATGTGCAACAGGAGGACTCCAAAAAGGGGAGCTTACAGATAAAGAGCCGTAGAAAGGGTATGTTTTTTTTCTGCAGACCTTCTGCGATGTAGGGGAAGTGGGAAAAGGATGTAGCCCAAACGACCTTTTATTGCTTTCTGTAATTGGTTTTTAGCCAGGCCTTCTCCTCTGGAGGGCAGACAGGGCTGGGCTGGCTGGGGAGCTCCCTTCAAAGGAGACCCACCAAAGCGGAGCTCAAAACTAGTTCCTCCCGCGATGAAAGTTAAACATTAAGGAAAAGGAAGGAGGAAGAAGGGGGGGGGGGGCTCCGATCTGTGGGGTCAGCTCTGTTTTGGCTGCCTGTCGCTGGTTTAAATTACTGCTGCAGGTTTGCCGGCTTGGGTCGCACAGAAGGACAGCCAGCAAACGAGTCTCGACTGGAGCGCCTAAAAGCTTTCTCTTTGCATTACCCGACTTTATTACTTGGAAACTAAATATTTGTTCAAAGAACCTCGGGAGGTGTTCGAGTACAGGGGCAATGTCTCCCTCCTCTCCTCCTCCTCTTCCTCTTCCTCAAGGGAGCTGCAGAGAAGCTTAGATATTTCTTTCTCAAGGGACAACTCCAGGAGCCACCCGTATTCTTGGAAATCCTTTGATAAACTAGGAGTTCTTCGCCTCTGTGTTCTTCTGTGGTCTTTTTTATTTTTTATTTTTAATGACCACACGGTCGTTTTTCAAAGTGTTTTCCAATCCTTTTTAAAATTCTATTTATTCATCTTCGCAACCACCTGCTCCAAGAGGGAGGTGGTGGGCATCTTTTTCAAATGGCAGGCTCAGATTGACAATCCAGTCGCACTCTTACTCCAAGGAGCTAAAGGGACTCAACTACAGTATGTTCCCCATTTTTGTGGCCCAACAGCCCCGCTAGGTAGGTTAAGCAACTACTGTAAGGTCATCTAGTGTGAACTTCATGGGTGAATGAGGCTATGATCCCTCACCCCTTCTGTCTTAAATATAACATTTTACGCACACCTTATGGATATACTGATGACGACAAAGTTCATAATCTCCAAACCTATGTGGTGCAGGGGGCAATGATGGGAATCTCAATCCAATACATGAGGAATGCTGGGATGACCACTTGATAATTAAACAAGAAAGCACATATAGGTTGAAGCATTCCATTTACCTAGATTCAGGCTGTGAGGGAAGCATTACATATAGGCCATCCAGGAAATCTAGGGCAGAAGTGGGTTGTGATCCATAGTCTAAATCCTGACTAGAAGAGAACCATTAAAACCATCATATGTTGGCTCATTGTTCAAGAATTTATTCAATAGGCATGCTCTAGTTAGGATTGTGAGCTAGTATAGTGGAGCACGCAGTTTGAGTTTGGTACTAGGAATCTGGAAGACAAGGGTTCAAATTATCCACTCAGTCATAGGAAATCACTAGGTGATCTTGAGAAAGTAACATTGTCTGAACCTCAGAGGAAGGTCAATCTCCTATTCGTCAAAGAAAACCCTAAAATGGGATCACTATAAGAGCTGACTTGAAGGGACATAACAATAAACAAATTGAGATTAACACTACATTATCCAGGATGGTCCACTGCCTGTTCTATGCAGATTTTTTTAGGTTCTAATTTTTCCTCTGTACCCATTTAAAATGCATTGTGGGGGTAAAGACTTCAATAAAAGCCCACTGCTATTGCCAGAATCCAAATTTATGTTCCAGCTACAGAACCAGAAGAAGAAAATGAAAGATTCCATACTGGAGTCCTGAAGGAAATTCATCACACACCAGAACAGGATTTGTTCTTAATCATAGGTGACTGGAATGCAAAAGCAGGAAACAGAGCAGAATTAAAGATTGTAAGAAAATTGGTCTTGGATCACGAAACGAAGCAGTGACAAACTGATTTTTGCAGGGCCAATAGTTTATTAATCACAAACGCATTCTTCAAGCAACCAAAGAGGTGACCGTATATTTTTGGGCATGATCTGATGGTCAATATAGAAATCAAATAGACTAAATAATTGGAAGCAGAAGATGAAAAAGTTCCCTACTGTCTGCAAAAACAAGACCAGGAGCAGACTGTGGCACAGACCATGAACTGCTGATACCAAAAATTAGAGCAGAGCTAAAGAAAAACACTAAACCAACATTGTGTCAAACTACAACTTGAAGAGCATTCCCATAAAATTTAAAGATAAGGTAAAAATGGATTTTCACTATTCAGCCTAATTGACCAGTAGTCAAAAGAATGATGTATTGAAGCTAAAGACATTGTCAGGGTGGAATACAAAAAGAGACTATCTGCAGAAAAAAAGAAAGAGAAGCCTTAATGGGTGGCAGATGAAACTCTTCATGTAGTCAAGGCCAGATAAGAAATAAATGTAAATGGTGTCAGAAATAGAGCCAGAACCCTGAATGGAATTGTTCAGGGACTTGTGTGCAGGGAGAAAAAGAACTACTATAATAATGAATGCAGAGAAATAGAAGAGGACAACAACAACAACAACAACGGGATGAACAAGATGCCTTTTCCAAAAGATCTGAGAAATCAAGGGAAAATTTAAACCAAGAGTGGGGATGCTATATGACCAGCAGCAAAATACATTATATGACCAAGTAGAAATAAAAAACACGATGACAACAATACATTGAAGAGCTATATAAAAGAGCTGAAAGGATGAGAGATTCATTCAAGGAAGAAGGATTTGAAGATGACCATACAATTTTAGAAAGTGAAGTGAGAGCTGCGCTCAGAGCACATGGGAGAAATACCTCATGAGGAACAGATGACATACTAATAGAGTTGTTTCAATTTACAAACAGAATCTACTCTAGTTCTAACTAAAATATGTGAACGAATATAGAAAACAAAATAATGGCCCACAGATTGGAAATGCTCATTATACGTTCTGATCCCCAAGTAAAAGGACACCAGGGATTTCAGTAACCGCAGTACTATTACATTAATCTCCCATGCATGCAAAGTGATGCACAAAGTTCTGCAACAAAAACTTTTGCCATATAGGGAATGAGAAATGTCAGATGCCCAAACTGGGTTCAGGAAAGGAAGAGCCACTGTGGATTGTATTGCAAACATATGTTGAATAATGGAGGGCACCAAAGAATTTCAGAAGAAAATCAGCCTGTTCTTTATAGATTATAACAAAGCATTTGACAGTGTAGATCATTAAAAACTCTGGATCACTTTTAAATAAATGGATGTGCCACAACACTGAATTGTCCCGATGTGTAAGATACTGAGTTTAACCCTAAAGGGGAACTTTTAACAAGAGGGACTTAATGGATTCTTTTGGACGAACATTTGCAAGTTTTACCGAATGTTGTTGTTTGTTATTATTGTTGTTGTGTGTCAGGCAACCCTCACAGAGGGTTTTCTTGGCAAAATTTATTCAGAGGAGGTTTACCATTGCCTTCCTCTGAGGCTGAGAGAGTGTGAGTTGCCCAGGCTCATGCTCACCTTCAGACTCTGAAGATGCCAGCCAAAGATGCTGGCGAAACATCAGAAAGGAACTCTTCTAGAACATGGCCACATAGCTCGAAAGCTCCACAAAAAAGTATGGTGTTAAACTCCATTAATTCTGCATTATGGCAGGAGCCCAGTGTTTTGGTAGGGTACCCTATACAAATGTGAACAGGATTTCAAATGTGTCAAAGATTCCATTTTAACTTCCTTGGATGCATCCTATGGAATACTAAGATTGTAGTTTGAGGAAGCACTAGCATTCTCTGGCAAAGAATTCCGAATATCCCATGAAGCTCTAAATCTCATAATTCTGTGAGAATTGTGCAGCTAACTTTGTGTCAAGGTGCCGTAACAGCGTAATGTGAATGGCCTCCAAGATAAATTTTTAGTCGATACAGTTTGCCATGCAAGTTTCACATGTCTGAAACTGACTTCCACAAGTTAACAAAGGCCTTGTTCTCTCTCTCTCTTTCTTAAATACAACCATAGTAGGTAGGTGTCTACCTAAATTTACCTGTGTCATGTTAATAGAGAAGTAAAGAAATACTTGGAGATATTCGGAAAACTTTACTTTAATTTGAAGATTACATACACACACACTATAGGCTGCTGCAGGCTCCACAACACCTCAGATTTGAAATCATTGTGTTATTGTGAGCTCCCATAAATTACACTTGGCCACTATTAGTCAGCCAAATCCTTCCCCGCTTGATTCCCCCTATGTCCTGAACAGTAATTCCCATAGTCCCTAGTAAATATGTTAATTTGAGTTGGAATTCAGTCCCCATGAACACGCAAAATATGGTCACAGAGTAATGGTCACAGAGACTAATGGAAACTGACTCTTTTTGTGTTGGCCTATTCTATAAGGAAGAAGGAAAGTTGATAAAGAAAATTCTTACACATACACTTTGCCTAGATGTGTTCTTCTGAAGAAACACTGTATTTTACTCCATATATTTCTCCAAAGATTTCTCCTTTGATTCTGGTGCAGAGGAGAATTTCCTCTCCTTGAAAAGTCGCCTCTCCCTTTAAGGAATCTTTGTTTGCATCCAAGTTTAGTCATGCTTTCAAGATCACTCGATGAAATTAATGTGTTAAATTAGCCCAGATGTAATCCATAAAGTGGAGCCAGCATGTTTGAGTATTAGACTGGGAGAGACAAAGATTCAAATCTCTGCTGGGCCAAAGAAACCTACTGGGTGATCTTGGCCAAGTCACACACTCTCAGCCTTACAGGAAGTCAAAGGCAAACACCCTCTGGACAAATTTTGCGAAGAAAATGCTGCGACAACAGTAACTTTAGGATCACTGAAAAGAGGAAAGGAAGGCACACAGCAACAACAATCAATAGAGTCCTCCTGAAATCAGTGGAGTTTATTCAATCACAATTAGTTGAGATATATTATGATTTCAGTGGATCTACTTACTTTAAAAATGACTACATCTGGGTCTGACCTATAACCCACCCACACCTACTGCAGATTGGACAAATCTTGGTTAAAAAAAGGAAAACAGGCGGGGTTGGGCAGAAATGTAAACTTGGATGAAATTTGAACTTCCTGGGTACACCTCTATAGCCTTTTCCAGACAACCTTTTCCTATTACAGTCAATTCAAGTAGATGAGGGAATGTCTCAGGGCTAAAGGAAATGTTGTACCAGCAGTGGAAAAATAACTGGGGGGGGGGGGGGGAATAAGAAATGTATTTATGGCAAATAGACATACTGTACATGATTTCTTTTTTAATAAAAGATGGACAAGAGTAATAGAGCACTCTTTCTTACACACTCATACACTCTTTCCTCACACACAAGCTGTGATCTCAAGAGATTTTCCTGTGAGGCCCTATTGACTTTTTCTATATCAGATGTAACTTGAATTCGCTTTGGTGGGGTTCCAAGCTTTGCTAGGATTTAAAGGCACAAGGCAATTAGCAGCTTGGGGCTTTGTTAGGAAGGAGATTTGTTAGGAAGGAGATCAAAGAGAAATAATTTCTGTGCCTTAGACCAGCTCCATTTTTCCCCCACCACCACTCCATTTCTTTCTCTCTTTTCTTCTTCCTTCCTTGCATTCTCATAGGATGAAGAAATTAACCATCCAGAGGAAGAGCAGTGTATGTGGGAAGGAGAGGGTATGGAAAATATAGGAAGACTTGTAAAACTAAGGTGAGGAGATACCAGGACATAATAAGACTGGATAGTCTGGATCCTTGCCCTCTTTCTTTCTTTCTTTCTTTCTTCCCTTCCAATCTTCATTGAGGATACTCCGGCAATAAATGTCAAAGCTGGGGGAGAGTGGGAAGGAATCAAGAATAAGAATAAACAATTGTGGGTCCAGTTAACCCAGAAACAAATACAACTGGCACAGTTCCTTCAGAAGCAATGGAATGGGTGGAAACAAAGTACATCCAAACATCTTTTGACTTCTCTAACTCGTTTCTTCCAGGTTTGTAAGGCAAGGTGAGAGGCTCACCCCCTTAAAAAGCAAATTGTACTTAATAAGCAAGACAAGGAAACATTTCCCCATTGGAAGTGCGTTGCATTTATCAGCTAACAGTTCATGAAATCAACCCTGCAGAAAATACATATATTCCTGGAATGCATGTCATACCTGGAAGACTTGTTTCAGATTTTATTTCCTCAAGGAGGCCTATTAACCCTACTTTGCACTGCTTCGACCTTTTTTGGGAGGGAAGGCAGGGGTGTTACGAATACCTTTAGCAGAAACCTGCAGAACTGGTGCACATTTAACATCACACCCATCGCGCCTCGTTCTTTTTTTCTGAAATCTACAGGATAAACGCGTTTCTCTTGTAATTCTTGTTTTTATGTAGAAAGGATTACAATGTGTACAATCCAGGTATAAATTTGTTGTTATTGTTGTGTGCCTTCAAGTCATTTCCAGCTTATGGTTACCCTAGGACAAACCTATCATGGGGTCTTTCTTGGCAAGGTTAGTTCAGAGGAGGTTTGGCATTGCCGTCCTCTGGGGCTGAGTGTGACTTGCCCAAGGCCACCCAGTGGGTTTTATGACCAAGCTGGGAATCAAACCCTGGTCTCCAAAGTCGTAGTTTAACACTCAAATCACTAAGCCAATGTGTGTGTGTGTGTGTGTGGGGGGGTACCGTCCAATTAAAAAATAATAATTGTAAGCCACTCTGATAGCCGTTAGAGCTGAAGAGCAGGGTATAAATTGTTGTTGTTGTTGTTGTTGTTGTTGTTATTATTATTATTATTATTATTAGAGGTGCTTTATAAAGATCCATCGGTATTTTACTTCTGTGTAATTCTTCTCACATCACACAAATTCAAACTAGACAATGAGGAAATAGAAAAAGAGTTCTCATATCTGAGATCACACACTGCAGCCAGAAAATCAGAAGAAGATTGAGAATGGGGAAGGGCAGCTATGAAAGAACTAGAGAAGATCCTGAAATGCAAATATATACAACTCAGCACAGAAGTTAGAATCATAGGAGCCATTGTATTCCCTATGACCATGTATGGATGCGAGAGCTGGACAGTTAAGAAAGTGGATAGGAAGAGAATTAATTAATTTCAGATGTGGTGCTGGGGAAGAGTGCTGAGGTTACCACAGACAGCCAAGAAGACAAACAAATGGGTCCTAGAGCAGATCAAGCCAGAAATCTCCCTAGAAGCCAAGATAGCAAGACTTAGACTGTCATACTTTGGACAGGTCATGGGAAGGCATGAATCTCTGGGGGGAAAAAACAATAATGCTACTAAAGGTGGAAGGGAGTAGAAAGAGAGAAAGGTTCCATGCTAGGTGGATGGACTCCAAGAGACCACAAATATGAGTTTGGAGGAGCAGGAGCTGGACAGAGCAGTAGAGGACAGGGATTTTATTCTGAAATGGATTTCCATAGAACATATTCTGAGTTATTTCCAAATAGATATTTGGATTAGACTGCCTTCTTAATTGACCTATGCAGGAGAAAAAATCCCACCAGGCGGCATATTTTTTGGGAAAGCAAGCTTTCTCTCCAGTAAATGTATCATAGGATGGCAACCATAGGAAGCAACTCAGCTCTTTCACTGAAATCAAAGCGTTTGAATTCCTAATTGAACAAACAGATCCATTAGTCCATACTATGCTGGTAACATCAAACTACTGGGACTTAATTTCACTATTGGATTTAAACCTCCCTTTTTTCCCCCTTCTTGTTCATTCTCTGGAAGTATAGACTCACTGATATTTACAAAGAACTTAGAAGCTATTCAGAAGTGGAGATAACAATTTCCTTAAAAATCCACATGCAGAGCATGTGGGTGGACTAAAAACAGAATCGTATTGAAATCTGTTATCGAGGTCCACAGCTTGGAAAAGTTACTTTTTCTATGACAACTTCCAGAATCCCTCAGTCAATATGCCCAAAAAGTAACTTCCCCACTCTCGACTTTCATATGCTAAGTAAACTCTGGGATCAAAATGGGTGGCTGGTAGGAATCATGGTCATTGTTCTAGCTTAATAACATTGATTAATACTGTGCTGCTTGTAACTGAATAAAGGTCAGAAACCTGAGTCTGTTCTGAGCTCCAATGAGAGGTGCTACCGTTGCACTGGACCACTGCAGTTCTCCCCATCCATGGTGGGAAACCTGGGAGAGCCCTCCATGTGTTGTTTTTTTCCCATCGTCCTCAGCAAATATGGCCAGGGACCAGGGATAATGGGACCTTCAGTCCATGGACACCAGGAAGGCCACAGTTTCCTCAGTTTTGATGTACAATTTTGTGTATATTCAGATGCACGGTTTGTTGTGAGCTGCCTTCAAGTCGAGCACTATTCAAGGTGACCTTTTAAGTGAGACATCTCCAAGCCCACCATCCTCTACTTCTCAGGTCCATGGTCTCTGTAGGCTCAGTTCCATGGTCTCCCTGACTGAATCCATCCAAAGGGATCTAGGAGTCCAAGTAGACCATAAGTTGAACATGAGTCAACAGTGCAATGCGGCAGCTAAAAAGGCCAATGCTATTTTAGTCTGCATCAATAGAAGTATTGTGTCTAGATCAAGGGAAGTAATAGTGCTGTTCTATTCTGCTTTAGTCAGGCCCCACCTGTGTCCAGTTCTGGGCACCACAATTCAAAAATGATGTGGAGAAACTGGAGCGAGTCCAAAGGAGGGCGACTAAAATGGTGAAGGGTCTGGAAACCATGCCCTATGAGGAAAGACTTAGGGAGCTGGGAGAAGAGAAGGTTAAGAGGTGATATGATCGCCCTGTTTAAATACTTGAAGGGATGTCACATTGAGGAGGGAGCAAGCTTGTTTTCTGCTGCTCCAGAGAACAGGACCAGGAACAATGGATGCAAGCTCCAGGAAAAGAGCTTAGGAGGAACTTCCTGACAGTAAGGGCTGTTCGACAGTGGAACACACTCCCTCAGAGAGTGGAGGAGTCTCCTTCTTTGGAGATCTTTAAGCAGAGGCTGGATGGCCATCTGTCATTGGGGATGCTTTGATGGAGAGTTCCTGCATGGCAGGGGGTTGGACTGGATGGCCCTTGTGGTCTCTTCCAACTCTATGATTTTATGATTCTATGATTCATCTGGCATGTAGTCTTTCTCTCCTTCTTCTACCCTCTACCTTTCCCAGCTTGTTTGTCTTTTCCAATACCTTCTCATGGTGTGGGCCGAAGGCTCAGTTTCATCATTTTGGCTTCTAGAGAGAGTTCAGGCTCAAACCCAATTGTTTGAATTTTTAGCCATCCACTGTATTCCCAGCACTCTTCTCCAGCGCCACATTTCAAATGAGTTGATTTTCTTTCTGTTGGCTTTCTTCACTACTCAGCTCTCACATCCGTACATGGTTGATGGGGAATACAATGGCTTGGACGATTCTGCACAGTAGTCTTATTGCTTGAGACTATCCTGACTCCACTGGCAATGGTTTCAGAGACCCTGGGTTGTTTGGGCTCCCTTGAAAACTGGTCTGAAACAACTCGGAAGGCCTCCCCCTAACTCTCCCATCTCAGTATCTGCTTCCTTAAAGGACTGGAAAATGAACCTCAAGCGACAGTAAAAGCCAAGACCAAAAGAGCTATTGCAAAGAGGCATGTACTGTATTTCAATAACCTCTCGGTTTAGTCTATAGGTCTTGAAATTGCTGGCTGCAACCGAGGGGCCAAGGCTGAACCGGGATCTGTTTCTAGTCAAACACAGTGACCACAATATTACACTGTCTTCCAGCTTCAGGAGACCTCGAGCTCACAGGAGTTTTGGAGAAAATTATTGTTGACTCGGATTTATGCTGAGCCTATGATAGGGTTTTACTGGTAATATTTATCCAGAGGAAAGTTGTCCTTGCCTTTGGTTTTAAAGCTGAGAGAGTGTGGCTTGCCACCCAGAGCGAGGATTGCAAGCCTGGTCTCAAACCACTACACCATACAGCTCTTCCTTAAATGTCGGCCAAAGACACGCAAATGAGAGCATCCCTATGGTCCAAAACGCACTGCAGAAACAATCCAGTCTGAGACCGCTTCAACTGTCCTGGCTCAGTGCTATGGAAATCCTGGGAATTGTAGTTTATTGTGGCGCCAGAGCTCTCTGATAGAGAAGGCTAAATGTCTCACAAAGGTACAGCTCCCAGAATTCCCTAGCATTGAGCCAGGGCAGTTAAAGCGGTCTCAGACTGGATTATTTTTGTATTTTATTATATTATTTGTATTTAAAATACAAAGCCTTTCAAGAAGTTCGTAAAGACAGGAAAATGTTCTAAATTTTACCGATTTCAAAACAGAACATTTTCCTCTAACCATTCCTTAAGGATGGAGAGAGAGGAAGCGATTTTCTCGAACCAGGATGAAATGAAAATAAATAAAAATTGAGCTCCAAGACCTCAAAATGCTTTCGCAGGTTGGAATCCATGACTCCCAACAGGTGCAGAGTCTCACATAGGCTGCATCCGCACCGCAGAATTAATCCAGTCTGACACCGCTTTAACTGTCCTGGTTCAATGCTATGGAATTTTGGGAACTGCAGTTTTGTGAGACATGTAGCCTTCTCCGTAAGAGAGCTCTGGTGACACAACAGTCCCAGAATTCCACAGCATTGAGCCTTGACAGTTAAAGCGGTGTCAGACTGGATTATTTCCGCAGTGCGGATGCAGCCGTAGCAAGGGGCGAGTGGGTTGACACTAAGGAAAATAGTTGATAGGATGATTCTAACAGAAATTGGAAAGTGAATATAAGATTATTCCAATTTGTTGGGAGATGATAGCCAAAGCCAGAGTTTGAAAAAGTTACTTTTTTGAAACTACAGAATCTCCCACTGGATTTGGCTAATGGGAAAATCTTACCCGACGGTCAGTAAGTTGGAAAAGGTAGAAGCCCGTTCTCTCCTCCTTTTAACATCCAGCTTGAACCAGAGTTCTATGGATCACAATGCTTGCTTCCCAGTGACAGTTATACTCTTGTTGCTTGAGGATTTACATTTTAAAATGTAAAGATTTAAACTTTAAATGTTGATGCGACGTTCTTCTCAACCTGATCTGAAGCTCTTTCCTTCATCCGCGAAGGACCTCCCTCCGCCTTGAGAGCCAGGGATTTCCTGACAAAGACACTTCTCTCACTTGCTCACTTCGAGAATGGCCTCGTTGGGTGCTATGTGAGTACTTTCTAGAACTTTTGATTCCAACATATAGGTTGCCACTCCATGAAGCAGGTGGAGGAGACATTTTCAGCAGGTTTTTGGCTGCGTCTTATTTAGAATCATAGGGCTGGAAGAGAACACAAGGGCCATCCAGTCCAAACCCTGCCATGCAGGAACTCTCAATCAAAGCACCCCAGAGAGATGGCCATCCAGCCTCTGCTTAAAGACCTCCAAAGACCTCCACCACCCTCCGAGGGAGTGTGTTCCACTGTTGAACAGCTCACTGTTCAAAAGTTCTTCCTAATGTTGAGGCGGAATCTCTTTCCCTGTAGCTTGCATCCATTGTTCTGGGCCCTATTTGCTGAGGCAGCAGCAGAAACAAGCTTTCTCCACCCTCAATATGACATTTGTTGTTGTTGTTGTTGTTGTGTGCCTTCAAGTCCTTTCTGACCTATGGCGATCCTAAGGCAGGTTTGCCATTGCCATTGCCATGCTCTGAGGATGAGAAAGTGTCACTTGCCAAGGTCGCCCAGTGGGTTTCCATGGCCCAAGGAGGGGCGGGGTACGCATTAATAGCGGGTAGAAAGACAGTCTGGTGTAGTGGTTTGAGTGTTAGACTCTGGGAAACCGGCCAGGGTTCAAATCCCTGCTCAGCCATGGAAACCCAAGATTAAGAAAGATTAATACAAATGCCTCTAACTGTGATGCAGTGATCCATTTAGCCTGGTTAGCATCACGGAAGAAGGGAACAGTACAGACTTGCTACCTACAAACACAAGACCCCCCCCCTTTTGCCATACTGCAGAGTTCAGTGCGACTTACAGGTAAATAAAAATAGGATTGCAGCCTTGGATGTTGTTGTGTGACCCTAGTCTACTCTGTTCTGGGGCAAGATTTGTTCAGATGACGTTCCCCATTGCCTTCCCCTGAGAAAGTGTGACTTGCCCGAAATCACCATTGGGTTTTCCTGGCGGATCAGGAATATGAACCCTGGTCTCCAGAGCCGTAGTCCAATTCTCAAACCACTACATCAATGGACATTATTTGGAAGGTCCTACCGGTACCTACAAACACAGTAGGAGGCAGGGTGGTGCAGTGATTTGAGTGTTGTGACCAGGGTTTGAATCCCAGCTTGGAAACACACTGGGTGATTTTGGTGATTCAGCCCCAGAAAACTCCGTGATAGTTGTGATTGTTGTTATGTTCCTTCAGGTTTCCGACTTTGAACGCCCCTAAGGAGAAACCTTAGAATGAGGTTTTTTCTTGGCAAGATTCGTTCAGAGGCGGTTTGCCATTGCCTTCCCCTGAGGCTGAGAGAGTGTGACCATAAGTAGGAAACGACTTGAAGAGACACAGCAACAGCAAACGCAGATAGCAGGACGCCTGCGGAGGGGTGTACCCATGCATGCCCCCCTAATAATCGGTGCTACCTGCTTCGGAGCAAAACGGTCCGGATTTGTTTACTGAGACCTTAAGCCCTGCTAAGCCCTGGGAGGGGCTTGCTTCCTGGCAGCCTTCCTGTGTTTAGATGGGGACTCGCCCTCCGCAAAGGGAGATAAGATAGGGAAGGGAAGGAAGGGAGACGCGCCGCATTCCAGGGCTGCTGAGTCTCCAGCGCCGCCTCCTCCTACTCTTACTCTTACTCCTACTACTCCTTGGAGGCCATGCACCCAACTCTCCCCAAGACTCTGCTTAACCCAGGATATCAAGTGGGCCACTTACTGATAAAGGCCGAGGCTAACTGATCCTGTTGTTGTTGTTATTAGCTGCCCTGGAGAGGACTTGGCAACCCTGAGACATCTCCAAAAGTCTCTCTTTTCTCCACTGGGCTTCTCATTTTCTCCAGACTCAAGCCTGTGTCCTCCTTCCTTGAGTCTATCCATCTGCTGTGCGGTCTAGCTCTCCTTCTGACCTCTACTTTTCTCAGGATCGTTGCCTTCTGATGATGTGTGGCCAAAGTACGACAGCCTCTGTTTAATCATAGAATCATAGAGTTGGAAGAGACCACAAGGGCCATCTAGTCCAAGCCCCTGCCATGCAGGAACTCCAAGTCAAAGCATCCCTGACAGATGACCATCCAGCCTCTGCTTAAAGACCTCCAAGGACGGAGACTCCACTACACTCCGAGGGAGTGTGTTCCACTGTTGAACAGCCCTTACTGTCAGGAAGTTCCTCCTAATGTTGAGGTGGAATCTCTTTTCCTGCAGTTTGCATCCATTGTTCCGCGTCCTAGTCTCTGCAGCAGCAGAAAACAAGCTTGCTCCCTCCTCAATATGACATCCCTTCAAATATTTGAACAGGGCTATCATATCACCTCTTAATCTTCTCTTCTCCAGGCTGAACATCCCCAGTTCCCTGAGGCGTTCCTCATAGGGCATGGTTTCCAGTCCCTTCACCATCTTAGTTGCCCTCCTTTGGACCCGCTCCAGTTTCTCCACATCCTTTTTGAATTGTGGTGCCCAGAACTGGACACAGTATTCCAGGGGGGCCTGACCAAAGCAGAATAGAGTGGCACTATAACTTCCCTTGATCTAGAAACTATACTTCTATTGATGCAGCCTAAAATTTCATTGGCTTTTTTAGCTGCCGCATCACACTGTTGACTCATGTTCAGCTTATGGTCTACTTGGACTCCTAGATCCCTTTCACGTGTGGTCTCATTCAGCCAGTTGTCCCCCATTTTATATCTCTGCATTTCATTTTTCCTCCCTCGTCTTGGCCTCCAATGGTATTTCTGGACTGGTTTGCTCAAGGACCCGTTTGCCTGGCTTCCTGGTTGTCCACGGTGTCCTCAGCACTCTTTGCCAATGCCATCTCTCAAATGAGTCTGTTTTCCTTTTATCTGCTTCTATTTCACAGTCCAGCTCTAGTGTCCATACATAGTGATTGGGAAGACTATGACTTGGACGATTCTGGCTTTGGTGCTCAGTTCTGTCTTTACTCACTCCAAAACATCGGGAGTAAACTCTTCTAGAACATAGCCTGAAAAACTCACACACAAAAAACTACCTATACCTTTACTCTTTTCGTGGCTGCCTTTCCCATTCCTAGTTTTCTTATTTTATCTCTTGACTGCAGTCTCCATTCTGGGCCCACAACAAACTCCAACTCCCTGAATTCCATAGCCTTGAGTCAGGGCAGTTAAAGCGGTGCCAAACCGGGTTATTTCTCCAGTGTGGATGCAGCCTGAGTAATTCAATATCTCTCAGGTGATCTTACTCCACGAGGTTGTTGTTGCGAGGGTGAAATGGAGGGGCGAACCATGCAAGTGGACGAAAACTGAATGTATACGGAATAAATAAATTGTGTAGCAAGCATAGGAATACAGTTCTCTCTGTGAACTTTTCCCTGCTACTTCACAAAATAGGGACATTTGGGAAAGTGCCCAGGAAGCAGAATTTGCCCCCCTTTTTTTGTCTACGGTTCGGAAATAGATGTCCACAAGATAAGAAATTCCGGCAAGTTAATCCACAGCTGTTTTTCCTGGTTTTGAGGCCGGAAGACCCGGCCGCCCTGGTCCAAGGCAAGAAGACCCTTGTCAGGGCAGTTCTGAAACCAGCGAAAAACACAATGTTTCCAAAGGAAGCGGGCATCTATACAAGAGCCAGAGTACAAAAGTCATTCCTGAACAGCTCCTTCCATCATATCCTGAAGAGAAACCGCAGGCTTTCCGGTGGCGAGAGAGTAAAAGACCAAATACAGTGGGAGAGATTGGATTATCATCTGGACCTTGGCAAAGCTGAGCAGAATGGATGCAGAAGTGAACAAAACAGAACAGAAGCTAGAAGAAGCCCGATCTAGATACACTTTCATTGGACGTGAGGCCCACTTAACATAGGCTGCATCCTCACATTGCAGAAGTGATCCAGTTTGACACCACTTTAGTTGTCAGGGCTCGAAACTATAGAATTCTTGGAATTTTTTGATACATTTAGCCTTCTCTGTAGTGAGCTCTGTTGCCGCAACAAACTACAGTTCCCGGAAATCCATAGCATTGAGCCCTGGCAGTTAAAGTGGTGCGAAACTGGGTTCTTTCTGCAGTGCAGATGCAGCCATAGTAGCATCTTGGTGTGGCTGGGAGAGTAACATACTCTCAGCCTCAGGAAACCACGTGATAGGTTCCTCTTAGGGTCACCATAAGCCAGAAACAACTTGAAGACACAACACAACAGTGGTCCCCAGACTATGTCCTATAAGTGATTTTGGACTTCAGCTCCCAGAAGCCTCAGCCATGTTGGCCAGAAGTCTGAGACTTTGGGAGCCGAAGTCCAAAATCCCTTAAAGAGCACATTTTGGGGACCACTGCTGTAGGACATGGTTTGTGTAAGTCACTCATTCATACACAAAATATCAGTTACTCCAGACGTTGAGAAATATGCTGCCCCAAGCTTTGGTCGAGAGGTTGGAGTCTTTTGGCTGATGTAAACATACACGTTTGTTTATTACCCAGATTCATCACGCAAAGGATCTTATGAAGTCCACACTCACACTTTAAGATTAACTCATGCAGCTAATAAAAACATCTTGGACTGTGGGGTTTGTCCTCTGTAATCGCCTCTCACTTCTCAAATGCAAGAAGCCCGCTGGATGTTGTAGTCATTCGGATGATTGGGCTGTAGGACGTCTAAATTTAATCTCCAAAAGAAAAGGGTGAGTATGTATATAGGAGCTATCCTAAACAAAGAGAATTGTATGATTTCAAGTCGTTTCCGATTTATGGAGACCCTAAGGCGACTTCAATCGCATGATTTTATTGGCATGATTTGTTCAGGGGTTGTTTCCCTTTGCGGCTCCCTCTGAGGCTGAGACAGTGTGACTTGCCCAAGTCCACAAACTGGGTCGCCATGGCCATGAACCTTGGTCTCCAGGGTCATGATCCCACCCTCAAAGAGGAGTAAGTCCTAGTTGAGCTCAGGGGGACTTAGGTCCAAAACACACTGCAGACATAATCCAGTTTGAGACCACTTTGACTGTCCTGGCTCAGTGCTAAGGAATCTTGGGAAGTTTAGTTCACTGTGTCATCAGAGAAGGCTAACTACAGTCCCCAGAATTCCCTAGCACTGAGCCAGGGCAATTAAATCTGGACTATTTCTGGAGTGTGTTTTGGGCCCGAATTGTACAGAATTACAGTCTCGAGGAGACGTTCCGCTTCAGAAAGATGTGATTCCTTTCTCTCAATTAAACCAGGGCATGAAGCATGCATCTTTCCCCGATCCCTTAATGGACCTGGTTATTCTTACTTATTATTATGATGACCTTTGGGAAACTATTGAGCGTGTAGAAACATGATAAATTAATACGGCTGGGGATTTAAGTAACAGGCAGTAAGCCGCCCCAAGCCCCGAGAGACTTGCTCCCGAGTTTGCTCGGATAAGTTTGCACGACCCTTTCCATTCCTCTTTGGTCCAGCGGAGGCCTCGGATAATTTCTCCTGACGCCTCTCTCAGCGGCAGACGTGCTACAGATCCGATCCAGCAATGAACGCGTGGAATTCCCACGGGTTTTCTACACTGGGGGAAAAAAAACCCAAGAATTACATGATTGCTAGTAATTCAAGGCAACCGGCTTGCACGGAACAGCGTTAGGTTACAGGGGTGGGAAATATTCTGTAACGCCGCAATTGCTGTTGTGGTTGTTTCCGAGCCTATCCTGGGGTTTTCTTGGCAAGGTTTGTTCAGAGGAGGTTTGCCATGGCCTTCGCCTGAGGCTGAGAGAGTGTGACTTGCCCAAGGTCACCCAGGGGGCCGATCTGGGAACCGAAACCTGGTCTTTAGAGTCTTCATAGATCCAACTTTCCAACCACTACGCCACGGCCGGCTCTCAATAGTGATAGTAAATGCAATCTTGCTACTAGTAGTAAGAGCAGGGATGCAGTTACGGGGGCAGAATGAGGGCAGCGGTCCTCCAAATACGAAGTCTGCCCCTCCAACCGTGGAATTTGCCTTCAGTCTCCAATTTTTTTAGGATCACGGTGAGTTAAAATTCAGGTGGCTATGTAGAAATAAGAGTTTAGAAAAGAGGCAGGCAAAGTAGAATGCAAACTCAGTGCTAGGTGTGAATGATTTTCTCACTTGCTGCAATGTTAGAAATATGAGTGAAGGAAAAATTGTTGTTGGGGGAGAATTATTATTGGGGGGGGGAGCAATGTCCTAATTTTGTTTTAAACCCCCCCCCCCTCCATACCTCCACCCCTGAATGACAGCCTCCCTCCTATCTTTCTAGGCCTCCTTGGATCACAAAATATAATGCTATCCCAAGAGGAGGTTACAAAAGCTTCTGCTCCTTGTCCCCAGTCAAAAAAATTGCGGGAAGGGGGCGTTTTGGTGAGAAATTGTCCCACGGAAATCTGGATTTCCAGGCTTTGCCAAGGGCTGCCTCTGAGTCATTGTTGGAGTTCTGGGGGTCTTCTTGTCTTACTGAGCCAAGGCTGGGCCAAGGAGTGGGAAGCCGGTTTTGTGTGTGTGTGTGTGTGTGTGTGTTTGTGTGTGTGATCACGACCCCGCTCCAGGAATGTAAAGAAACGGTATAGCTCCATAAAGATGAAATGGAACGAGTGTGTTGAATTCATAACCTTGCTGTACAACAGGCCCGAGTTTGTTTAACTCGCTCTCTGTAACGCCTTGTAAAGGTGCAAGGACACCTTCGCAGCACAAGCAGCGTAATGTTCTCGACTCTGCGACTTAATGATTTCCAGATTTTATTTTTTTGGGTCTCTCTCTTTCTCTCTCTCCCTCCTTCCCCCCTCCCAAAGCAAGTGAGTTTCTCAAAGCAGAGGCTGCCTCTGTGTTTCCAACAACTTGTGCTTCCCCCCCATCAACCAAAATCTAATTCCCGTTAATTACAAACGGGAGACTGATGGGACACTCGCATCATGTCAAGGCTTTCGTTTTGTTAGAAGCCCTCTTTGTATAAAGGGCAGGAGAAAAGAAACTTTATTTTAACCTCCCCCTCCAGCCTAGTGGCTTAATTAAATCGGAACCGGATCAATTGGGACTAAAAGGAGAACTTATCCACCCCAGAGCTAGCCGACAAAGACCCAAGGACCATGACAGCGGGATTATTTTGTTCTCTGCTGCATCCAGACTGGAGAAATACCCCGGTTTGGCACCGCTTTAACTGCCCTGGCTCAAGGCTATGGGATTCTGGGAGTTGGAGTTTGTTGTGGGGCCTTAAGGCCCCACAACAAACTCCAGCTCCCAGAATCCCATAGCAAGTGAGTCAAACAACAAGTTAAAGCGGTGCCAAACCGGGTTATTTCTCCAGTGTGGACTTTGTTTCCTAATGATCTAGTAGGCAGAACATATCACTTTGAGGGTTTGGTGCAAAACACACTGCAGAAATAATCCAGTTTGAGACCACTTTAACTGCCCTGGCTCAGTACTAGGAAATTCTGGCCACTGTCGTTTTGGGAGACATTTAGCTTTCTTTGTCAGAGAGCTCTGGCGCCACAAGAAACTACAATTCCCAGGATTCCTTAGCTCTGAGCCATGGCAGTTAAAGCGGTCCCGAAGTGGATTATTTCCGCAGTGTGTTTTGGACCTGAGTTCTCTTGATTTTGGACATGCATGCATAGAATATTGCGTCGTAAATTTGCAAAGCACCTTCCAGCAAAGTCAATGTATTCAACCAGGAGTGGAAGAAGCATAAATCTAAATAACAGAAAGAGCGTTTAGACCAAAGCTGTGACGATTTTACTGCTAGAATCACCATTAGTGGTAGTTTTTACTTATTTGTTCCAGAATCCAATCCAAGTTAAGCTCCATGGATCCCAACAGGACAGCTGAAATCCCAAATCAGTGGGACTTAAACACCCTTAAGCTAATATCCAAGTAGATTCCCCTAAGAATATGAAAACAACATATTATTTCTAGCAGTCTGCATTTATATCCGACCAGAGAAGACCCGAACCGATCATCTATCTCCAAATGGCCACGTGAAATGAAAAAAAAATCCACACCAGGAGATAGGACAGTGTTTATTTTCACTTTCCAATTTCCTATATAGTTTTATATTAACCGCTACTTTTAGCTTTCTGACGTACAAAGCTTTATTTTTTTTTTCTTCTAGGTAATTTAAGGAAGATTAACGAAGCCAAACGACCTCATTTCCACGAAAAAGACACGTACCAGACTCTTTTACAACCGGCCTTGCCTTGAAGGAAGTGAATGTAACTTTCTGGAAGTGAAACTAAAGTAGTGAACTTGGGAGATGTCTCCATACCTCCATCTCATGAAAACAAATATTAATTAATACGTCACTTGCACTCCCAACCATCTGTATACTTGAAAATGTGGCAGTTTTGCTCTGCAAACATTCATAATATTAGAAAGGCGTTAATCCTGAAGGTGCAACAGGGTTCCTTGCCTGCCTTTTTTTTTTTTTCTGGGACAAACTAACACGAAATTAATCTGTTTGTGAATTTCTGTCCCACACCAATTTGCTTCCATCAGCTCCATTTTGGGCTGGAGTTTATACTAACTCGAATAATTTTTTAGAAGAGAAGTCTTAATTGTTTATATGGAAATATGGGCTTTATTCCTTCTTTATTTGTATATTCATAAATCTTAGAGCTTATTCCCGTTTGGACTTCAAAATATATTTAAAGGACAAGGAACAATCTATTACTTCCTTTTCTCGTCTTCCCTGTACATTTTAAGGGAAAAATAAGATAAAAAGGTGTTGGTCCATAGTACAACAATGAATTAATTTCCTTCTTGTAGTATTTATACTATTTTAAAAGGTCGAATGCCAATTGATTCAAATAGCGACTGCACATTTTATTCAGTTTCTTTTCGCCACGGTGTTTGTACCTCTTTGAAATGCATTTTATAAATCAGTTGTGTCCCGTCTTGTAGTGTGAAAGTGTGTTAGCGAAGAATTATTTGATTTCAAAGCAAAATAACACATCGTAGAGCAGTCTTTATTGCCACACACACACATAAATGGACCCAGGCTGCGTCCTGTTGTCTTCAAAGGAGTTTATTCCTAGTGTCTTGTATCGCTTTGCAGCCTGAGGCCGCAATTTTGCAAAAAAATTTAAAACTAAACAAAACCCAAACCCTGAACTCGGTGAGCTTCACTTCCCCGTAACTATGCATTACAGTGTGCCAAAATCCAGCACAAAAATTGTTAGGCTGATAGGAAAGAGCTCTAAGATTCAAATGGGACTGAATGTGCCCGAGCCTATGAAATAAACAAATGCACCACTAATGTACATATAGTGTGTGCCTATGTGTATGCAAAGCTCCTAATACATATCTAATAATACCATTTCAAAATATGTTAATCTTTGTTACACAACTGAGGGCAAGTCTTCCCACGCATTTAATTCATCTGGAGAAGTACAGGACAGGCAGGGTTTATTTTCCGACAATATAAAAATTAATTATCTCTGTATCTTTCTGCCATGTTAAGTTAATGGCCTCGCCTCTGTGTGCCTGGCTGCCTTTATAAAGAAGGGTAAAGGTGTCTGAGCAGCCAGTAAAACCATTTGTGTATAGCCAAGGTGTCGGTTTGTAGACTGGAGATATTTTTTATAATTATAAATTCGCTTCCTCCTAGGGATTTTACTCTCTCTCTTTTTAAGGAAGCCACGCTAAGGGCAGGCCGGCTTCAGGAAGCTGAGTAGGTGAGTTCACAGTTGCAGCTTTAAGGACGCGGGTCTGTGTCTCTAAACAGCCAAAGCTGAACCTTGGACCACATTTTGTACCAAAGTAGAAATGGCAAAGTAAACTCATTTACCACCTGGGCGTCCTTGACTTCAGCTGATTAAAGTGTGTGCTCCGGCGTGTGTGCTCAGCTTCCCCGTGTTATTTAAACACAATCCCAAGTCGTAAAAAAGTATTCCGGTTGCGTGAAGAGCAGGACACTGGAGGTGGAGGTGGGGATGGGAAAAGGAAGAAATCCATGCCCAGTTTTTCACAGGACGAGATTCCCTCTGGGAAGGGGGAAGAAAAAAACCTGGGGGGAAAGACATGAGGATAATATACCTACGCTTTTTTCTGTGAAGGCAATGGAGATCTGTTTTCATGACCCAAAAAGGGGACAGGGCACTTCGAGCATCCGAGGTAGGAGAGGAAATAAGGGCAGGTCACTATCATTAACTGGGAAGCCATCTAGCGGAAATATCTTGCAACTGCAGCTCCATCAGAGGGCGATGATCCTCTTTGACTAAGAGGCCTCCTCCTTCCTTCCTTCCTTCCTTCCTTCCTTCCTTCTCTCCATCGCCAACGGATTGCTGGTGTATTGCCTTCTATCCTCATCTCGTCCTGGACGATGGGATAACATCCCACTCTGCATTTCATGAAGTCTCTGGAAGATGTGAAGGCGTCCCTCTCCCTTCCCATCCCAGGAGGGGAAATGAGCTTGTCTCCTTACAAACCTCCTCTTCTCAGATTAGCCATCCCAAATGCCCGTCTGGTCTGGCCCACTTCCCACCCACCCCTACCTTCAGCAAGTGCAAACACCCACCCAGTTCAATATATATATATATATATATATATGCATATGCTGTGGCTGTTGTGCCATACCGACTTTCCCAGAGGGAGCTCTCAATTCAAGAATAAAACCAGCATGTGTTTGTGTTGATTCCCTTCCCCCCCCCCCAAAAAAAAAACCATCCCCCGCTTGGAGCAAGGCAGAAAAAGAGAGAAGTGGAGAGGATCCAAAAAAGGCAAGTGTGGAATTCAGCCTGACTTGAATTTCAGGGCTCCTGTTATCTAAGTCTCATTTAGCAGATGAACTCTGGGCTTAGGAATTTGTCGGAAATCTTACTACTGTACTCTCTGTGATTGTGGAAGGGGTGGCGGCCGTCTTCTCCCCTGGGGACAAAATTCCAGATGGTTTATCCCGGTGCTAATAACGAAGCGAAGAGGAACGTCGTGACAGCTGTAGCCCTAACCTTTGAAACGGTCTGAGCTTCCCACCCCTCGCCCCCAAAGGAGAACCTGAGGCAGGTAGTCTATTCATAGATGAGACGGAGGAGATTTAGAACTAATCTTAGTCATAGATTCGGTTAGATAGGGCTAGAAACATGCATACACTCAAAGGTCAAACGAGGTGTGCTGCTTCTTCTTTTTTTGGTTTGCAAGGGCTTCTCTTCTAGGAAGGGGGGACCCTAATCCGGTCAGGGAAGTGGCCTCATTTAAGTGAGAATTAGTTAAGGAGCAACAGAAGCACTGTCAAATTAGTCTGGCTGCCACGTTTAATTGACCAACTTGTGAGCCTCCAGATGTGTGTCAGGCTACAATACCCAACTTTCAGTCAGTTCAGTCTGTTCTAATGGCAGCTGTAGGCCAACACCTCTAGAGGGTGCCAGGTTGGTGGAAGTTTAATTGAGTTGATTAGACTAAGAGATTTTTTAAAATGTTTAAATCCCTCTTTTCACCACCCAACAGAACTTTAGAATAAATAATTCAGTTCTTATGCAAGTTTTTATTAAAACTGCAGGAGACAAAGGCACGATCTTCCAATGGGCATTTCTTTTTCTTTTTTCTCCTATAGGATGGGAGGCCTTTTCTATGGTGTACACACATGTACAATAGTTAACAACAAAGGGACTACCCGTTTTGTTTCAGAATGATTTATTTTACTTACTTACATATACGTTTGTGTCAATAGGTGGATTCACTGATTGTTGTGTGCCTTCAAGTCATTTCAGATTTATGGCAACCCTAAGCCAAACCTTGCCTAAATACCCTAAAGACACCAGATCCTGTCTGAGCTTAGAAGCTAGCTAAGCAGGGTCAGATCTGGATAGTACTTGGATGGGCCACCACCAAGAAATACTAGGTAATGTAGGCTATATTTCAGTGCAAGGAACTGGCCAAAAAACCTCTGAGTATTCCTTGCCTAAGAAAATCCAGTTAAATTAATGGGGCTGCCATAAGCAAGACACACATACACAAGATGAACCCATCACCAGGTTTTCTTGCCAAGATTTGTTCAGAGCAGGTTTACCTTTGCCTTCCTTGGATACTGAGAGAGTGTGACTTGTCCAAGGTCACCTAGAGGCTGAGAAGGGATTCAAAACCTTGTCTTTAGGGTCATACTCCAATGCTCAAACCACTGCACCACTCTGGCCCCATTCACTAATAGTTCTTTATTGGATAGTAAATAAGTGGAAAGCACAAGGAAGTCTAGAAAACTAAATGAAGTAATTGTTCCCTATTAACTGAATGAGAAACAAGTTGGACCTTTACATATTTCTTTTTATACTGGTGCTTGTACTGAATTAGAGGGAGCTTATGCATTAAAAAGATCTTGCTTCAGTCACAAAACTATATCACACATGTGACTATTACTGAGATAATTCACTTCAAGAGTTTTGAAAAGTCCAGGTTCTGGTAGAGGTGCTCTGGGACTGAACTCACAACCTTGTGGCTGCAGTGCCAGCATTTAACCACTGCACCACCAGGGCTACTTCTCCACCAGGGCTCCTTTTAAAACAGAAAGGGCGAAAGACAGATTGGGGCCGCAGCAACTGCATGCCGCACCCCCAATCTGCCTCTTTGCCAGCTCGAAGTGGCAAATAGCCACTCCTTTTTGTGCTGGCAAAAAGGAGTAGATTTTTATTTTATTTATGGGGCAGGGTGTTATCAGTACGCTGATGACACCCAAATATACTTCTCCATGTCTCGGTCATCAGCGACGACGGCAGATGGCATTTCTCCCCTCAATCAGTGGCAGTAATGGACTGGATGAGGGAAAACAAGCTCAAGTTGAATCCAGACAAAATGGAGGTACTTACGGTAGGGGCTCCTAAACTAGGTATTGGATTGCAACCTCCTGTCCTAGAGGGGTTCACGCTCCCCTCGAAGGACTGTGTTCGCAGTTTGAGGTTGCTTCTTGATCCATCGCTTCACATGGAGAATCAAGTGAATCCGATGGTTAAGAGTGCCTGTTATCAGCTTCGGCTGATACGCCAACTGTGCCCTTTCCTGGAACTGGGAGACCTCGAAACCATAGTACATGCACTGGTAACCTCGCCACTTGACTTTTGTAACATGCTGTACATGAGGCTACCCTTGTGCCTAGTCCGAAAACTCCAAATAGTACAGAATATGGCAGCCAGGCTGATTACAGGAACAACTAGGAGTGACCGTATTACACCAATATTGAAGTCACTCCGCTGGCTGCCCATCAGTTTCTGGGCACAGTACAAGGTGTTGGTGATCACCTTTAAAGCCCTACATGGCTTAGGCCCAATCTATCTAAGAAATCACCTGCTTCCATATAATCCACCCCATACACTCAGATCCTCTGGGAGGAATCTATTACAACTGGTTCAGACTAGACTGGTTGCAACCTCCTAGAGGTCTTTTTCAGCTGTTGCTCCCACCTTATGGAATGGCCTGCCGGATGAGATCCGTCAAATATCCAACTTAGATAACTTCAAGAAAGCAATCAAGACAGATGCAGGCCTTCCCAGAACAACCCCCGGCCATGTAAAGACCCTCCATATCTCTCCTGATAGCTCTGGATGTGACGACCTGGCATACTGTTAATTTTAATAGTGTAAATAAGAGTTATTAATTAATGTTGAATTTTAATATTATAATTGCTTAATCTTGTTTTAAGGGGGGATGTTTATATGTATATAATTGTATTTTTAACTGTTGTATGCCGCTTTGCAAAAAGTGTCATATAAATAAAAGATTTATTTATTTATAATAAATAAACAACCAAATATTTTTATTTTTATTTATTTATTTGTGTCATCCAGAGACACAAGCCAGCCCATATGTGGGCAGCCAGACAGCATGAAGCCGGTATATGGGTGGGTTCAGAGCATGTGGTGTCAAAACGCCATTCTCTGAAGCTGCCTGGACAGCAGTGCAAAGGGGCGGTCTGTTTCGCACCTTACTCTCGGGTAAAGATGCAAAGTTTATAGCCTTGACCAACTGAAATGCCTGATTCCACTAATCAGCCATAAGGATACCAAGTAAGCTCAACACCTTTCAATCAACAATGAAAAAGGTAGATTTTGAACATCCAATTTTGAAAATTGAAATGTTATCAGTGGTTTAAGCTGAGATAGTTTGTATCATTGGGCTGAAATCCTGTATCCACATATCTGCCAGTAAGTCACATTGAACTTAATGAGACTTACCTCTCAGTTGATGTCTAGCTGACTATAGAGTAGAAAAAGAAGTCTGGTTGAAAGATTAATAATAAATAATGATGTATGCTCTAATGTGGAGATGTCAAACACAGCAAGTAGAAATGTTTTCCACTACTAAAATTAAAGGATTTTGCTTCAACTTAGTTTGAGCAATCAAGTTCATTCCACTACACTGCAAAGTATTATAAACATTTAACCACAGAAGCCACAGATAGCTGGCTTATCACAGCAATGGTGTATATTTGTTTTCATAGTGTTGGAAAACAATAGGCTCTGCCTTCTGGGGCCCAATCCCTTTCCTTATGGTTTATTCATTTATATTTTATTTATTAAAATATTTATATCTGCCCTATATGAAAAGATCTCAGGGCAGTTCACAAATAATATTAAAACAAAGAAAACAGTTTAAGACAATAAGAATTTGTTAAAAATACAGGAACATATTAAACAATGAAAAAGTTACAAACAGATATAAAAATGTACAGCAGAATTTGGGATGAATGAGGCCCAAAGGCCTTGATGGACAGCCAAATTTTCACTTGACATCTAAATAAAATGAGTGTTTGCACCAATCAGGCCTCCAAGAGGAGGGCAAACACAGTTGGGGTGCCACAGCTGAGAAGGCTCTCTGCCACACCCCAGCAGAAAGTATTAACCTCATTGATGGGAAATGAAGGAGGTCATCTTGGACAGGCCCATGTGTTCAAGTAGTGAGGTTCCAAGAAGTTTAGGGCTTTAAATGTTATCACAAGTACCCAGTGGCATTAATAAAGTTGGCATCACCTGGTACAGTAACTCATGGTGTCACCACCACCCCACTGCCCCCCTCCCATAACACACCTTACAGAATCCTTAGTAATGTTTTTTGTACTAATGTTAGCCCTAAGTCGTAATTCCCATATATCACTGGATGTAGTGGTAATCGTTGTGACATAAACAACAGCAAAATTAAAATTATGCCTTTAAATTCCGGTATCATAAGCACAGCCTAAATATATTAAATATACAGTGGGCCCTTGTTATCTGCTGGGGTTTGGCTCCGTGAATAACAAATCCGTGGATGCTCAAGTCCCATTAAATATAATGGCACAACAAAATGGTGTCCCATATATAAAATGGAAAATGAAGGTTTGCTATTTGGAATTTATACTTTTTGGGAATATTTTCAAGCCATGTACGCTCAAATCCGTGGATAAAAAAATCCATGTATAAAGAGGGCCAACTGTACATCATTTCATGTAGTTAAAATCAAAATTTAGTAAAATTTGATGTTTTTAAATCATTTTTATAAATAATTTAAAATTTAAAATTTGTTTAAATCTGGGGCTCTCTCGTATCTCCTCCCACTCAGCCTTGCCCCACTTGCACTAGCCTTTCACCATTTTAAAGGGGCGCAGGTGAACTCCACAGCCCTTCTCTCCCCAAAGGCAGATGTTTGGGGAGCACTGGTGTCACCCCCACTTTAGGGTGTCACCTGGTGCAGTCTGCACACCATAGTGAGCCCCTGCCCCATACCTTGAATTCAGACTGGAGATGTCTTGGCAACCAATGTAATAATATGTTCCAGCCAGCCAGCTGTGAAGCTGTTACATTTTGCACTAGCTGCAGCTTCCAAGTTTTCTTGAAGGGCAGCCCCACACAGAGCACATTACCATAGTCTAATTAGATTGTTACCAACACATGGAGTACTGTGTCTAGACTGTCTTTGTTGAGGAAGATCCATAGCTGGTGCACCAGTCAAAAATGGTGCCAACCTTTCTGATCTGTACTTGGACCTCCAGTGACAGGGAAAGATCTATGGATACTCTCAAAATACACATCTGTGGGAGTGAAATCTCATCCAGGACAGGCTTTTTACCCAATTCCCAGACCCAAGAACCACCAGTCTAAAGAGCCTCCAGCTTATCTGGATTCAGCTTCAGTTTATTGGCTCTCATTCAGCCCATTAAGAGCATCCAGACCCTGGTCCAGTACCTGCACTTCCCCTGCTGACTCATTTGACAAGGACAAATAGAGCTGAGTACCATCAGCATATTGATGGCACTCCACTTCAACCCCCCCCATGACTTTACTCAATTGCTTCATGGAGATATTGAACAGCATTGGGGATAAGATGGAAGCCTATGGCACCCCACAACTTACTAGCCATGAGGCTGAACAGGAATTTATAATGCTTCTCTCTGGAAGAAAGTTCTTCCCTCCCCCCATCCCCATTTCATGCGTTCACCTCATCCACCAACTGGTATATATACCCAATTCTTTCTTTTCCCGTCTGATGCTAAAATACAACTGTTATTACTCCCAGATTTCATGCATTTTTACACAGAAGACTCGTACCGGACTAAAGCTTAACTTAAGGAATAATTTTTAAAAAAAATCTGGCAGGACTTCAGGATACCTGTCCTCCTACTTTTGGAGTTTAAGAAAAACATCCTAGATCTTTGCCGTTCTCCCATCTTGTTTGCATTTAATTAATTTATAAAGATATGCTTGAGGTCAACTTCACTCAAATAGAGATCCACATGGCTTTAGGGATGTTAATATATATTGCTTACCACTTCTTTCTTTCTTCTCCTTCCTTGAAGATTCCCCAGTTACCTTTCTGTTGTCCCCTTCCCCCATTTATTTCCCTTTTAAGTGATCAATAACCTTATATCACAGGCCTGAGCCTCTCTCATTCTCTGAATGCATTATCCAAGAAACCACAGAGGTTCTGTCCAGGTTCAACAGTCCTGTCATTCATGATATATATTATATTAATTGCATGCAATTAATTGGGGACATTACTTGCTGAAGTACAAGTAGCCCTAGCAAACCAATAGTGTGTGACTCTGCTCAGTTCTATCCCACTATCCCTCTTAATATCTGAGACTGTGTGTCCAATATGTCATTGTTTTCAATGTCATCAGTTTACACCATGGACCTTATCACACCAGACCAATTTGGATTGCATCTGAAGTGACCTTGGAACTGATTTCTGTGAATTCGGTTTTTCATGAATTCACTGAATTCTGGCATGATTTTGGATTGGCTTTGGAATGGCTTTGGAATGGCTTCACAGTAACAGCATTCACGTGTGATAATTCAATAATAATAATAATAATAATAATAATAATAGTTTATTTATAGCCCGCTCCTCTAATAAAATACTCGAAGCGGGGTACAGCAAAATAAAAAGATACAGAGTAAAAACAACGATCACATCCCACCCCAACCACCCCCCTTAAAACTGATAATTCAATATGCATTCACTGAATTCTGGGGTGACTTTGGGTTGGCTTTGGAAGGGCTTCATCGTAACAGCATTCATGTGTGATAATTCAATGCAAATTCAGTGAATTGTGGGGTGATTTTGGATTGACTTTGGATTGGCTTTGGAATGGCTTCATAGTAACATCCTTCATGTATGATAATTCAATCCGCATTCATGTGAATTCACTTGGATGGATGCGGAGTGACTCTGGATTGGGGCTGCAAAAACCCTCGTCTTATAAGGGCCCATGACTAGGTGACAGACGACCCAGCATAGTCCCTGTAGTCCCCAGGGACTACAAAGTTGTAGTCAACTTTGAAAAACATATGAAAGCAAGTAATTACTAGCAGGCTCCAAGGAGGTTCCCCCCCACAGTAAGAAATAAAAGGCAGATATTCAACCACTGGTACAGCCCCAGAGAAGGACAGAAGGCTTTTAAGCTGGATACATAGAGGCTGTATTTTAAAAACACACCCACACGCAAACACACACACACACACCAAAAATGCTCCTGCATCTCAGTTCTGAATTATGAAATTACTGGCTGCATTTTAACCCCAGGCTATCCGTTTGGGGGTTTAAAAATTATTTATTCATTAACTATGAGTGGTTATTTTTTTAAAAAAAATCATTTGGGGGAGAACTGCATGAGATGTTGGCATGCAGTCAATTCCCTTCGATTAAGTTGTTGGCAAGGCCTGGAACAAGAGGCCTGTTGTTTAAAGGCTCTTCCCCCTGCTATCTAAATAATAGGGTGCCTGCAACTGCAGCCTTTCATCGACGTCTATCTGGTGGACTTGCTCAAAATCCAAGAGTCCTTCATTAAGGACTATACAAGCCTGGAGCCCCAAAAGGAATGGGACATATTAGCCAAGCAGTGGGGACTTTTCCACACAACACCCGTCGCCATGTTGTCGTTTAATAGGGATGTGTTATAAAACTCAAAATCGTTAAGCTGGGAAACTTCGATAATGAAACAAGCTCTCAGCTCCAGCTCCAGCCAACTTGGCTCAGCTCTGGAGACTGACAAATAACCAGAAGCCGGCCATTTTGCCCATTGCTATTCTAGCAGAAGTGCCTTTGTGGTTCTAGAAAATGCTGGCAAGGAGAGATTTCTGCCTTTCTTTGGCCACTTGACTCACAAAGTTCCAGGCAACTGTTCTCTTCCAAGAGTTTCGTTTTGCCTTCCCTTTCACAAAGTCTTGGCAATATATTGCTTTCTTTCAGAATTGTTTCATTGTCTTTTAAATTACTTTTATTTCATTTTTATGTTTGTTTGTTTTTTAAATTTGTCTGGGTTTTAAAATCTGGGGTAAGCCGCCTTGAGTCACATTACTGGGAGAAAGTTGGGATATATAAATGAATAAATAACAACTGTAGCACCTGCGTGTAGTTTACAACTGGCATTGTATTTATTTAATTGACTAGTTATGTGGACTCTTATAATTCGCCTTTCTGTTGAAAAGCATCAAACTCAAGGTGTCTTACAGCAGAAGGATATATGTTTATGTATCTTGTTTAAATCCTGTCTTTCTCTCAATGTGTGACCCAAGGCAGCTAACAATATGTGTTGAAACAAAAACACAGCCAATACAAGAGTTCAAAGAATTAAATGCACTGTAATGTTAGAAATACTAACTTAAAGTAGTTAATAGAGAAATGAGAACTTAATAATAATGATAAAAATACAGCACACCCTAATTTTAAAACCCTTCTAGTACAATCTTTTACAATCAACGTTTTGGATAAACCAGGACTTTGCTGCCTGCTTAAATAGAGCAGAAAGGGGCCAGCTCTCTTTCTTTGGGAGGGATTTGCACAGTTCACTGAAAAGGCTTTTTTCTGTGCCCTTAATAGATTAATAGCCTGTGATGGTTGTGTGTCCAAGAGAAAGTCCTCTCTTCAAGATCTTAAACGTGAGCCAGGGTCATATCCAGAGAAGGTGAATAGCCTGGACCCTGTAGGTCACAACCACCACTTCTTGTCTGGAAACCAACAGTTAGACTGTGAAACTGTTTCAGGAGGGAAGGGAGGTGGTTGCTGGGATGACAGGGCTCCAGGTGTCAAGGTGACACAAAAGGCATAACACACTTTCCTCCTTTTCCAGGTATTGGGGAAGAAGTGGAAAGAGCTTTGTTTGCGGAAGCCACACTAGATCAGCCCAGGCTTTCAGAGCTGGGCTTCCCAGCATCCTCTAAGCACTCAAAGAGCTCCCTTATTAAAATGGGATTTCTTAGTAATTCAGGCTATTTACAGAAATATAGTGATAAGTCTTCATCAGGCACAACTGCAAACAGTTGTGTTTATTGGAAGGGATACTTTTTCATAAAAATAAGCACCCCCCCCCTCTCTCACACACACACACATACACAGAGATAGAATGATAGATTGTGTGTGAGAGGGTGTGTGTGTGTGTGTGTGTGTGTGTACATACATACATACACACACATATAAAATAAATATGCATGCAGAACACATAGACCCACACATATACGCAGACAGAATGATAGATTGTGTGTGTGGATGTGTATGCGTGTGTACATACATGCACAGACAATATATAAAATACATATGCATGCAGAACACATAAAATTATAGGTTATAAGGAATACATAGAATTATAGATTATAGCTCTCTCTCACACACGCACACACTCACAGATAGAATGATGGATTGTGTGTGTGTGTAGATACATACATACACACAGATATAAAATACATATGCATGCAGAAGACATAAAATTATAGGTTATAATGCTCTCTCTCTCTCTCTCTCTCTCACACACACACATATACACAGATAGAATGATAGATTGTCTGTGTGTGTGTGTGGGTGTGTGTATATACACACATGTAAAATACATATACATGCAGAACACATAGAATTATAAATTATTGCCAATTTTCATTTTTAAAAGGGGTCTCTTTGTCATGCATGTACAGACAGGCATCATACATAATCAATAAATATCTCACTTCATATTTGACACACACATGAACACATGTATACATACACACATATTATTTTCATCACCGTTATCCATCCTTTTTTCCCCCAGCATGGAATCAAAACAGCCTGCAAAAAGTTCAGCATACACATAACGTAGATGTGTGTGTGTGTGTGCATGATTGTGTGTGTGTGTGTAAATACACATATCCATTACAAGGATGCCTTCTTCTCACACATACAGAGATCAAACTTCGAATTATAGACACACAGTGAGAGACGTACATACGCCAACACCCACACAATAGATACATAAAGATGTATAGTAGGTATATATATATTAATTGAAATAAAATATATATAATATATTTATTTCAATTATATATTGAATAAATATATAAATAGCTAACCTCAAATTATATATAATATATTTATTTCAATTATATATTGAATAAATATATAAATAGCTAACCTCAAATTATCCACATACAAGTGTATATACATCATGCACACCAGTACATAGACACAGGCGAGCATAAGGGGCAAGTGACTGTGTTTAACTCAAAATCTACCTCTTCGAGGCCATAGTCCTTCCTTTGCTTCAATGGCAAAAGAAGTCAACGAGGGTCTGAGTAGCTCAACTATGCTCAGGTCTTCAGATAGTGTTCCAAATGTCTATTCACACTGGAGAAATAACCCGGTTTGGCACCGCTTTAAGTGCCCTGGCTGAAGGCTATGGAATTCTGGGAGTTGGAGTATGTTGTGGGGCCCAGAGCGGAGCTCCGCTCCGCTCTGGGCCCACAACAAACTCCAACTCCCAGAATTCCATAGCCTTCAGCCAGGGCGCTTAAAGCGGTGCCAAACTGGGTTATTTCTCCAGTGTGAATGCAGCCATCATCGATGAAGGCAGGATGGATCTTTTAAAATTACAAACTCTGCTTGCATTTTGACAAGGATACGCTGTACCTTTGCAGAGAGCTTCAAACTGTTCCATAACAAACTTTTAAAACTGACCCTCCCGTTCCAGACTATCTTTCTCTTTTCAAAGTAAAGAAGTCATTTATCTCAGCCTTTAACAGGACGGTCAGTAAAGTGAGTCATATGAGAATGAGCATCTCTGATCTGGTGTTGCAACGTCGGGTTTCAGTGTGTTTATCGTGGTTTAAAGCATTCCAAGGGAGGATTTGGTTTCTTCCCTTTTTATTTTATTTTTTTTTAATTTTTGTCATCTTTAAAGGAGATTCCACAATATTTCCTGTGAAGTGTTACAAGAACTGAACGTGCAGATTAAGTAGCAACACTTCTGAACACTCCCTGTCTCATTATTTTTTTATAGAAATATGGTCGCCTCCAGGAGACTGTTACATCAGAAGGTCGCAGATTTTTAAATTCCTGTTTATGAAACCAGTAACTCTTTGTAGGGATTACTGGGAGTTTGAAAACGAGCAACACAGTTGGCAGAGAGATTGTAGACCTTTCTACTCGGGAAGTAAATCCTGCTGAGTTCAATGCGACTTACTTGTCACACAGTATGTTAGATTGTGCTTTATTTCCTTAAATGAAGTAAGTACGGTTATGGATCCACAATCAGAATCGTAATGTGCCTGGCATGGTTTTAATTCCCAATCTTAAAATTTTAAGAATTTAATCCCGCTGAATTTATTTGCAATCCATTCGAATTATTGATGGAAGAGATAACACTCAATGATCAATGATGGAAGAGATAACACCTACCTACTATGCCGAAGGGTCGAATTTTATTGTTCTTATTGATATTTTTACTGTTTTATAATTAACTATGTGATGACTTTTAAGATAATTAACTATAGTACAGATTGATGCAAACTGTGTTTTAATAATATGCTGGAATCCCGCCTCCATCCGAAGGGAGAGGCAGGAAATATAAATTATTATTATTATTATTATTATTATTATTATTATTTCAGAGGAGCTTTTTTGGGTGAAAGATGGAATTAGTCATCTAATGCAATTAGTCAGCAGCAATTCTGTTTATTTCAATATCATGACTCTTGAATACCTATGATTTAAGATTGCACAGTTTAGCAATGGAGATGTCACCATCCAAAGATTTATAGTTAACTGAATAATATGGAGTTGGGTTGGGTTTGATCTGGAAGCTGTAATTTATGTGGAACAGTCTACCAAAACCCATCGAAGTAAATATGGCAGTTGCTACATTATCCATATTGACTGCAAATATGATCTTCATTTATTTTGTTATTATATTATTAAATATGTTTTTCTATGGTTTTGGGATGGCCATTTATGGTTTATGCATGTGTAAGTTGATAGTAAGAAACTCGACTCATTTGAAATGTGAGGCTGGGAAGAGTTCTTTGAGTACCGTTGACTGTTAACAAAGACACATAAATAGGTCCTAGATCAAATCAAGCCTAAACTTTTCCTAGAAGCCAAGATGACTAAGCTTGAGACAGTCCTATTTTGGCCATATCATGGACTCACTAGAAAAGACAATAATGTAGGGTAAGGTGGAAGGCAGTAGGAAAAGAGGAGGACCTCATTCCAGATGGATGGACTCAATCAATGAAGCCATGGCCCTGAGTCTGCAAGACCTAAGCAGTTCTGTTGACTTGAAGATCTCTTATTCATGGAGTCGCCATAAGTCCAAGTCATTTGACGGCAGTTAACAAGAGTTGAAACCCTGCTCAACCGCATTTGTTTGAGCTTGGCTATATATATATTGTGTGTGTGTGTTGGACACCCAAAGGGTGCTTTTTAGCCTCTTCCCATCCTCAGCTATTATTTGGGATGAAAGGGTAGGTACGGCTCCAGACCTGTACTTGCTTTGAAGCGGGTTCCATTGAAATCAGTAGAAAGTTATTTCAAGGTGATACAAGTCTACTCAGAAATCCCATTGATAAATACCAGGAAAGTATTATAAGTCGTTGTGCGCCTTCAAGTCGTATTGCGACTTAAGGCGAACCTATCATGGGTTTTCCTTGGGCAAGATTTGTTCAGAGGCGCTTCGCCATTGACTTGCCCAAGATTACCCTCTTGGTCGAGATGGGACTCCAGAGTCGCAGTCCAAGGCTCAAACTACTATGTTGGCTCTCAAGCATTGCAAGACTGGAAGCTAAAACTGTTTGGGAGTCTGGGTATAAGTAAACAGAAAGGTATAGAAGTATCAGATATCCATCCTTCCTCCATCCCCCCACAACGGGACTCAGTTTCAGAGTGAGACCAGAACGAAGAATTTGCTGAAATGAACGTGGTGTTTGAACGTTGCCGGGCCCCCGTAATTTCTATTTTAAAAAAGCTTGCAAAGGTTTTCATCCGTGATGTTATCCATCCCACCGTCCCTATGGTGGGCATAGAGACCTGCTATTTCAGGCGTATGAACTGTAAGGTAGTTATGGAGACTCAGCTCTACCATAGCAAGCATCTGATGCATTGCCTTGGTATTCACAGAACTGGAAATGAAGCTTCGGGTTGGGTTTTGATACCATGGGGACAGGGAAAGCATGGAGGTTTATTTGGCCGTCTATATTGAACGTTTTTTCAGAGCTGAATTTCCTGTACACATCTCTCTCGGGTCCAAGTCTACTTGTCCTCTTAGCGTATTACACCTTTATCACTCCATTAGATTCCCAACGTAGTCTACGGTAGTTGTTCTAGAGAAGCACTTCCCATACACTTTAATTCGGGTGTTACAAATGCCATTATCTCCATAGTGGCTGCCCTACTAATACCCTACTAATACCATATAAGGTAGCTTATGTAAGTTGGAAACCGTGGCGAGTCCCTGGACCCAGTTTCTGCTCCTGAATGTTTGGTCTGCCACAAATGCCCCTCCATCACCAGGACGAAAGAAGCAGAGGTAACTAAACACTTCTGGTTTTCATCAAATCATCATCACCATCACCATCATCATCATCATCATCATGCTAAATCATGCCAGGGGTGTAGTGAGTTGTTATGGTGTGCCCTCAAGTTTTTGTTTGTTTTAAGACGAACCTATCATAGGATTTTCTGAGGGTTGAGAGTGTGTGACTTGCCTAACTAAAACCACCCAGTGGGCGAGCAGGGATTGAACCCTTTTAAAAATATAATGCTACTCCCCAAAAAAGGCAATTAACCTTCTTCTTCGCCCTCTCCTCCTCCTCCTCCTCCTCTTCTCCTTCACTCACAGAAAGATCAGTCTGGAAAATCTTGAAGCCTGCACCAATACGTGTCAATACATTATATTCCGCAGTAGTAAAAAACCGTAGTAGATAGACAAGTTTTTTTGATATTGTCTTCCACAGACAACCCCATAAAGTAAAAAAAAAAAAAAAAAATCCAATGCAGGAAAGCCTGCCTGCAGGAAGTAAGTTAGAACAATTAATTAATTAAAAAACCCATTGGCCCTTGAGAGAATTACTAAACTCCAGGTTAAAGGGAGCTTTCAGACACTACAAAACGTAGCTTCCCCTGATCGCAGTGGGAGAAAACCTGGAATTGGTGCAAAATGTGGATTTATTCTAGACGCGTGAATTGTACAGATAATTCTGGACTGTTCGGTCCATTCATAGCAACTTCCACAACGAATTGCTCCTTGTGTCTTTAGAGAGAAATACAAACCCGAGCAACAGCTTGAATTGCGGGGGTGGGGGGAGGGAGCAGGAGTCGGAGAGGATTTCTACACAACCACCTACTTCCAACATCTCCAGAGGATGGTCTCAGAGCAAATTGTTTGAGCCCAGGTTATGGGGTGGGATTATTACTCAATAATTTATATGTCTTCTGCTGGCTTTTAGGCAGAGGAGCGGTGTAGGCGCTTTCCATGAACCTATAGTAAAAGCAGTAGCTTTAGTGGGATTTTCTTTCCTTGCTCGAGAGATGAGTTCTCCTCCTTCGTCATCCATCATTTTATGGGAAAAAGAGACCGCTTTCACCTGCTTCATTGCTGGGAGGCTTCCTTGGGTGGAAGTTGTGGGAGCCCTCTTCTTATATGGTCTTCCTCTTTGGGAATATTGACTACATTGGAACACATCCCTCCCACACTAAAGTTACTAGAACCCTATAGGAAAATAGCCATCACAATTGGACCTCTGCACTTTCGATTTAAACCATAGTAATAAACAAGAGCCCTGAATCCCATTGGCACCAGAAATTTCCTAAGAATGATGAGAGTCTTACTCTGGAAGCAAAGAAAGCCTGCCTTATCCTTTCAATAAATTCTCTTTCCCTCGCCCTCTTTTCTCCCTTTCTCTTAAAACCATTACAATAATCAACAGCCAGGAAGGAAAAACTAGTGTCGGGGCTTGCTATTATCGGCTTTAAAAAAATTAAGAAACTTTCCTAGCTGGTGATTTACAGGGCAATCCTATACGTATCTACACAGAATAAAGTCTTATTAGGTTCTAGAGGCCTTACTCCCAGGTAAGAGAATCTGGATTTCAACTTAATTCTGTCCACTGTTGATGAGCAATTCTGATAGGACTTCTTGTAACCGCAAAGAATTGCAGTTGAAAGAAGGTCATGTTGACTTTTTTAAGAGTTCAGGAAGTTATTTTGCCACAGTCCCTGCCTCTCCCCCCCCCCCCCCTTTGTTCTAATATTTTTCTGTTCACAAATATTATAGTGGGCCAATAGCTGAAGAAGATCTATTCACAAAGAGCTTCGGAGGCATGCTTGATTTTATATGTCTGTAGCAATGGAGGTCATAATCATGTGGTAGCAATTAATATAAAGATGTGGGAAGGGGGAATTACCAACAGCCAGAGATCAGTGTCTCTTGAGGTAATTTTGCATCCCCAAAACAGTCCTTCCATCCACCCAAGTGATATGATTCTTCTATTTTACACTTTCCTGACCAGAGTTTAATAAAGCATATCTTCCATAATACATCTAGTGGCTTTTAAATAAATACCCCAAACAACATAATTTTTCCATCATGGTTTTCTTCTTCTTCTTCTCTCTCCACCACTTCTTAAAATGTGGCCAAAACATCTCACTTTCCTTGATAAAAATAAATAAAAGAAACAGAGGAGCTGCTAAAGTATCTTTATGTTTATGATCAGGGTATTCATACTGTGCGCCTGTATAACATCTACTCTTCCCCCACAAAAAATTTAACACACACCGTTTACGCATTTTTGGAAGAGGAGAGAAAGAGTAACCTACGTCGGAGAGAAGTAACTTGTTACTCCCACCGGCCTTAACGTCTATGTGGGTCCACAGACACACACATCGTCCCCATGAATCCCTAAATTCTCAGATTACTGAGAAGATCCATTAGAAATTGTGGAAAAAGTGATAAAAGGTTGGACAGAAGCGTATACTGTAAATGTATACCGTACCCTTTACACAATAGGCACTGAGTCATCTCCAGCCTGTCTTTGAATCGTTTTTATGTTTCCTGAATGTTTTAAAATCTCACTTGTGTTTTCAGCAGAGGATTCAGAAAATGGCCGGATTGTAACCATTGAGGTTTTACACTAGTTTTTTTTTTTAAAGTGTGTGTGTGTGTGTGTGTTTGTATTGCAGTATCTGCTCTCGTATTAAAAAGGAATGCACTTTTGGGTCGTTTAATCTCTACAGAAGTCTTCCTGAAGTTTAACGCGCCCCCCCCCCTTCTCTCCCCCTTCGCCTTTAACGTTTGCTTTTGAAAATCCTTCCTATTTTCCAATTATCTCGACGACAACAAAACCCAGTACTCAGTGGGAGGGAAGGAGTTAGGATGTCCAGCAAATGTGGCTCGTAAAGCTGTTTGGTTACATTAGAAACACATGAATATCCCTTCAGTCCAATGTGTCCTTAAAACAGGAATGTGGATGTGGAGAAAATGATAGAAGGAACAAGGCCTCGGCAGCCTTCCTCCCAAATAATGTGATGGCAGGTAAATGGCATTTGCTCATGAAAATCAAATCCGATTAAAGGGTTCCTCCTATCACCATCCTGGCCCTAAATGGGGTTTTCTCCAACTCGGAATGGCTGAGTTATTAAGAACCCGTGAATTAAATCAAAGCTAATATTTATTTAGCTATTTAGTTATTTTTTTAAAAGGCATACTTATTATATTAAGCACACACGAAAACACATACACACATATAATACACACACATATACATAGAGGGTGTTACACACATAGTTAATATGTTACGCACGCGTACACACCAATGCCCATATATGAATGTGTAGTGTGCACAAGCACACTACACTAATAATTATATGATATGGGAATGCGTGTGTTCTAATAGTAATAATCTTTTTGAGGAAATTATGAGGCCAGAACCAGATTAATTTAAAAACTGCATTATGCTACTGGTTATAACAACGTTAGGGCCTCAGGTTTCAGAAGAACGGGGTGAGACCCATCTTCTCTGGGAACGAATTGGAAAACTCCATTTGTTTCAATGGAGCTAAACTGCATCTTTGTTGGGCCTTCTCCCACGAAAAAACAATCTACCGCCTTTTTAAAATGCCAAGTCCCATTGAAGTCAATGGGTGTAAAAACGGCATGGACGTCCATGGATGTGCTCTCAAGCTTCTTGGCTTCAGAAGGGTTTAGGGGTCCCTAGGTATCCCTGGATCGGGTACCCCTCACTTACCTGAAGATAAGGCCCAGGTAATTCGGAGGCTGAGTCTGCAAGACCTGAGCAGCCTAGGATTTGGAGGTCTCTCGTTCGTAGGGCCGCTTGACGGCAGTTAACTGCAACAATTCGGAGCGATTTCCTCTCGGATCAATTCAGTTGTGCGTGTCTGAAAGTTTCTTTTGTGCCGTTTGCACTGTTGCGCATTAGGCAGGCCTGGAGTTAGCCTTGTTTGGGTCACATAATGTGAAAAATATATTCAACGTGTCCATACCTCTGGGTGAGTGGAGGGGGCGGGATTACAAGGGCAATCCTTTTACTCTTTTTCAGGAAAAGTTGCATTCACACAATGTCAGGGCAACTGAGACAGTTTGTGGCCTCATTCTGCAACCCCTCGCGTTTTGTCCTTCATTCCTCAATAGGCTTCCAAAAGTCTAACTTGTCCTTATTGCTTTACTACTTTTTTAGGTGTCCTGTGATTCCTTTTTTTAAAAAATAATATGCAGAGGGTTTTGTTTTATTTTATAAACTGGTCTCTTTTCTCCTACAAATTGGCACCAAATTGAAATTAATGGGCTCAGTCTTTCTTCAGCTGCCGGGTCCACCCTCCAGTTTTCAAACAAACCACCTCAGGGAAGAATTAGCCAAAATCTCACTGATGCTGGATAGGGTTGATCCAGATTTATGCTGTGGTTCGGGAAGACAGTCATCCATACCATATTGAAAATAATATTTTAGGCCTGGATTGGAAGGGAAGATGTCTTGACGGCCAGGAGGCTGTAGACAAGCTCTGATTGTGCAATATTTTTAAAAAGTGGAAAAAAATATACTAATATCAAGCATCTAACAGAGTGTGAACACTGCATGTTTCTTGTGAAATAAATATTAAGCATCCTAAAAACTCAAAAGAAAATCAAACTATAGGTACTCTGGTCTGTACCTATACCATACCTATTTGGATGTGGGTTTATATATGTGAGTGTGTGTGTTTTCACTCCATAGATGGTTTGCTACCTCTCTTCAAAATATAAACCCGCAAAGGGAAGTGGTGGGGGATGTGTGCGAACTGTTGTCCTCTCCTCTGCACTGCACTACACTACACAAAGGCAAGCTATTTTTTAAATTGTATTTTCACACACATTTCAGTGGTTGTGAATAGAGCGCTTAAAACACACACAAACACATTAGTCCTGGAATATCTTATTCTGTCTATCCTCACCAGTCGCCGTGCGGAAAGGTCTGCCCTTTTGTTGCTCAGCAGTTTTGTATTCTGTTTGTCCGGGACAGATTTCTCAAAAATGCCAGAGAGAGAAAACCAACTGTCGCATGTAGCTGTGCTTAGTTCCTATGCTGGCAGTTTAGCTCACTGGACTGCGATCTGGCTTGTCCCTTTGCTCTGCCCCCTCTTTTTCTGCAAGGATTTGAGCTGGGCACCTCGGATACCGTCCCTGATATTTTGTTGTCCCAATAACTGCTGAAACAGGACTGCAAAATTGGCTTAGAGCAGCAGCAACCGAGCTGTATCCTACTACTACCCACACGTATATATATACACACACACGTATCTCCTGAAATTATTTCGAAATGGAGAACCCATGAGTCATGCTAATTCTTGATCCGCGTAGCAAATCAGGAAGGGGCTGAGGCTGAAGGCTTCTGTTTTGATCAATGTCCACCAAAACTTGGCCTGTCTGGGGAGGTGGGGAACAATGAGCCACCCTTGGAAGATGTCCTCCTCCTCCTCTCTCTCTCTTTCTCTCTCTCTCAATTCAACACACACACACACACACCAACAAACACACATCTCCCCACCCCATCCTTGATCCCTCTGCAACCTCCGTATTGGGACAAAGCCAAGCAACTAAGCACAAACATTATACTATCGGGTGATGCCTTCACACACACACATACACAGTGGCACGTTATTTGGACACTGAGGAGCCACATTGGCCCCCATCTTCTCTAGCTAGACCTTGAAAACTTTGCTGGGAAAAAGGGGAGCCCGAGATGGAGGAAAAGGCTAGAAAGAGCAAGAGAGGGGGAGTGTGAGGAGGGCGGGAGGGGAGAGAGAGAGAAGAAGAAGAAGAAGAGGAAGAAGAAGAAGAGGAAGGAGCCATTCCCTTTCTCACTACTGCTCCTCTTTAGCAAACCAGACAGGCTCCTCGGGCTTTGAATGACACTCCTGGCATTGGCTAGACTGGAACTTTCAACTTGACCTTGGCCTCTAGTCGTGTCTAACCCGTATGTAAAACAGCACTGCCCACCTCCAAAGTGTGTGTGTGTCGGGGGAGGGGAGAACCACCGAGGGGAGTGTGTTTTTTGGGGGGGGGGGGTATCTGCTGGACTTTGGTTCCTCGGAGATGAGTTTTTTAAGAATGAGGCCTCCCCACCCCCCACAATAGAGAGGGAGGGGGAGAACGGCGTCCCATCCCACCCCACAACCATCAGCTCTCCTTCGAAGGCCACTTTCCCCCCCCCCTCCTCCTGGAAGGCTGAAAAGCTTGGAGAGAAGGGAAGAAGGGGGGGATTGAAATGAAAATATGCTAGGAATAAATATTTGCCTTTGGCCATGAGAAGGAATGCGGAAAAGCCCATCCAAGCGGAGGCTGGGGCTGGAGAGGAAGGGGAGCCCTTTATTGGCCGCCCTGAAGAGAATTCACTGAAATATGGTCCCGGTGACAAGATTGCCCGGTGTCGCATACCATTCTCCGCCAAGAGCCAGGACCTGCCCAACTGGTGGACAGGCGAACTGACAGATCTGTTCCTTCCTCGACTTACAAGGGAAAAGGAGAGCCTCCGAACAATGCACTATTTGGAATTCCACTCTTGTAGCACTGCGGTGAAAACAACATTGCGATGCCAGGGGCCAGGGCGAGCACAATAGTTCATCAATACCTGTCAAGGGGACATCAAAGAGACAGGCAGTTCAGGGGGGAAAAGGAACGAGTTTCCTCCTTTCCTTGGAGCCAGAGAATGGACAAACCTCTGGATTCCTTTCTTTCGTAATTACATTGCCTTGCACCCATTTAGTAGAATTAAGCCATATCTCTAAAGTCTGGTATTTGTATAACCTCCACCCTCTAGCATGCTATCCCAATATCTACATATAAGAAAATACCATTTGTTAGTAGAGAAACAGCGACTTTTATGCTGCAATCCTCTACTCCGTTACTTGGGAGTAAATCCCATTGAACTCAACGAGTCTTGCTTCTGAGCAGACATGTGTGGCATCGCATTATTATTCCCAGTACATAGGCTTACACTGAGTTCATTGAAAAGGGGCTTTTTAATAATAACAACAAGAACAGTAACAACAACAACAACAAGAGGGAATCCTTTGGTCACCCAAAGACAATAAATAATCCCACGCAACATTTTTTAATATATAGTCAGATGCAAATGGTGGATTGCCTGTTTTTATTCTTAACAATAATAATGTAATGGGGTTGATTCATTTCTGAGGTCTACTTAACTCCTTCTTCCCCACTCGGGAAGGACGTTACCTAATCAGTTCCTCTCCTTTATTTTATTTTAATTTTATTTTAATGCACAACAGTATTGTAAAAGAGACGGTGAGTCCAAGCTGGACGGGTGAGGAGAGGAGATGTGATACCAGGCTTTGACCAAACTTGATTAGGCTGCCTAGGGTTTGGGAAAGAGATGGTTATGGACCCCGTTGGTTTTCATAGGAACAAAAGCTAGATGCTCCTTGCACTCTCCCTTCGCCAGAGAAAAGAGGAGCTGCTGGAATCTAGTCAGGCAAAGGAGGGCGGGGCGGGACTGGAGAAGGAAAAGGGACAGAAAGAAACGGGGAACCAAATAACCACCAGTTGATCACCAAGAAAACGTTGAGAAAGCAGTCAGAAGGCTTTTTTCTGGCACAAAGCTGGTGGATATCCTGTTGAAAGAATTTCCTGCAGGCAATGTACTGGAGAGAGAAGGGGGGGTTGGGAAGGAGGGTTGGGGAACATCCACACTTTGGAGAGAGAGAGGGAGGAGGAACGGGGGGGGAAGTACCTGCTCTTCTCTTGCACCCCAAATCCGTGCCTCCCCTTGTCACCCCCACGGTCCCGAGTGGAAAGAGGGGCGGCGGATCCTGTGTGCCCGCCATCCCAGCCCCACGCAGCCCCTGCGATTAGGACATGATTTAATTATCTTTCTCCCCATCCCCCCCCCCATCCACCCACAACCTCCATCCCCCTTTAGATGTTTATCAGCTGCTTTGCATAGATCACGTGGGGAGGGCAGGAGCCAATGGGGGCCTCCCTGCCGCGAGAGTGGGGCGCGTCAGCCCCTGGTCAACTCTGGGAGATTTAGTATCTCCCTCTCTCTCTCTCTCTCTCTCTCTCTTTTTCCCCCCCAGTCTTTGGGGCTTTTAAAAATAAGAGCCGCTCCGTCTCGATGCGGCCGGGGCTGCTATGACAGCCTCCGTGCTCCTCCATCCCCGCTGGATCGAGCCCCCGGTCATGTTCCTCTACGACAACAGCCTCGAGGAGATCAACAAGAACATGGAAGCGGCCGGCTTCCACGCGGCGGCGGCGGCCGCAGCGGCTGCAGCGGCGGCGGCGGGCAACCAGTGCCCCCGGAACCTGATGGCCCACCACCCGGGCACCGCCGCAGCCTACGCCGCCGCCTCCTCCTCCAGCAGCGAGGCTCCCTCCTCCGTGGCCGCCGGGGCCATGTCCGACCCGTCGGTCCCGTCTGCTGTCAAGCAATGCAGCCCTTGCTCCCAAGGCTCCTCGGGCCCCGCCGCTCTGCCCTACGGCTACTTCGGCAGCGGCTACTTCCCCTGCGGGATGAACCACCACCACCACCCCAACGCCTCCCTCAAGTCCTGCGCCCAGCCCGCCTCCTCCTTCGCCGACAAGTACATGGACACCTCCGGGGCAGCCGCCGCCGGGGAAGACTTCTCCTCCCGAGCCAAAGAGTTCGCCTTCTACCAAGGCTACGCCGCCGCCGGACCTTACCAGCCCGTCCCTGGCTACCTGGATATGCCCGCCGTGGTGCCCACCCTCGGGGGAAGAGGAGAGCCCAGGCACGACTCCATGCTCATGGAGGGCTACCAGCCTTGGGCCATCACCAACGGCTGGAACGGGCAGGTCTATTGCCCCAAGGAGCAGAACCAGCCGCCCCACCTCTGGAAGTCCACTCTCCCCGGTAATGGATGCACCTGCCAGGAAGGGCCTTCCCTCCCCCGAGAGGAGAACGAGGAGGAGGGTGCCTTGGCCCCCCCAGAATCGCTCCCCCCAAAAAACAAAAAGGAAAAAACAAAAAACCCATCCTCTAAGGCGCCTTTTCTCCAACCGTCCTTCATTAGGGCTCCATTCTCTTCGCCTAACCTTAAGGAGGACGTCGTTGTTGGTGTTTTTATGTGGGTTTCTAGGGCTATGGGGACGTCTTCTGGAAGAGTTTGTTCCTGATGTTTCGCCAGCATCTGTGGCTGGCATCTTCTCTGAACCTCGGCCACGTAGCCCCGAAAAACCCACATTAAAAACTACGTGAAAGCCTTCGACTTCATGCCTTGGGGAGGACGTTTTAGGATAGCTGCTGCTTTTTTTCTTCTTCTTTGTTTCTTTCTTTATTTACGGTATCTGTACCCCGCTCTTCAGCCCTTAAGGCTTTCAGAGCTCCTCTTCCTCCTCCTCTTCTTCCTCCTCCTCCTCCTTCTCTTCTTCTCCTCCATTCACAGCAATGGCAGGCTGAGCCCCTTTCCCGAAATGTCTGCTCCTTCAGCTTAAGAAGCGGAGCTGCTGCTGTTGATGATGATGATGGTTTTTCTGGGCCACCAGTCCCTGTAGATAGGAGTCCTTCTTCTCCAGGTTGGGTTGTGCTGTTTCTAATACTCCCTTCCTGCCCCCTTCGTCTCAGCCCTACAACGCTCCTGGTCTCTAACCCTTCCCAGCCCTAGCGCGGAGGCTGTCTCCTTTATACTGATATGAATGCGCCTTTGCCTTCTTTTATCACACCGTCCCCCAGATCACATTAGTGTTACTGCTGCTACCGGTAGAATCAGCGTCAGTTCTCTTACTGACACTCTCAGTCCAGCCTTCTGGGCAATAATAAATTTTTACTTTTCCTATTGACGTTAGTTCCCACCTTCCTAGCATTAATGCTGCATTCCCTGACGTTACCATCAGCCATCTTAGTGATGTAAGAAAACTTGAGTAATAACTGCTCCTTTTTTCTATCTGAGCAACCAGTATTCCTTTTAACTTCACGCTATTCGTGTTACTGTAGCATCATGTCAATATATATATATATATACATACATACACCCCACATACACAAATGCGCACATATAGATATACTGTAGAGAGATCTTGTAGCACCTTTGACACTAACAGAAAGAAAGAAATCGGCAGCCGTAGACTTCACTCTACTTATACTATTAACCTTATTTGTACTTTTTCAAGTTCAGGGGATTAGTCTCAGTGCGTTTAGTTTCTTTCTGGTTGTTCCGCTTCTGTCAAATGGCTTCTCCGCTTCCTTCGCCCTCCCTTTTTTCCCCCTCCAGCTGTACCCAAAAAAGGGACTTATTTTAGTTCTGTGTTGGACACGGGATAAATGCATAGCTGTTGCTGTTGCTTTTAAAGGAATGGATACGGGATAGATTTGTTTCGCTTTATTAATCCTTTCCTACGGATTAGAAAAGAGCAAGCCAGGGGGGAAAAAAACCTTGCTGGGGGATATTAATAATTCCCAGTTAACACACTTTTTCCTCCCACGAGTAGGTTATATTATAGCTGCGTATAATTTTCCAAAAGTATTGAATGTGAAACCATTCCTAGGCAAAGCGACAGAGAGGAAACCCTTTAGAAAGATAATTTAAAAACCATTGCAACCCTTTTAAGTTGGAAGAGTTTAGCCCAGCCTTTTTATCTCGAAAGGAGATACAGGGAAGGGTCTCAGTAATAAAGCTGGTAATTTATTTTATTTTGTTTTTAAAACAGCCGTCAATAATGTTTTGATTTATCTGTTTCTAGACGTGGTTTCCCATCCTTCCGATGCCAACTCCTACAGACGTGGGAGAAAGAAACGCGTGCCTTATACCAAAGTCCAGCTAAAAGAACTCGAAAGGGAATATGCTACAAATAAATTCATTACCAAGGACAAGCGGAGGAGGATATCGGCCACTACAAATCTCTCCGAGAGGCAAGTCACAATCTGGTTCCAGAACAGGAGGGTAAAAGAGAAAAAAGTCATCAACAAATTGAAGACCACCAGTTAATGGATTAAGTGGAAGTGCAGCTGCCAAGAGGCCTAAAAACATTTTTTTTTTGTGGCTTGGTCCAGATTCAAATGATAATAATTATAATTATAATAATTAAAAAAAAAAGACAAGACAATGAACTTCTTTTTCAAGAACTCTGTGTCTTTGGGGGAAAGAAATGGCTTTTGAATAAAGTTGGGTCCTAGAATTGTTTTAAAGACTAACAGTTCGGCCCGCTATCCAAAAGAGACATTTTTAATGACTGAAATAAAGAGCCCAAACGCCCAAAGCAGAGATATTTCAGTTTCAGATTTTTAAAGAAAAATATACTTTTTTTTTTTTTTTTTTTTGGAAAAGCGTGTAAGTATTACCATGACTTTTCTAGGACGTTATTTAGAACTATAATCTGAAATATGTTTTTTTCCAAAAAAAGGTGGCATATGTATGTATGTGTATGTGTATGTATGTGTGTGTGTGTAAGTGTGTTTATATATATATTATATATATATGCGCACAATCCAATTCCTTACATTGAAAAGCATGCTGAATGGTTGCTCAGGTAAACATAGTGCAGAAAAAAAAATGTACAATTACTGTATGTTTAAGCAATGTATTCTATGTTTTCTTTCTTTTTCGAGAAGGTACTGAAAAAAAAGCATTACAAACACAGCAGCATGAATATAATTATGTGGAGTACTAACCTTGGATGAAGTTAAAAGCCACATACACTACTGGGGATATGTACCCCAAAAAAGTGGGGGATGTTTTCTTTGAAAATACTTTTAATTTCTTCAGTGGTTCATTTTTTTGGATACAAAAACCCAGCGGGAGTAATGCATGCTTCAGAAATTTGCAAGGGGATGCTCCAGCTTTTCAATATTAGTGACATTATCCAATTGTCTAACGGTGTAAATGCCATAAATTCTTATTTTAAACCATGTGTACCTCAGGTAAAGAGAGGCACATAAATGTATTATGGTGATGGAAAGAGCACTCCCTTTTTTTTTTGAGGAAAAAGTCCCAAAGAACCCCAAGCGAAAATATATTTTGCTGCCCAAAGATAGTTTGATTTCTATATTCTTTATTTTGATCTATCAGTAGTCATTTTTCCTTCTTTGTTTTACAGTTACGAGACATCAGTAGAAAGTGTAGGCGTCCATTACATCACTTTCCCCCAAAACAAATCAATTATTTCAACCAGAGCACTATTTTTCCCTCTACACTAGAAGATGCTATCTTGTAAATATAATAATAATAATAATAATAATAATAATAATAATAAAAATCAGCACACTGTGAAAATGTATTTGTGCACCCTCTTTTTATATATATATATTTTTACTGAAAATGAAAATTTAAGTGCTGTAGATAGATGCTAGTGTTAAAAACTGTTAATAAAACAGTCACTGTGATAAAATGTGATTAAACCTTCCTTTATTGACCCCAATTCCCTTCCCATTTTATATAATAAGCATCTCCTGAAGAATCCACTTCTCTTGTAGACCTAATAGATTTTCCTCTTTAAATTACTGATACGGTCCACATTTCCCCCCTATAAATTACATAGCGCAGAGAATAAATGCATGATAACTAGCTTTGCTAAACGATAAATGTTTCAGTAGGGGTTCAAGAGTCAGGTTTTTGAAGGTGGAGAGGAGATGTAAAAGTAGTGCCTGAGCAGCTCTTCCAAAATGAAAAACAGTTGTGAAGACCACAAATGCAAAGAGTGTGGCATTTAAGGTTTATTGGTAGGACTGGTTAAGAGGGGTTGAGGTGGGGGGGGGGGGAGACAATTTGGTATTCGTTGAAATGGCAGGGCCAGGAAGGCCTTAAACCTTGACCTTGGTGAGGAGAGGGGGGCACAATTTGTGACCTTGACTTCTGACAGCTCATGAAGAGTCTTCTTCTGGATTAGTAGATCAAGGGCGCCACCTGGTGTTTCCACTCCGGTTTTGTCCACAGGCTGCAGTTAAGGAAAGAAATCGACCAAGGCTGGTCCTGTTTCACAAGGGAATGTCAGAGACTAACCAGTCAGGATGCTGGGAAGCACAGTGGCCTGCATTTAGTCTAGTCTCTGGCTCATTTCGCATCAATATTTCTTTGGGGGTGATCCAGGCCTACAGTGAATGTGTCGCCACACATCCTGCTGCTCCTTTTCCTAACTGGGCATTGGCTTCTCAAAACTAAAATCATAGACTCATAGAGTTGGACGAGACCCCAAGGGCCATCCAGTCTAACCCTCTGCCATGCAGGAACTCCCAATCAAAGCATACCCGACAGATAGCCATCCAGCCTCTGCTTAAAGACCTCCAAAGAAGGAGACTCCACCACACTTTAAAGGAGTGTGTTCCACTGTTGAACAGCCCTTACTGTCAGGATGTTCTTCCTAATGTTGAGGTGGAATCTCTTTTCCTGGAGCTTGCATCCATTGTTCCATGTTCTAGTCTCTGGAGCAGCAGAAAACAAGCTTGCTCCTTCCTCAATGTGACATCCTTTGAAAGTGGTTGAGTAAAGGAAAATAAAAGTTTCTTTGGGAGCTCTTTGCTTCTTGTCTGCCGCCCCAATTAATACTATTTTTAAAAAGTCAAATCATTCTGGTAAAGGCAAAGCATTACAGCCCCCCTTAAGATAATGTTTTTTCTGCATTACCTTTTCAGCAGTGCCAAGCCCAATTTACCTCTATGTCTGTCATATAGATATGCTTGTCTAGATTTTGCACGTATCATTCGTGTGAATGTGTGTGTATTCAGAGACAGAGGGTCCCCTATTTTACATGTAGCATTAAATAACACAAATGTAACTTCAAGGATTCTCAGCCAGGAAAACTTGTCCCATGATAAATCTCTTAGGCTTGAATCTGGCTGTTAGGCCCAGTTAAGTGGACCCATTGAATCAATGGGCTTCACCTATAAGTTAACTCACCATTCAATTGTTGATTCAATGGGTTTGCTCTACATATAACTAAATAACAGGATTCAGGCCTCATTGTTTATGGCATCACAAACTTTATTCTTTACTTCATTTTTTTTTTAATTTATAAAGTTATGGATAGTTATAACCCGTCTCAAATGGTGGGAGCTAGACAAGAAAAAAGTAGGCCGAAAAATTGATGCTCTCAGTACAGAACCCCAGAACAATATTTCTCAATTGTGTATGACATCCTCAGAAAGTTAACTAATCCAGGGAGGCCTTTGTACACCTATTTTACAGTTTTGGTTGTTGAAAGAAATTAAAAAAAAACTATTTCAATGTGTCTTTTAAAAAGTCCAGCAGTCAAATACTCTCTCCCAATCTTTCTTAAAATTGCCTATCTTATTCATTCACAAGGCAATGCAGCTGAAGTATTAGGACTGAAATCCATGCACTCCTATAGACATCCTAATATATTGATTTGATGCTGGATCTCAGCCAATGGTGGAAAAAAACATTTGATTGAGTTTCTACTTTTCAAAAGTTTAATATTACAATTTTTAAAATAAATAAACTAGTTTTCAGTTAGGAATACTCAGAATTAGATTTAACTGTTAAAGTCTCTTTTTAAAAAATGACTTGGAAACTGAAAGAACTGCATGAAAGAAGTGTGTAGCATAACTTTAGCATTTGAGGATTAGACCGAAAACCTTATTCTACAACTTCTTTCTCACAGTCAAGTCTCAAAGGTGCTACAAGATTCCTTTTCATACCGATATTCCAGCCTAAAACTATGGCTCTTGAATTGGAAACTGAATTCTCTTGTAAATAATAAAGAGTATTTTGGGAAAGATTTGTTTTTTTAAAAAATGGTATTATTGGACACTTTGGATAGTGTTGGATGCTTTTGGAGATAAGTTGTGGGTCTTAAAGTAACGCCCAGACTAAAACTATGGCTTCTGAATTGGAAACTGAATTCTCTTGTAAATAATAAAGAGTATTTTGGGAAAGAGTTGTTTTTTTAAAATGGTATCATTGGACACTTTGGGTAGTGTTGGATGCTTTTGGAGATAAGTTAGTGGACTGATGTTAACATTAATTCATTGGTTATTTCCAGGGGACCACTTGCATGATAAAACTGTATCAATCCAAAGTACACTCGACTGTCCATTGTACTTCAGAATCCCTCTCCCTGAGTTTGGATCCCATTGACTTCCATGGTTAAACTTCTTCTCATTTCACCAAGACTATGATACAGTGCGTGTGTTTTGTTTTGTTTCCTAATCCATTGCTGAAGTCTACTAGGAACCCCTTGTAGGGACTGTCAGGATACACCAAGATATTCAGTAAGGGATTTTTTATCTCTGCAACTACTAATTTGAGTGAGGCTACGCAAAAGATCGTTCAAGTAGGGAGTATCCTGTGTGTAAGATTAATTCCTCCCAGTTGCTGTCTTTGAATTCCGGAACTTTCCAAGTTTCTATTGGAGCAACTGACAGCAGAGCCAACTCTTTGTTGTCTGAGTCATAAAGGGGTAATTTGCCTTCGCTGATGACCAAGACTTTTGTGTCCTATGGCACTGGTTACAATTTAGTTTCTGGGGATGGCCCTTTTCAAGCATTAAACAAAGTGGCCAAACAACACAACTACATGTCTGTGATTAAACTCAATGTTATTCAAGGAGATGATTGCTAGAAAAATAAGGTGGTCTGTGTTCTGGGTTTTCAAGGGAGAACCTGTATGTGTAATTTGGTTTGTGGGTATGTAACGTTTCATGGCTATCAAGTAAACACATAAAATATATGTGGATAGCAGGTGGATTGTGTTTATTCTATAGTAAATGAGTCAATCTGTAAATAATGTTTGTGTGTACGTGTGTATCATATATGGAAATAACTGTTCATTTATCCATTCATGTGTTAAGTCTGTTTGCATTCATATGTCTAGGAGCTAAAGATGGGGTACATGGTCCCCTTCCCTACTTTTATCATCACTACAATCCTATAAGATAGGTTTGAGAGATAAGGATTGGCCTATAGTTACCCAGTGAACTTCATGAAACGTTGGAGATTTAAATCCCTGATTTTCCTAGTCCAACACTGGGAATATATGCTTGCGAGACAACAAGCGTGTATGTGTGTTGTTTGATTTCAAGTTCTTTCCCATTTATGGCGACCCTAAGGCAAACCTATCATGGGGTTTTCTTAGCAAGATTTGTTCAGAGGAGGTTTGCCATTGACTTTCCCTGAGGCTGAGAGCTTGTGACTTGCCCAAGGTCACCCAGTGGGTTTCAGGGCCTAGCCAGGAATCCAACCCTGATTTCCAGAGTCTAGTTCAACACTCAAACCACTATGCAATATTTGCTATGCCACCTTATTATAAACCTGTACCTATACATATACTCACTGGGCATAGTCCTACAGGACTTTGCATTGTTTTCAAATGCAAATGACCAGTATATCAGTCTACCAGCTTCAAACCGGTTTGGTCCCATATTAGTTAAACTAAGTTTGAGTAACTGGATTGGTAAAAAGATCTCCTCCCCTGAGATGTTGACTTTGAAGTTTAACCACACCCTGTGAAAACAACTCCATCAGAAATCTATAGAACTTCTTCTGTCTGGTATTTAAAGTGAAGAAAAATTATATATGAGATAAATAAGTGGGATAGACCACTCCCCTCCCTACCACATAATGCATAATGGAAGGAGGTTTACTTTACTCTGTTGCCCCAGGCAGGTTTGCGAATTACACCCCCTACACACACAGAGAGAGAAATACACACTTAGGCTGTGTTCACACTGGAGAAATAAACCAGTTTAAATGCCATGGCTCAATGCTGTGAAATTCTGGGAATTGTAGATTGTTGTGGGGCCCAGAGCGGAGCAGAGCTCCCCTCTGGGCCCCACAACAAACTACAATTCCCAGAATTTCACAGCATTGAGCCATGGCACTTAAACTGGTTTATTTCTCCAGTGTGAACACAGCCAGAGAGTCACACTTAGAGCGAGTTTTTTGGGGGGAAGGAAGTGAGCAAGAGCATTGGAATGTATAGAGATCTATATTATTTTTTCTAGCAATTTTTGTAACCATGCTGGAGACTGAAAGGAAAGGGGGATTTCCCATGAAGTAGATGGTTGCTATCTGATTGCTCAGTGGCATCTTGCTTTTCATCTTAATTCTAATATGATTTCAGAGGAAAAAGAGTGGTGGTAGTAGTAGTAGGCCGCAGGAGCAACCAGTAGTAATCTAATAGCCAGTAAAATTACCAAAAATGATGCAGAAATGTTTTTTTCAGTAATAGAAATCAGACCCTTTTAATTTAGATTTTTAAAAAAAATCATTTTCTTTCGCTTTATGAAAGGCTGCTAATAATGCTTAGCTGTCCCTTCACTAAATATCTGCCATTACTTAGCCATTATAAAATGCCTCACAGAAGAGAATGAGCCATAACAATTGTCCTTGAAGGCCATTAAGTAGCTGCTAAAGATGCTTCTTCCCAGAGCTTAGTTTGATTGTGAAAATGCAGGACTGAGCCCAGATTTAGGCTTGCTTAGAGTACTCCAAATGGAGTTAAAGCAACTTGAGTACTCAGAATAGACCCATTAAAACCAGTGTGATTTAGCTTTGTCCTAATTTTTTGCCACTGATTTCATTTATATATTTAATTTGTATCCAGTCTTTCTCTCAATATGAGACCCAAAGCTGTTTGATTTCAGTGGGCCTGCTGTAAAGCCTATATCCAGGGCCCTCGATGCTATGTTTAAGAGGGAGCTTAAGCCTGGTAGGCAGGGCATTGTGAATTTTGCTTTTATAAAACAATAAAAAAAAAAACAGAATACAGTGGATAACAACAATAAGAACTAAACCAGTTCACAAAGCGACTAAAATGAAGACAATAACAAAATAACAAAAATATTCTGAAATTGTTTGCAGCACAAAACTGATGCATGAAGGAAAGGGAGTAATATGTAAGACACTATTAGGTGAAGATATAGAGATGGACATAACTAGGACACTCTTCACTGACAGTTTCTCAGTAGATTTAATCTCTTCTAGAGTATAAACTGAATAAATGGGAACTTGGTAAATCCACACATATGAATTGCTAGTTCCTTAGATTAGCCTGGGACTAATAACTAGATTCAGGCCTACGTAAACCTAAATTTGGATCCAGCCTATGGTCTTGAGCAAAAAAAAGTCAAGTTCATCCTTTCCAACGTTTTCAAGCCACCATTTCTAGGAAACACATCCTAAACAGAGCCTTATAATGAGATACCAGTGTTCTCAACTAATCCTTGTCAACAGTTTCAGGGACAAGACTGAAATAGTAGAATAGACACTATATAAAAAGAGCCTTTCTGAAGTGTCCCCAGATTTGTTCCTCCTTTTTCTGTGAAATACCCATAGATATACACACCAGGCCTAAAATCGTTTCTTTGGAAACAACTTCTGTTATTCCAATAGGATTCAACTTCCACATAAATGTATTTAGGACTGAGTGCTCCTATGAGTTTACGCGGGTTTCTCTCGCTTGATTAAAATAGCTCACAAGGCTTCCGATTTCAGGGACAGATTTTATTAGAGCTTCAATTTAACATTTCATGAGCACTTTTTTTTTTAAAGGAGGGAATATTCTGGTGCGCATAATCTCCAGCGATTTCTCCAGCATGCCATGAAATTCACGAAAAGGGAAACGGCTCCTTTAGTACAAATCCACTACTGATTTAAACAGGCTGGTTAGACTCAGTCAGATTTACAGCATGACTTTAAACACGTTTACTTGGGAGTAAGTCCAAATGGTTGTAATAGAAATTACTCCCAAGTCACTCACTGGGAGTATTTTTTCCTTCCTTAGGTGAAAACTGCTACTGTAGTTTTTATGGATCAGGTCCCCAATATCCACCGAATATCAACCGAAATAACAATCCCACCTTGTCCTGCCCTATTCTTCTCACCTATAACCAATATAATGCATTGTGCCTTCCACCCTAAAAACAAAAAGGGTCTTTGCAGCCCCATTGTAGCCATTGTCTGCCCAGAAATTAATCCCATTGTGTTCAATAGGATTTACTTCCAAGTAAGGTCGAAAGGATTTTCTAAATAATTTAAACAACTAGCATTAAGTTCCAAATGACTTCTAAATAAGTAGCATTGAGGATGGGAATGGATTCCCCTCCCTCCCCCTTGGAGAAAAACGCTTGGCTGGGTTTTATTCTTGGTTTTGCATTCATGGTTTCCACGCAGCCGCCCTGTTTTGCTACGGTAATATAAATACCCAGATGTCCCACGTTGGATGCACGCCGATTATTTATTGCCTTAATTTACCCTTAAACTGTTGGTACATTTATTTTCAAGTACAAATTGCTGTTGTATCACATTTTCCCCTTCGCCCCCCCCCCCTTCCACCAAATGCATCGAAAACTAGATGCATAGATCACGAATGAAGTTCCTTCAGCAGCATGGACTTCCCAGCACATTTTTCGCAAAGCTTTTGGGGTTTTCCTCGAAGGGGCTGGCATTGGTGCCCCTAGGCCTACAGAAATTGTCAGATAGAAATATTCAGATTTGGGATTGTCCTTTGTTATGTTAAAAACAAAAACAACCCTAGAAGGTCGGAGTCATTAAAGAAAGCTTTGCTTCCGAAGCATCGAGTTTTCTATTGATATTTGATGTTCCCATTTCTTGTAACTTTTTTTCCCCTTCCACCTTTTCAATGATTTTACACTCTCTCTTCAACCAGAAAGTGAAGGGAATGTGGAGGAAAAAATATTCCCTTATATGTATGAGTGGAAATCTAATAGCGACAGGGACCGGCTAAGTAATTTTAACCCGACGAGGCTAAACCTGAGCTCTGACGCTTTGCAACTAGCCTTTGCATTCAAGTAAAAGGGCCGAGCTGTTGTCCTTCTTAGAAGCTGGCTTTTGGAAATCGCACAAAGGAGGCAGAATCGTAAAACGACTGCAAAGAGGAGGAAGAGGCGAGAGTCGCACCTCTCTCCTACATTGCTCCTGTGTAATAAGCCGCATTCAATCCCTTTCCCTTTCTGAAAAATCCCTGGCGACAATAAAGGACTTTCGTGCAATCGGAAATGCGAGGTGACAGCAGCGACGCGGTTCCTAGAAAGGATCCAAGAGTAAAAGCGAGTTTATGCCTTTATATCCCTTGTGACTGGGATATAAATAAGGAAGCCACGCTTTTCAGGAAATGGCTTTATTTACAGGTGTCTAGGAATATCTCACTATATTTAGGGCAACTATTGCAGGGCTGAACGGTCATTCTACGCACCGGGGGGGGGGGGGGGGGACAGAAATGCTTTCGTTTTTAGGGTAAAAATACTTTCATATCCGAGTGAGCGGCCTTTTTCCAGAAGCCACACATTTAAGAAAATATACAGGAAAGGGGAATAAACGGAAGAGGCCTACAGATGATGGACGAGGGCCCATTTTAGAAACAGGGGCCTTGGAAGCAATAGGGGAGACCTGCGGGTGGTGAGACCTTGGAAAGGAATTATTGTGGCAATTATTTGTTCCGAGCCATTCATTCTGCTGTGCCATACTGTATTAAAAAGCCCAGCAACTCAGAATCTGAGATTCAAAAGAGGATCATGGAAAGCTGAGTCTGGCCCTATCTCTTCGATTTATTTATTTATTATTATTATTTATTAAAATATAAAATACATTAAACATATTCTCGAATCATATGTATACATTATACATACAACACTGGACAAACAAATAAACATAAGGCATAATCTCCTAAATCGTACATCCAAGAACATTAGTTACTGGCCCTATCTCTTTGGTTGTCACCAATACTCTCCTACACAATACCGGAATAGTAGACATGCTGCCTCTCTCTCACACACACACACACACACACACAATCTTTTTCTTCCTCTTCCTCCCCCCGTGGATTGGTTTCTGGAAGGCGGAGCATGGGGAGCCTGACAGCAAGAGAAGAGCTGTTTTATTCATCCCATTGTCCATCTTTTCTTTGTTTCTTTTCCTTGTTATTAATTTTTGGAGAAAGAATCCTATCCGGATGTTCCCTCACATCCCCCCCCCCCAAAAAAAACCTGATTCATAACCTCCAAGCTTTGGAATATATATATATATATATATATATTACATAAAGGTCCTTATCAGCTCTGGTGAAATACACCAAATATGGCTGCAGGGGAGGGAAGAAAGAGAGAGAGAGAGAAAAAACCCAGTGGCCTTTGCTGCTCTTTCCTCCGATTTCCGATCAAAGATCCCTAAGGAGAGCATCTTTTCCTCCGCCCACTCTCTCTCTCTCTCTCTCTCTCTCTTCCCCCTCCCTCTTCCCTCCTCTCCTCCCGCCGCGGTGAAAGAAAGAGCCCTCTTCCTACGTAGTAAAGGTCAAGTCCTACAACGCACAATCCACGGTCATTACTGCAACTGTGTGACCCATGGTGAATCGGGGAGGGAACGTCAGCCAGGGGTGTCCCCTAATCAAAAACATTTGGACTTTCCCCCCTTTAGGGGAGAGGAGGGTGGGAAGGGAGGGAGGGAGGGAGGGAGGAGAGGAAGAAATACTTGGGATGAGACCGCTCTTGGAGCTTCTTTCCCCGACTTTTTGTTTTGTTTTGTTTTGCCTGGTCATCTCCTCTGGAACTTTAACCAGAAAGGGTTTTGGGGAAGGAAGATGCGCCTTGGAGGATGGAGCGGTGTGTGGGCACCTCTTGGCTCAAGTTCGCACCCAGGAGAAGACTTCTTCTTCTTTGCCACCTGATAGATAGGCTGCGCAATCCTGATCGTCGGGGGTTTCCAAACCTTTGGGGTTCGAGATGAGCCCCACTTCGGTTGAGATTGATGTATAGAGGGGGCTCCCTTAAAACCCCAGCTGATTTTGGAGCCTTGTCGTGGAGGACGGAAACCTGCTTGGGGCGAAGAGATTTGGATCTTTGGAGACTGGGGTAAGGCTATCCTCGTCACCTTCGCGAACCTATCCTGCAAACATGGAGGCAGGTCTTCCTCTCGTTTGTCTTGTTGAATGGGAACATATTCAGGGCCACCATTCCCTCCCCACCCGCCTGGTGTCTTTTAAATTGTCGCTATATTTTCTTTTGTCTCTCCTCCTTCCTCCGCCTCCCGTGTTTTTCTTATCACCCCAGCCCTCTCCTTTCAAATATATACGGCCCTCTGTATGTGTGTGTGTGTTGTGAGAACAGGCACTATTTTCCCGAAAATATTCGATGAGCACCAGTGTATTTATAGTACAGATCAATAAAGTAAAAATCAGGTGTTTGGGGGTTCGCCTCCTCTCCAAATTAGATCCCCTCCGTCCTTCTGTCATAACGAATTAGGGTCTTCTTCCTCGAGGGCCAAGTGAAAGTATCTCTGAGATTTAAAGGGAGGGGGGTTTATATCTTTTAGAGGTGGATGAGGGTGTAGGTACCATAATTCGAGGTGTCTTTCTAGGATTCTGTTGGGCAATTGGATTGATTTCCTATCCACACACACACACTCACCGATCTGTTTTCCAGTCAGGGTGGGGAGACGTGAGCTGTTTTCGAAGTGTGTGAACTAATTCACGAATACAACCTTTTAGTGGGGATATTTATCTCTGACTCCGCATTACAGCCATCCCAGTTCTACTAAATCTCCTTCCCCTTTATGCATTTGGGATATTAGGAATGTTCCAGCAGCACCGATTTCTAATTTAAAAATCCTCATTTTTATCCTCTGGGCCTTGACTCCAGAGATGTCTTTGTGCAGATTTCAATTGCTGTCAAAGAATACCTTGGATTATTCTAGATTATAGATTAGGTCGCCTACGTGGAAGTAAAGAGAAGGACAAAGCGGGGAGGAAAATGGCCTGGACCCTATTCTTTAGTCTCAAAGTTAAATGGTAAGGTGATATAGGCCGATCCCATTGATTAATACAAAATATATTAAGGAATCCTGTAGCATCTTTGAAACGTGTCTCAAAGGTGCTCCATGATTCCTTTGTTTCTTTTTGTGCTGGAACAGATTTTAAAAGCTATGACTTGGATTACTTCTCATTGATTCACTGCCTCTGTCTCTAGTATGAGGTTAACAATAAGATTGTGGCCATTGTTTCACATATCGTTAGGGCCCTTTCCCCATTTACTTTTATTCGGTATCCTCGTCATTCTTGAGAGATAATGGATTGGCGCATCCAATTGATGCATCAGAGCCAATACACAATTATACTCTGAGCCAATATACAAATGTATATTGCTGTTACTCCAACATAAGCTCAGAGCACTACTATTACTGCCTCCTGTTACTCTTACTCCATCTCCCCCCACCTCCTCCCCCATGCACACCTCAATGCTTTGTACTAATGCAGATTGTTCAGGAGATTGCTATCTGGACTCTACTATTCCGTTGCAAACTCGAAATAATTATGGGTGTGCAGAGTGGAAGTGTCTTATTATCCCCCCCATACTTTTCTCCAAAGACCCCCCCCCTCCTTCTCACCAAGATATACTAGATCTCTCTCTCCATCATTACTAGGGAAGCCTTGACCTCAATAATGCATAGGCAGGGCTATAGGGAGATGGGGCAAATCACCCCAAATAGCTTGTCCTCCTCACTCCAGCACCCCACCTACCCCCCACCCTCATGTATGCTGTGCCCTTTCTCTTCCTGTTCCGCAATGCAGACTCCATGTTCTTCAACATAGATAATTCTGCCTCCAGCCAGCAATGAGGTTACTACTCCATTACAGCACAACAGTAGCTCATTTTCTTCTGGGTATTACTACTGTTATTGCTACTGTTACTACCACTGTTATTGGGGCGGGCTGTGCCAGCAATGCAGAAGAAATACTCCTTTCTCTGTATATCTTTGCACTGCGCCATCAAATCGGTGATAGGCCTTCAGGCATAGGCTGTAGCAAAATTAAAAGATTCAAGCTCATGTCAGCCATTTTAGGGTTCTTCTGGTAGAAAAGGTATCTTCCCGGCTTCTTCATCACCATAATATTATGCTCTTCAGGTTTTTAATCCTTGTCGGAACCATATTTACTCCGAATTTAACTGTGGCCAATTTTAGGAAATCGCAATGTTATACTCACTAACCTGGGAATAAATCCTACGGACTTACTAATAAGTAAAAATATAGAGGTCAATGGTATTAATATCAGGGGGACGCTCTTAGAGTTAAAACTTTAATTCGGCGAAACCCAGTATAAATACGGTTATTTAAAATGTTTGTACCACAGTGCAATGGATTTGCAGTTTCCATTTTTGTCCAGTACACCAAAAGGGCCTTGTAAAGGCCAACGTAAATTGGTAAATTGTCAGTTTCGTTATCCTGGAGCCTTCGAAAATGTGATGATTGTGTTCTGCATGTGCTGAGTTTGCAATATAGATGGAAGAATGAGAACCTTTGTGGAGTCGCTTTTCATTTTCGAAAAATATAAAATGTTTTTTAAAATTTTATTATCACTGGTGCAATTCCACGGTTGTGAAAAGCTTTTTTTGCTGTTGTTCCTATTGTCCTTACAGATGATTCCACTAATTGCATCCGTTGCTTGTCGTGTTATATTTTTGTGGGAATTCAAGTGAATATTCATGAACTCACGTGTAAATTCAATAAGAGATCATTTTTAAAAAAATGAAATAGAGCTGCTAGTAGGAAGGAAGGGGAAAATGGTCTTCATCGCAACAAACCAGGGCACTATCGCGGCACTAACGGGTTTGATTTTCACCAATTTCGTTGATTAACAAACTTAAGGTCAAGTTCAAGGCATCACCTGTGGCAATTTGTCTAAATAGGTCAAACCTAGAATGTTATCCTGCAGTTCTTTGCGTTGCTTAGAAGCCGGACATGGTTTTGAGTGAAATAAAAAAATAAAAAATTGAAGTCCCAGGACTGGATTTCTTATCAGCGTATCATTGCAGATTATTTATCTGAAATGCACAAGAGCAGTCTTCCCTTTTTTGAAACCAAGAGTTGGACAAAGAGTTCGAGGAGGTCCTAATGAACCCTTGAGAAACATTGCGCTTGAAATGTGCTAAATGAAAGAGGAGAGATTTTGTGTTGTTTGGCATAGAAAGATTAGCCGTGATTGTTGCTATGAATATAGTTGTGTTTCTGTGGATATGAATTTGATTGGTTTTGTTCATCAGTGGAAGGTACTTTGTCTCCTTATACTCTGTAGTTGGTCTAAACTAGAGGCAGGCAGAAGGTAGATCGGGATCTTTAGCCTGGTCTCTGGGATTATTTGAAGTTGATTTGTAAGGATTTCTGACTCCTAGATGTTTTGACAATGGCAAGAATGAAATGCGTCCCTTTGAAATGGGAGGTTGGTAGGGGTAAAGAAGAATAGCTGTTTGAGCTCTGTTCTATTCTGATACCCAAAATAATTTCCTAAATTATATAAATTGAGTGTCATACATGTACAAAAACTCCAGCGTTTGTTTGCCGTAAATATTGCCCATATTTTCATGGGGTTGTTTGTCTGTGGAAAAATCGGTGTGGAATTGTAGAAATATAACTGCACCTTCTTTGGTTGTACAAAAGCATTGCACATCCAAAACCTTACTTCTGTTTTCTGTGTAGCTGACCCGCTAATACAGAGCAGCGAGGTCTATGCTTACAAAAGAGCTTACTCCTGAGTAGGCTAAGAGTAATCTACGTATGCTAGCACAGAATTTGTTGAAGTGTGTAGTGATGAAATACTGAGCTTGGAGGACCTGTTCCCAACTGGGTTTGCTTTCAAATGAAGGCTGTTAAACCTTGGAGGAGTAAGTATGTTCGTCTGTGCTGCCTCATAAGTGGAATATCAATATTAGGGAATTATTTTTTCCTGATTAAAGTAATAGCAATCTAACACCCGTAAGTTTGTTTTAATCCTAACCACCGGTGCCAAAGGTAGTTATTTCCATTTTCGTTTGGATTGAGGCTATAATTTTATTTCCTCTTAAATATGTAAAGAATTGAAATGAGTTAGCATTGCAGAATTAAGGAGAAAAAAATTACAATTTTATGTGTATATTTTTGTATTTTCATTTTATCGGTTAAAATAGTATAGCGAGAGTGAGCATATTATTCCATCACTTGCATTTGGAATTTTGATATTCACTATTAGGGAAATGCAGAGAAAATTACTCTTTTTAAGCATCCGTAGCAATAAGGTAACACTTCTAACAAATTCTCCAGTTGTTCCTTTCTTCGCCACCACAAAAGGAGTGGTGTTAAATCCCCCTGATTTCAACCGGACCACCCGAGAATATTCTTTCTGTTTGAATGAGTGAGCACTTAAAATACTGAATCCTTGCTGCATTTTGTCCTGTCGTTATGTGTATGAGTGCGTCAAATACATAATATACACACTTTTTGAAAGTCGCAAAAGGGCAACAAAAAGACCAAAGAGAAATAGTAAAAAGAGGAAAGCAAAATAATAATAATAATAATAATAATAATGAAGCAATGTTGGAAAATATTAAATTTTAAAATGCCGGTTATAAAGTGTATCTCAAGGATAACATCATTCTGAGACAAAGCCATGGCTCACTTTCAGCCTTAGAAGAAGGAGCAGTATTTTCCTATCTGGATTCCTCCCACTTTAGTGAATAGAGGGGCAGAGACATACAATGAGGTGACAAATCCTCCAGACCTAAACGGCGTTTAATTCAATGAAATAAACCTTCCAATGGTCAGGGTGACAGTGGAAGGGGGGAAAAACCAGATTTTTTTAAAAATGGAAAATATTTACAGTGGGCCCGAATGGCAAACTCATGTTACATATAAACCATGGCGTGACGTCTTTTTTTGTTTTGTTTTAACAAACATTGCCAAACAAGATTCTACTCCAAAGCCAAGATTATCTGTAGGATCTGTATAATTAAGCCTCGGAGAGATGATAATCATCTTAGAGGCAGGAAAAGGCACGAGAGTTTAGTTATTAAAGAGAGTCGGGTTTTCGACCCCAAAGGGAAAGCGCTGAATTAATTCCTTTGTGTTCCTTATAGAGATTTCAGAGACATTATTTGCCCTTCTTAATAGAAACCCGTGCTTAATATAAGAGCCTGCGGGCAACCTTTCTGGGCTTCCTTATGCTCTCCTTTTAGATCCTTTTTAAAAGATCCACGCAATCCTCAGGCATAAACCCTAGATCGCCATTGTGAGACCCTGCCCTTGATCCTGGCCACGTACAATCCCAGTTCAAGTTTGTCTTTCCAATATATATATATATATATAAAATGCTTTGTGGAGGGCGGTATTGAAGTGGGAGGATGGCAGCAATGGCACCGATCCTCTTCTCTTCCCTTTTTTCTCTTCCCTCATTTCTCCATCCAATCGTCAAATGCGTTAAAGGAGCGTTTCAGGAAGGAGAGCAAGATAATAAACCCCTTTAGGGCTGAAGAGCTGGGTATAAATACCATAAAATAAATAAAACATGCATGGACTTTTCAGAACTGCAGCTTTAACAGCAGGGTCACCGCCACGATGGGCCCATTTGGAGGAGTTTAGGCGTGCATTAAGCCGCCTTTCACTTAACAGCGAATAAAGGAGAGAAGTGAGCCTTGGGTGCCTCTTAATTCCTAGACTAGTGGCACCCTGAAGTCTCCTCATGAAGATTTTAATGGCATGAAGGCTTTTGGCAGGAGACTCTTCATACAGTTGCTTTTACACACACACACACAACACAACACACCGAGCAAGCAACCTCTTCCTTGGATTTTTGTGGGTTTTTCGAGCTATATGACTATGTTCTAGAAGAGTTTATTCCTGACTTTTCACCAGCATCTGTGGCTGGCATCTTCAGAGAATGTTCTGAATGTCCTGAACATTCAGAGAATAAACTCTTCTAGAACATGGCCATATTGCCCGAAAAAAAACACAGAGATCTATGGATGCCGGCCATGAAGGCCTTCAACCCCTTCCTTGCCTTGCAGAGCCAGAAATCCAGCTTCGCCATCGTCGCAAAAAACCCAAACCAAACCCCCCAAACCCGCCACCGGTAATTCAAACGAGACAGGAGGAGGCAACTGGCCTGACTTCCTTCGGGATTGTAGGAGCTTCTTGACCTCCTCCTTCCACCCCCACCCTCTACCCCCCCCCCCATACCAATCTTAATTTCCCTTTGTCTGCAAGGATTAACCAGACAGGACTTTTCCGTTGCTCCGAAGGAGTGGAAGCTCCCCTTGGGCCCTGGGGGGGCTTTCAGACCTGCCCAGGGGATGCCGCAGCCACTATTCCGGGGCAGGTTGGTGCCTCTCTTGAAAGTCTTGGTCAGCCAGCTCTCCGCCGTGTCTGCGTCTCGGAGACAAGCTGAAGTTGACTGCCAAAAGTGCCATAAACCTCCTCTCCCACCCCTATCCCCCCACCCACCCACCACCACCACCAACCTCCTCCCCCCCTTCGGTCTAGAAGTGTTTTTGGTTCTCCTAGACACCGCCGGGTTTAATGAGAGATGGAGAAGCCCCCCCCCAAACCCCAACCCCAACCCCCCCCTTCATCCCTGGCCCTCTCATGCAAGTGCAAGAAAGTTGTTTGCTAGGCCAGAAGAGGCGGAGCAGCGAGGCTGGGGGAATGGTGGCGCCTTTGTTATCACTGGGAGATTGGGGTGGGTTGGGTTGGGGGGAATATCCTTGAGAGATTTTAAGAAGGGAAAAGGGACCACACATTCTTTCCCTATCAAGGACCAGAAGGAGAAAAAAATAGGGAAGGGGGGGGGAAGATGATGCTCAGGGTATAACTTAGTTTTATTCGGGACAGAGGGAAAATAAAACGCAAGTTAACGCCAATTTGGTAAAGGGCCAACGTGGCATATTTCTGCACCGACCCCCAAACTGGGGAAGGAAGGAAAGAGAGAGGGGGGGGGGAGAAATAAAACCATTTTATAGTCCCACGCAGACCCGAGCAATCTGTAAGTAGTCGTTTGATGACATGCTTATCTCTTATTTCCATCGACTCTCTTGGCAAAATGCGACAAGGGAGAGAGATTAATTAATAATTTCAAGTTCAGCTCGCAAACGTTGAAGGCCCATAAAAGTTCTTCCAGCGATCCAAAATAAAGAGTTCATTAAAGGGATATGTCCAAAGCGTTTGATTTGTGATTGGTAACCCTTGTAAAAAAAGAGAGAGAGAGAGAAGAAAAGAGAAGAAAAAGAAGGAAGGGGGGGATATAACAAAAGGGCATATAAACATTAATGCTAATAAATTAGTTTACTCCACTACACAGTAATTACTAGATAATACTGATATTTACAGCTTGGTATAGTTAAATCGAACATAGAGAAAATACATAATGAGTACATCCCCAACCCCCCCCCCAACCCTTTCAGGACCCAACATGATTAGATTTGTTATTGAGTCAGTCACGATAAGTTCAGCAATAAATAAACAAATCGATCCTGACATTTAAATCCCGTGGATCTCCAGAATAAAATATACAGTAGAACTTTTAGCCTCTGGTATGTAAAAGCAGGTTTCCATTTCAAGAAGGGGGGGGGGGACCAGCAACAATACAATTTGTTGAAGGCTTCCCTGCCCTTGAAGGACGCCAGGTTTTCTTTCCATTGCTGTTCAAAGAGGCCACCTCCTCGCCACCCTTCGGACTGAAATCTGTCTGGTTTTCAGCAACGGATTCAGAGAAAGTTGAATGTGGCCTTGCCATAGTTCTTCTTCTTTCTCTTCTCCCCACCCCTAAAAAAAAAAAAAAAAAAAAGATTTACCAGAACTAAGTGATTTTGATGCTTTTCCTTGGAAGGGTGAAATTTGCTTCCTATATTTGCTCTTGTGTGGCAGTATTTAGCATTTTTCTTTAGTTCTGATAAGAGTCCATCATCATCATCATCATCATCATCATCATTGAATATGTTTGACCAGAGCTGCATAGGTAATCTTCATCAGAAAAAAAAAATGTCTCACTGACTTCAGTGGGTCTCATTACTGTTTAAGTTGCATGTCATATGCATCCATCCATACCTCCTTTGTGAAGAAGTAGACTGTAGTCTACTAAAGCTCATGCTCCCAATTTCTTTCTTTCAGTTCGTCTCAAAGGTGCTACAAGATCTCTCTACATACCGATTCCATAGACTAACTTGGTTATTTCTTTGGGAATCTCCCCTTTCCTGAGAATACAAAGCTTTGTCCCTTCCTAAAACAGGTCTTTCTGCAGATTATCTAGGAAGGGTCAGTCATAGTGTAAATTCTTTTGGTCTCCATTAACAACTTCTATGTTAGCTTTTCAGTCCAAATCACTACTCCCCCCCACCCCCCGTGCTTTTCAAACAAGGGCACTTGCTCCGGAGTAGCACCTTTCAAAAGTGATGCCAGCGCTTAGGACTCATGCAACCTTGATGTGGTTCTGGCATTGGAAGGAGCAGTGTGCATTAAAGCAACTGGGGTTCAAGCAAGTTGTCGGGGGTCGGTGAGGGATCTTGGTGCAGGAGTGGGGAGAGGAGAAACCTAGCTAGGGAAGCATGAATAGTAGAAACCTCCCAGGCTATTTGAGGTTAATATGTAGGGAAAGGAAGGAAGGAAGGCACTGAGCGCCTTCGGAAGTGAACCTGAAGCGTGTCCTCCATTCAACCAAGGGAAGCCTCCAGACTTGACCCTGGCTGCTCCTTCTCCTCGGCGGTGTCTTCATCCAAAGCCTGCAGAGTCTTCCGGGAGGAACACTTCCCAAAGACCCCCTCATGGGTTCCTGGAAGAGCAGAGCACAGCAGACTGGGAGCCAGGGCTGCGAGATCGCAGGCTGCATCCACACCGAAGCAGCTCGACCTCCTTCGGAAAAGAGGTGGGAGAGGGACGGAGAGAGAGAAAGGAAGGAGGGAGGACTCCTCTAGGCTCTCCTCCTGCTTCCATTCCACAACTGATGGGCTCCAGATAGCTCGAGAGGCAGAGTCAAGGGGGTGAAGGTGGGGAGGTGGAGAAGAGAGAGGAGATGCTGAAAGAAAAATGGGGCAGAAGAAGAGGGAAGGAGAACATTCACCTTTTCCTCTTTCCCCCTTTCTCTTTCCATTCCTCCCCAACCCACCCATTCCGTGGGGTTGTAGCCAGAGGACCAAAGTGACGATCTGTTGCTTCCCTGGAGAGGGCTACAAAGGAGGGGAAGGAGAAAGGAGTGGGGTGGGAGGGTGGGGTGGGGGATGGATGGATGGAGGGGGGAGAGAGCCAGAGAAAGAGAGAGAGAGGGCCCATACTCTCAGCTTGTCAATTTCAACATTTGGTCACGTGGCCCGCGCCTCCCTGGCTAAGGATGGGGATAGATTTCCACGTCAGCTTTACGTCTCCCAATTTTTCTTACTCCGCGGATCCGCTTCAAAGAGGGCAGCTGCGCTGCTTGAGAGAGAATCATGTTAAGCTCGGCTAATGCGGCGCGGCGGCCGAGGTAGCCCCCCGCGCTCGCCTGTGTGGTGTGTGGTGTGTGGTGTGTGGTTGTGGTGTGTGTGCCGGGATGGATTTTGATGAGCGCGTCCCTTGCTCCTCGAACATGTATCTGCCCAGTTGCACCTACTACGTCTCGGGCCCCGACTTCCCCAGCCTCCCGTCCTTCCTGCCCCAGACCCCGTCCTCTCGCCCCATGACATACTCCTACTCCTCCAACCTCCCCCACCAAGTCCAGCCCGTCCGGGAGGTCACCTTCCGAGAGTATGCCATCGACCCCGCCAGCAAGTGGCACCCCAGGAACAACCTGCCCCACTGCTACTCCGCCGAGGAGATCATGCACAGGGACTGCACCGCCGCCGCCGCCGCCGCCGCTGCCGAGATGTTCGGGAAAAACCCGACGGGGGTCTACCATCCTCACCCCGCCAATGGCTCCACCAACAACGCCGCCTCCGCCGGCAACGCTCCCTCCAACTTCTATAGCACGGTGGGCAGGAACGGAGTCCTCCCCCAGGCTTTCGACCAGTTTTTCGAGACTGCTTATGGCTCTGCGGAGAACCCCTCCGACTATGGAGGAGGAAGCACCACCACCACCAGCAGCAATGAGAAGGAGAAAATGCCTCCTGGAGGAGGAGGAGGAGGAGGAGGAGGAGGCTCTGCTGCCTCTGCCTCTGCAACTTCAAGTTCGGAAGGGAATTCTTGCGGGAGGGAGGCCGGCTCCGGAGCCCCCAATGCCGCCTCCTCCTCCTCTTCCTCTTCGGTGGAGGAGAAAGAAAGGCGCCGCCGGGCGGAGAGCACCAGCAGCAGCCCGGCTTCGTCGTCCTGCAACAATGAGGAGAAATCCAGCAGCTCCAGTAGGTATTTAAAAAGGCAGCGCCCTGCCTGCTGCTCTTTTTTTCCTTTTTTTATATGTATTTTTTTTTATTTTTATTATGAACCGGGCTTTGGAAATCTTAGGCGCACCGCCGCCGCTGTTAAATTTTTATATGCTGTTTTATAAGCGAGGGGGGAAGGTTTATGAAGGGCCTTTTAGATTTTCCCCCAACAAAACTTTGTTATAAAAAAAGAGAAGAAGAAGAAGAAGAAGAAGAAAAGAAAAGAAAAGAAAGGCGAGAGATCACGTGGCGAGGACTGAAATTGGCCGTGAAAGACCCACCGGCCCAATGGAGAGGCCTTTTCTCTCTGTTTTTTTTTTTTAAAACAAAAAAAGCAAAACACCCCTTCCCCACCCAAAAAAGGTTTTTTTTTTCACCCCTTCTTTTAAATCATAAAAAAAGAAGAAGAGAATAAAAGAGGTGGGAAGGGAAAAAGGGGGGCACTCCTCTGTAGTCAAAGCCTCGAAAAAAAATATAATAATGCGCGTTTTGAGCCTGTAAATTTGCCCAGAAGGGGATTCCAGAGCCCTTTGATATCCATGTAATCCCGTGATTTTTTCCCCCCCTCATTTATTTATATATTTATTTATTATTTTATAAAAGCCATGTGTTGCCCCAGAAGTCTAGTTAGAGGCTGGATTCAAAGCCATCCCAGTTTTCTTTTCTTTTCTTTCCTTTATTTTTTTAACGATTGCGAGAGAAGAGTTGTTCAACAGATAACTGCCGGCGATATATTAAAGGCAACAAATTAACCTGAAGCTGGCCTTTTTTTGTGTCTAAAGGAAGCCATTTTCCTAAAACACCCTGGTAATTACGTGTTTGCCTTCTGCCCAACAGTTTGTTACTTTAAATTGTTATTGGATCTTTCACAGACTTTTTTTTGGTAAAGTCTCCCTTTCCAAACCACCTTCCAGGGGGAAAAAAGGCTATGAAAAAAAAAATCTTATAATGAACTGTAGATGGGTTATTAATACTATATTTTTAATGATTTAAATAGCAAATGTTTTTTTTTTTAATCCTGTAAAATGTAAGGCGGTGTAAATTACGGCACCCCCTTAAAGAAGATGAAGAAGCCCAATGAGGCTGTGGCAGAAAAGAGAGCAATTTGGGGAGATGTTTTAAAGCGATGGAATGATTGTTTTAAAGCAAAATAGCAAATTCCATAAATAAGCTGGAATGACCCCGGTGGTTATCACAAGGGCTGGTCTACTGTTTGTAAGTGAAGAGAAACGCCATCCAAAAGCAAAACCAAGTTTAAGATTAACAACAGGGTCAGTGTGCAGGAAGGAGGTTTTCCTGCAAATGTCTTTTATGGCTGTGGGGGGGATATAAAATTTCCTGGTTTTTGTGAAGGCTGGGGGGCTGCAGAACTGGGCTGAAAAGGACCACATTAGGTTACAAGGTGCTTATGGCATGGCCTTTCCAAACTTCATGCACACACCCCTTTTCCTGGGAGGAGGCTCCTTTGCAGGGTGCATCTCTCGTCTAGACACCGTCCTTTGCTCAGTTCACCAAACAGCAAAGGCTTTTCAATCCTGAATTGCGAGGAGTCATAGAGACACCCACAATTCGTCTGGGGGGGGGGGGGGCTGGGAGGGTGAGGTTTACCTTTGCAGAAGGTACGCCTGAAATTGCATGAGAAAGGTCCAATCTTAAAACCCATTTCCTAAGGAGCTAAACCTCATCGTGCTCTGTAATATTCCTGTCTGGGTCAACTTGCACATGGGTTGTTTGCTGCAGGCTGGTTGTTTGAAGTGATGCTCCAGCATGAAGCATCATGTCTGGCATATTACAAGCCATTTCCCTAGATTATGTATCTTAAATTTAATATATACTGTATATATAGCTGAGTAGTAGGAGTGAATCTCTCTATTAGGTACCCATGCAGTGGTAAGGCAAGAGTTTCTTTTTTAAAAAGATAAATAAAACCCCCACATGAATAGCTTCTTGATTAAATATTAACCTCAGTCTCCACCCCCCCCCCCAGCCATATCTGATTCCAGACTTAATGGCTTCTGCCCTTCTTTTATTTTTATTTTTATTATTATTATTATTTTTTCATTCCACAGGTGGACAACGCACCCGTAAAAAGAGATGCCCCTACACCAAATATCAGATTAGAGAATTAGAAAGGGAATTCTTCTTCAGTGTCTATATAAACAAAGAGAAACGCCTCCAGCTTTCGAGAATGCTCAACTTGACCGACCGTCAAGTAAAAATATGGTTCCAAAACAGAAGAATGAAAGAGAAAAAAATTAACAGGGACCGGTTGCAATATTACTCAGCTAATCCACTACTCTAAAAAAAAGAAAGAAAGAAAGAAAGAAAGGAGAAGAAGAAGAAAAAGAAAAATAAGGGGTAGGGGAGGGGAAAAAACGGAAAACCAAACGACTAAGCAACGCTAAAAACTTGTAGCGAGTTTTTCAAGTTGAGATTAAATTCTGATCTCGCCCTTGACAAGGTCAAGCCACAGGGTTACCTAAAAGAAGGAGGTGTGTAAAGGGATGGAGGAGGATGCCGGGGGGGGGGGGAAAAAAACTAAAGAAAAACTAAAATTTCTTAACCCGCCCAGCCCTCTCCAAAATCTAAACCAACGGAGTTATTTCTCAATACCCCACCCCTCAAAATCCCTTTTTATTTTCTTCTAAAACTTCACCTTAAAAAAAACAAAAACCAAAACCCTTTACAGATATCAACTGGAATCGGTTTATATACCTTGGATCCACATTTTCCAAACAGGCCACCCGAATCTTTTGCTTTTGCAACTCGTTCCAACAGTGGATTCTTACATGCGGACTGACTTCACACGTTGGTTTTAAACGACAATACCTTGGGTTTTCTTTCCTTCTTTACTGTGGAACACTGTCTGGGAAGCTACACGTGGCAACATACAAGCCTGAGGACTACTGCAAAGGAGACCTTTAGCCATTCTTCCCCTACCCTTCACAGCTGGACTATCACCCTGTCCTCCTAGATGGCCAACCTTCTTCCACAGAGAGGGGTTACCTTCCCTACCCATTCCATTTGTTTTTAAAAAATTAAAACACTTTAAAGGTGAAAAACGCTTATCTCTTTGCAAGGCCAATCATAAATGTTAGTAAAACTGTAGCATTGTGTCTCACTATATGATGTTAAGGAGTTGGCTATTTCCTTTTAAAAGGATTTCAGGTATATTATTTTTGCCATATATGGTAAAGGAACAATCATCGAAGAAGCAGCAACAATTCAAAAGAATTAGGTCTTTTTTTAAAATAAAAAAGTGAACGATAAAGGTAGAAAAGTGGTGAGATCTCTTTGGAGACAAACCACGATGCCCAAATTCAAAGGTTTAAAATACAAAAACATGGGGGGGAGGGGAGAAGGGGAAAGGAAAGAGACTAATCAAATAGTTCCAAAGTTTTTTTTTTTAGTGTTGTTATATGTTGTTGTTTTTTAAACCAACAAAGTTAAAGGTTCTGGCTTCTGTCTCGCAAACTTTCTTCAGGAAATACCTGCGGAGAAGGACAGTTTTGGCAAATACCACACAACACTTAATTGGACCTTTGGATGTGTGCAATGCACTGAGATCAGATCATTAAAAATCACTAGCATTTCCTTAGAAGGCCAACCAGAAGGCCAACAATGTAAATAGGCTGAGTTTGTTTTCATATCTTGTTGTCCACTTTCAGTGTCAGTGTCAATCCTACTTAAGCCGCTCAGGCGGCAAGAATCAAAGAATGGAGAGTTCCTTGGAGTTATTTTAAATATATATAAAGAAGTATATATTTCCCTGCAGGAACCAAAGTGAATGAGAGGGGAGAGAGAAAGAGAAACGCGGTTTAAAAAGAAAGAACTATTTAAAATTTCTATATCAGTTTACAAAGGAGATGTGTTTTATTGTAAAGGTCACTTGCTGTTGAGAATATCTGAATGTATATTTCATACAAGAGTAGTGTTTTACAAGACTTGTACATTTTTAAATGATGTTTTTGTTGTTATACTTTTTTAAAAAAAAATTGTTGTGTGTGTTGTTGGGTTTTTTTTTTGGAAGATGTCAGGATTTTTTTTAATTGATTTTTTTTAATGTGGAGGACTTGAATGTTGTTTTTAAAATCACCAGCTTCCAAAACGGACACGATTTCTTTACACGATTCACACAAAACGCAATACCTTTATATTCCATCACTGTCTGAAATATGTATCATCCTATATGTATATACCGGCTTTCTTTTAATATGCGGGCGTCTTTTTTTTGCATGTGTACAGTGGAACGTCACACACCGAAAATAAACATGTGGGAAATTTTTGTAAATTTTTTTTTAAAATTCTTATCCTTATGTTACATTCATGGGTATTATGCGGCCTGGGTTCAGGCTTTGAATCCTGACTTCTTAATGGGATGCTTTGGTGGAAATCCCATTTCACCTTATTGTTCTTGCTCAGGTCTTGATAAGTCGGTGCAACATGTTAGGAATGTATGAATGCGTAGGAGGGATTTCCAACTAGGAGGAGGCCAGGGTTTGACCAGAATGAGGAGAAAAATCTCTCCTTCAAGTCATGGAAAGTTATAGACTTTATGCTTTTGTCCACAGACCCAAAAACACATTAGAGAAGCTCCCTTGTTGTCCGGATTTGAGACACCATAATGTCACCACTTACTATTCCAAAACTAAGGAGGCATGTTTGTGGCAAAATTTGATCGTCAACCCGGCAATTGTGGCCAGGCTGAAGCATATTAGTCGAGACATGTTGCTGCCTATGAGTAATCCTTAGGGAAAGGGTTTTTTTTCTATAAAGGGCATGCGAACCTGGCAGGAATGGATGGTGTAGAGTTGGCCTTCATCTCTGGAGAGTGAAAGTGGATGGTGTTGTTGTTGTTGCGTTTTTATACTAAAATATACTAACCAAAATACTTTCCAAGGATGGGGTACTAGTCTGAGTTCTCTTTTCTTTTCTTTTTTTTCCTTTAACCTCCTCATTTTTAATCAGAAGAGAAAGCAGAGCCGCATTTTCCTCTATTGTTTATTGGCTTTGAACTTCCGTATTGCTTTGGACATCACCCATAACCTTGAGGTGAAGGGCTAACCGGCTCTGGCCTTTTGCTGGCAACCCCCACTTACCCAGACAGCGTCTGGTCAAAGGAAATGGAGGGAAATGGCCAGAGAGAGAGAGAGAGAGATGGAGAGAGAGAGAGAGAGAAGCGATGGCTTTCTTGTTTGTTTATTTTGCTTGCATGCTACAAAGGAATGCGAGGCTCTTAAAAGGGAGAGATAGAAAAGATAGATGGAGAGAGGCAGACAGACCAGCACCGGAGAAGAAAAGGCGGGTGGCCATAAACGTTCAGCTGGCCACTTCCTTTGCTAGTTAAAAATTAACTGGTTATTCAGGGCTAGCCTGAGTCATGGCGTTTCTCCAGTTTGTGGAGGGGCTGCTGCTGGTGATTTGCTGGCCCATATTTTTTTTTTCCTCCCCTACTCCTTTTAAAAGGAAGCACATCCCCTGTGAGTGTGTGTTGCTGGGACAATGGAGTCATAAAAATGCCCCACCACTTTGCCCATTTGCATTAAGGGGGGGGGGGGTAAAGCAGGGCTATAAACGAGGAGGAGGGTTTCAGCCTTGCCTTAGCTAAGAAGGGTGGCTCGGTGCGGGGCAAATAGTCGGGGCTAGTAGTCCTCCTCTCTGCCTTTACCCCCCCCCCCCCCCTTAATGCAGGCCTGTGGAAATGTTGGCTGCTGAACCCCTCGATTGCCACAAGATGGTGCTGTTCAGATCAATGTCAAAGCCGCAGTGCCAGAGAGGGGGAGAATTGAGAAGAGGGGGGGGGGGGGGGGGTTGGAGAAATCTTGGCCTTTGTTCCTTTCACGTCCTATGAGCCGCACGTTATATTATTTCACTTTCCACGGTCAGTTTGCAAAAGGTAAGGCGAAGCCGGTGGTTCACTTCTTCCAGGAGAAGAGGAGGAAGGCTGAACCGGGAGTTACTAAATCCGCTTCGGGTTGAGAACGCGCCAACGGGTGAGTATTCCCCTTTGAGCCAAAGTTTGGGCATTAAAAGAGTAAGGCGCCGATACCCGGTTAGAGTGACCTTTAAGTTTACTTGGCCCTAATCGAGGTTTTATGCTCCCTTTCTCAATTCTCCCCCCCCCCCACAAACACACCCAGAAAAGAAGAAGAAACTTTTTTTCTGTGAGCAAATCCTCCCCCCATTCAAGGTGTGATGTCTTTGTGGAAGACAATGGCGAGCTATTATTGCATGAATTGTTCTTAAGTTCTAAGTTTGGACAGAAACAGAGAAAACGTTTCAGGTAGAGTTTGGAAAAAATAATAATAAATAAGTCTCTGTGGTGGTAAAAACAAGGCCAAGCGAGGCCAGAGGAGATGTGTGTGTGTGTGTATTTAAAACACTCATCCATCTCTGAGCATATTATGAATCTTGACGTTTATGTGGAGAGCGCTTGGTGTCTTCTATCAACTAGATCTATCTTGGTAGAGACGGAGAATGGCAGGGGGTTTTTTTGATGGCCTTATTGGATTTGTAGGGCCGTTTACTCATTTCGGTTTGGCCCAGCTCAGGGGCCTAGGGTTGATTAACAGCAGGGTTTGTTAAATGCTCTGTTTTTCCCCCCTTGGAAAGCCAATCCCTTCCCCCGTTCTCCCTTTTAAAGAGAAGGTGGAAATCGATAGAACTCAATGTGGAGCAAAAAGCTATTTCACCGAATACCACCATCCTCCCTTCTCCCCAGCTTCATATTGAACCAGTTCTTGGGTGGAGGTTGTGTTTACAACATCTGCAGGCCTATTTATCGGCAGTGTATATATATATATAGAGAGAGAGTAAAATCGAGTTGGAAGGAAGTAGCAGCTTGGGTTGGTAGCCCTGATCCTGGGCTGATCAAGTTGGGCCAAGTCTCCTGAGATGAGACACTGAGTCTCATACGTAGATTTGGAAGATGCGGCCATAAGCATCCTTAACCTCAAGGATCTGAGATCGGGATATAAGCTTCACTGGCCATTTATTTCGATGAGACTGGGGGATGTTTACATTTCCGTGGATCCTGTCCAACTGTGTTGTGAAGTCGAAGGCTTTCATGGCCGGCTTTCATGGCTTTCATGGCCCGTATAAATAGTCTTTGTGGGTTTTTCGGTCTACGTGGCCATATTCTAGAAGAGTTTACCCCTGGCCTTTCAAGAATTCAAGTCTCTGTGATGTCTTATCCTTTTAGCTTTCTTTAGTGAACCTGAGCTTGGGGGTGTCAGATACAAAGGGGGAAGGCGGCAGCCAATGGATCACCTTCCTAGGCGAGATTTGGAGGAGCATTCCTGATTTCTTAAGGCAGGCGACTGCCCGGCCTTGTGATATCGCCCCATTTATGTAAACAGACAGAGAGAACAGATACTGGTAGTGTTTCCTCTGACCCCAACCAAGGGACGCCCTTCTTTGAAGAGTCTATCCGTGGCACTAACACGCTTCTCTCGGTCCAAGGCACGTCTTCCCTTAAAAGCCTCTTGTTTTTTTGTTGAGAGCGACCGTAGAAGAACGCTGTGTTCTTGAGGACACTGCCGTCCAGTGTTGAAGCTGTCTTCGGTGAGCATGGGACTCCAGGCAAAGGACTACTGGAACTTGCCGCCGGTATTTTCCGTGGAGGCAGAAAGACTCAATAAACCGATTCCTATCTCCCTGAGAAGGAAATGTTCTTTCCCACGATTCTGTAATCCATTTCCTAATCACCTGACCCGTTGTCTCCTGCTCTGAGTGTGTTAAAAGAGTGCCTTCTCTTCTTTGGGAGAAATACTGGTCCTAGAAAATTTAAGAATAACGCCCTGCAAACTAGGGGCCTATATCTTTATATATATATATATATATGAAAAAAAGAGTTCTCAGCAACAGCACCTAAACAAGGAACGAAAGAACCCAAGGCTGCCACTTGTTCCAAAATATTATGTGGTTGCTTCCTTTCCGTCTTTTACTATAAAATAATCTAAAAGGCTTAACAACGGGTGTAGTTCTAAGATGAGGTTTCCTGGAGGCCTAGTTCAGTATGATTTTTTTTTCTTACACAAATTGCTTAGGCTTTGCCATACTTTTTGTCTAAATGTTCTTATGAGTTGTGATGCTGTGTTGAGAGGGATCATTTTAATTTATTTTTTTTTAAGCGGGTTGGATTCTGATTTATTTATCCTTAGAACAGACCTACTGAAATCAGAGGAGCTTAGTTAAATAATTCCTTTAGGCCCCTTAATTTCACACCAAGGTCTTAATATAATCCAATACTTAATACATTGTTATCTTTAAATATCATTTATATATAGCAGGGTATACAATATGCAGGCTTCTCCTCCTCCCACTTTTCATAAATGCTAGTGCTGCATATTTGGAATCGCCAGTGAGAGCAAACAGAGAGTGTAATCTCACAAGAAATGCAAATAAATAGATATTTTCTTCAGGAACGAATGTTGCCACCTCACCTAAATAAAGGAGAACATCTCACATATCTCCTGTAAAGAAAAATAGTAGTTATTTTTTTAAAAAATATATAAATTAAAAAAACAGTACTGTACAAAAAAATAAAAATAAAAAAATCCTAGGCCCACCGGCTTTCCCTGCACCCTGTTATTGCCTGGCTAAATTTATTTCAAGGGACAAACATGTTGAATTACTATATAGATCAATATAGCATCCAGTTTTCAGTGAAGAGCCAAATGGTCAGTTTACCATTGCAGCAAAAGTCAAACAGAAGGTGTTGGTACTAGTGGAAATGGTGAACAGGTTTCTAATAGCCGAAATCATGCAAAATATGCACAGAATTGTAGCTCTGAGCAGCTTGATTACAAACTGGAGACTTTATAAACTATTACACATGCGGAAAGCCTTTGCTTCAATTTGGCTTATGCTCTCTTTTGCAAAACCCGTGAGCTTAATGGGATGCCCTTGACTTTACCTCCAAGTAAACTTTTGTGTGTTTTTGTGAGTGTGTGTATACATACACGTTTGTGGCCCTTAGCACACTCTTTTGAAAGCAAAACTTTCTTCCAAATTAAGGTGCTTAAAGGTAAGGGGGAAGGCTGAGATCCTGCACTAGGTTACCCACACATAAATCCCCTCCATAGCATTGGGAAGAAAATCAGTCACCATAAACTGAGAGCAGGATTTCAGCCAGACCAGAATTCAAGCTGCCAGAGGAATTGGGTTTCAGATGCAAAGGCAATCCAAATTTTAAAGGGAATAAATCTCCCAAGCCTGCTCCTCTCTCTCTCTCTCTCTCTCTCTCTCTCTGTGTGTGTGTCTCTCAGTCTTTTAGCAAGAAAGAATGTCGAAGTCGAAGTGAAGATAAAAATTGCTTTGGTAGCTATTTGTCACCTCTCTTGGCAAAGAGTGGCTTTTTCAAAAATGCCTGATGGAAAGCTGCCTGTTTGGGAATTTATCCAGAGGAGAAATGGGCTTGGCGCAGGGTCACATTCTTGACAGCTGACATTTTGAACATTAAATAATAACGCACTGATTGCATTAAATTAATTTTGATGAAGATGTACGAAATTGCAGTCTACGGTGGAATAGGTGGAAGCAGGCTGTTTTCGGATTCCCATAACAGCTTTTATATTTTTTTTTCCTGCCTCCTCCTCCTCCTCATCGCCCCATCACCCCCTCCATCTCTCTCTCTGTTTCCCCTCAATTTGCCCATGTCAGAAATATAAAGCTCGGTTTAATTAGCATACATAATAGCACCCCCTTGATTAACAATGTGGTACCTTTGGGTTCCTCTTGGAAATAGTAAGCGAATAAATCACTCCTCAGAGCAAGAAGGAAGGAAGGAAGGATGGAATCCCTGTTTTGCCCTAGATGTGGGTTGCTGAGCTCTTAGGGCTTATTTATCCCTAGTAGTTTTTTTTTTTTTCATTTTTAATTTACATTTTTCAAAGTTCAGAAACAGCGCAAACGACTCTATTAATATAGTTATTATATTTGTATTGGACCAATAAAGAGATTTAAAAAAAAAAAAGAGGTATGGAAATTTCCCACTATAAAATTCGCTGGTCCCATTGCAAGGCCCAGTTAAAAGGAGGGGATTTCCACTGTTAGCTCCTCGGGTCCAAATGCGGTTCCGGAGCTTCAGGCTTTGCTCTTGTTTGAGGATTCCTCCCCCGAAGCCTCCGCCTTCTCCACCTTCTTCCTTCTTCCAAGAAGGGTTTGTTGTGTTGGCAGGGGCAGAATGAAAAAGCAGTGATTTCTCATCCCGTGCCCTTGCGTTAATAGTCTCTAGAAATGCTATAAAGCCCTGGTTAATGTCCGAGACACATTGTTAAGTGTTTAAAATGTGGCCGTTACACACAATGCACCCCAGCCGTAGTTTAGTTGCTCCAGAATTGACCATTATCTTTTATAGTTAAGAATCAAGTGCGCGTTATTAGTCTTACTCCACTGGCTTTGACGAGGCGGGTTTGATGCTGGCTGGGCTTGGCCTTGTTAGCGAAGGAAGGAAGCCCTTCCTAACCCGACCCAAAGCCAAGCCCAGTCTATCAGTCAATGTGAAGAAGCCGCCTTCCTTGTCCTCTTCTTCTTACCATTGACCTCGCCAGGCTTTTGGATCAAACCCTGAGTGCCTTGACCATCAAAGCCAGGCGCGTTGCTCCTATAAATGCAACAATAAAAAGGAAGCCTGAATGTGGACTGGCCGCTCCCTTCTTGCCCTCTGCGTTGGCTCCAAGGAACCGCGGGGGCCCATAAAAGCAATCCCTTGAGGCCAGAGGTATTTATTTTGCATCGCAAACGCCTCCGAGGAAAGAGAGGTTTAAAACTTGTTTTTGGAGCCCTGGGCTTCACTGGCTTCCATCCCACCCCTTCCCCTCCTCCTCCTCTAGTTTTCTCCTGAATCTTAAGGTCTGAGCTAGAGCCTTCTTGGGTCGGATCAAAAGTCCAAAAGATCTCTCCACCTGGGTCTCAGCAGAATATCCCCGGAAAGTGGACAAGCTGGATGCGGTGGATGTGTGTTTAGGTGCCTTCAAGCTGCCTGTCACCTTATGGCGACCATGAATTTCGTAGGGTTTTCCCAGAGGTGGTTTTTCCAGTTCTTCCCTAGGAGATTTAGCCTACAAGCACCCCGTATCCATTGTTGGTCCACCATCCAAGTGCTAATCAGGTTTGACCCTGCTTAAGCTTCCAAGATCAGGCAGGATCTGGTGCTTTTAGAGTATTTAGGTGTTCGGTAGTCACCATGTTCACTCATATTAGTCAATATATTCACTCATGTTTGTGTGTGTTAATATGGCGACTGCAAGGGATGGTTGGTCCTTGTTATGTATGTTTTTGCGCCTCTCTGTGTGTATTTTGATACACACATTCGCTCCCTCCTTTTCCAGTTACCCCGCTGCTTTCTTTTGAAGGCCTTTCCAGAGAGATCTATACACTCACAATCATTTTATTTAGCCTGGGGAGGATTTCATGGGCTTTGGAGAATGTTCTCGCCTCACTTTCTTCTCTTCAGCCCAAGAGCCGTTTCCCCTAGCAAGGTAGACTGTAGTGCTTGGTGAGATCTTGAAAGCTGGCCTCTCATTTTGGTTTGTTCTGATAAATTAAAAATAAAGAGCGAGGCTTCAGCAGCAGTTGGGCTCTACCTGATTCGTGTCCCAGCAAGCCACCGGGACGCTGAGCCTGGCTTGTGGAAGGAGGTCCCTATTTCATTATATCGAAATCTGTATTTATCACGCTAAGCCCACTGATAATAGGTTTTCTACGCCTTGGCCCATAAAAGGGCTCCTTATATGGTATTATATTTCGTGGAAGCGATATGGGCCTCGGAGGAATCTGATAAGAGCTTGTTCTCCGCACATTAACACATTGTAAGGTAAGGCGAGCTGAGGAAGTGCAAATAGTGTTACCATAGAGTGAGGGGGAGAGAGGAGGACCGAGTAGGATTTCCAGAAGCTGCCGAAGGTTAGCTTCCATCTGGTTGGTTGACTTCCATGGCTAAATTCTGGATGGCCCAGACAAAGAACAAATCTTGGAGCCCAAATCTTGGCTGACAATCGGTGGGAGAGGAGGCAGAAAGTGGGGACTTTGTGTGTGCCTGTCTGTGTCTAGGATGGGATGAGGTCGAGAGACCCCATACTTTTCCATAAAGGTTTGAAGGAGGCCCTGCCAAGTTTCAACCACCTCCTTCAGGCTCCTCACCTTCCAACGGCGGAGGAAACTCCGGAAGGCTCCTCTGTTTTAATAAGCCTGGGAAGGAGGTGGGGAAAATCCCAGTTTTGCCCTTTTTGTCTCCTGCACACCTCAAAAAAGTACAGGCGAGGGGGGGGGTCGTCTTTCCCCCTCAGAGCCAAACAAAGAAACGAGCCCCACCAAGCCACCTGAGGCATGGCAGACTAGCACTTTTGCAACCGCTTGCAGTGTGAGAGGTTGGCATTTGAGCCTCCTTCTTCTTGCATTGTAGTCTCTTCCTAGGGTAGGAAAGCCAAGGGTCAGCCCTGGCTCAGGAGGGGGCATATCTCTGAAAGCGACCCTCTCCGCTCGGTTAGGCTCGGGCAGAAGCGAAGCCGCTGCCTCGTTTCGCCTCCCCGGTTTCCTTGGCATTCCTCGAGCCTTTGAGGACTTTATGGACGAGGACGCGGGTGCCAAAACGGAACCGAGCGGGAGATTTAAGGCACAATATTGAATTGTTCAAAAGAATATTCTTACTCGCTTGGGAACAGAGACAGGCGATCGTTTAAGTCTTACCAGCTGGGCCGATTTGGAACAGGAGTTGCTAAACATGAATTAGTAAACCCCCCTTTTTTTTAAGCCAAACATTTATGTTACTACTTTTTTTTTAAATTAACAATTTCAAAAGGGGCTGTTATTGTTCCAGATCCAAGTCGTCTGATTTCCAGAGGACCTTTGCCAAAAATAGGAGGGAAGCGGGAGCCATTCTTTCTCGTCTCAATATTACCATCTCTCTCCTTCGGCCCATCTAAGTGGTCTCCCTCTCTGTCTGCAGACTACCTACCGTCTCCGCCACAATTGCATTTTGACTGTAGTGTCCAGCAGTTCTTTTTCATTCTTTTATGGGTGGGAAGAGATCGCCGGTGATATTGAAGGAACCAATTGAAAATATTTAAAAACAACCTGCACGATAGAATGGGGGACAGACGACAATTACACCCGGTTTAGAGCCTTCTTTTTTCTTCCCTCTTTCACATTTAGTAAGCATTAGCTTAGTATTTTAGATATGAGACAGGGAAGGCACAATGAGACAGTAGGTCGCTTTCTTAGGGATGCTTTTTCTGGGGTTTATTTCACGACGGTCTTTTTTTCCAGCCTTTGGACGAAGAGATGAAGGGTCTCTTCTAAGGCTGAAATCGCAGAGATTTACCTGGAAGGGAAAAACAACCCTCTTCCCACTTCGCATTGACTCCACTTTGGGAATAAAAACATGCATGGGGCTGGCATAGCAAGCGAGCCCCAGGCATGAGGATTATCTTCATTACAGTAGTTGACATCTTGAGGAGCCATTGGGTGACTTTATGATGTCCGTAAACCTTCGCTGCTTGTGAGAAGGTCAGGTTTGGTTTAGAACTTCCCAGTGGCCCATGATAACATAATCACCGCTCTATCATCATCGTAACATTAAAGTAGGTAGGCAAATAAATATCCCACGGCCTTGCCCGTAAATACCGGGGCTTGGCTGCATTATTGAGATCATCATAACCAAGGGCTTCTACAATGAGGTCTGGAGAAAGGAGTCCTGCAGTTGAGGGAATATGCTGCTGGGGGGGGGACTGGGATGGTGTAAGTTTCGCTTACATATCCCTTTATGATCTAAACACTTCATAACCATCCTATTCCTTTGCATTTAACACATATGCTAATAGAAGCTTGCTAAATTATGGATGACATTAAACACACACACGCACAGGCAAATGGTTTTCTGTTGTTTCTCACACACACACACACACACACACCACACCAAAGGTGTGCACCACATGCACGACTTGCCCTCCCCTCTTTGCAGGCGGACAAATGCAACAATGTGAGGACATTGATTCTCCTCACATATCTATATCTATATCTATCTCTATATACAGGAAATTCAGAAGTGGACCGGGGAAACAACTCGAATGCCTACGAAACCAAACTGGGAGGGGTTGTTGGTGAGGGCTGGGTTTCCATTGGCTGCACGCACTTGCCGTGGCGCGGGGGTATTCTCTAATCATATCCAGCATGTTTTGCACAAGAAATGTCAGCCAGGAAGGGCTATCTGCTCTCCTCGCCAAATTATCCCACGGCGATGGCATGCTCCTCCGACAGCCCCGCTGCAAACTCCTTCTTGGTGGACTCCTTGATCAGCTCGGCCTCAAGCAGAGGGGAAGGAGGAGGAAGGGGCGGCGGGGCTGGAGGGGGTGATGGAGGAGGGGGAGGCGGCGGCGGCGGAGCTGGAGGAGGCGGCGGAGTTGGAGGAGGAGGCGGCGGCGGCGGCGGAGGCAACGGAGGCTACTATCCCAACAACGGCGGAGTCTACCTGCCACAGACCTCCGAACTGTCCTATGGGTTGCAAAGCTACGGGCTTTTCCCCGTCCTGGGCAAACGCAATGAAGGCCCTGCTCCAAGCATGGTCCCGGCTTCCCACACTTACATGTCAGGGATGGAAGTCTGGCTAGATGCCCCGAGGTCCTGCCGCCTGGAAGAGCCGGAGGAAAGCCCCCAGGCCACCTCCTGCTCCTTCGCGCCCAGCATCAAAGAGGAGAGCTCCTACTGCCTCTATGACTCCGACAAGGGCCCCAAAGAGGCAACGGCCACCGACTTGTCGACCTTCCCAAGGCTAAGCTCAGAGGTCTGCTCCATGAACAACGTGACCTCCGGGGTCCCCGTCCCAGGCTACTTCCGCTTGTCCCAAGCCTATGGCACTGCCAAGAGCAGCACCACCACCACTTCCTCCTCCACCTCCACCAGCAGCTACAACAGTCACCATCACCACCAGCACCAGCACCAGCACCACCATCATGCGGTGCAAATGGTTGCCGCTTCCCAGTTCGCCCCGCAGCAGCAGCCTCCGGGGCGCTTTGAGACCCCCCCAGTTTTGGCTCCAGCGCTGTCAGCCCCGGATCAAGGGCGAAAAGAAGGCGAAGAGCCCTCCCCGCCCAGCACTTTGGCTTGTGTTTCCCAAAGTGGGGAGGAAGAAGGTCAGGCTTCCAGCTCAGCCGCAGAAGAGCTCTCCCCTGCTCCTTCGGAGAGCAGCAAGCCCTCCCCTGAGAAAGGAAACTTAGGTGAGCAAAAATCAAAGTAGAAAAAGCACACCTTCCAAACAGAAAGGGAAGCGCGGTGTGTGTGTGTGTGTGTGTGTGTGGATGTGAGGAGGGTGGGGGTGCCCCTCTGAACAGCTAAGAGGAGTAATCCACCTCCAGCCTGCAAAGAGGGTGATTTAAGTTGACCTACTCAGCCACCATTCCTATTTGGGCCCTGGAGTGTAGTAAAATTGTTGTTGTTGTTGAAGGCCACCCTTCGGAGCCTATAATCCTAAAAGCACTGGCTGTGGGCAAATGCTGAATGTACAAAGACAGAATTTAAAAAAAAAAAAGATAGAAAAAAAAAAGGAAAGGAGGATGAAAGGAAAGTGATGGAGAGGCTTCTGAAGAGATAACATAGATATTTTGTAAAGCGTCCAAAGTAAGCACGAGGCCAGCGCCAATAAATAAACCCATTAACAGGCTAAGTTCTAGTTTACGATCCTGGATGCCTTAAAAGAAAAAAGGGCGGGAGGGGGGCAGCTGGGTTGAAATTCTCCTTCTCTGAAGTACTATCAAATTGAGGCTGGCTACCGTGAGGATTCCCCGACCGGGTGCTAAGGACACTACAGAGTCCTTGATCTGGAACTATATTCGTTTCCATGATCCTTTCTTGCTGGAGAACTTTTCGGGTGGTGCCACCCTTAATTGAAAAGAAATCAGAACTAGCAGAAGGTTGTGGGTTGTTGTTTTTTTATGTAGTTCTGGGGATTTAGTGAAAAGTTGAGCATGGACATATGTACTGGTGGTTCAAAAAGAAGGGTGCAAAAGTAAAATTGTTTTAGTTTGGTTTTGCACTACCCTATACATGCATGAGAATATAAGCACAACACACAGGGATTTTCCCCCTGTCCTTACATTGTGTGTGTACACACACTCTTTATCTCTACTCATCTGTCTATTCAGTGTATGTACATGTATATTTAGACACTAAAAGTGAATATATGCATCTTAAGACATGCATCAGTGTGTTATTCCGTGCCTCTGTGTGTGCAAATACCAACACATCACTAAATAACCGAACTGCTTAAATGTAATCAATACATTTGGGTCGGAGGGGAGAGAATCAGAGAGACACAGGCAGATTCTATGGACGTTTACTTGTCGCATGGTATGAAACGGGTTTGCCTTCCAAGTAGGTCTTGTTTACGGGGTTGCAGCCTCAGCTGCGGGTCACAGATTTGGGCAGAAGCACTCACAGAAGGAGGAGAGAGAGACTAAATTTAGTACTTTATTTTGTTCAAATGGAGTTTTGTTGTTTTTTAAAAAGTCATCTTGGCTTTTTGACTTGAAACACCGCATTTCGAGAGGAGGCCCTTGGGGACGCCACTGCCAAAGGCACGGGTTGCGTCGGTGTCAACTGCAACACCGGGCAGCTCTTTCAGACGAGCAGAAGGAAACAAAAGCCGATAGTATTCAGGGAAACTCTGCCCTTCCCGTGTTTTTTTGGAGAGTAGAGTTGAAAAGAGAGCCTGAGAGGGACCTCAAAAGGAGGAGTCCTGGTGTCCAGATAAGACCCTCAGCTCAAGAGTAAGCATTGAGCTCAACTGGAGGGTCCTCCCGCTGTCACCTGGTAACGAACCTTTCTTACTTTCTTAAAACTAGGCAGCTCCAAAGGAGAGAGTGCAGCCAACTGGCTCACGGCAAAAAGCGGCCGGAAGAAGCGGTGCCCTTACACCAAGCACCAAACGCTGGAGCTGGAAAAGGAGTTCCTCTTCAACATGTACCTGACTCGTGAGCGTCGCCTAGAGATCAGCCGCTCAGTCCACCTCACGGACAGACAAGTGAAAATCTGGTTTCAGAACCGCAGGATGAAACTCAAGAAAATGAACAGAGAGAATCGGATTCGGGAGCTCACAGCCAACTTCAATTTCTCCTGATGAACCCTACAGGCGCCTCTTTATGGCCAAAGCAGCCAGAACCATTCCCCGCCACCCCACCAGACCCCCCCAACTCACCCTACTCCACCTCACCTACCCAAGGCAGGGTTTAGCTGCTAGCACCTCCATGGATTTGAACCTTTCCATCACATTCCCAGCCTCTCCATTGCCTGCTGGTAATTGGGTTTTTATTTTTATTTTTGTGTTTGTTTTGTCGGGATAAAGCCATAACGGTGCACACACACACACACACACCAAGCCGTGTCTCCTCTCCCACTGCCTTCCGGGGCTGAGAAATAGGATTTTGCAGAACCCAAGAGGTCTATTGTTCCTTCGCACCACCTTTCAGAAAAGTGAGCCAAACCTAGGTGAAGGCATATTTCACCATCCTTTGTCTCTCACACACATGTACACAAACAGTGGTCGATAGTGTAACGCAACGTGTCTTTTCAGCCATTTCCATCTGGCCACACAGCTGTTTAATATGGATCTTTCTGGTTTTGGTTCCTTTTGCTTTTCTTCGAGTCCTCTTTTGTGCAAAAATACCCCTCCTCCCTCAAAACTGCGCAAAGGATGTCCGGTTCTCACATGGGGTCAAGACTGTGAGTGTCATTTGTCTGTGTATTGGTGTGTCCCCTGCTCTCCCCGAAAATTAATATGACAATTTTCAATGTTTCCTAGAGGAAGGAAGGTGGCAGTGGCGGATTAAAATCTCTTTCTCCTCCCCTTTTGGAAAATAGGAAAGGTTTTGTGCTCGTTATTGGAAAAAATCATTACAGTTTCTGGCTCTAAGGAATTACTTAATGCTAGGTTTTGCTTTGGGGGTACGTTTGGGTTGCCGCTAGTTATGCTTGACAAGCACATTGTTTAAAAACAAACAAACAAACAAAAAATATCCCCATTTTTGGAGGGAAAAAAAATTAATAGTAACGTTGCCCAAGGGGGAAAGTCTGTTATTCTGTGTATATCGCCCATCAGAATGGTTTCCTGATTGTATGAAAGAGAGAAAAATGATGTATTTCTTTGATACTGTGAAGTTACATGCATTGCAAAGGTCAAGCGTGTAGTGCAAAGAGAAGAAAGAATAATAATAATAATAATCTATGAATACAGATGTGTATAAATTTCTATTGATATTAATATTAATAATAATATTATTATTATTAAATTGCCTATACGGCTGGAAGCAAAGCATTCTATGTCATTATCCGAAATGTTAGTTCCCGATCTCTCGTACCTTCCAAAACGAATAAATTAAAATGGTTAAAGCTGTTGTGCGTGGTGGAGCTGAAAAGAAAACACAACACAACGTTGTTTATATTTTCTTAGAAGAATAAAAGACATGGAATGAATCTCTTCCCCACCACCACCACCTTCTTCTTCTTTTTTTTAAACTTCGTTTTGTGACTTGTTTATTCTCAGGTTCCTACTTTTAGGTCTCCAAGAACTTTTACAACAGGGGGATAGTTTGCCCGAGCCCCCTGCAATTACTTTAGGAATCTATTTAAATATTACCTAGACGGTCGTAATTTGTCTGGGCCGTATAGCAATGGTGCTCTAAGGTTTGTCGGCTTTTGTTCAGTTTTATGACTTGCTAGTATATCTGGATTGTTGCTGCCTTAGACAAGGAGGAGGTTCAGTCGAATGAGAAGCTGAGGAAGCCTGGAGCTATTTCTTTGGACGTAACAGATAACACGTGTTGGTGTGTGTGTGTGTGTGTGTGTTTAATTTTTTTAATATATAGATAAATATAGATATTTCTAACCTGCTGCTTTAATTCACGAGGATTAGTGTAAATTATTCCGGTAGAAGTGGTGAGCTATTCTTCCCCAGCGGCAAAGGAACACCTTGAGGGCTCAAAAGCAATCTGAAAAGGTGAGCACTTGGATCTGAAGCCAGTTCTCCTGGTACATTTTTGGACTCCCCCCCCCCCTCTTTTTGCCATGTTTGTCCCTCTTCTACCTGGCTGCAAAGAGGATGTGCTTAAGCAGAAAGCCTTTACGCATGACATTCTTGCATGTTATAAAGGGGGGGGGGGGGTTCAGACAAGGGCAAATGCGTTGGGGAGGAGATATGGTGATGGTGGATGGGGGGGGGAGTGTTGAGAATCCAAATGGCCACTACTGGCTTTCCCCCTTTTTCTTTTCCTTTTTTCTTTCTTTTTTCCCCCAGACCAGAAATCCAGAAATAAGACTTTGAACCCGAGCATCTTCATATTCAAATACTCCAAGGCCTAGGGCCTATTTTTCCTCACTCTCTCTGTTTGTTTTCGTCAATCCTAAATTAAGATCCATTATTATTATTATTATTATTATTTCCAACCCCGTTTACACATAGCACGTTTCTACTGAAACCAAGAGAAGAAGGACATTTGGGAAAACAAAGGAATGGAGTGAGATGGCGACTGCAGCGGGCGAGAGGGGGAGACCAAGGGGAATGGAGGAGTGTTTGTGCATTTATTTTTTTAATCTCTATTTTTGGTCTTGGTCGGGTTTTTTTTTTCCCCACCCCTCCTAGCGGGACCCCTTGGCTTATGGAAAGCGGCTATGGGGAGTCCTCTTAATGAGGAGTCTTGAGAACTGGTCGGTGATTTAGGTAGTTTCATGTTGTTGGGGCTGTAGCTCTCTCTCTCTCTACAGCACGAAACTGCCTTCATTACTTCAGTTTATAATCATCAGCCGGGTCTAATCATAAAGCGCGCCAGAGGGTTTAATGGTCATAATCCCGCCTCGCAACATTGAAGAAATCTGGGGGGCTGGGGGGAGAAGAAGGGAGCCCCACAATCGCTCTCTTGGAGGGGCGTCAAGGTCCAGCGCCATTGCTTTTACTTCTTTACAGGGGGGGGGGGAAGAGGGGGGATTAATTTCCCCCAGTCTTTGCTAGTCTGGCTTTAAATTAAAATTACCTAGAAAGTGAAGGCGGGGAGTTTTAAAGAAAGGAAGGGAAAAGCCTTAAGGAGGTTAGCCTGGATCCACTGAGGTTGTATTTAGGAAGGGAAAGTTACCCAGGATCTATTGATGCATTCAGGAAAAGAAGTTTGCCGGGGTCCATTGGAGGCTGCATTTAGGAAAGGAAGTTACCCAGGATCTATTGTTGTTTTTAGGAAAAGAGGTTAATTAGGATCTACCGAGGTTGCTTAGGAAGGGAAATTACTCAGGATCCACTGATGCTGCATTTAGGAAAGGAGGTTAACCAGGATCTATTGAGGCTCGATTTTTTTCCCCACACAGATTTCCTTCAAGGTCAGGAGCACTTTGTCTTCCCCATTTCTTCATTGAGAGGGTCCTCCGGGCTATTTTATTTTTATTTCTTTTCATTGTAAAGGTCCCTTGCTTTCTTGCCACCCTCTTCTGTTTTGATTTTCACGGGGAATGGGACGAGGCTGCAAGGACACCTTCGCCTTGCCCTGCCATTCCCATTCCTTGCTCCTCTGGGGGAACAGAAAGAGAAGGGACCTGGTAGCCATCTCCAGCTCAGATTACGGGCCACTGTTTCTTTCTCATTATATTTTATGGAGCTATATTGTCTGCTGGGGTGGAGGGAAAATGAGAGAGACCGAATCAGGCTCCCGGGAGCAGAAACTCACCCACCCGCCTGGCTCTCCTTCCTTACAAGCGGTGGCATTCGGCATTCCCTTCGTTGTTTCTCCCTTTCCCTCCTCCATCTCAAATCCCCTATAAAAACCCTAAAACATCGCCTCCTGGGCCTCTGCAGCAAGGGATTAAGGATCTAAGACCCAGATGTTGCAAGAAAGGAAAGGAGGGGGACCATGAGGCGGAAAAAGCCGGGATTTCTCCTCCGCCGCTTGCCTGCTCACTCACTACTACTCACTCACTCACAAGGCCTCGGTTACGATCATTATTGGAGGGTGTCCGGGCGCCTGCATTCCACTGAGGCGGAATAAGCAACAGCGACCTCGCTTGGGCTCCAGCCGGCCTCGCCTCGCCTGGCCTTTTATTTGCAACCGGAGGAAGAAAAAAAGCCTTGTTTGTTGCAGCGCAGGCAAGCACGTTGTTGTTTAACGTTTGTGTGAATGAACAAGACCTCTCCGGGGGATTAGGGATGGAGGAGACAAAGACTGCATCCACATTGGAGAAATAACCCGGTCTGCACCGCTTTAACTGCCCTGGCTCAAGGCTATGGAATTCTGGGAGTTGGAGTTTGTTGTGGGGCCCAGAGCGGAGCTCCGCTCCGCTCTGGGCCCCACAACAAACTCCAACTCCCAGAATTCCATAGCCTTGAGCCAGGGCAGTTAAAGCGGTGCAGACCGGGTTATTTCTCCAGTGTGAAGGTAGCCAAAGGATGGGGGGATATGTCCTGGACGTTTGTGTGGACCTTTCTGGGAATGGGAGAGAGGATCAGATTTGCACACACACACACACACACACACTCACACGCACAGACACAACCTTCCCTAGCCTGTCCTGTTTTGGGAAACTTGTACGCTCTGCCACCGATTTTAATGGTTGAAATGGTCATGGGTATGAGGTGCACGTACTCGTATGTGTTCATATCCATAAGGACCAACCCTGGTGCACCCAGAAAGGTGAAGAAGCTTACATTTGTGTGTGTGGATGAGCCTAGGTATAAATGCCGAAGGAATATGCATTTACGTAAATACGTTGAATTTTTTTTTAATGCTTATATGCATAATTAGCCAACCTCACCTTTAGGCATATAGACTCCTTTTGTTTAGTAAATACATTGATTTTTTTAAAAAATGCTTATATGCATAGATTGGCCAACCTCACCTTAAGGCATATAGACTATGGTTCCTTCCTTATGAATCTTAAATTTATGATATATTTTTTTTAAAAATTAATTATTATTATTATTATTATTTTGGAGGAAAAAAACACCCTTTAAATCCCTTGTAACGATGTAGAGTACTTGACCTCTGGTGTAATATTTATCCAAGTCTTCAGGGGCTATATTTAAACAGGAAAGAAAAAGAAAAGCCTGTATCTGTGTGTACATGTGTGTGCTAAGAAAGGAATTAGGCATGCTGCAGGCTATATTTCAGAGGGAGGAACTGGCAAAACCACCTCTGAGTATTCCGTGTCTAAGAAAACTTAATGAAATTCCTGGGGTCGCTATAAGTCGTCAGGCGACCTGAAGGCAAGTATACACACAAAAACGTCTAGGAACTGGTATACCGGTTAGGTCAGATTCTGTGGAAAATAGATTTTGAAACTCCTAAGTAAATAATTTAAATGTTAAAAATATTAGCCTGTGATATGTCTAGTAGGGAATAAAAAGACACCATAACAGCAACACTAACAGATTTAAAACTCTCTCAAGTGTGACTCTATATAAGCCATAAGGCCGGCAACCTTATATATTTTCCTAGAGGGGTAAGACCCACTGAACTTGGTGGGTCTTATTTCTGAGCAGATATATATATATATATATATATATATATATACCATTGGGCCATGGGGTGCGGTTAGAGTCTGTTGAAATGAATATAATATTGTAGAAGCCGGGATGAAATACTTGAAAGGGCTGTCTAAAAGTCACTGTGTGAGTTCTTGCAATTTCTGCAGCCGGAAATCCATTTGCTAAATACTTACAAGTTCAGTCCCAAATATTTGCATTTATGGGTGAGAGGTTACGTCTGGTGGTCGCTGGTTTAGGATCAGGATTAAAACCGGGAATGCATTTACTTGGGGGGGGGGGGGAATACTTACTTCAGTGAGAACAGAGCATCAATTGTAGATAACTTAATACAATTTTTCTGTTTTCTTACTGTGCCTCTCCTTGCAAGAAAATTAATGAATGGGTTTCAACGCAGTTAGAAAAATACAAGTGTTCTTGAAAATAAAAAAAAAATTTCTATATAGAATAAAGAAACGGTGTGAACCCATTATTTATCTCTTCTTGTAATTCCGAACCAAAATGTATCCCTTTCTAGATATTTTAATTCCCCTTGTCCCGCAGTCAATAATGTTAGGAATACAGAGAGATGATTGTGTTGTTGTTGTTGTTGTGTAGTAAATCGAGCCTGATTCTCCCACTTTCCATCTCAGGAAAGTGGAAATGCAAAGCCGCTGCGGTTCCCGAAACCCAAAATGCAATAAAGAAAACAGGGAGGAATCCTGCTGTTAAGATTATTTTCTCTCCTTCAAGGAGGAAGGAAGTTCTGTGGACATATTTCACAACAGCTGACTCTCGATTTTAAACAAAAATGACGTAAGACTTCCCGCTTTCCAGGACAGAAACAGACTAACGACACCATACATATGTGCCCGAGTTTGTATTTTTTGTGGCAGCTATCGCACTATCAATATATAGATATACCCCAGACGTAATTGTTCCAATTATCTTCCAAAAGCAACTATAGAAGGGAGATGCTAACTCCATAGGAAAACCTTTTTTTGCATTTGGAAAATGACTTGTGTGTATGCGGAGGGAGAGAGAGACTATCAGCAACGCCTACGCAAAATTATTATTTCTGCTTAGATTTGCGAACTGCTAATTATTATTATTTTTTGTACTCCCGAGCATTAAGGTTTCATAATGACAGTTAAATTAAGCTTCTCTCTTTCAAGATTTGCCTCTTGGAGAATAAAGGGAAAAGACCGCTGACGTTAAGTTTAGACTAATGAAAAACATGCATTTTGCGTGCGGGGATATTAACACATGCATCTAATTAGCACCCGGTTCTCCTACTCTTTGGAAGCCTCCAGCCTGAATAACACCATTTCAAAAACACTGAATATTCTTCTTCTTTTTTAAAAAGAAAATTTAAAAAATAATACAGAACTCATTATAGAGATCCTCTCCTCTTCCTCACCCGACTTTCTAGGCTCAGTTTTGCTTTCCAGAAGCAGAAGAAAAGGAGGGGGGAGGAAAAATAATAAATAAAACCACAGGAATCCTTCGGAGAAGACAAAGACTTCGCAGCCATCCAGTATTTCGCCATTACTTTAATTCACAACACTGGACTTGATCGGAGGGCCCCCTATCACCTTTTGCTGCTGCTGCTGCTGCTGTTGTTGTTCGGTGTGGGGGTTTTTCTCACTCCCAAGAGGACTGTAACCCTCCGCTCAGCCCTGAGGTTCCCATGTTGAGTCCAGAAGTCCCATTGAACGTGCCAGGAAGCCAATCTCTCTTTACACCTTTAAAATCCGGTTGGTTGGGGAAGGCGATCCTAGGACAAAAAAATCCGCATGGGAGACTGGGGAGGGGTGGGCAGTCTCCCCAATCCACTCCGTCTGGAAAGCAGCTTCTTTCTCCTACAGCTTCCAGCCATGCTTGGGAAGGGGGCTCCAGGAGAAGAAAGGGGAACAGAGACACCCCCAACCCACCACTCCCAGCCCTATAAGCACACTTCCCCAGCCCCGGCATGGCTCTAGTTGCCCCCTTTCTAGACACAAGAGGTGGCTCCTCTTCAGGCCAGAAAAGCCCCTCTGCAATCAACTTGATCGAGGCGGCTGGGTGGGTCTTTTGGATTTTCTCCTCCAAAACGTCCAGGCTCCGTCCCTTCTCTCCAGCTGGTCCTTCCCCCACCCTCCACATTTCTCCTTTAAAAAAATAAATAAAAAGGGGTGGGGGAGAGAAGGCAATTTAGTAGCTTGGCTGCGTGCAGGAAGAAGACCCCCCTCCAAAGAAAAGATACTATTTGGTAATATTGCGCATAGTAATACCAGTAATACCAGTAGTAGGCTAACCCCAGGGCTGTGGGCTTATTAAATGCTGGAAAAAAGGCATACTTAACCTGTAGTTTTGGAAAATTGACACACATATACATATTCACACACACACACACAAGTATGTGTAATATATATACACACATACACATACATATATATGTATACATACATATATACATACTTAATATATAGACACACACGTGCATATGCGTGTCTATCTTCCAAACCTGCAGGTTAAGTATGCCTTTGTTCCAGCATTTAATAAGTCCGCAACCCTGGGGGTGAGCCTACTACTGGTATTACTGGAAAGAGAAGGTAGAGACAAGGCGTCTGGGAATGTGTGGGTTTGGGCTTTCTAGTAAATTTCTCCCCAGTGTGGCTCCGGTGACTCTTGGCTGGGGAAGTGGGGGGGGGGGGGGCAAGGGGTGCCCTACAAGGAGGCAACTATTCCCCATCTGGGTTTGCGATCTCCCCTTTCTCCTCCTCCGTGTGAAAGGAGAAGGGGCAGATTCCCCCCGACTCTGGAAGGAGGGAGACAGACAGACCTCTCTCTCTCTCTCTCTCTCTTGGATTTGACTTTTGCCTGCCAGCAGCCCCGCTTAGCTCTGAACTCAGCGGCACAGTATTATTTACAGTGAGCTCCCAAACTAAACACAATAGTATAATTTAACCTTTCCAGGCAACTCGTAAATTTTTACTGCTGTGAAACACAGCGATGCAAATGAATATGCTCGTCGTTACTGACTTAATAACAACCCCGTGGCTCCCGAGACAGTAACTCCTTGTGAAATATAATAAATATATATATTTAAATACAGTACGCCGGCTACGTTATTTTGCCTTTTTTTATTGCTTCAATTATTGTATAATTTTTATGTGAAGGTCTCCGATCGCGAGGAAGGGAGCCTGTTTTAAGGGTGGTTCTCCTTTTCTTGGATTCCTCCCCCTTTTTTGCATAGAAGACCGACTTTTGATGGGATGATTAATTATGATATAAAATAGTCCGCTCTTTCCAGGGTGATCATGCCCACCCTCCCACCCCTCACCAAACCCTGGTCTTCCAATCTTCTTGGGTCCCAATTAAAGGAAAAACTTTCCTCCTCTCACTCGACCCCAATACCCCCCTCTACCCCGATTATTCCTTTCTCATAAAAACATATGGCTTTACTATAGATATCTATATCTATATATATATCTATATAAAATGATGACTGGAAAACACTGACCCATTAATAGCCTGCGGACTGATTTATACTTTATTGTTCTGCTGCCTGGCCACGTGACGCCCCGGCAGCCAATGAGCTGACAGGCAGCCTTCAACTTATTAGGTGACTGTACTTCTTCGCCAGGACCAAGTTGTTACATGAAATCTGCAGTTTCATAATTTCACCGGGGCTTGCCTCTCTCTCTCTTTCTCTCTTTCTCCTTCCTTTCATTCTTTATCCCTCCCTCCCTCTTTCTCCCTCCCTCCCTCCCCTTCATCTCTCTCTCTTTCTTTCTCTATCTCTTTTATTTCTCTCCCCTTCCTCTTCTCTCCTCCTCCTCTTCCTCCTTCCTTCCTTCCTGGGCTCGGATGGCGATGACTTCTTCGGGGACGCTCAGCAACTACTACGTGGACTCTTTCCTCCTCCACGAAAGCGAGGATCTGGTGGGACCCTCCCGCTATGGGTCGGCCCCCTTGGGACAGCCGGCCCGGCAGGCCCCCTTGGGAGACCCCCACGCGGCGGAGTTCACCCCCTGCAGCTTCCAGCCCAAGGCCTCGGTCTTCAGCGCCTCCTGGAGCTCCTCCGCCGTCCACCACTCTCCGGCCGCCACGGTGCCCCCTTCCGCCGCCGCCGTCTACCACCCGCACCCCTACGTCCACCACCAGCCTCCCCTGGCAGCCCCCGACGGCAGGTACATGCGCTCGTGGCTGGAGCCTCTGCCGGGCTCCTTGTCCTTCCCGGGCTTGCCGGCCGGCCGGCCTTACGGCGGCGGCGGCGGGGGCAGCATTAAACCTGAACCGCTCCCGGCGGCCCGGCGGGGAGACTGTACCACCACCACCATCACCACCACCACCACCTTTGACCCGCACGCCCTCTCCCTGACTGACTATCCTTGTGGTTCTCCTCCAGCTGAAAGGGAGAGGAAGCAAGCCAACGACGGGGCCTTCGCCGACAACAATGGGGAGAGCGAGGCCAACGGAGGGGACAAAACCCAGCTCGACCCCAGTAAGTTGGTGGAGGAGAAGGGAAGGTGGGGGTGGGTGGGTAGGTGGGTGGGGGGTGGTGGACACCCGTACCTCCAAGCCTAGGACGGCAGAAGGGATTGGGGGAGTTGTGGGGAGGGAGGGAGGGAGGGAAGGAAAGAAGAGAGAGGTGGGAAGAAGGAAGGGGAGAAGGAAGGAAGGAAGGAAGGAAGGAAGGAAAAAGAGGGGTGCGAGGAAGCGGGGGGTCTTCCCTCCCTCTTTATTCTGGGAAAAGGAAGGAAGGAAGCAAGGAAGGAAAAAGAGGAGCGTGAAGAGACAGTGGGGTTCTTGCCTCCCTCTTTATTCTGGAAGGGAGGGAGGGAAAAGGGGGCTCAAGGAGGAAGGGGGGCTTATCTTCCTCTTCATTCCGGAAGGAAGGGAGGAAGGAAAAAAGGGAGGAAGGAAGGGGGGCTTGCCTCCCTATTTATTCTGGAAGGAAGGGAGGAAGGAAGGAAGGAAGGAAAAAAAGAGGGGTGTGTGGAGGAAAGGGGTCTTCCCTCCCTCTTTATTCTGGAAGGAAGGAAGGAAGGAAGGAAGGAAGGAAGGGGAAAAGGTCTGCCCTCCCTCTTTCTTCTGGCGTGATCCATTTTGAGCTATGCGGCAATGGCGAGCGGGTGGGTGGGGGATGTCTCTCCAAGGAGCAGGAAAGTGCCTCCGCCGCAGCGGCTGGAGTGAATAGTGAGCCGGGCATCTCACAATGCCCCCTTCCTTGAGGATTTAGAGTTACCAGGGGGTCCTCCTTTTCCACGACAGGCCCTCCATTTCAGCCTTCTGCCCAGGAGGCATCCCCAAAGGTCCTCCATTTCAGAAGCATGAGTTTACATTTATATGAGAGTTGGGGTTGTTTTTGGTTTTTTTTTTTTTTTTAGCTTTTATTTGGCCACGTCCTCCATTGTGAGGTGCCTTGTCCTCCTTTGCAGTTAGGACCTCTGGTCACCTTGTATTTCGTGGCATGAGCCTCCTTCCTAGGCAGAGGTGGACTGGGCCTGGCAGAAGGGTGCCTGACTTGGGTGGGTGGGTGTGCCTGTCTTTCTCCTAGCTAGAGCTGCCTTGCCCTCCTTGGTGACAGTGTGTCGGGGAGGTGCCTGCAACGACAAGCTCCAGCTATAAAGAGAGCTAGTTAGGGAAGGGGCGAGTGGGAGGTGGGGGCTGTTATTGGGGGTGGGGAGGAGGAGAAGAGAGAGAGAGAAGAGGCTGGGAGGGAGATGATGGAGGTCCTGATTAAGAACCCAAGTTTCTCCAGAGAGAGGGCTGGAGGAACAAACAAAACATTGGATGTGAATCTGATCCCTTTTGTGACGAAGGGGTTTAAGTTAGGAAAGCCAAGAGCGACACACAACTGTTGGGGGAGTGGCAGTTGTGGGGGGGGGGGAGGAAGAGAAGGAGGGACAGACATTCCTTCCTTAACTCCCCTCTTGGTTGGTTTGATCCCCCCCCCCCTTTAAAAATAGTCTTCCATCCTCACCGGCAATGAACTGAACAGTCGGATTAATACACGAAAACAACCAGAGCAGGCAAAAGAAGGACCTAATCACAGATATGCACACATCAATGCAAATCAGGCTCCTCAGCAAGCCAGGGGTCTTCTTCAGCTCCCCTGTAACGTGTGAAGGGGTGGCTGGTTGGGAGTGTGCCCTCTTCTCCCCTAATCCAACCGAGACAGTTGGTGACATCAGAGGCTGTCAAGGGCTAAAAAGGGGATCAGATCCCACTGGGATCCATCTCAGCCTCCCCCTTTTAAAAAATGGGAAGTTTGGGGGCGAGAAGTCAAGGGGTTTATTCTGGGAAGAGAGAAGGCACTACAGACTCACTTCAAAAGTCACACCCTGCAGATAAACACTATGAAGGAAAGAGAGAGAAAGAGAGAGGTAGAGGCGGCCTATGGGGTGGGTGGGTTATTGCAAGTAATTCTGCTTGACCTCTCCATGTGTCCCCTTATTCTGGCCCATTGTTGGCTGCCATTCCTGTCTGTCTGTCCCAATGAAAGGAATGTCGTAAAACACCAGTATTAGGGCACCTAGGAGGAAGAGGAGGAGGAGGAGAAACGGTCCCAAGGCGGTGTTGTTGTTGGTGTTGTAGCGATGGTGGTGGTTGTGGTGATGGTGGTGTTTTGTTCCCCCTGAGCTTCAACCTCTGCCCTTGTTCCCTTGCAGATAACCCGGCCGCCAACTGGCTCCACGCGCGCTCCACCCGGAAAAAACGGTGCCCTTACACCAAGCACCAAACCCTGGAGCTGGAGAAGGAGTTTTTGTTCAACATGTACCTCACCAGGGACCGACGGTATGAGGTGGCCCGGCTTTTGAATTTAACCGAGAGACAGGTGAAAATCTGGTTCCAGAACCGGAGGATGAAAATGAAGAAAATCAACAAAGACCGAGCCAAGGAGGACTGACCCGGGACAGGTTCCTCTTGTCTGTCTGCAAAACAGAGAAAACCTTCCTTTTTTTCCCCTCCTCCTCAATTCCCCATTTCACTCCAACGCGACACAACTTAATTCCATCTTCCTCATGAGACTGTGTCCAGGCCTTGCGTTACACCTCTTTTTTTCATTTACAAAAAAATACTTTTTAAAAATTCCTTTGCTTGTTTGGTTTCGGTGTTGTTGTTTTCTTCTTGTCGTCCTTGGCCAAATCAAAGCTCTTGAATGTACCTCGCCATCGTGCAGGGAAATAAATGGCTGGGACCCCGGTGCTATTGAAGAGGTACCACGCATTTAAAATATACCTAAAGATAAGATATGCGATTTCCTAAATCATAGGAAAGTTTTAACAAAACAAAAAAACAAGGGAGGCATTAACGCTCAAAGGCTGGTTTTGTTGACTTTGTCTGAATCTACCTGTCCTTCTGGAAAGAAAGAAAGAAAGAAAGAAAGAAAAAGAAAAAAAGAAAGAAAGAAAACTACCTTTTTTTAATGCACAATTCTTTACGGACTGTATAGGTTAGTGGAAGTAGTTAATTTTATTTGCTTTTTGCGCCGGCAGAGAGAGAGAGAGAGATCTGCTTTTTAATACTTGAACACTGTGTTTTTATTGTGGTAATTATGTTTGTGACTCGGGTTTTGTTTTGTATTTTTAATTTTTGTGCTTGGGTGCTGTAGTATCCGATGTGGTCGTGTTAAGCTAGAAATTCAATCCGAACTCAGGTTGTTTATTATAAAGGTTGCATAGAGTATAGCTCTGTAGTGTACAAGTCTTCCCTTTTCCCTCCCCGCCCTCCTCTGTCCTTTGTGTTCACACTGGAGAAATAAACCGGTTTAATTGCCATGACTCAATGCTGTGAAATTCTGGGAATTGTAGTTTGTTGTGGGGTCCAGAGCGGAGCAGAGCTCCGCTCTGGGCCCCACAACAAACTACAATTCCCAGAATTTCACAGCATTGAGCCATGGCAATTAAACCGGTTTATTTCTCCAGTGTGAACACAGCTGGGACACAACTCACAATTGTGCAGGGGACACCATTCCCTGTTCCAACGAGAGGAAAGTCTATATATCCGTATATATGGATATATTGATATCTATGTTGTTCCTTGTTCCCCTGGATCTATGGATATATATGGAAGAGGAAAGGGCTTATTTGACCCATTTCCTTTGGAACAAATCATTTAAACACGCACACTTGATCTATATATATAGTACATTCTTCGTCAGTTGTATATATATATATATATATATATATATGAAAATATAAATATAAATAAATAAATATAATCTATATATTAAAGAAAGAAACCCTTAATCATCAGACTAGCTTGAATATTGTTTTGCACCCTTTCTGATACCGGAGCTATACCTATATGTGGAGGGGGGGGAAATAAAATAAAATTAAAAGAAAATAAAGGTAACTACCTATGGTTTACGTTTTAATCTAATTTGATTCTTATTGTGATGAAGTTTAAGTTTATTGATAGTAAATTATACGCTCTTTAAAAAAAATACACCCACCCACCCCTACCTTTGGTTATTGTAGATTTGTACCAATTATTAAAATAAAAATAAAAAATGGCAAAAAAAAAATATTATCCTGGAAGTTATGTTTATGCAGAAGCTACACTGTATATTTTGCAATAGTTACCTCATGGCCTACTGACCAAATAGATGTGTCCGAATGATATTTAACTTTTTTGCTAAATAAAAAAAAAATATTGATTCTTTTATATATATGTTTTGTGCTGTTTAAGATTATTAAGTGGACACCCGGCCAAGATATGGCATCTCTCTTGGAAAACAATCACAGATCTAACCTTGATCCCAAATGTGGTTACTAGAATTCCCTATTGATTTTAATGGAAGTTACTTCTATGCAACAATGCTTTGGAGATAGTTGCCCAGATATGAATTTTGGTGTTTTGGAGATATGGTATTTTGACCAAGGAAATAGTGAGCCTGGTTTTCTTGACCTGCTATGAAGGATGTAACTAATCCGCAACCATTCAGTAACATTGTAGAACCGGATCAAATCGGGATAAATTTATTTATTCCATTATGGATGCAGAGGAGGGCTTTAAAAACAAGCACTGGGGCAAAATATTGGTGGCCAAACATTGTCAGCTTCAGACCTGATTTAAAACACACAACCAAAAACAAATTGGCTTCCGCTGGCGGGGAAAAAATTGATCAAAACGGGGGGAAATTATCAAAACCGGTATATGAAACGTCAGTCTTTATATTTATATAGAAAGCATCCTCATTGTAAAAAAAATGTCCAGCTTGCTTTCTCGGGCTTCAGTATTTTCTAGCCAGCAAAATAAATGCGCCTCATGGTTGTGGTTTTGTTTTGCTTTTTATCTTTTTTTGTAAATTTGGATGCACATCTGACAACAAGAACAACAACAACAGTCGCCTTTTTTTTAAAAAAAGAGCAGTTTAATTTTTTTTTTTTTTTTTTTTTTTTGCGGTTGCTTTGATTCCGTTTTTCTGAAACGGGACTGTTTTAGGAGGGGGTGGAGTGATGCTGGGAATAAACCGGCCCTTTTTCTTTTTTAACCCAACAAATACAAGGAAACATCTTTGGGGTGAAAGGGTTGGACTGAGGAACTGAACAAAAGGGATTCGGGGAAGTCAGAGAGGAGTCTGGCGTCCAAGAAAACACCACTTTGAGCAGAGGTGGGTTATTTTGGGGGTGGGTTGGCTGTTTCTGCACAAGAGACCCACTTGTTTTTCTTCTGCAGCTCCTGCAGAATGAATGTATGCCTCTGGTTTGTATTAAAAGCCTGGAGAAATCAACAGTAACAACAACAACAACAACCCCTTGCAAGCCAACCCAGGCAGCTTAGCTAACAAGTCTTGGCTGAAGATGCCATTCGGGGGAAAAAATGCCGAGCCATAGGGTGCCATAAAAGAAAATGACGGCTGTAACGGTTTATGGGGTGTAAAATGCTGGAAGGTTTAAAGGCAAGGACTATGAGGAAACTCGGGCTTTACAAAAGTCGGAGTGTTTGTTAGGGGCTCTTTTCTGCTTCGTAAAGAAATCTAGCAAGAGGTGTTCAATTAGTAAAAAAGGAAGGAAGGAAAAGAAGAATTTTTTTCGTCTACCTAAAATTAAAAATGAAAGGAAGAGCTCTAACTGATGCCTGTTCCCAGCGGTTTGGGATGGTTGGGACGCCCTCTGTTGTTGTTGTTGTTGTTGTTGCTGCTGTTGTTGTTGCTGCAGACGGTGGGGACTTCAAAAGAGCCGGCCTTCGAAGCGCCCTAATAAATGGCGGGTCTGCAAACTGTCTGGAATGCGGCCCTTAATGAGTTTACAACTGTCCAGCCACCATTAAGATTCCCGACAAAAGCCCCCTTTCATTTGTTTTGTCTGGCTGTTTCAGATAAAGCCAGGTCTGCGGAAATAGCCCCGCTTTTATGAGCCCCCTTCCCTCATTCCTCTGAAAATGGGAGGCTGGGAGGGAGACGGTTTTATCTTTAATGAATTTGCCGCTGGAGCCTTTCCTATAATTGCTACTGCATGGGCAAAGCAGATTATTGGGGAGCAGTTTGCATCAGCTCTGGGCAACGCAGGTTTACCAGATTCCTACGCCCCGTTTTACTGCTTGCAGCGACCCCAACGCGACAGCAGATGGCACTGTTGGTCCACGGAAACAAAGGCCGTTCCGCCATGAAACCGAAGGGACAGAGTCTAAAATGTCGACTTTCCAGGACCAGGACGTGAGGTTTAGGAATTGGTGGCTTGGTTGCAACAAAGGAGGAAAAAAGCAATTGCCGCACATATCTAAGCTTCGATGCTTTGCTTTCATATCTAGTAAAGGTTGTGTTTGTAAATAGCCCACGTGTAATTTAATTGGCTAATTGATATGCAGAGCTGTATGCCTATGTAAGCATTTAATTGTATTTAATTATACTTTTGAAAATTCAGTGGTAAAGTGCTCCCTTTCTCTCTTTGCTCCAAATGCAAAATTCTTGATTATTTGCAGTTGTTTTGGGGGAAAAGCATTGAACCCCTATTCTCAGCCAGCAATTTCTGGGTATATGAGCATATATGGTGAGGATCACTGGATAGATATGTATCCATCTATATCTATATCATACGAATGTGTGCTGTACGTTGTGCAAAATCTGTTCATCTGCTGCAGTAGTTGTGTGCCTCCAAGTTGCTTTGTATTTTATAACAATTCAAAGGTGAAACTATCATGGGCTTTGTTTTAAAGCAGGTTGTGTTCAGGGATGGTTTGCCTTTGCCTTCTTCTGAGGCTGAGAGACTGTGACTTGCCTAAACTCACCCAATGGCTGAGTGGGGATTTCTCACCCTGGTCTCCAGCGTTCAAACCCCTTGGCTTTCTATAGCATATCTAGTAAGGTTGTATTGTAAATCACCCATGTGTCGCTTAATTGGCTAATTGACATGCATAGCTGTATCCCTATGCAAGTATATAAAAACAAACATTTATATTAACCGATTTGGTGGCTGAGCTGGCAATGGGAGGCACAGGTACCTGGCATAAACCCCATTGAACAGGATGGGATTTAAATTCCAAGCAAACTGCTAAAGATTGCATTGGAAAGGTGCAAACCTAGGCATGTTTACTATGATGTTGCCTATGCCCAAGAGTTGTGTGCATAGAATAAAACACTTTAGATCTTAATGAGGACTCATTTTACTGAGGATGATTTTACTGCTGCGGTCCTTATTATTAATATTATTCAGGGACGGTATTAAAAGGAATTCCAGTATGGATTTTTTAAAAAGAACGAAAACAAAAACAAAGGACAAGCGCTCTCCCTTATAACGAAACTGGCAAGAATCAGTAAAACTAATGTCTTTATTAGGAATTGCCTTTCCCCCTTCAGAGCCAGTGTGGTGCAGTGGTTTGAGTGTTGGGCTAGGATTAAAGGAGATCTGGGTTCCAGTCCCGCTCAGCTCACTATCAGATACAATACAAATTGACATTCTATGGCAAAGTGGTTTGAGTGTTGGAATACGGCTCTGGAGACCAGTGTTCCGTTCCCCTTTCTCTGTCACGAAACCCATTTGGGTGACCTTGGGCAGGTCACACTCTCTCAGCCTCAGAGGATGGCAACGACAACCCCCCCTCTGAACAAATCTTGTTAAGAAAACCCCATGATAGGGTCGCCTTAAGGTCGCCAAAAGTCAGAAAAGACTCGAAGAGACACAACAACAACAACAACAACAACAACAACAACACTTTCCCCATTTCGCAATGCAGCAGGCCGCCTTTTCAGAAACAAGGAACAGGCAAAAAGAACAGGCAAATTCCTATTAAAGGGGAACACTGCCTGGTCCTCCTGAAAGGTATTCTCTTCCCCAGACTGTCTAAATGCGACTCAGACCGACATTTTTGAAACGATTCCCCTTTTTTTTACCAAACGGAGGCTCTCCGATGATGAAACGGCTAAAGCCGCAATATTTTTTTTTAATCTGGGTTTTATTTACCGGCGGCCCGAAATTCTTCAGCAGATGTCTGCAGTGCAATAAAAAGGCTCCGCTCGTTTCGGCTCCGTGGGACTCGGTTTAATTATCTTGTGCAGATGCTCGGAGTCTTGATGCGCCACGGGACTTTCGGATGCCTCTGCAAAACCCCATTCTGGAACTCTTCCTTGATCTTTATTTACGGTCTCTCTGATCAAAAATTAATATCTCTTTGGCTGGCTCCATTCATTCTCATGTGGCTCAAGATACACAATCATCTCTCCCCGAAGGTAGAGGAAGGGAAAGGAAGGGCTTGTTTTTAATTTATTTATTTTTTCTTTTTAGTAATTGGCTTTCTAAAAGGCTGCAAGCCTGGATGTGATGCATCAAAATTAAAGAGTCGAGAGAAATAATCTTGTTAATGGAGACGTACCATTGCCTTGTTCAGCAAAAAAAAGGATGCGTGGCGGTCAAATCGACCCGATGAATTGGGGAAGGGATTAATTTTAAATTTTAACTAAGAAGAGAAGGAGGGAGAGCAAAAACATCCAAGTCCCAATTTTAAGAACAAAGGAAAAATGCATGAAAACTATGCGTAGGGTGGAACTTAGCTTACATCTCTATAAGGACACTGAATATATATAAACGGATTAAAATCCATAATAGGCTTTTAATGCAATTCTTGCTTTGAAGGTGTGCTTGTGGCGCTTTTAATACAACCTCGTGATGTTACCTTTGAGTGGGAGCTTTTAATGTATCTCACTGAAATTATCCACTGAAATTAGCCAATTTAGCCAGACTAAAATGCAAAAGCCGGTTCAGGAACCCATATAACCTTTGACTGCATAGTTAAAGGCATAGTAAAGAGAAGTGTGGGGGGGGGGGAAATACCATAATAATGTTGTTTTGTTATTTTTGAACAAACAATGAAAAACTCGAGGAAGAAAAATCAAAACAAAACACGGTCCATCTGGTAACATTTTTATTAAAAAGCTAGAATATTACTGAAGGAAGTCAATTTTAGTGGGCAAGGTGTCCTGGGGATTTAGTTTGATTCGTTTTTGCTTTTTAAATCCTATTAAATAAATTACATGATAAAAATACAGTAATTTCGAATGGCCGTGTATTGAAGGGGGATGGAGAACACAGGCGTTCATTAAAAGAAAATAGCATGAAATGTCCATAATTTCCCCCTATACCATCGTCGGAGGGTTAAACAGTCTTATCCTGTTATGAAGGGCTAAACAGTGTTTCCTATTATGATTATACTGGGAGTGGGAAGCTTTATTTTTGCCATTCGGATATTGCTGGGAAACATAAATTCGATCCTGGAGCGCTGGGTTTGTTAGAAATTATTTTGCACCTTTAGTGGAAAACTTAGGAAGATCTTAGGGTTGCAAGAAGCAATGTTAGGGAAAGCGTGGGCCTTTTTTTCCTCCTTTCCTTTTTGCTTAAAAGCGTGATCCAAAGAGAACTGAAGGGCTGACAGGTTTTAAGAACCAGCCACTGACTTGGTCCTTCAAAAGAAGAGGATTTAGACCTCGGCCTCAAACACAGTTGCACTTAAAGGTGCCATTTAAAAAATCCTGTCTTGCCTTACCAGTGCCCAAGACTAGACTGTGGGTTATGTTTACTGTTACTTTCTCCTTGCATCTTGCTATGGAGTCACCAAAGAAGCCATTTATTGGTCCAATGCCGTCTTTGATCGCGATTACAGGTTCCACTCTTCCTTCTCTTCCACTTCTTTGGCCAATCTCTTCCTCTCAGGAGATGTTTAATTTTTTTTGGGGGGGGATTCATATTGGGGGTATTGATTCCCTGATTTCCCCGTTCCAGTATTTTCCAACACTTTGCTCCCTTTGAAAAGCTTTCTTAAGGATCAGTCTGATAGGAAAGGAAACCAGAGATGTTTTTTCTGCATGCCCAGAACAGAAAACGCTTCCACATGCACAGAAATCAATTTAAAACATTATTATTATTATTATTATTATTATTATTATGATAGTAAGGAGACTATGACATTTGACAGCCCCATTTGTACAGGGCTCTCTCTGGGTCTCTAGGTACGCTACATATACAGATATATATCCATATACATGTGTGTGTATGTATCTGTACATGAATTGCATATGTTATTATTGTATATGTTCTTATGTCCTCCCTTTAGTGGAAAGGGAATTATAAAGAAACATTATTATTATTATTATTGTTGTTGTTGTTGTTGTATTGCCCTGCAAATAAGAATTAAGGCCCCACCAATTACACTTTCCTTCAGTCCCTAAATTTCTAACATTGTAAAGAGCGAACCTAAAGCACTGTGTAAATTTTACAGCGCTTTATAAACAAATGTTAATAATAATGATGATGATGATAATAATAATAATACCGTTCACACCTAGATATTTGCTGTGTCCAGATTCCTTTAGTAACTTTGCCTGATCCTCTTCTTTGGATGCCTACAGTTTATTTCTAAATGCTCAACTGACTTTTTTTTTTTTCCAGTGCTAGAAATTTAGGGACTGACGGAAATTTTAATTGGGGTGCCAGAATGCTTATTTTGGGGGGCAGTGCTCCCATTTGGACACAAACACACACACACAAACCATTTCCTACACCCCCCTCCCAATGTCTCCTCACCGAACCCCCTTTTTTTCCCATGGCTTTCCCAGAAGGTCCGTGCGAAATATCTCCAAAGCACAACTTGGAACCTCTTTGTACAACACAGGATACCAAACTCTATGTAATTTAAAGGGAGAATTTCCGGGGGCAATCCCATTGTCTTCCCTTCCCGTTTATGATGTGCAATATAAACAGGGCAGTAAAAGCTGTCTTTCCCAAAAAAACACACTCCCTCGTCTGAAGGACGGAAACTCGTTTTACGATCCGTTTCAAGGCAGGGTCCGGCCGTAACCTCCTCAATGGATCCGGGCTCCTTATTGTGGGGCTGAGCCTTTACAAAGGCAGGGGAAGGCTCTGGGGGGTGGGTTGGGGGGGGAGGCCTTATCACAACCCCAAAGAAAGGGAGAGATACGTGTTTACTGTCAGAGAGGGGGAAAGAAAACGAAAATGGGTCCAAAATGGACCCCAAGACTCCTCCATCCTCACTGCAAGAGTTTCAGTTTTAAAGAAAACAGGTGCTGAAAAACCCCTTTGTTTTATTGTCGCTCTCCCCTCCGCATTGTATATATAGGTCTACACGTGTGTCTGTGTACATGAAATCAAGGGGAGTGTCATGAAGGTTGCAAAATGCATGCACCTGGAAAGATCCCTGCCAGCTGCAAAGAAGAAGAACAACAGGAATTAAACACAGCAAGCGAGATCTCTTGATCTAATCCTTCTTGGAAGAAGAGGATCTGGAAGGAAGCGGGAGACACGCGTCCTCGCCCTTTCTTTCTGAACAGAGGCGCTGAAAGATGTCTCTCTTAACAGCCCTATTTGAGAACTTGTAGACATCCCGAGGTTGCTTCTCTGGTTCTTAATTTTTAAAAGGGAGAGCAATTATCAACACAAGGAGGAGGGGGGGGTAAAAGCGCATTTCTTTAATAAACCTTCACTCATCCCGCCCGAAGTGATTGGCTCTCCTCCTGGCACGCCAATCTCTTCATAAATCTTGGAACAAATTAGGAAACCTCCTGTATAAGCAATGACTCCACATCTAGGCAGAAATGAAATGTCTCTCTGGTAGGTATGTCCTGAACAAGTAAAAGCCGCACAGGGTTTGCAGAATGGGTCTCGTTTCTCCTAGACCTAGAGCTTATACCTGCATCAACACTGACAGATAAAACAAAAGGCAGATAGGTGCTTGTGACACGGGTGTTTGTATGAATTCACACATGCGGGCACATCAAAAGAGAGAGAGAGCAAGACAATTCATGGTTTCTATTTTTTTATTACTCGGGGATATTTTTATGGGCCCAGTTTTATATCTGGATGTTCGTTATGGCCAGTTCCCCTCTCCTTCTTCCCACCCTCCAGACTATGGAAGACCCACGAGGTTACAAATAACATGAAAAAAGTAGAATTCAAAGATATAGCCATTTTTAGTCTGCAGAATCAGTATGCAGAGAGATCTTGTAGCACTTTTGGGACTAACGGAAAGAAAGAAATTGGCAGCATGAGCTTTCATAGACTTCAGTCTACTTCCTCAGATGCTTTTATATGCATCTGAGGAAGGGGACTGAAGTCTACGAAAGCTCATGCTGCCCACTTCTTTGATGCATTTAAATGCATCTGAGGAAGGAGACTGGAGTCTACGAAAGCTGATGCTGCCCATTTCTTAGATGCATTTAAATGCATCTGAGGAAGGGGAGTGAAGTCTACGAAAGCTCACACTGCCAATTTATTTCTTTCCCTGAATCTCAAAGGTGCTACAAGATCTCTCTTTTTAATGAAAAATGATGGAAAGTGAGCAACGTATTATTAACAAAGGCAGAATCAAGTGGGTAGGGGGATTTCCTCTAAACACACTCAGGACTGTACAGAAAGTATTATTGGGGAGGGAAAATTAATATATATGTGTGTGTGTGTGTATTTAAAAGAGGAGATGGAGAGAGGAAGAAACAGAAGAGAGAAAGCCACCTCTCCCTTTGCAAAGAGGGGGCTTGAACTTCCCACTGGAGCCCAAGCCTTGCTCTGGGCATTTAGTCCGAACCTCCTCCATCCCTCCGAGCCTCGCTGCCTTTCCCTTTCCCTCTCCTTCTCCCCGGCCTCGGTGTGCTCCTTCCTCTTCCCGGTCCACGATGATAGGACCTTTGCTGCGCTCCCTTTGGTCTCTTGTGCCACCACCACCACCACCACCACCTGTGATGCAGGAGGAGATTGGAGGACGGGGTCATATGACGCCGTCACGTGGTGTTGTTAAGAGGCAGCTTCTTCTTCTTTTTTTTTCCTTCCCCCCAAAAAAAGAAAATGGGGTTTGGTGTAAATCTGGGGGTGTAATGTTATCATATATCACGCTACCTCGTAAAACCGACACCGGAGCCGACTAACCACCGGACAACAAATCACCGCTCAAAATTATGAGCTCTTCGTATTATGTGAACGCTCTTTTTAGCAAATATGCGGCGGCGGCGGCGGCGGCGGGGGCCGCTTCCCTTTTCCCAAATGCGGAGCCGACTTCTTGCTCTTTCGCACCCAGCTCCCAACGCAGCGGCTACGGGGGACCCGGGGCCGGCGGCGGCGGCGGAGGGGGCGCCTTCCCGTCCTCGGTGCCCGCCTTGTACAACGTGAACAGTGGCCTCTACCAGAACCCTTTCTCCTCCTCCTCCGGGTACAGCCTGGGCTCGGACGCCTACAACCTCCACTGCTCCTCTTTCGACCAGAACATCCCCGTCCTCTGCAACGACTTCGCCAAAGCCGGCTGCGAGAAAGGCGGCGAGGAGGGCAACCTGCACGGCGGCGGCCAGGCGGAGGGCAATTTCCGCATCTACCCCTGGATGAGGTCTTCAGGTAGGAGGAGGAGGGAGGTTGGGGATGGAGGGAGGAAAAGAGAGAGAAAGAAGGAAGGAAGGAAGGAAGGAAGGAAGGGTTGGGGAAGAGAGAGAAGGGCTGCAACTCCTTGGCAGGCGGAGGGTCAATGCGGATTGGAAGAGCAGCAGGGAAAGCTCCATCCAAGGAAGAAAGGAGAGAAAAAGAAAGAGAGAGAGAGAGAGAGAATGACTGGGAAGGCGCCTGCCTCTCTTCTGTTTTTAATTAGAACCGAGGCGCCATTGCCCGCAGAGCCCCGTGGCATTGTATGTAAATGAGCCCCATAAAACTTTTTATTGCCCAATTAATGGGTTCTAGCCTCGTAAATTTATTTAACTCCACTTTTGTTAAGGGACGGGGGCCTTTTGGGATGGGTTTCTTTCTCTCCCCCCCCTTAATTTTTAATTCCTTCCCCCTCGATGGAAGGAAGGGTAGGAGAAGGTGCCCCCCCCCCCCCAAATGACATCTCCTCCAAGGATGGGAGGGAAGGGAGGGATACACTAAGGAGGAGAAGGGGGAAAGAGAAGCAGAGGGAATTAGGAGCTGTCTGAGACGACCTCCGGGTCTTCTGTTCAGGGGCTGAGGGGGAAAAAATGTGTGACCTTCTTTGATTTTGATGTCATTTAAAAAAAAAATCCTTGTCCGGTAGAGGAAGAAAGGATTATCTGGTAAAGCCAAAGCTGTGTTTTCTGTGTTGTCTAGAATAGATGTAAACATGTGTTTTAACTGATAGGAACTAGAGCCCTGAGTTCCCATCCTCCTCTTCCATGGGAGTCTGGAATGTGAAATAGGACCCTATAGAAGTCCTCTCTATCACTTTCCCCGCTTTCCTTAGGTATTATTATTCTTTTTATTAGTAGCAGTAGCAGCTGCAGCAGTAACAGTATTAGTATGGGTTGCAACAGAACGTCCTGCCTCCTCTTTCTTTTTTTGTTTGGGGGCACTTCAGTCAAGTTAATCCTGAGCATAATTAAATCTGCTTTACTTTCAAGGTGACTCCAAGTCTTCTATTCCAAACTAAACCCCATTGAATTCAATGCCACCGGCTTCAGGGCTGAGAAGCATAGGGTTGTACTGGAGAGGGGCGTTTGCAACCCAGTGTATAGTTATCCTGGGTGCCATTCAACTTAGTGGGACTTACTCTTCAGGGGAGAAGGGTGTAAATAACCCTGGGAGGAGGGCTGGGGTTTATGTCCCTTGGTCCTAGGGGTGGGAAGTGTGGAAGGTTTGTTTGCAAATTCCAAGCATTGCTCAGCTAGAGGTTTTATTTCCTGGTTCTGCAACTGCGGTTATACCTTTCTCTCTCTTCCTCTCTCTTCTTTTTCTCCAACTGGGCCTCCCTCCAGGTCCGGATCGGAAGCGAGGCCGCCAGACTTACACTCGTTACCAAACCCTGGAGCTGGAGAAAGAGTTCCACTTCAACCGCTACCTGACCCGCCGGCGGCGGATAGAGATTGCTCACGCTCTTTGCTTGACAGAGAGGCAGATCAAAATCTGGTTCCAGAACCGGCGCATGAAGTGGAAGAAGGAGCATAAAGAAGAAAACCCTGGTGCTGGTGGTGGAGGTGAAGGTGGTGGTGGTGGCACCACGGTGGCCCCCTCCAACAACAGCACATCCGCAACCTCTGTGGAGAAAGTAGAAGAGGAGGAAGAACTAGAGGAAGAAGAAGAGGAGGAGGAAGGGGAATAACCCGTTGGGGTGCCCTCTTTCCAGAGCAGGCTCTCTGTTCTTCTGTATGCACGTGACAGTTGTAAAAATCCACCCCTCCCCTAACAAAAATAAACCATGAAAAATACAACAGACCCTTATCATGGCCAAATAAAGAGGCGGGATGGGGTTGAGTTTGAGAGGGGAGACCTCTCTGATGAGCTCCCTTGCCTCAGAACCATCCTCGAAGACCACAGCTCTGTGGAAACTAGAAGTAAGTCCCCCACAGGCTCTACTGCGCCGCCCCACCTTTCAACCTGTTGTAAATTTTTGTGTGACTAGATAGCTAGGTAAGATTTTTACTGGTATTTGTGACAAGAGAAAACATGTATATATATATATGTGCATGTACACACACATATATACATACGTACATGCTCATATATATATATATATATATATGTATGAGATATCCTTACTTGCACACGAATGTTGTGGGAGAGTGAAGCCCCACATAAGTTAATTTCTTTAAATATACTACCTGACTATATATATATTGGTCCCAATCAATCCCGAAGGGATAAGTGCATTTAGGTCCAGACTCAAACTACCTAATCGACGACGCTGTACTTCCAGCTCCTACTGTGTTTTGTTTGTTTCTGTGTTCCCCCCAAATAAACCTGGAAAAAGGGTGGGGTGGGGGGAGAAATCCTTGAGAGAAAGAGCTACAAAGCTAATAAACCACTACGCTTGACCAGGACAGTGTTTCCTACTACCTATTTTCAAGAGTATCAAGACTACCTATTCTCCAGCTCCGCCTACCTATCTCCTAAACGATACTGTATTTTATTAGTAAGGGGGGGGGGGAGAATAATGAAGACATTGATGTGATTTGTTTGTAGAACTGAAGCATATAGAGAAGGAGGCATCAAAGGGAAATGCCGGGCCTCCTTCGTTCTGATATAGTATTTCACGTGGAGTATTGCTAAGTATAATTTAAAGGTTTCTTTTTTAAAATAAAATAAAATAAAATAAAAATAATATATTTATTCCAGGCTGAGCGAAAAGCGTATGCTGCAATGTAAGCGCTCTTCACAAGTCTTTCGCTAGTCTGAATTTTCCTGATTGTACAAAGCGACCTAATCATCTCTTCTTTTTGTATTTTACGTTCCTGGTGGGCTGTTGATGTTTCGTTTTAATTGTTTATTTTTTAATAAAAAAAATATATATCCATGATTGTATTTGATGCAAATGTAAGCAACAACAGGAGAAACGAAGAAGAAGAGCATTTACTTAAGTGGTCATGGACATCTTTTCCTTCCTTCTACTATTCCCAAAATAATCTAGGTATTAAAATGCTGCTAAGGTTAACTCCGTTTAGTTACATCTTACACATTAGAACTGGGCCTCTTGTCGTCCTGCAACTCGTTTTATATCAAACCATGTTCCTAATTTGATCAGATGGGCTCTTGGACCATCCAGCTAGGCAAGTTCATGCTATAAATAAATTTGTTAGTCTTTTAAGGTGCCACAAGACTCCTTTGTTGTTTGTACTCAACTTTGCGGCATGAAGCAATGGGTCTGTTTTGTTTTGTTTTGTTTTTAAATATATACACCTTTGTAGAAATCACTCTCACCTTTACAGTTTGGGCTACACTTTATTCATAAATTGTACATTACAACGTCCCCGTCCCCCCGCTGTCTTCATTGTGAACATTGAGGTATTTCATTTAAAAAATTGGGGCGCCGGGCGGGAATTTTCTGCGGAGGTTCTTCCATGTATGGCTCCCCTTCAATGTGTTTTATGTTATACAGAAATAATAATAAAAAAATTGCTTGTTGACAATGGATCTTCTTTGTCTGTGTGTATGTGTTACACCCACACAACCCATGCACAACCTCTGGGCAAATAAATAAGAAACCCCACAGCTACCGAAGATACTCCTTAATATTTGTTACCACCGATATTTGGAAAGGAAGGCCAAGGCGACCCTGTTTTTCAAGATAATTCGCTCATTTGTTTTAGAGACCAGCAAATGATCCAGTTTGTATGCGGACAAATAAATTAAAATAAAATAAAACAAACCCTTCTAGAATATGGCCACATAGTATGAAAAACCCACAATAACAAAAAAAAATCAGCCCTTTCCAAGCGGGAAGGCTTCTTCGTAGACTAACAAAGCAAAATGTTTGTTATTTTGCTGAATTTAAAGTGGTCTCCTTGGTTAGAAATGAGACCCGCACTTAATTCCCCAGTAAATCCTAATTTTGTTCTCAGAGATTTACTTGAGCGTGAATAGGGCTTCGGGATAATCTTGGAAAAGGACGAAATGAGATGCTGATTTTGGGTTTTTTTGGTTTTAGCAGCCTCTTCCAAGACTTTCTCGGAAAACCCGCCATTTAGGAGAGAGAAGGAGAGAGGGCCAATATGAAATTTGTCGGATTAAATTCCTCAATAAGAGGCGGGTTTGTATAGGCCGCATTGGACCTCTCAGAAGGCTGAGTAAGAATAATAAGAGATGCAACACGTACACAAACCACATCCCGGGAATGCTTCCAACATTTTCCCGACCAAGAATTTCTTATTTTGCAAACAAGATGGGAGGAAGGGTGGGGGAAACCACACCAGGTTTCAGATTGAAATTGCAATGACCAGTTTAAAGGGGGAAGATTAACATGGGTAGTGATAGGAGGGTAAAGGCGGGTTTCTTTTGCTCTGTGGATAAACGCATCTCTACTACGAGGTGTAGAGAGAAGCAAGCAGACAGAGGAAAGCACAGTCCAAACTGTGGGTCCTTTAAAAGGAGGAAGGGAGAAAAGAAAAAAAAAAACCTAGGGTAAAATGGCGCCTCTCTAAGTCCTGCCTCTTTCTTAGTGATGAGGAAAGGGGCCATAAATCCGTTGTTGTTTATGAAAATTTACAACTTTGCAATACAACTTTACGAGTGGTTCCCGTTCTCCATTGGTCGCCGGTGGTCATGTGGATGGTAACCGTGAACATGAACTTTTTTATAATTTCCCTGGCGAGAATAGAGCTGCATTCTTTTGCTCGGCTCCGTCCTGCTTCGGATCTCTCTCTCTTTCTCTCTCTCTCTGGCTTTTCAGTCCTTCTTCTCCAAACCCCCCCAACCCAACCCACCCCCGCCAGCCAGCCAGCCAGCCAGCCACCCCCCTGGCTTTCATTTGTCCTTTGTAAGTCAATAGGGATCCGGAGAAGGGCATGGAGGTTCAGTCCAGGCGGCCTCCTAGGACCCAGGTCTTCTCGGATGGCAGTTTCCAGCTCCTCCGCCGCCGGAAGGTGTGGCATATTGGATTCAAAGCGCTGGAGTGGCAGATTTTCAACTCGCAACCTGGCTAATTTCCTGCTTCTTCTGGCACCAAAAGGAAAGCGATTCGTCGTCTGTCTCCTCCTGTGCAGCCCAAGCGACAGCTGTCAAAAGGAAGGAAGGAAGGAAGGAAAGGGGGTTCATCCGAGCCAGAATCTGGAGGTGAGAAAAGCAGAGGAGACCAGTGTGAATGAACAGGCGAACCTTGTCATAGGATACAGGCTGCAATATAGCAACCCTCTCTCTGGATGCAAGACGTATATACATACATGCATATGTGTGTGTGCTTATATATATGTGTGTAGGTATACACACAAACACACACATACACACATGTGTATATGCCTGTATATGTGTATGTGCATATATATTTACACACACACATATATAGAGAGAGTAGAATGATATTTTGGGGCTAATCGACATTCTGCGGCTAATATAGATGCATCCATCCATCTCTCTCTCTCTCTCTCTCTCTCTCTATATATATATATATAGACAGACAGACAGAATATGTGTATATATGGATAGATAGACAGGCAGACAGACAGATATACACGTAGGCATAGACGTGTATATTTAAGTTGCAGAATATCGATCGGCCCCAAAATGCCATTTATTCCAGGGGAAACCTTAGCTTGCCGGACTTTGCCGCTTGCCTAACAAAATAGAGGAAAGCTTCTAATGAGCTTATAGCTATCTCATTTTAACACTGGTTAAACTGTATTTGATTGACAATAGGTTGCATGTTTAGGACGTGGCGGATTTTTAATTAAAAAAAAAAGAAATTAAATTAAATGCTGCTTTCTTAGAATGACAGAGTTGGAATGCGTATAATGCGCGTACTATTCGTCGTTAGTGTTAATTCATAAAATATCTTTATTTTTTTATTTTTTATTTTTTAAAATTGTCTATTGAAGTGATAGATGTAAAGAACTGGACAGCGCATCATCTTGTGTGTGTGTGTGGTTTTTTTTTGTTTTTTTTTTTAAGATTTCAGGGGATGATTGATTCCCATAAAATCAGTTTGTGTCTCAGATTGGTTCATCTTCAGAGTGCGTATGGTATAATTGTGTCACTTATGATTCTTAATGACTGGGCAATATTATGGCCTTTTAAAAATCTGGAATTGCGCTTTATTCATTAACGACGTTGAAGGCTTAACTGCATTAAGAGCTTGTTCCTACAAAATATGGCCTTTTTTTTTTCCAGAGGAAAAATAGATTAATTTCCAGAGGAACTAGATTAATGAATTAACGGTCTTTAAAAAAAGAAAAGAAAAGAAATGTTAATGTGGTGGGAAAATTGGAAGGGATATTTTCATAGCGTTTCATGCGATCCATCCATTTTGTGCTGCTACTTTTGCAAATGGTTTCCTCGGACGGAAACGTCTGGGCACTACATTAAAATATGTCCATCTTTTTTTTAAAAAAAATCCATCCTGTTTTGTTAAGATGCGACGTGATTGCTTCGGATGTCGATAAGCGATGGGGTTTCCCCCCCTTTTTTCCCCCTCCTCTCTGATAAAGAATTGCGTGTGCATTGCATTGCAGTATCTGCTTGACTGCAACTGCGGTGAATGTCGGATTATTTATGGCCGAGAGGGACGGGCTCAGTGCTGCCACTGTGTGGCCGACGGCGGTACTAGGCGCAGAGAGGGTCAGAGAGGCAGCCTCTGGTATAAATAAATAAATACAAACCCACTGGGGGGAACAACAACAACAACTCTAGAGCAACAACAGCTATAGCAACAAAACAAACCCGACTTTAGTCGGCCTTCCTGAAGTTATAACCCTTTCCGATGATTTCAAGATTTAAAGGAGACATGGAAAGAGGAGGAGGGGGAGAGCCATTTCTCTTTGAACCCATATTTTATATGGCATTGAATGCAAACTCAGGCAGCTGGAAGACCCCCCGGCTCCTTAATACACTTTCACTCTAAACAATGGCTGGGATCCTGGGGATCTGTTTGGATTAGCGGCGGCTCAAGAAACCTTGTTGCCTTGTTACCTCTCTGAACCCGAGTAGGGTTTGCAAGTGGGTTTTATACCTTCGGAGAAGGGAGCTTTTAAGCTTAAGAGGGGAGCTGCCCTCCGCACCTGTCTTCTAACTTTGTTTGACTTATGGATTCGGATGAAGGAAAGCCAAGGGTCGGTTTTGGGGGAGGTGAGGGGGAAAGGAAAGAAGTGGTGATGGGAGAGCCCTCTTATTGTTAAAGTGGTAGCCATACATTTTTGAATCCGTAGATGCTGGTATTTGGATAGAATTCGGGAGGTTTGGTTTGAAATGGGACCTTTCTGGCCGGATCCTTGTGTCTAGAGAAGTTGGTCTGGTTTTATTTAGGAAAGCTGAAGTCTTGGGAGAAGGTTATTTTGAGCAGATGGGCCGGTTAGGACCCTTTTCAGCTGGAGGACAGCCCTAACTAGCAACCAAAACAAAAACTACTCAGATTTACTTTTGACAGACCTCCATAAATATTATTTTTTAAAAGTTTTAGTGCTGCATTTGGAGAAGTCGGAAGGGTCTCGGTGAGCGCTTGTAGTATTTTCCTCGCTATGTATTCGGATTTAATTCCTGTTTCTCAATTACAACAAAACCGACCTAAATATGTTGAGCAGAGATTTTCCTCTACCTTCTTGGTTTATATTGCCTTTCTTTTTTAACCATGTCAGTGTTTACTAGCATTTATATGATGGTCATATCATGCTTAAAACGAATTTAGAAACTAACCAAACTTTGAAAGTGGGAGAGGGAAAAAGTTACCTATAACTTCAACCTTAAGGATTTTCCTCCCTTTTAGGATTCAATATAGGCTGGTGTGTTTATCAGTGCCAGCTTTTAAAACTTTTCCTTCCATTTTGGTCTCAGACCTCTCAGGGAAGTGATTTATTTTTCCTTTCAGGAACGGTTCCTCTCCTATTTCCCCCCCCCCCCCGCATCTGTATCCATCGCCAGCCCAATACAGTACTCTCAATTGCCTTTATAGGTAACCTTTTGAAGGGAGAGACTGGCAGGATTCCTTTACAGTGGAGGAAATCATTGTTTGTTGGGAGGCAATCGAGAGCTCCGTGTGAAAGGGGCACAAACAATGCCCGCAATTAGAAATTGGGGAGGAGAGGGAAAGAGAGAAGAAAAGACCCGAGGATGTTTGAAATGGCTGCTGTTTTATTGATACCGTAATCACACTCCGGAAATGAAACATCCCAGTTTACAAGAGGCACAAACCTGGCAGCTTTTCAGGCCTAACCAGAGCCAGTTTATTAAAGCTCCCATTCAAAAATAAAAAAGACCAGAGAGCTTTCAAAGGCCTCAGGCCCTTAAAGGAAGTGTGAAAAGTGCCTGAACAATTGGCAGAAAGAAAGGCCGAGGCTCTATCCTATGCACATTTACTTACTCTGAACACATGCACACACTGCTAAAAGATTTTGGATCCTTCTGGCTTTGATCGTTAGTACTTTTCTCATTTCAGCCCCTGCATCTAGAGTCCTATTCTCTTTGCATTATGAAATTATTTGCTGGATTCGGAAGCAAACAAACAAAGACCTCTTCCCTGTCTAAGGAGGAAGACAACAATAGCCATCCTATAATGATGAAAAGTTATTGCTTAAATAAGCGATGAATTGTTGGCAAAAGCTTTGATTTGAGGGACTCAGCGTTGGTTGTTTTCCACCAGATTCAGGCACCAATAGACCAAAAATGTAGATATATTAGTGTTGAGATAAAAATGCAAATTAACAGAAATGTGGTGGGTTTTTTGCTGCGACAATTTGGTCTCTTCGAAGCAGTTCAGAAGTGCCTTCCTCTAATTCCTTTAATTCCTCCCCAATAAAGCCCCACAAAAAGTCTGGAGGGACCACCTCTTCCTGTCTGGTTCCTGATCTATCGAATATAAGTTCTGGTCTAATCTTAGGCTATGCCCGAGAGAGGTTTTAGCCCCGGAGGGGACAAACTTAACCCTGGACGGATTCGCTCGTTATATACTTTGATGGGAAGCCTTTTCAGATTTCCTGATAGGGCTCTTGAATTTCTGGAATCAGGCCTGGCGAGGGAATGAAGGCTTCGGAGAGAAAAAGAGTTGGGGTTGTCACATCTTCACTGGAGGAATAACCCGGTTTGGCCCCGCTTTCATTGCCTTGGCTCAAAGCTATGGAATTCTGGGAGTTGGAGTTTGTTGTGGGCCCGGAGCGGACGCTCCGGGCCCACAACAAACTCCAACTCCCAGAATTCCATAGCTTTGAGCCAAGGCAATGAAAGCAGACCCAAACCGGGTTATTCCTCCAATGGAGATGCAGCCTTGTGGGTTTTCCTACGGTGTGTAGTAGGTACAAGGAGGTGAAATGCTGTGGAAGATGGGAATTTGGCAGCTGGTGGACCACTTTGGGATTTCTGGGCTTGCCTTCCAGATGCGACCTCAATGCCTCCTCAATGACCAATGGTCCTCCCTGAATTTATAGATGCGTTTCCACGCGGATAACAAAAACTCCCCCTTCCTTTTTACACTCCCCACACCAATTCTTCTCAAATAAGGTCTGTCTCCCCTTTCCCTGCCCTTTCCCTTTGGGCACAGGAGAAGGTGGCGATGGGGAAGGAGATGCCCATCCATCTGCCGGGCGGCTGATGTGGGGGAGACGGTGGCGTCTGGGGGCGGTGTGTGTATGTGTGTGTGTGTATTGGGGGGGGTGTTGTTTGTAACTTTGCTGGCTCGGTGGCGGTGGGTCCCAAGGGAGAAGGCCCTCCGCCGCTCTCTCATTGGCCACCGGGCCCGTCAGCTGGTGCGATTTGCTGCTGTCGCTTTTTGGCGCTCGGCCATCCAGAAACAAAACCCACTTGGAGGGCTACTAATAGTGATAGCCCGATGTACCACTAATAATACACAACAAATCACGGGGTCCTCCTGGTGGGGGGGAACCTGGCTTCCGATGAGTTCCTACTTCGTCAACCCCACTTTCCCAGGGAGCTTGCCCAGCGGGCAAGAGCCCTCTTTCCTCGGGCAGCTGCCCCTCTACCCGGGGGGCTACGAGGCGCTGAGGCCCTTCCCGGGGGGCTCCTATGGGGCCGGCAGCTTGCCGGAGAAGACCTACCCCTCACCTGGTTTCTACCAACAGTCCACCAACACGGTCCTCGCCTGCAACCGGGCGTCCTATGACTACGGCGCCTCTTGCTTCTATGTCGACAAGGACCTGGGTCGGGGAGCCCCATCGCCCTCCGGAGGTGGCAAGCCCAGGGGCAACCCCCTCGGGGACTACCTGCCTTGCTTTGCCGGCCCTGACCAGCACTACAAGCCCGAGAGCGGGCCGGCCAAGGTCCTCCTCGGCGAGGAAAGCAGCAGCGACCGGAAGTACACCAGCCCTGTTTATCCCTGGATGCAAAGGATGAACTCGTGTGCTGGTAAGTCATTGGGGATGCTACCAATGGGGGTGGGTGGGGGTGGGGATGGGGTGAGGGGGGTGTGGGGGGTCTTCATGTGGGGAGTGATGGCAGTGATCATGGTGGTGGTGGGGAAGAACTTTGGAGAGGGAACATTATTATTTATTTATTATTATTATTGGAATGACACTTGCCAGTGGGTAACCTGAGACCCCTTACCCAGGTTGGGTTTCAGCCTCACATTTTGGGAGCTCTCCTTAAAGAAGAGTGACAACATGGATTTTTGTGGGTTTTTTTTCCCTTCTTCCCTGGCTCTATGGCCATGTTCTAGAAGGGTTTCTTCATCTGTGGCTGGCATCTTCAGAGAACCTTCTCTGAAAGTGCCAGCCACAGATGCTGGAGAGAAACGTCGGGAAGTAACTCTTCTAGAACATGGCCATATAGCCCGAAAAACCCACAAAAAATAAGTATGGAAACCCTTCGACTTCACCTAAGAATGACGTGGTTCTGGGTAAACCATTCAGGGGGCAGCTAGTGTGGGCCATTTAGCAAAGGCAAAGAAAAAGAAATTCACCAAACAACCTTTGTTGGCCAAACAAAACGAACAATATACACATTGCAAACTTGGTTGCACGGTTTTGAGTTGTTGTTGTTATTGTGTGTTTTTTTAATTGCCTGAAGCTTTAGCAGGTAAAGTCTGCAATTCCTAAGAAAGCAAGCAAGTTCCAGGAACTTAAATAAGAAGTTACTACTAAGTGAATTTTTTAAAAAGCAGTGGATGTTTTTAAAAATGCACAACAACAACAACAACAACAATAAATGCAGAAATAGTTTCCTCCTTCCATGAGACTCAAAGACTGATGTAAAGGAATATGCCCTCTGTATCGACTGCTCAGTATGTTTGTGAGACAGAGACTCTCTCTCTCCCCCTCCCTTCACTCACTCATTAGTGTGTAAGTATTAGCTATTGAATGCACGTTTTCCAGTAATATGTGCGCAGACACAAATCATCTCCCAGGGACAGTAGGGACGGAAAGAGCGGAGACTTGATCAATGGCCAAGCTCCCATTGATTTCATTGCGCCAAAATGTTACCCTTTGTCTTTCTCAAAGTGGAGGTTTACAGTAGAGAAGGAAACTGTCCAGTTTTAACCTCCAGTAGCATTCACACTTCATTTTTTAAAATAAAACAAACCTACTCTCTTCCATCAGGGTGGGCTTTAAATAAAAGCCCCCCTCCCTTTAAGGTCTGTGCAAGATTTTGGAATGGGCTCCTTGTTTTAAGGGTGCATTGCAAGGTTTTTTATTATTATTTTTAAAAATAAATACCCTTTTAAGATTGCAATCCCCTTCAAAGCAACAGCAGCAACAACAAAAATCTACTTTCATGGAAACAGGATTTACTGAAACCAATGGAACCAGCAAATAAATATGCTAAGAATCTAATGTCGCTTTTCTGAACTCTGATTCCCCATTATAATCGCGGACATGATCCCAGCCAAAGTTAAGGTCTTTCAAACCCCATTTATTTTAAGCAATTTTAAGTCAAGCAATGCTCACCCTGTGTTTTCTTCATAAAAGCAATGCGGCTTCAGAGTGCTTAACTTTGGCCAGATCATGCCCAGTTATTATAGGTCTTTGTGGATGCCATACAAAGGGGCGAAAAGTAGCACCCATGGCTGTACACAATGTGTGTACATTTGCCTGTTTGTGTAGAATGGGAAGGGAATTCAAGGTCTGAGTGCGATGAGGGATCTGCCTAATTTAATATCTGGTTCGCAAGATTCCTCTACCAGGTTGTAAACTGATTATTACCGAGAAATATTTAATTCGGGAAATTAGATCCTATGTAAGGAAACGGGTGAAGGAACAAAGCAAACAGGTCTCCAAGCTGTTATGTGGGTTCTTCGTGGAGTATTAAGGCCTGCTCATATTGAGATCGTATTGCCTTTGCTTCCATAGGTACAATATATGGAGCGCACGGGAGACGGGGCAGACAGACCTACACCAGATACCAGACCTTAGAGTTAGAGAAGGAATTCCATTACAACCGATATTTAACCCGAAGGCGACGGATTGAGATCGCAAACGCCCTCTGCCTTACTGAGCGGCAGATTAAAATCTGGTTCCAAAACAGGCGGATGAAGTGGAAAAAAGAAAGCAAATTGATCAATTCCACCCAGCCCGGTGAAGAAGAAGAAGAATCGGAGGAAAAGCCAGGGGAGTAAAATAATGCTTAATAAAAAAGTTACCACCTCTTTCGTTAGGAGTTTCCCACCCCTTTCCCTATGCCTCTCAGTTATGTTTTTCTTTCCAGTAAAATCCTCTAGGTTGCCATTATTATTATTAGCCCGAGGCTGGATTAAAATATATGCCTATTTATCTCTCTCTCTATATATATTTGCAATTTAACTGTGAATTTTTTTGTCAATACGATTATTGACTGTAAAAGTGCGTGATGTACATAGTCGGGTCTTCTAAGTATAGGATAGGTTGTTTGAAGTCTAGATTTTTTTTTTTTTAACAACAACAATAACAAAATACGGTCCATCTCCAACACCGATGTCTCTTTGAAAGTCCTCAGTTGGCTTCCAGATACACATAAAAGGCCAGTAAGTTCAAAGGAAAACCTCCACCTTCTTTCTAGACCGGCCAGAGTTCTCCAGCTTTCTTATTTATGTCTCTGCTGCTAAGTCGGGGATAGATGGCTGCTTATTGTTCGCCTCCTTTTCATCCCAGACCAGATCCCATTTATTCCCAAAATTTCAGCTGATTTCAAGGGGACTTATTTAAAT